>CM051235.1:454962780-455621488 GCA_027917425.1 Gastrophryne carolinensis
ATTGTGCCGTATCTGGACGACCTACTCATCACAGCTTCTTCCCTCTGCCAGGCAGAGCTGGACACCAGGACGGTGGTGACAATGCTGGAGAGGTTCGGATAGGTGATCAACCACCCCAAGTCTTCTCTCTCCCCATCAAGGGAGATCTCTTTTCTGGGCATGAATCTGGATACCAATCAGGCCAGAGTGTTCCTACCTTCAGGATCTGATACGTGTTCTCCTGACCAATCCTCACCCTTCTATCCGGCTAGGGATGACTCTGGTAGGTTTGATGGTGGCTTCCTTCGAGGCAGTCCCCTTTGCTCAATTCCACATGAGGTTGCTACAAATCCATCTATTGCTGAAATGGGACAGATGTCCACAGTCCTTGGATCAGTCATTTCTGATGTCTCCCAGGGCTCGGCAGTCCCTTCAGTGGTGGCTGGAATCAAGCAATCTGATAAGGGGCAGATCCTTTCTGGCCCCTCATTGGAAGACGGTTACCACGGGTGCCAGCCTGTCGGGCTGGGGAGGTTTCTGGAAAGATCATCAGTTCCAGGGGTTGTGGGGTCCTCAGGAGGCTCACACCCCTATCAATGTCTTGGAGCTCAGAGCTATCCACTTGGTTCTGTCGCGTCTGACACTTCACCTACAGGGTTTACCGGTTCAGGTTCGATCAGACAATCGTACTGCGGTAGCTTACCTCAATCACCAAGGAGGGACTCTCAGCAGGAGTGCCCTCAGGGAAGTCTCTCTGATTCTGACATGGGCGGAGAGCAATGTTCCTTGCATCTCGGCAGTGTACATTCCGGGAGTGGAGAACACAGAGGCGGACTCCCTGAGCAGGGGATTCTCTTGCCGAGGGGAATGGTCTCTCAACCACAGGGTGTTTCGGACCCTGTGTCTCAAGTGGGGGACTCCGGAGGTAGATCTCTTTGCCTCTCGGCTCAATCACAAGCTCCCAACCTTTGTATCTCTGTCTCAGGATCCTCTGGCCCTGGCAGTGGATGCCTTGTCCCTTGCCTGGAGGGATCTGGGGTTTCTGTACCTGTTTCCCCCCTTCTCCATGGTAGGCAAGGTAGTGCGCAAGCTGGCTCTAGAGGGGGCACCAGCAATTCTGGTGGCCCCAAGGTGGCCGAGACAGGTTTGGTTCGCAGACGTCGCAAGATTGGCGGTAGATCAGTACAGGCTGCCCCTGTTTCCGGATCTGATCTCTCAGGGTCAACTACGTTACCCCAATTTGCAAACGCTTGCTTTGACGGCATGGCTGCTGAAACCTTCATCCTGAGGGAGGAAGGTTTGTCTGAGATGGTTATTCAAACCTTGATTAGAGCTAGGAAGAGGTCTTCCTCTACTATTTACTATAGGACTTGGCGGTCCTATATTGACTGGTGTGAGGCTAGGGCCTTACCTTGCAGGGTGTTTTCGATTCCTAGGATTTTGGAGTTTCTACAACACAGTCTGGATCTGGGGTTCCAGCTCGGTACTTTGAAGGGTCAGGTTTCTGCCCTGGCTGTTTGGAGAAAAAAAAAAGGTCTTTTGCTCTGCATCATCTGGTCAACACTTTGTTCCAAGGGGTCACTCATGTTCGGCCCCCTAGAAAGCCTTTGGTTCCCGTTTGGGACCTAAATTTGGTTCTTTCGGCCCTCCAGTGGCCTCCTTTTGAACCGATGCAGGATGTGGCTCTTTCTGTGCTCACTCAAAAGGTTGCCTTTTTGGTGGCTATTACCTCTGTTCGGCGTGTCTCTGAGTTGGCGGCTCTGTCTATTCAGGCCCCTTACTTTGAGAGACACCAGGATAAGGTGGTTATTCCTAGTATGTCACACCCCCCACTTCCCGATATTCATGACACTTGGGAACCCGGCCTGTAGAGGGCGATCTTGCAGAGATGACATGGAAAAAAGGAGCCCCTCTTGGTCCGTAAGTACTGGGTTCCTCCCACTATTCCACTATTTCTTTTCGTCTCTGCAGTCGGCGAAGCATTCAGAAGATGACTCTCTGTCAAGCTGCAGGTAGCCGGGTTTGCCCCGGCCCTTTTTTTCTCTATTTCTGGCTGAAACTCTTTAAACCTGTTTGGTTATATTGTATGCCTCCCATCCCTGGCTGTGTGGTTCAGGCAAAGGTAGATACATACACCTTCTGGTGTATACAGGAGTATTACTCCCCCGTGAGACCCAAATGTGGGTAGGCGGCTTCCGGGTTGGTGATCCCGGCATGGGATGCCCCTGTCCCTTTATAATCCCCTTGTGCCTTATGGGTGCATTTCTATCCTCTCCCCTTAGTCTCCTTTACCCTGCTGGGTAAAAAGGAGGGGGGAAGGGGGGGCGTTATCTGGGCTTATTTGTCACCATGCCCAAAAAAAAAATATATAAAATAAGTCTTTATTTCTTATTTTTATTATGTATGTTTTACTATACTATTTAAAAGGAAATGTTTTATTTAGATTTTCCTATCTCTGTCTAGGCAGCAGTTTTTGCTTACCTATGAAATCTCTTGTTTTCTGGCTGTGTTCAGATTTGAATTTTCCCTCCATTTTTGGCCAAGTGATCCTGGAAGTGGGCGGGGCTTAGGCATGCTTTTATTCAGAGAGCACCTGTATGCTCTGTTTGACTTCCTGTTTCCTGCTTCCATGTGGCCTTACCTCATGATGTGAGCTTATTGCATGGGCTGTGAGTACCCTTCAGCTTGGCTGAAGGGAGTTTTTTTCTGTCATTTATTTATGTTGTGTGCATTTGGTGACTGTTTTTTTTTGTTTTCTCTGTAGGTAGAAACTCCTTATTTAAAAAGGGGTTTCTCCTGGTCCTTATATAAAAAAAAAGAAAGCCCTTAAGCCTTATTTGGGGGTCCATTTGTGTTTCAATCCTCCCACTTGGGACTATTTAAAGGGGCATCCCGGGTAGCAATTGCGTAAATCCCATATATATTTGGCGACTATAATCAATTTATAGTATATTACTAAACACCATATGGAGGCATCCCAGGATAATGGACATGCAATTCCCTCTGCACAGACTCGGCAATGTTTTGGATGTGGGGCATCCCTTGTTGGGGATAACGCAATTCTTTGCGTCCCTTGTGCACAATTTAACTATTATGCAGCAAACTGAGGCCCAGGCTTCAGGGCCTGCGGCTAATGCCTCATCTCCTACTCCGCAATGTCTTGTCCGTACCCCCACTGATATTGTCATGGGTGGTGAGTCGCATGCTGATTTATGTGCCAGATTGGCTCATCTTGAAAGATTAATGTCTACCTCTGTGCCTAAGAAGGCCTCCGCTAAAAGAAAGCACTTAACTCATGCCGCTCCGGCAGGTGAGTCGGACAATTGTGAATTGCTTGATTGGTCTGATCCTTCTCAGTTAGAAGGAGAATTATTATGAGGAATCAGATGTTTCTGATGAACAGCAATTTGTTGGTACTGAGATTGAGCAGGGTGAAGCAAGTGTTGTGGATACCCCAAAAGCTCTTGCTCAGTTATTTGAGGTTTTGGTTATTACTCCTCCTGAAGTAGTCCCTCCTCAAAAACGGGAATTCTTTGGAGTCTCTAAACCTCGTTTAGAATTTCCAAATCAAAAGCATTTTGATGAAATTATTCTTAAAGAATGGGAGAAGCCTGCGCGGCTTCCTGGCATTCCCTTGGGCTGGGACAAGAAATATCCCTTCCCAGCTGATACTGTTAAGCGTTGGTCATCACCACCTGTGCCCACCGCTCTGGGCATGTGTACACTCACTGCACGGATGGGTTAAATGCGGAGGACAAATTCCTATGTGTGCGCAAGCATACAATGGCCATCTATGCATTAATATTTATAGAGAGACTGGATTTTTAAAAGATACTCTGCTCATGGGTGGATGCCCCTGTGCTTTATTTATCCAATTCTTCTGTGTTGCATTCTCCTGACTCCACTACACTTAAAGATGGAGAGGATAAGCCTATTGATCAAATGGCGTGCCACGCTTTTTCCAGTGTGGGCTCGGCCTTGCTGCCTGTTGGTGCTTCGGCACTCATGACAGTGGCTATGAGGTCTGTTGTGAGAGACCTAATGAATTACTCAGGGCTTGATCCGGCCTCTGATGAGTACGCCGCTCTTAAGCGATGTGAGATGTTTGCATCTTTTGTACTTTCTGCTTTAGATGATACTCTGAACATCTGCCTTGTTAGTCGCCATCCGGCGGTCAGTATGGTTGCGGCAGTGGGCAGCTGATATTGTAGCTAAGAAATTGCTTACAGCGCTCCCTTTTGTGGGATTGCGCCTCTTTGGAGAAATAATTGGATTCTGTCACTAAAGGAGGTAAATTACCTCAGTGTAAGAAACAACGTCGTTCCTTTCATGGAATAGAGGAAAGGGACGTGGCCGTCCAAGTCAGAATTGGGGGTCCAAAACCAAATCTGCCACTAAGCCTGCTCAACAATGAGGGGACGCCCTCACCCTTACGGGTGGGGGGACGGCTGCGGTTGTTCTTCCAGGTCTGGGGTCAGGAGTTATCAGACAATGGGTTCTGGAAGTAGTCCCTTCCGGTTACAAACTGGAATACGAGTCCCGGCCTCATCCCAGATTTTTCATGTCCTGGATGCCGTCAGATCCAGCAATTGCGCAGGGACTGCGGGCAGCAGTAGCGAATCTGTTAAACATGGCTGTCATCTGCCTAGTGCCTCCGGCGGAAAGGAGTTTGGGGTTTTACTCCAACCTATTCACGGTACCCAAGAAGGACGGCTCTGTTCGGCCTATCCTAGACCTAAGGAGACTCAATCAATTTATCCGTTTCGGAAAATTCCGCATGGAGTCTCTGCGATCAACGATCGATGCTCCCCATCAGGGGGACTTCATGACATCCATAGACATCAAGGATGCTTATTTGCACATTCCTATTTTCCGGGTCACCAGAGATTTCTCAGGTTCTCGATAGAAGACCAGCATTATCAATTTGTGGCCCTGCCATTCGGCCTTGCCTCAACCCCAAGAGTCTTTACCAAGATGCTGGCAGGAGTGATGGCTATATTCAGGGTCCAGGGTATCCGCATTGTGCCTTTTCTGGACGATCTTCTTATCGCAGCCTCCTCCTTCGAACAATCCGAGTTGGACACCAGGATGGTGGTCTCTACTCTAGAAAGGTTCGGATGGGTAATAAGTTACCCCAAATCCTCTCTCTGTCCGTCCAGGGAAATTCCCTTCCTGTGCCTGATTCTGGATACATTTCAGGCCAGGGTTTTTCTTCCTCAGTCCAAAATGGTTCTGATTCAGGACTTGATTCTTCTATTCTTGTCCAACCCTCGTCTGTCTATCCGTCTAGGGATGAGACTAGTGGGATTGATGGTAGCTGCATTCGAGGCAGTCCCGTTTGCCCAGTTTCACATAAGGGCGCTTCAGCTCTTCCTCTTGGCAAAGTGGGACAGGTGCCCACTATCATTGAATCAGACTTGTCTATTGTCTCCCCACGTTTTGCAGTTCCTTCAGTGGTGGTTAATATCGCACAACCTCCAGAAGGGCAAGTCATTTCTGACTCTGCGTTGGGAACTGGTTACCACGGATGCCAGCCTGGTGGGCTGGGGGGGCTTCTGGAAGAAGCATCAGTTCCAAGGATTGTGGGGGCCTCAGGAGGCTCCTTCTCCAATCAATGTATTAGAGCTTCGGGCCATACGTCTTGTTCTACTTCTACTTCTTTCTTACAGGGTCTGCCAGTTCAGATTCGGTCAGACAACCGAACAGCTGTTGCATACATCAATCACCAGGGAGGGACTCACAGTTGGGGTGCCCTCCGGGAAGTGTCTCTTATCCTTCAGTGGGCAGAGATCAATGTTCCCTGCATATCAGCAGTTTACATTCCGGGGATAGAGAATGTGGAGGCAGACTCCCTGAGCAGGGGATGTTCTCGCCAGGAAGAATGGTCTCTCAATCCAAGGGTCTTTCAGTTCCTCTGTCACAAGTGGGGGACTCCACGGTTGGACTTGTTTGCTTCTCGTCACAATCACAAGCTGCCAGCGTTTGTGTCTCTATCCCAGGATCCTCTGGCAGTGGCAGCGGATGCCATGTCTCTGGCCTGGAAGGATCTGGGGTTCCTATATCTGTTTCCCCCATTCTCCATGATTAGCAAGGTGGTGCGCAAGCTAGCACTGGAGGAGGTGCCAGCAATTCTGGTGGCGCCAAGGTGGCCAAGACGTCTGTGGTACGCAGACGTCGTAAGGCTGGCAGTGGATCGTGTCCATCTGCCTCTTCTTCCAGATCTTATCACTCAGGGTCAACTTTGTTACCCCAATTTACAAACGCTGGCTTTGACGGCATGGCTGCTGAAGTCTCCATCTTGAAAGAAGAAGGTCTTTCTGATGTGGTTATTCAGACTCTTATTAGAGCTAGGAAGAAGTCTTCCTCTGTCATTTATTACAGGACTTGGAGGTCCTATATTGATTGGTGTGAATCCAGGGCTTTGCCCTGTAGAGTATTTTCTATTCCTAGAATTCTGGAATATCTGTAACGAGGTCTGGATATGGGATTACAGATTAGTACTTTGAAAGGGCAAGTCTCTGCCTTAACAATTTTCTTTCAAAGATCGTTTGCTCTTCATCCTTTTGGTTAAGACTTTTTTCCAAGGAGTCACGCATGTGCGGCCTCCCAGAAAGCCTTTACTTCCTGTTTGGGATCTTAATTTGGTGCTTTCGGCTATGCAAGATGCTCCCTTTTGAGCCATTGCAGGATATTCCTCTTCCTATTCTTACTCAGAAGGTTGCCTTTTTGGTTGCTATTACTTCTGTCTGCCGAGTTTCTGAACTGGCGGCTTTGTCTATTCTAGCCCCTTATTTTGAGAGGCATCAAGATAAGGTTGTTTTCCGTTTTTAAACCGGATTTCCTTCCTAAGGTGGTGTCTGCTTTCCACCTAAATCAGGATATAGTTCTCCTTCCTTGTGTCCTAAACCTAGTAACGACAAGGAAAGGGTCTTACATTCTTTGGATGTAGTTCGTTGTGTTAAGTATTATTTAGTTACTACCTCGGCCTTCCGCAAGACGGATGCCTTTTTTGTTGTGCCTTCTGGGCCCAAGAAGGGTTTTGCCCCTGCCAAATCTTCCCTTAGTAAGTGGATACGTCAGGCTATCATTGGGGCCTATATGGCGAAGGGGAAGGTTCCCCCTTTTCGTGTCACCGCTCATTCTACTCGTGCTATCGGAGCCTCTTGGGCTTTTCAGCACCAAGCCTCTGTTGAACAAGTTTGCAAGGCTGCGACTTGGTCTTCTGTGCATACTTTTTCTAAGTTTTACAGGGTTGATGTGCGGGCCTCAGCGGATGTTTTTGGCCGCAAAGTTCTGCAAGCTACAGTAATTTAAGTTATGCATTATTCCTTTGGGATCCCCACCCATTATAGACACTGCTATTGGATGTCCCAAGTGTCATGAATATCGGGAAGTGGGGGGTGTGACATACTAGGAATAATACCATTTTGTGAGATACTCACCTGTAAAATGGTTATTACGAGTATGTCACACCTCCCACTTCCCCCGCCCTTTTTTGTTCAAGGGATCCTTTGTATGGTGATTATTATTATTTCAAATAATTTTACAATTATTGAATATAACTGCCTTTTTGTTCTAAGGGATCCTTTATTTGGTATTATTATTATTCTCATATAATTTTACAATTATTGAATATAATTGGCTCTTCCTGGTTCTTCACTACTGTTTAAAAAGACTGAGGAATAGTGGGAGGAACCCAGTACTTATGGACCAGGAGGGGCTCCTTTTTTCCATGTCATCTCTGCAAGATCGCCCTCTACAGGCCGGTTTCCCAAGTGTCATGAATATCGGGAAGTGGGGGGTGTGACATACTCGTAATAACCATTACAGGTGAGTATCTCACAAAATGGTATTTTTCGCTTTAAACCAGATTTCCTTCCTAAGGTGGTTTCTGCCTTCCATGTCTATCAGGATGTAGTTCTCCCTTCCTTGTGTCCTAAGCCTAGCAATGACAAGGAGAGGGTTTTGCACTCTTTTGGATGTGGTTCGTTGTGTGAAGTACTGTTTGGTTGCTACTTCTCCTTTTCGTAAGACGGACACCTTGTTTGTGGTGCCTTCTGGGCCCAGAAAGGGTTTTGGCCCCCGCCAAGTCTACCATTAGTAAATGGATACGCCAGGCCATTGTTGGGGCCTATTCTGCTAAGGGGAGGGTTCCTCCTTTTAAGATCACTGCTCATTCTACTCGTGCTTATGGGGCTTCCTGGGCTTTTCAGCACCAGGCTTCTGTTGAACAAGTTTGTAAGGCTGCTACTTGGTCTATAGTTGATACTTTTTCAAAGCTTTATAAGGTTGATGTGCCAGCGGATGCTGTTTTTGGCCGCAAGGTTCTGCAAGCTGCAGTGGTTTAAATTGGTGCATTTTTTTGCTGTATTTGGATCCCCACCCATGACGGACACTGCTATTGGATGTCCCATATGTCATGAATAGTGGAAGCGGGGTGTGTAACATACTTGGAATAATACCATTTTGTGATTACTCACCTTTAAAATGAGTATTATAAGTATGTCACACACCCCGCTTCATCCCGCCCTTTTGTATTCTGGATCCTTTATATGGTGAACCTTTTTATGGTTAAGAATGTTTTATTAGTTCTTCCCGGTCCAGTACTGCTGTCATATACTGGGGAATGTGTGGGAAGTCCCAGGTATTTATGGACCAGGAGGGGCTTCTTTTTTGCTTTCATCTCTGCAGAAGTTCGCCCTCTACTGGACCATAACCCATAACCCATATGTCATGAATAGTGGAAGTGGGGTGTGTGACATACTTATAATACCCATTTTAAAGGTGAGTAATCACAAAATGGTATTATTCACACTTTGTCCCCTGAGATGACCAGCATCTCCGCCATCAGTCGCAGTGTTTGACAGACCTGCAAGAGCCAAGTAGAGCACTCTGGGGTGGCTTTAGGTTCTGAGGAGACCCATATCAGCCCTGGAAAACAGGTAGGTTTGCTTTAAAGTGGACCAACACCCAGGATTTTGACTATCCTGGGTCTTGGTCCACTTCGGTGAAACCCCCCCCGAACCCCAAGAAAAACTCACCTCTCCCCGCGCCCAGCGCCGACGGACAAGCCGCGGACAAGCGGCTCCTCCGCCGCCGCCTCCCGCGCGTCACTCTTGACGCGCGCGTGCCCGCGGGGGCGCGCACGTCTAGAGGGGCGCGAGGGAGGCGGCGGCGGCCGGCTGCCGCCGAAGATAAGGTAAGGGGTTTGGGGTGTTTTGGGGGGGTTTTACCCCGCCGGACATCCTGATCTCGGATGTCCCGTGGGGAGGGAGGTGATCGGTCATGCCTTCACCTTTGCTGGTGCTTGGTTTCGCCCTGTGTGTGCCGCGGCTATTGTCTCCTTAGCCATCAGGAAGGTGAGACGCCTTGTGGATATTGCTAAGTCTCGCGGGCGGAGGAGTATAAAGACCTCCAAAGCTTGTGTGGATTTTCCAAGTATACAGCACGTCCTGTTTCACTAAATTCTTTATGCTTGCGATATCCCGCCACAAGGTGGCGCAGTGGACTGCAGAAAGACTTGTGGCATCTCCTGGCCCTATAATAGGACAGGAACCTCCCACAAATTCCCAGTTTCCTTCTGCAGTCAGGACTGCGAAGATAAAAGATGGCTCTCTATTTTACGCTTACCAGCCTGCGGCCCTGCAGGACTATTTCCACCCGTTCTGGACCCACTGCCTCCAAGCCTCGGCTGCCTGGTTGGGGTGAAGGTAGGATAGCACCAGGGTCAGGTGCTTGAGGAGCGCTGCTCCAACCGCAATCCCTGCACCTACACGGGTAGGCGGTTCAGGCTTATGGTGAGCCTTGTGGGATGCCCCTTCCTGCCTTTTTATTGTGGGCCTTCCCCTTCCCCCCTCCCCCCTAGCTAAGACATGCCTGGGTGTGCCTGCCGCTGTTCTTCCCCGCCTCGCTGTCTCTGGGGAGCTCTCGGGAGGGGGGGGGGGGTTGGGTAGGCGGTGGTGTCTGCATTAGTGTTTTTGTCATTCTAAGTATACAGTACGTCCTGCTCCAGATATAATACTTACACTTGGGTTATCCTCCACCAGATGGCGCTGTGCACTGCAGACATGCAAAAACAGGCCCTTCATATACCCGGGGACCTCCCACAAATCCCCAGATTTCTCTGCAGTGCCGACTGCGAAGACATGAAGTTTCACCTTCTCGCAGGTCAGCGGGGCTATTACAGCCTGCGGCCCTGTGGGACTATTACCACCCGTCCTTTTCATGATGTGCCTCCCAGCCTGGGCTGCGCTGGTCGGGTGAAGGTAGGCAGCACCATGCGTGCTTATGGAGCCATGCTCCACCGCAGTCCCCCACCAAAGGGTAGGCGGTTTAGGCTGACGGTGAGCCTCTAGTGGATGCCCCTCCCGCATTATTGCCCATGCCCGTGTAGCGGTGGACCCTGTGTAAAGGGTTGCAATCCTCCCTCGTTTCCCCCGTATCTCGGGGGAAATGAAAGGGGGGGGGTATGCGTGTGGCGGCCTCAGTGTACTGTATTGTCACGCTTATGGCCTTAGTATTGCCCTTGACTTGTAACTGGGTGTCAGAGCCACGCTGCTTGCTCTTCATAGTTTTTGGCTGCCACCGTGCACGTGTCTTTTCTTTTACTAAAGTATACTGCACTGGGCGGCGGCGTCTCCATTAGCGAAGGCTTATATTAAGTGACCTGGCTTGGCGCGCTCCGTGTCATCGCCAGATCGGGCCCGCCCTTCCAGGTTCGCTTGGCGCCATTTTGTTGATCTTCGCGCGCGTGGTTGCGGTCCTTCTCCTCCCTAGGCCTGTAAGTGCCCTCACGGGTGTTTTCAATATAATTTTTTTTTTTTTTCCTGCTGCGCATGGCTCTGACACCTCCTTATTATCTTTGTCTTTCAGACATCAAAGACTCCGGTGGCTGCCCTCGGCCTGACACAAATTATAGCGGGCTTGTAAAAAATTCTCCCACATTCCTAGCGGGTCTTGGGGCATCCAGGGTTGCCTATTGCATAAATCCCTGCTGGCATATTGTGCCTAGATAATCACCATATGGAGGCATCTCAGAATTATGTGACCGGGGTCCCTCTTGGACAAGACCGGCTGTGTACAACGCGTGGATATCCCCACACTGATGCTGACAGGGCACGGGTCTGCGCACCGTGGGCCGAGCAAGTACTGGCCCTGGTAACTCCATTCCTAGGGATGAATCTAGATTCGGTTCAGGCGAGAATCTTCCTTCCTCAGCAATAAGGTGGACAATCTGGTTGCGTGGGCTCAGCCCCTCTTTGCTGTCCCCGTCCCTTCACCAGGTAGGAATGCAGCTGGTGGGCCCGTTGGTGACTTGCTTAGAAGAGGTCCCTTATACTCTTCTACCTGGGGCCTTTCTGCAACTTCTATTGTTAATACTGGGCAGGGACCCAACATCCCTGGAGCAGGGTCATGTGTGCCTTTCCCCCCTGGTTAGGAGTCCCTCTTGGAGTGGATGTACTCTAGGAACCTGTCTGGGGGCAGTTCCCTTCTTGCCCTTCCTAGAGACGGTCACCATGGATGCCAACCTATCAGGTTGATGGGGGGGGGGGGGGGGGTTTCTTCTGTAACCCCATGCGGGTCCAGGGGAGGTTGGGCTTTTAGGAGGTCCATGCACCTATCAATATTGAAACAGTGAGTTTTCAGGTTGGCGCTATCTCGCTTGACTTCTCCTCTTCACGGCCTGCCTGTTTGGCGGCGCTCGGTCTGTCTGACGACTGTGGCCTACCTTAATCATCTGTGTGGGACTTGGAGCAGGATGGTCCCCCAGGAAGGTATATTTTCCTGATCTGGGTGGAGGATGATGTTTCCTGCATATCGGTGGTATTCGCTCCGGTGGAGGTCCCTCTGCGACAGGATGTGCTAATCCTTGTGTCACTATGAGGTTCAACCAGTGTGGATCTGTTTGGTGCCCCGTCACTATTTCAAGCTCTCGACCTTCGTTTCCCTGTCCCAGGATCCTCTGGCCGTGGTCATGATGCTTTCTTAATGTTATGGCAGGACATTCTGGTCTGTATGTCTTAGCTCCGTTCCCCCTGCTAGGCGGGGTTCTGCGCAGAATTGCTCTGGACGGGGGACCATTGATACTGGTGGCCCCTGGGTGGTCTAGTGGATTGTGGTTTCGCAGACGTGGTACCGAGGGTAGTAGATCTGTACGTTCTGCTAGGGGTGCCGCTCTGTTCACTCAAGGCCCCCTTTACATCACCTCAATCTACAGACTCTGGCCTAGGCGGCCTGACTGCTGAATCTTCCATCTTTATGGAGATAGGCTTGTCTTCTCTGTTTGTGACTATTGGAAGTCTAAGAGCAAGCTTCTTCTTCTTCTTCCATTTCTTATGAGGTATGGCGTACCCATATGGATTGGTGTGAGTCTAGGTCTCTTCCCTGTTGGGCATTCTCTGTTCCCAGGGCTCTAGAGTTATTACAGCATGGCTTGGAGTTGGCTCTCCTACTCTGTACTCTGAAGGGTCAGGTTCTGCCCTGTCCGCCTTCCTGTAGAAGTCTTTTGCTTATTTTCCTTGGCTAAGCATTCTTTCGGGGGTTGCTCATTGCGTCCCCCACGTAATTCTATGGTCCCTGCTGGGATTTGAATTTTATTCTGTTTGCCTTGCGGGGTGTTCCTTTTGGACCGATTCAGGATGCTGTCTGGCTGTCTTTTACCTTCAAAGTTGTCCTTCTGGGACTGTTACTTCAGTCAGACGTGTGTCTGAGCGGGCAGCTCTGTTTAGCTAGCCCTCGTTCCTTTGATGTGTACCAGGATAAGGTGGTGCTCCGCTTTACGCCGGAACTTCTGCCTAAGGTGGTGTCTTATGTTCCTTGATTCAAGATATTTCTTCCTCCTTCTGTGCCTTATTCCTAGCGATGCTGAGGAAAGGGGTCTACATTCCTTCAACTGGTGTTGGAAGTGTTTCCTGGATCGTCACTTACCCCTTAGGGGAACTGATGCCCCTTTGGGTTTATGGCCATCTCCTTCCTGTATGTGTCTGATCTCGTCTGATCTCCAGGGGTTGAGCGGCTTTGGGCCTGGCCTTTACTGGGGTGGGATGGTCTCTTATGGTCCTAGGACAGGTTTCGGCTTCTGCCAGGGCTACTGTTAGCGTTTGGACTTGTCAGGCTGTTTCTCAGGCCTGTTCCTCTAAGGGGAAGAATCTTCTTTTCGCCTTACTACTTATTCTACTCATGCCTTGGTGCCTTTGGGTTTTCAGCACCGGGTTTTCTGTTGGACAAGTTTTGCTAGACTGCTATTTGATCTCTGTCCATACCTTTTTCAAGGGTTTTTACGAGGTTGACATTAGAACCTTAGCTCATGTTGCTCTTGGTAGCAAGGTTTGCAGGTGGCAGTGCTTTAAACTGTCTGCTGTTGCCTTTTTTGTTGGGGATCCCACCCTATTCTATGGACACTGCTATTGGATGTCCCAAGTGTAAGTATTATATCTGGAGCAGGACGTACTGTATACTTAGAATAATACAATTCTGTGAAGTACTCATCTGTAGAATTGGTATTATACGTATACAGTACGTCCTGCTCCACCCCACCCTGTTTTTTTTGCATTATTCTGGATCCCCTGTATGGTGATTGTTACCTTTGTTGTTGTTACCAGTTTCGGTGGTTAAATTCTCCCGGCTTCTTCACTGCTTTTCAATGCTGGGAATTTGTGGGAGGTCCCCGGGTATATGAAGGGCCAGGAGGAGCCTGTTTTTGCATGTCTGCAGTGCACAGCGCCATCTGGTGGAGGATAACCCAAGTGTAAGTATCATATCTGGAGCAGGACGTACTGTATATGTATAATACCAATTCTACAGATGAGTACTTCACAGAATTGTATTTTGTACTTGTTTGTGCGCGCTCGCCGCTTGTGCTGCGCTCCGCGGCTCGCGGCGACATTCTCCTTGAGTCTTACTTCGCTGTCATTGGCGCTGGGGGGGGTCACGTGGAGCGCGATTCGCGCTCTTTGGGGGGGCGGGTCCCTCGGATGACTCCTTTTGCGTCATTCCTCCGCGGCCCGCCCCTCAAGGTCCGTGCGGGCACCAATTTGCTTCTCCTCTTGTCCTGCGGTACTGCGGTGTGCTGCTGGCCTGCCTGGATTGTGTGATCAGCTTATTGGTCCGTGAGTTCCCTTCGGGGTTGTATTTCGCTACTTTCGCCACATTATGGGATTGTTGTGTGGTTTTCTTATGTCTTTCAGGCGGAATAAACGTGACTGGTTTTTCCTGGCCCTCTTCCCTTTCATCTCCCACCTTCCCTAGCGGTGTTTGGGGCATCGTGGGTGGCTCTTGCTAGCCTTACCCTATACTGGCCTGTGTGCCTACTCTAATCACCATATGGAGGCCTCCTGGGGATAATGTGCTTGGGGTTCCTTCGGGACAAGCCCAGCTGTGTGTCGCTTGTGGGGTAACCTCTGTGAGTGACGGTGTCAGGGTATGTGTGCCCTGCATCCAGAAGGTACTTGCGCTGCAGTCTGGGTTGCCTGCTACGCTGCTCAGCTCTGCGCCCCCTTCTACATCACCTACCCCCCGGGTCTTCATTTGACCCCTAGTGAGGGACATGCTAGTGGGAAATCGCATTATGACTTGGCCTTGCGGGTGGCCAGCCTGGAAAGGCATATGGCTGGGCCGGTCCCCCGTAAGGCTTCTGGCAAGAAGCGGCATTTAACTCCCGCTGTTTCCCTTTTTCCTGAGGAGGATGAGGGACAGTTATTTCTCTGGCCTGTACCCCCTAGAAGAGGGGGAACTTTTCTCTGATTCCTCTAAGGAGCAGCAGGAGATTTATGGTGGTGCTGGGTCTCCTTTTGGAGAAGACCCATGGTCTCCTGAGGATACTGATAGGCTGTTGGCTCACATTTTTGAAGTACTGTGTATTACACCTCCTGTCCCGACTAAAAGGCAGCAGCGTGAGCTTTTTCACACTGTTATACAACGCTTGGAGTTCCCTGAGCAGATCCACTTCAATAATTTGGTGCTCAAGGAGTGGGAACGTCCTAGCAGATTGCCCGCGGTGCCTAAGAGTTGGGACAGGAGGTATCCATTTCCTGCTGATGTGGTTAAGCGCTGGTCATGTCCCCACGAGGTGGATACTCCCGTGCTTGGGTTGTCCAATACCTCGGTCATGCATTCCCCTGACACTTCTACTCTGAGGGATGGTGAGGACCGGCGTGTTGATCAGCTGGCCTGTCACGCATTTGCTTGTGCAGGGACTGCGCTGCGCCCTGTGTGCGCTTCTGCCATCACGGCTCTTGCTATTAAAGGGCTACTCAAGTGCCTTCTGGATAATGCCTCGGATGCCAATAGGGGGGAGGAGTATAGATCCCTCCTGCTTTGCTATGAATTTGTGGCATTTATTCTTTCTGCTATGGATTATGCGGTCAGGATGTATGGTAGGACTTCTGCCCTTTTGGTGGCTATACGCCGCTCTGTTTGGCTGCGTCAGTGGGCGGCTGATAATGCAGCTAAGAAGGCTCTTACTGGCTTCCCCTTTACTGGGCTATGGCTCTTTGTGGAGCGTCTGGATCTGTTGCCAAGGATGGTAGGCTGCCTCAACGCAGGAGGCAGCTGCGGCCTATTTGGGGGGCTGGTTCTTCCCTCCCCTCCTTCCGTGCTTCCAGGTCCGGTTGGGGTGCACCATTTGCGGGGGTACGTAGAGACCGGGGCCGGGTAGAGGCTGTGGTCGCCCTGGTCTCTCATGGGGTCCCAAGTTGAAATCTTCCCCCAAGCACCCTCAGGCATGAGGAGGCGCCCTCACCTATTCGGGTGGGGGGGGCGGTTGCGGCTCTTTGCTCACGTTTGGAGACTGCGCGTCTCAGACCGGTGGATTCAGGAGGTGGTGTCCTCTGGGTACAAGATAGTTTGCAGCCTGGCTGCCCTCAAGATTCATAAGATCCCGGATGGTTCAAAGCCACTCGTCAGCTCGCGGCTTGCGGTCCAAAACCTTTTGGATTTGGGTGTCATCTGTCCTGTGCCTTCCTAGGAAAGGGACAGAGGCTTCTACTCCAATCTGTTCACGGTTCCCAAGAAGGATGGAATGCTGAGACCTATCCTGGACCTGAAGGGTCTCAACAGGTCAGTCAGACATTTCCACATGGAAACCTTACGGTCTGCGGTGAGCTCGCTTCGGCCCGGCGACATCATGACCACGGTGGACATCAGGGAAGCCTATTTGCATATATCCCGATGTTCCAGGGACATCAGAGGTTCCTGAGGTTTGCTCTGGAGGACCAGCATTACCAGTTTATGGCTCTGCCATTTGGGATATCCTCAGCCCCCCCCCCCCCCCCCAAGTTTTCACCAAGGTGCTGGCGGGCATCATGGCTATTCTAAGGAGTCAGGGTATTCCTGTGCTGCCTTATCTGGACTTTTTACTGATTGCGGCTCAGTCCTTTCAGCAGGCTGAGAGCGACACCCGGACGGTGTTGTCCACTCTCGAGGATTTCGGATGGGTAGTCAATTACCCCAAGTCTTCGATCTCTCCCTCAATGGTGAGGTACTTCCTTGGACACCCCTTAGGTCAAGGTATTCCTGCCACAGCAGAAGGTGGTGGGCCTCCAGGCGCAGGTGCAGGCCTTGCTGTCTTGTCAGCGGCCATCTATCCGTCTGGGGATGAGGCTGGTGGGCCTGATGGTGTCATGCTTCGAGGCAGTCCCCTTCGCCCAATTCCACATGAGACCTCTTCAATTGAACCTGTTGACCGGCTGGGACCGGATGCAGGCGTCGCTGGAACAGGAATTTTCACTGTCCCCCTTGGCCAGACAGTCCCTCTTGTGGTGGCTGGACTCAAGATACCTGTTGGTGGGCAGGTCCTTTCTGACTCCCCGGTGGGAGATTGTTACCACGGATGCCAGTCTGACCGGCTGGGGAGGCGTTTGGCAGATGCAGAAGATCCAGGGTCAGTGGGGTCCGCAGGAGAACCGCTTGCCCATAAATCTCCTGGAGCTGAGAGTGATCTGGTTGGTGCTTCTTTGCTTGACTTCCCAATTAAGGGGTCGTGCGATCCAGGTTCGCTCGGTCAATCAGACGGCTGTCGCCTACATCAGTCACCAGGGTGGGACTCGGGGAAATCGAGCCCTCAAGGAGGTTACCCAGATTCTGACTTGGGCAGAGGAAAATGTTCCCTGCATCTCGGCGGTTTACATTCCCCGGGGTAGAAGACCAGGAGGCAGACTCCCTGAGCAGGGGGGGCTCACGTCTGGGGAAGTGGTCTCTCAGCTACAAGATCTTTCACGCTCTGTGTCTCCGCTGGGGTCAGCCGAATGTGGACCTGTTTGCGTCCAGACACAATCACAAGCTCCCAAGGTTCGTCTCCCTCTCCAGAGATCCTCTGGCCTTTGCCACAGACGCTCTGGCAATTCCTTGGACAGAGTTCAGGCTCCTTTATGCATTCCCTCCGTTTCCACTCCTGGGCCGAGTGCTGTGCAAGATAGCCCAGGAAGGGGTTCCAACCATCCTAGTGGCTCCTCGCTGGCCGCGAAGGAGTTGGTTTGTGGACATAGTTCAGATGTCAGTGGATCGCTACATCATGCCCTACGACCCAGGGCTTCTCACGCAGGGGTCACTGCGGCACCCCAATTTACAGACGCTGGCTTTGACTGCCTGGCTATTGAGACCTCAATCCTGATGGAAAAGGGGCTGTCAGCCACGGTTGTGCATACCATGATTCAGGCGTGGAAGAAGTCTTTTTCCATGATATATTACAGGGTTTGGCATGCCTACATTGCTTGGTGTGAATCCAAGAGACTCCCTTGTCGCACGTTCCCTATCTCTAGGATCTTGGAGTTTTTACACCAGGTTGTCCCACCCCACCCTTGTTTCATTATCTCTTGTTTGCCTGTAATGGTGATTACCATTTTTATATTGGACTGTTGTCCTTATAGTTATTTGTTGGAGAGAGTACATGCTGAAGCTATGTGAAGTAAAATGGTTTCTTGGCCTCCAGGGTTTGGCATGCCTACATTGCTTGGTGTGAATCCAAGAGACTCCCTTGTCGCACGTTCCCTATCTCTAGGATCTTGGAGTTTTTACACCACGGTTTAGACTTGGGTCTCCAGCTGAGCACCCTCAAGGGCCAGGTCTCGGCCTTGGCCATCTTTTTCCAGAGATCCTTTGCCAATCATAGATTGATCAAGACCTTTTTCCAGGGAGTCACCCATGTACGTCCACCACATAAGCCTGTATTACCGGTGTGGGACTTGAACTTGGTACTTTCTGCTCTCCTGGGTCCTCCCTTTGAGCCCTTGTGCGATGCTGCATTGCCTATTTTGACCCTCAAGGTGGTCCTTTTTGGTAGCGATCACCTCAGTGCGTCGCGTGTCTGAGCTGGCCGTGCTTTGTATGAAGCCTCCTTATTTTGAGCGGCATAAGGCTAAGGTGGTTTTTCGCTTTAAACCTGATTTTTTTTGCCTAAGGTCATTTCTCCCTTTCATCTTAATGAGGAAGTGGTCTTGACTTCCTTGTGTCCAGCACCGACTAATTCTAAGGAAAGGACCCTCCATGCCTTGGATGTGGTCCGAGCCATCAAGTATTACCTGGTTGTGACTGAATCTTTCAGGAGATTGGATTTGCTCTTTGTCCTAACAGAAGATTCTAGGAAGGGCTTGCCACCAGCCAAGTCCACTCTCAGTAAGTGGATCAGACAGGCGGTGGTGCGAGCATATTCTGCCAGGGGGAAGGAACCCCTTTTCGGATCACAGCTCATTCTACCAGAGCTATTGGTGCCTCTTGGGCTTTTCAACACCAGGCTTCTGTTGAACAAGTTTGTAATGCTGCCACTTGGTCTTCTGTTCATGCCTTTACCAAGTTTTACAAGGTTGATGTTAGGGCCTCAGCTGATGCTGTCTTTGGCCGAAAGGTGCTTCAGGTGGTAGTGAAATGAACTACATGCTGTTCCGCACTGGGGATCCTGCCCTAATGGACACTGCTTTTGGATGTCCCACATGTCATCACTTCTGGGACGACCTGGACTGGATATAGGGAAAAATATAATTCTGTGAAACTCACCTGTAGAATTGTTTTTGAATATATCCTGTCCAGGTTGTCCCACCCCACCCTTGTTTCATTATCTCTTGTTTGCCTGTAATGGTGATTACCATTTTTATATTGGACTGTTGTCCTTATAGTTATTTGTTGGAGAGAGTACATGCTGAAGCTATGTGAAGTAAAATGGTTTCTTGGCCTCCCGGCCTGTCTCTTTTCTTACTGCTGTTTAACCACTGGGAAATCATAGTGAGACTCCTGCTTTTATAGGGGGCCGGGAGGAGCGACAGCATTTGATCTTGCAGTCGAGCGCCCCCTGGGGGCGGAATACCACATGTCATCACTTCTGGGACGACCTAGACTGGATATATTCAAAAACAATTCTACAGGTGAGTTTCACAGAATTGTATTTTTGTAAGTGTAACACAGATTGCATATTTTTTTTTCCCAGGGAGGCATGGAAGTCGCTGGGTGATTACAGCCAGCAGCAAGCTATGCAAGATTACATAGACACTGTGAAGAAGCTTGACCCAGACTGGAGTCCAAAGGTACATTTATCAATGAGCAGTAACTTGCTAGTTTGTTGTGTATCTTGCATTTTTTTTTTTGAATGGAGACAGAAAAGCTACCATTCTGTTGTAACCTCACCCCAGACCGTAGCCCCTACTGTTTGAACAGATCCCCCTTATTCTTTGATCATCTTTAATGATGCACGCTCCCCCAGTTAGCTCTGAACCTGCTTCATTCCTCGGTCATGATGGGTCCCTTTACTGATTTGGGAGTGGAGTGCACACACCAAAAGGCAACAGTGGAAATGAAGTAAAAAAAAAAGAGTCCCTTTTTAATTTTCACCCCCTGCCCCTTACAGATACTTAGGAAGCCCATAACCTGATCTGGATCCCTGTATGAGGGGAAACCGCTGCTTATTCCAGTGAACAGCTCATGCAAGGCTCAAAAATGGCATGGGGGGGTAGTCATTGTTTAGCAGTTAGGGAATGGGTCAAGTGTCCGGAGGGTTGGTGGTTCGAAAGCAATGCTTGGGCATGACTGGAGTGCTTAATAGAAAAGCACCTAACCCCCAACCGCTTCCCCAGTGCTGTGGCAGCCCACTGGTGTGGTTTACATGTGTGTTGTGTGGAGCCAAAACTCCTATGTATGTGCAAACATACAATGCCAATATAAGCACATTATTAATATTATAGGGAGGGGGGGGGTAGGTTAAAATAGTTAAGTGTCCCTAGATTTTGTTTTTCTTTTGCTGGATGGAAAAATGAACAGGTGGATAAGCTAGAATGCACCATTTTGCTAATTTCCTGTTCCCTAAGCCAACCTGTACTGGAATAAAGGTAAATTAATGTTGAAGTTCTGCTGGGGTATGTAGATGGTTTTACTGATCATTCACAGTTTAGCAGTCTTTTGGAGCAGGCACCATCTTTTTTGTTTTTTTTTGTTTTCTAGAACCTTTTTTTTCAAACCATTATTGCTTTAAAGGAAATGTACCCCCCCCCCCCCAAAAAAAAAAAACAGTATGTGCCCAGTAATCCTTAGGCCACAGGCTACTACTACTTATTTCTGAGAGGGCACATTGAAACCTGCCCTGCATGGATGAGTCATGCTCTGTTGCTGAGGAGGCCTTGCAGAAGGAAGGAAGTTCACTAAGGCTTAAAGAGTATTTCCACTTTCTCTTCCACTTTAATTAAGGCCGTCAGAATTCAGACACAATTGGGTTAACTCTCGACCGAAGGGCATGGATTGCAAGGCAAAGGTGTAGCTCCTCCTGGTCTATATACTTTCAGCTGTATTCCCACAATCCAGTTTCATTCTTGCAGTTGGAACTGGACTGCAAGATGTGCTGTGAGCTCCTCTCATCTGTTTATGTTTTGTTTTAGGATTCTACTTTGGAAGAGGGGGAATTTAACCCTGTCTTCCTGGCCCTTATATCCCTCTGATCTGGATCCACCCACAATGCCCCCTCAGCTATTCTTTATGCGGATCAGGATGGTAAGGGTAAGCTCCAGTGTCTTGTGGCAATTTGGGGTGTCACCTTTGTTTTTCCTGGGCTGCAATTCTGCTTTAAGGATACAGCCGCAGGTTTTGTCTAGTGAGCCAGATTGGGGGAACCAGGGGAAGAATATTTCCTCTTGTATTGCTTTTGTTTTCAGTGTTTGTCTATTAGCACTTTTTTCATTCACATTTCGCACCTTTAAGGGGCAGAGCTTTATGTGAGGCTCTTCCGCTCAGACTGTTTCTTCCGCTGGGCAGCAAGGGAAGTTTGCTGCCTTATCCGCTGCTTTCGGCTGTGCATCGGGTTTCTCCGCCGATGCGCTGCTGTTTTTTTCCTGCATGCGGCGCTCTTCATTCCCTGCATGCAGGATTGCTTATTCTGCCATGCCACCGCTGATTCTTTGCTGCTGTTTGCAGCTTTGGTCTTTGGCAGATCTGGGCTCTGGGCACGTACCGCACCTCTCCGCCCGGATGTTGGGGCTATCCAGGGGCTGTTGCGGTCTGTTTACCTGCCCGCTTCCTAAACCGCTGCTGTGGAAATCCATAAGATTCCCGGGTCGATCGATTCCCTTACCCTGGGGCATCCAAAATCGGGATACCTTGCTGTGTGAAACCCCCCAGGTCGCCTTATAAACTTACCTTGTTTCCCAGTCCAGTGGCATATGCACAAGCTGGGGCCGGATCCCCGCTATCCCTGTATCGGAGCATGTGACCGTGCCGGGCATTTGTAAATAGCCGGTGCGGGCACGCTCCCTTTTAGAGGGTAGCTGGCGATGTGGCCATCAGTGCATTGATTGGACGAGCGGTTGTGCATGCGCCAAAGTACCAGGAAGAGGTGAGTTGGCTTCGGCGATCTGGGGGGTTTCACTCAGCGTGGCACCCCCAATAGTCCCAGGATAGTCAAAACCATGGATTTTGGTCCCCTTTTTTTTTTTTTTTTTTTTTTTTATTGAGGGAAGCAAAAAGAATTACAGAGCTTGGCAACGCAGTGCCACATAAGTACACGCATAGCATACAGCATATGAACGGAGTCGCACATCAACAAATTTCAGAAATCAAGAAATGCGTGAATAAAATGCGAGGCCACAGGCCCGCTTAATGTATGCTGGGCTGCAAACCCGTTTAGTTGATCACTTTAGCCTCTGCAATCCATGCCCCCAACTTTTCTTTCAAAGAATAAGGTAACAGAAATAACCAAACTCTACGGGAGTAAGGGCGGAGGGAAAAAAGGGGGGAGGGGAAGACCAGACAGACACGTTCAAGGAAGAAACGGGAGGGACAGAATAACACGGGGGAGGGAAGGAAAACAGTGTGGCGGAGGGACTATCTCACTAGCAGCCTGCTCTGGCCTTTGGTCTACTTTTAATGTTTAATTATGTTTTAATATTATTATTCTGTTCTTTGTTTTGTTTTATAGATTGTGGGGAAGGGCAGGCAATATTTTGGTGGTGTTCACCCCTAAGGTTTTGGAGCAGTTACTTGTGGCTATTGAGGCCTGTTTATATACTTTTGTCTTCGATTCTCGGGGCTTAGACTGTATTATTTCACCATGACCGAGGAATCTGGGGTAATTGGATCTGGTCCTTTAGCATGACCGTTTCTGTCCAGTATGCATGCAGGTGCCACTGTACGAGGATAGCACGGTGTGCAGAGATTGTGCTACAGTAGTAGTTGCTAAGTACGGAAGGCAGTAGTCTCCTCCTGCAAGGGATCCGACACCTTTCGCTGGGCCCTCAGAACCTAGGGCCCACGAGGACAATCAACGCAATAATGTCCTTCAGGAGATTGTGGATAGTTCGCCCAGAGAGTCCTTCAGAATCACTGGCTCCAAGCAAAGCTTTACAGAAAAAGAAGCAATTAATTTCATCTGATTCCAAAGAGGATATTTTTGCTGCCATAGTCTCCCAGGAAAAATAGTCTCCCAGGAAAAAAAGGTTCACCCAATACATCCTCAACATAAGGGGGTGCTCATTTTAAGGAAAAGATGGATAGTTTAATTATTTCCATTCTGGAGATTTTGGATATTTCAGGCCCCAGAAGCCCCCAAAAAGAAGGGGGATTTGTTTCAGCCGGAAAAGCAGAGGCAATTTTTCACAGTGCAATCACATTATTCTAATCTGATTGAAAAGGAATGGCAGAAGCTGTATAGTCTTCCGCCCATTCCTAGAGTACAAGATACGAAGTATCCCTTTCCTTCAGATCTGATTAAATTATGGTCTTGCCCTCCTGTGGTAGACGCTCCGGTTTCAGGTCTTTCTAGAACTTCTATTTTCACTATATCCAGTCTAGGTCATCCAGAAGTGATGACAGTTGGGGTATTGAGCCCCCAGGGGGCGCTCGACTGCAAGATCAAAAGCTGTCGCTCCTCCCGGCCCCCTATAAAAGCAGGTGTCTCACTATGATTTCCCAGTGTTCATCTTGCAGTCTGGCTGCATGAAGATCGTTGGATACTCTCCTCTCCTGGATACTGCAGCTGAGCGGGGCCTCCTAGCCCGTCGGGTGCTGCGATCGTATTCCCACTGATCCCGTGGACCCACTACTGCCTCCCAGCCTTGGCTGATCGGGACGGTGAAGGTAGGGAGAACGCCGGGGTCAGGCATTTGGTAGAGCTAGGCTCTGGGCCGCAGGCCCTGACTAAAGGGTAGCCGGACATAGGCTGATGGTGAGCCTATGGGGGGGGGGGGGGAACACTCACACCCACGGGTTTCATGCCTTCCCTTCCCCACAAGCTTTATTATGTGTTGTGCTTGGTGGACTTTCGTTTTAATTGCACTGACATCTTTGTGACTCTGAATTAGTCCCTTGATGAGCTGGATATGCAATTTTTTTTTTTGGCTCTTACCTCCCTCGCTCCCTCAAGTTCTCCTGCTCCTCTCTCCCATCCATCTGGCTGCTGCGCTGTGGGGGGGCGCTGCTCGGCGGAGGTGTTTTCTTTTTCTGAGGCCGCGGCCTCTGCTGTGGAGGTGTGGGCGCCCGCGCTCGCCGCACGGCTGGTGTGGGGGCCCCTCCATGGGCTGCACTGTGTCTCCTGGCTGCTGGACTTCACCCTCCATCTTGGGGGCGGGCACTCTTTTCGCGGCGGGGGCCACACGATGCCGCTTTTCGCGTCACTGCTGTGCGGCCTGCCCCTCGAGGAATGCGTTGATCACTCTACTCTGCGCCATCTTGTGCTGCCTCTCCCCTGCACGCTGCCTGGGCGCCCTCCGAGCTGCCATCGCTGTCTGTGTCGCGAGTCCCTCTTGTTAAACATCTTATGGTTGTGTTGTATTGCGCATGTGCTGTGGGATACTTATGGCATTTTTCTGCTTGTGTCTTCTAGGTGGGCCCCTTGATAGATTAAGGGTTGTGGTTCCTCCCGGTCACCCCTCCGCACCCTCTCTATTAAGAGGGATCACAAAAGAGGGACTAATTCTGAGGGCTTATTAGGTTTGGGCCGTCAGTGCCTTGTAACCTGCATATCAATTACCATAATGGAGGCTTCTGGGGATAGTGAGCTAGGGGCCCCATGTGTGGTGCTAGCCCTCTGGGCGGATTCAGCACCGTTTGTCACTTGCGCCAGGAGCGTCCTTTTGGGGCATGATCGGGCGGGCGTCTTTGCCCCTAGCCCGTTACTGCCTGCGGCCTCTCCTTATCCCCGCTGCTGCACTCAGCCCCCAGCAAGGGGGAAGCCAGCAGGGGGTCCTAAGTTGTTTTGGCATACCGGGTGGCCAGCCTTGAGAGACAGATCTCTCTCATGGCTCCTAAGAAGGCCACGAGTAAGAGGCGGCATATCGAGCCCGTTTTATTTTGGATATTGATAATTGATGTTGATTATCTTTTTGGAGGTTTGGGCTCCGTGGAGGAAGGTGAGTTGCATGAGGGCTTAGTTTCCACTGTGGATTATTCTGCCGGCTATGACAGCGGGCCTGGTTCTTCCTCTGACGAGGATACGTGGCTCCCGGATGATACGGAGAAGTTGCTGGCTTCAGTTTTTGAGATGCTGCACATTGTCCCTCCTAGAGCGGCTAAGAGGAAGCAGGGTGATTTGTTTAGGACTGAGAGACAGAGACGAGTCTTTCCTGAGCAGGCCCATTTATCTAACATGATTTTTAAAGGGTGGGAAAGGACTAACAAGTTACCGTCGGTGCCCAAGGGCTTGGACAGGCGGTCTCCCGAGGAGCTGGTCTGACTATGGTCCCGTCCCGTGTGTGCTGCGGCTATTGTCTCCCTGGCCATCAGAAATGTGAGACATCTTGTGGATATTGCTAATTCTCGCAAGCGTGCAGAGGAGTATAAGGACCTCAAGGCTTGCGTGGAGTTTATTGCCTTCGTTGTTGCTGCCATAGATGGCGTCCGGCTCGGTGCCAGGTTCTGCTTGTTGCGCTTCGCCGTTCGCTCTGGTTGCGGCAATGGTCGGCTGATGCCGCCGCCAAAAGGTCGCTCACTAGTATCCCCTTCGCGGGCCACAGATTGTTTGGGGAGAGCGTCTGGACCTCCTGGTTAAGGATGGAAGACTCCCTCAGCGACGGACGCCTGCGCGGCCCTTTCGGGGCTTTTCTGCCTATCGCTCCTTTCGAGGAGGAAGAGGCTCTTCATTTTCAGGTACTCTCAGAGATTCCTAGGGACGAGGCAGGTCCCGCGGCCAACCCAATCCCTCCTGGGGATCCAAGTCCAAGCCTCCTGCCAAGGCCCCTCAGGCATGAGGAGGCGCCCTCACCCATCCGGGTGGGGGAACGGCTTCTGCTATTTGCTCATATCTGTAGACAGCACGTCTTGGATCGGTGGATTCAAGAGGTGGTGTCCTCCGGTTACAAAATAGAGCTGGCAGTGTGGCCACCCTCCAGATTTCTTCAGTCGCAGATATCCCAGAACCATTGAAGGCACAAGGCCTACGAATGGCCGTCCAACACCTTCTGCGGTTAGGTGTGATTTGTCCTGTACCTCGTCAGGAACAGGGTCAAGGCTTCTAGTCCAATCTGTTCACGGTGCCCAAGAAGGACGGAACGCTGAGACCTATCCTGGACCTGAAGGGTCTCAACAGGTTTGTCAGTCAGACATTTCCGCATGGAAACCTTACGGTCTGCGGTGAGCTCGCTTCGACCCGGCGACTTCATGACCACGGTGGACATCAAGGATGCTTATCTGCACATCCCGATATTCCAGGGGCACCAGAAGTTCCTGAGGTTTGCGTTGGAGGATCAGCATTACCAGTTTGTGGCGCTGCCGTTTGGGATCTCCGCAGCCCCCGTGTGTTCACCAAGGTGCTGGCGGGCATCATAGCTGTCCTGAGGAACCAGGGCATTCACGTGCTGCCTTATCTGGACGAGTTACTGATTGTGGCTCAGTCCCTTCAGCAGGCCGAGAGCGACACCCGAACGGTGTTGTCCACTCTGAGGATTTCGGATGGGTAGTCAATTACCCCAAGTCTTCGATCTCTCCCTCAATGATGAGGTACTTCCTGGGCATGACGTTGGACACCTCTCAGGTCAAGGTATTCCTGCCACAGCAGAAGGTGGCAGGCCTGCAGACGCAAGTGCAGGCCTTGCTGTCTTGTCAGCGGCCATCTATCTGTCTGGGGATGAAGCTGGTGGGCCTTATGGTGTCATGCTTCGAGGCAGTGCCCTTTGCCCAGTTCCACATGAGACTTCTTCAAATGAATCTGTTGACCGGTTGGGACCGGACGCAGGAATCACTGGAACAGGAGTTTTCCCTGTCTCCCCTGGCCAGACAGTCCCTCTTGTGGTGGCTGGACTCCAGAAACCTACTGGTAGGCAAGTCCTTTCCGACTCCCCGGTGGAACATTGTTACCACAGACGTCAGTCTGACCAGCTGGGGAGGTTTTGTGGCAAACGCAGAAGATCCAGGGTCAGTGGGGGCCGCAGGAGGCCCACTTGCCCATAAATCTCTTGGAGCTGAGAGCAATTCGGTTGGTGCTTCTTCGCCTGACTCTACATTTAAGGGGTCATGCGATCCAGGTTCGCTCGGACAATCAGACGGCTGTCGCCTATATCAATCATCAGGGCGGGACTCGGAACAAGCGAGCTTTCAAGGAGGTGACCCATATTTTGACTTGGGCAGAGGGGAATGTTCCCTGCATCTCGACGGTTTACATTCCCCGGGTAGAAAACCAGGAGGCAGATTCCCTGAGCAGGAGTGCCTCTCGTCTGGGGGAATGGTCTCTCAGCAACAAGATCTTTCACGCCCTGCGTCTCTGCTGGGGTCAGCCGGATGTGGACCTGTTTGCTTCCAGACACAATCACAAGCTCCCGAGGTTCGTCTCCCTGTCAAGAGATCCTCTGGCATTTGCCACAGACGCTCTGGAAATTCCTTGGACAGAGTTCAGGCTCCTTTATGCATTCCCTCCGTTTCCACTCCTGGGCCGAGTGCTGCGCAAGATAGCCCAGGAGGGGGTACCAACCATCCTGGTGGCTCCTCGCTGGCCGAGACGCAGTTGGTTCGCGGACATAGTTCAGATGTCAGTGGATCGCTATATCATGCCCGACGACCCAGGACTTCTCACTCAGGGGTCACTGCGGCACCCCAATTTACAGACGCTGGCTTTGATGGCCTGGCTATAGAAACCTCAATCCTGACAGAGAAGGGGCTGTCTGCCACGGCTGTTCAAACCATGATTCTCTATATTGGATATTGGAGTTTTTTGCAACATGGCTTAGACTTGGGTCTCCAGCTGAGCACTCTCAAGGGCCAGGTCTCGGCCTTGGCCATCTTTTTTCAAAGATCCTTTGCCAATCATAGACTGATCAAGACCTTTTTCTAAGGGGTTACCTATGTACATTCTCCGCTTAAGCTTGTATTACTGGTGTGGGACTTGAATTCGGTGCTTTCTGCTCTCCAGGGTCCTCCCTTTGAGCCTTTTGTGCGATGCTGCATTGTCTATTTTGACCCTAAAAGTGGTCTTTTTGGTGGCTATCACCTCGGTGCGTCGCGTGTCAGAGCTGGCCGTGCTTTGTATTAAGCCTCCTTACTTTGAGCGGCATAAGGATAAGGTTGTTTTTTTCGCTTTAAACCTGATTTTGTGCCTAAGGTGGTTTCTCCCTTTCACCTTAATGAGGAAGTTGTCTTGCCTTCCTTGTGTCCAGCACCGACTAATTCTAAGGAAAGGACCCTCTATGCCTTGGATGTGGTCAGAGCCATTAAGTACTACCTGGTTGCGACTGAGTCCTTCAGGAAATAGGATTTGCTTTTTGTCCTTTCAGAGGGTTTTAGGAAGGGCTTGCCTTCAGCCAAGTCCACTCTCAGTAAGTGGATCAGACAGGCGGTGGTGCAAGCATATTCTGCCAAGGGGAAGGAACCCCCTTTTCGTATTACAGCTCATTCTACTAGAGCTATTGTTGCTTCCTGGGCTTTTCGGCACCAGGCATCTGTTGAACAAGTTTGTAAGGCCGCCACTTGGTCTTCTGTTCATACCTTTACAAAGTGTTTACAGGGTTGATGTTAGGGCCTCGGGGGCCGGGAGGAGCGACAGCATTTGATCTTGCAGTCGAGCGCCCCCTGGGGGCTGAATACCCCAATTGTCATCACTTCTGGGACGATCTGGACTGGATATATTCAAAGACAATTCTACAGGTGAGTTTCAAAGAATTGTATTTATGCCATCCTCTGAACCATCCCCATAGGATCCAGCAGATAAGCGCATTGATCTGATGGCACGTCATGCTTTTTCTATTATGGGGTAGCATCTTTGGGGAGCAGGAAATTGTTAAAACAACTGGACTTTAAGCCCCGTTTGGGTAGTTCACGCTCGGAAGACCAGTTCACATATATCTACAGGTATGTTATCTCGGCTATGAATGCTTTGATCAGGTTAAGTGCTTCAGGCCCAGCTCAGGTGGTAGCTTTAAGGCATCCTTGCGGGTGGGGGGTGGCTTCTGCATTGTTCTCACATTTGGAGGCTCAATGTAACAGATTTTTGGATACAGGAGGTTGCATCCTCCGGTTACAAGATCGAAATAGGGGCCAGACCTCCTAGGAGATTCCTTCTGTCAGGGGTATCTTGAATTCAGCCGTAAGCAGAATCAATGAGATCCACTGTATCTCATCTTTTAGAGATTGGAGTAATCTGTCCTGTTCCTTTCTTAGAGAGAGGTCAGGGGTTTTACTCCAATTTGGTCATAATTCTCAAGAAGGATGGTTCGGTGTGCCGATATTAGATCTCAAGGGAGGAAGCAGGAAAGCTCTCAAGGAAGTGAGTTGGATCTTACTTTGGGCCGAGAAACATGTTCCATGCATCTCAGCAGTACACATACCAGGAGTGGATAACTTGCAGGCCATTCATCTCAGCAGGTTCTGCATCGGGGGGAATGGTGTCTCAGTCAAAGAATCTTTCAATCCCTATGCATGTGCTGGGGATGTCCAGACGTAGATCTTTGCATCACAACACAATCGAAAAGTTCCGAAGTTTGTGTCCTGGTCCAGGAATCCTCTGGCAATAGCAAAAGATGCACTGCCCTTCGATGGTCAGCATTCAGGCATGTTTATACATTCCCTCTGATTCCACTCCTTGGTCGAGGACTTAAAAAGATGGCCACCAAGGAGCCACCATAATGGTTGGGACTCGCGAGCTAAGGAGAAGCTCGTTCTCAGACATAGTAAGGATGTCAGAGGGCGACCTGTGGAGGTTACCTGACGATCCAGATCTTCTCACACGGGCCTCTAAGGCATCCCAAGTCACGAGTTCTGGCTTTGACAGCCTGGCTATTGAAACCTCCATCTTGGCAGAAAGGGTTCTTTTTTTCTGCCAGAGTTATCCAGACCATAATTCAGGCCAGGAAGAAATCTTCATCTATGACCTATTATAGAGTCTGATGAGCATTTATCACTTGGTACGAATTCAGGATGTTCGCTTGTAGAACTTTTTCTGTTCCCAAGCCACTTCTGCCAGTTTGGTACTTGAACATAGTTTTATCAGCTCTTCAGGGTCCTTTTGAACCATTGGCAGATGTATCTCTAACTTAATGACTTTTTAGTGGCAATAACCTCAGTAAGGCGGGTTTCTAATTTTTATCAGTTATGCCTCCTTATTTAGTGTTACAGAAGGACAAAGCCGTTCCGTTTAAACAGGACTTCCTAAAGTGCTTTCCCCTTTTCATCTTAATGAAGTGGTTTATGTCCTGTTCCAGTTACTGATAAGGAAAGGAGTCTGGATGTAGTGAGAGCATTGAAATATTATCTCACGGCTACCCAAACTGTCCGCAGGTTGGACTCCTTATTAGTTATAACTGAGGGACCACGGTCTACCTCCAGCTAAGTCTACCATCAGCCGATGGATTAGACAAGCAGTGGGAAGAACCTATATCTATCTACCTATAAGGGGAAGGATCCTCCCTTTAGGGTTACAGCTCATTTGACACAAATTATTGGAGCATCTTGGGCTTTTCAGCATCAAGCTTCAGTAGAACAAGTATGCAAGGCCGCTACTTGGTCTTCAGTTCATACATATACCACATTTTTATAAGGTTTGTAAGGTAGATGGTAGAGCCTCAGCGGATACCGATTTTTGTAGGAAGGTATTACAGACCGTAGTAAACTAAATGTTGTTTTTTTGGAATGGCTTACTCCCCATATAAAGGAATAGGGTTTGGGATCCCACCCTGAAGTAAGGGAATTGCTTTTTGCGGTCCCCATAGTGTCTGAATTTTCCTGAAGTAAAACGGAAGAGAAAATGCAATTCTGTGATACTTACCTGTAGAATTGATTTCTCTTTCATTTTTACTTCAGGGCGTTAGACCTTCCCTGTCTGCTAGGTTACTATATCCATTCCTTGGATGCCTAGTCTTAGTGGAGTTGTAAATATCTAAATATGTAAATAGCTGATGAGCATCAAAAAAACCTAAACAAAGAGAGATAGAGAGGAGTTTGTTTCTTATCTCCGCTTTTGTCTCCAACAAAAGATAATTGAATGCCTCCAGGGTGACTGGTTCTACTGATTTTCACGTACTGGATTGTGGGAATACAGCCAGAAGTATATAGGCTGGGAGGAGCCACACCTTTGTATTGCAGTCCACATCCTTCAGTCGAGAGTTAACCCAATCCTGTCTGAATTCTCCTGACTCCCTGAAGTAGTAATGAAAGAGAAATCAATTCTATGGGCGAATTGTATTTTCACATTTTTTTTTAAATTTCCATTATTGTGTGGCTACTGTATATTATGTAATCAATATGCTAAGCTGATCAGTTAGAGGAACAAAACACTTGATTTTCACTTTTCGGGGTGGTGTTGGTCCCGAATTGGGATGCCCCACTGTGTGTATCCCCTCAGATCACCCCATTCACTCACCACCTTGTTGCCCCCGACTTGGGGGCGAGAACGAGGGTGTTGGTTGGTTGAGCGGGATGCTCAATCGGCACTCTCGCTTTCATTTGGCTCCTTTTGGTGCCGCTGATCGCTAAGCAGCCGAGCAAAGGGAGAGCAGAAAGCAGATCGATTCAACCCTTTGCATGGAGTGTCTCTTTAACATATCACCAACTACAAGCCCTCCCTTCCCCTTGAGTTTAGACTTGCCTGTCCTTTTAAGCAATCTCTTGGACCATTTTTAGCCTTGCTGGTATGTGATACTAGATACAGCCACTAAGTGGTGCTGTGGGATTAAACAGAAAATGTTGCTGCTGCATACAACAAAGCCTTGATTTATTTAGTGCCGTTCACGCTCCTTTTTAGTAGTTTTAGATTTCATCACCAGAGGTCAGTAATGTATTGTTCAGCCTTTCTTCATAACCACATTGGCTTTTACCTACAGCAGCCTATGCTCTTTGTGTCATCTGTGTATTAACGGAGGCTGTGTCGTTTGACTTTAATCGGACACTAAGCTTTGTATATTTATGGATAAATTGTATTGCCTTGTCATGCATGTTATGTGTTAGGTCTGGAAATTAGGTAATGGGAGACAAAGGGGATCGAGTGTGTTTTTTTTTTTTTTCACTTTTTTCTTGAAGCATGTAAATATGCATTTTGGTCTTTTCAGTTGTGTATCCACTGTATAAAAGGGATGGATAATGCTTTGAATGGTACATAAATGCCTACTCCCATCATTGGGGCAATCTTGACGAAGGTGTTGGAGTGGTCAGCCAAGGAAGTATCTGCAGAAATAGTTTTATAAATATAACCTATTCTCATTCTTTTCCAAGGTCAGCTGCTCCAACACTTAAAAAAATGGTGTTCTGTTATCTTTATGAGTTCCCCCACCTGCCCCAGTATACTTCAGTCTGGTGTTGCCATGATAAGCATCTAGCATGGCAGAACACAGTGAGCCCCCCTCAGCCATCATTGGTCTCAAGTCCCACTTTCCCTAACCAAAACCTGGCCAAGCCTAGAATGTAAAACACTTTAAGGCTGTTCCATTCCCTGTCTTAAAGTCAATAACGTCTTTTGGTGTACAGTTGAAGTCAAGCCCAGACTGGACTCTAAAACTAACAGGCCTCTTAGCCTTCCTCCTCAACTGAGCATCTGTCTCCCTAGTTCTTGGCTGTTTCCTGGATTCCTTCGGGTGCTTCTGCCCCGGAATAAGTTGTTCACACAAGCATAGTTTGCTACATGCTTATTCTTGTCACTTCCACAATCTGTGACGGACCAACAATCCCAATACTCACAATGGCATCTTAGCTTGTGTGCTCACCCAAATTGGAAGACTTGAATGTCTGCCGCACATGCCGTAGACAGCAGAGGATGCCGCCAGAGGACTGTGCAAGCACCATGGGATGAAAACCTGAGGTGAGCATATAGGCGAGCCAGAGGGCTTCCTGAATTGGGATGTGGAAATATGTTAGAGGACCAACTCATTTATATTCGTCTTGGTCCTCTTTAATTGACGCTTTATCTGTAACACTATTTCAGCAGCTTGACTCTGGTCCTTCTCCTATTACAAGAAAAATGTAACTGCTTCAGTAATAGATGTTATGCTAACTGAACTTTTTCCTTGGTATCCTTCTTGTAGAACAGTACAATATTAGCTGTTTTAGACATCCGGCATCAGAGCAGTAACTGCAGCATAGGGCCAGGGCAAATAGAATGTTGCATGGTTAAATGGATTGACCATTCAAACTTTAAAATAATTTGCTTCGTAGCTTACTTGATGCTATTTGCTCTGATCACAGAAAGGAAGGGACATTTTTACTTCCTCTTTGCTACATCTGCTATCTCCTCTCTGATCCTGACCAAAAATGTAATCCTGATGCTTCTGTCAGGTTGACACCCACTCTGTTTTTTTTTTTTTTTTTTAAAGAATGGAGCACTTCACACGTTCATTCAAAGCCAACTCATGACAAAAATGAGGTGGAACTTTATTTTATAATTACTCAAATGTAGCTTTGTTTTCAAAAAAACGAACATTGCAAATCATAGCCCCCTACACAATGGGAATAATTCTGTCTGCCTAGACAATGACTTTAGGGCTGATGGATAGCAGCCAGTGGATGACTGCCAGTGACTGAAATTTTCTTGAATTAATAAATCTGTGTTCCAGATACCAGTGCTCCCACAGCTGTAAATGGGGCCCACAAAGGGCAATGGCTGTGATCATATGCAGTCATGGCCGTAAGTTTTGGCACCCCTGAAATGTTTGCATAAAATGATTGGGCTTACACATATATGTAATACACGTTTACTTCCTTTGTGTGAATTAGAACACAAAAAATAAAAGCGAATAATTATATATTTTCACGTGAAACTCCAAAAATGATCCGGATAATTTACTACCATCCTCAGTTTAATATACCATCCTTAGGAATACATAACTGAAATCAATCTCTTCCTGTAACCATCAACAAGCTTCTTGGACCTCTCGACTTGCATTTCGGCCCACCCTTCTTTTGCAAACTGTTTCAGGTCTCTCATATTTGAAGGGTGCCTGCCCCCAATAGCAATATTAGGATATCTCTGCAGGTGTTCAATGGGTTTTCGATCCATTGACTCATTGCTGTCCTCCACAGAACTTTCCAGTGCTTTGTTCCCATCCGGTTCTAGTTTCTTCTTTAAAGTGGACCAACACCGAGAGGTGATCGGCCCGGAAATCTATAAGATTCCCGGGCCGATCACCTCCCACCCCGCGGGACATCCGAGATCGGGATGTCCCGCGGGGTGAAACCCCCCCAAAAAAACCCCAAACACCTTACCTGATCTTCGGCGGCCGGCCGCCGCCGCCTCCCTCGCGCCCCTGTAGGCGTGCCCGCGCCGGCCGTCTGCGAATGGCCGGCGGGGGCGCGCGCGCGCCGAAAGTGACGCGAGGGAGGCGGTGGCGGCAGCCGCTTGGACGTTCCTGATCCCCGCCTGGACGTTGGCGGGGATTGGACCGTCCAGTCACGTGGGAGCGGGGACAGGTAAGATTTTGGGGCTTTCTGGGGGGTTTCACACAGCGGGGCACCCCCAATCGGGGTGCCCCGCCGAAGTGGACCAAAACCCAGGATAGTCAAAATCCTGGGTGTTGGTCCACTTTAAGTTATTTGGGGGTTATTGTCCTTCTGGAAGACTCATGACCTAGGATGCAAACGCAGCACCCAAAATGCTTTGGTAATCTTCATATTTCATGATGCGCTCAGTCAAGACACCCACTCTAGGTACGGTTCCTGACTTGTAGCCCTCATTCCATTTTTGGGAAACAGAATTTTTTTTGGTAAGACACATCATTCTACTATCTTTGTCTTATCTGTCCAGATGTTTTCACAGAAGGATTTTTGATAGTTACGCTGACACGGATGCACCCTGAGCCTTCAGGAGAGCTTGAATTTCTTTGCAACTTGATTGGGGCTGCTTCTCCACCATCCGGACTAACAGGCGTGGCAAACTTTCATCAACGGTTCCCTCCACTTGATTATGTTGCGCACCATGGATAAAAGAACATCAATATCTCTGGAGATTGTTGATATTTTTGGTTCTCAAAGTCCTCCCAATTCTGCTCATCTTTCTGTTCTCCATGCTTAGTGGAGCGCGCACACACGCTGCAACGATTGAGTCAACCTCTCCTCTTTATCTGGTTTCAGGTTTGATTTTTTTTTTTTTTTTTTAAACCTGTTGCTTGCCACAGATTAGTGTATATATAATAATTTTTTTTGGGGGGGGAATTCGGACCTGCCAACTGCATGTTCGAATCTGTAGTCATTTGCTTTGCTGCCATTTAGGCATTGTCTGTTTTATCACACATGAAGTGTAACATAGGGCAATATTGGTTAAAGGATGTCCGTGATATAAGCGGTCAATTTGGTGTGGGAAGGTTGCAGCATAATATATAGTATGGCAGGATAAGCAGAATAGTGTGGGCAGGCTTATATTTGCTACAGTAAAATAAATATAGCAGTCAATATATTTGGAAACTGGGCAGTAGTAAGGGGGTCCTCTTAACTGAGTGACAGCTAAGAAATTACTAATGACTGCTCTGGCTATAGACACCTGATGACTGACCTCTCAGGGCAAGCGCCCCGTCTACATAACAGCCTCTGCAATCAGACAGCCTTGTCCTCTCAGAATGATTGAAACTTCCCCGTAACTTTCAGAAAGTGGGATAAGGTGACACGGCTTGTAATCTGCGCTGTGCTCTGATGACACCGCTCTTTAATCTGGGAAATGATCCCGCAAGACATGAAGCCATCTGTTTGCACTCTGCCCCCTCCTCTTCCAGCTCGGATCCTTCAGTCGCGCTACCCAAGGGAACAGTTTGTAAATTAATGTGTTATGGTTGCTGTGGGAGTTATTTGTCTCTCTGTGTTTTGTTAACTGCCCATCTCTACAGAGGGCAGATCATTTCCCTGCTTCCCTGTGGGATGAGTAAAAACCGGAGAGGGTAAGAGTGGGTTGGCTGACTCCATTATAGCAGCTCTTGCTTATCTGCACTTGTTTGTGACACACACACACACACACACACACACACACGTCATCTGACAAAGAGATGCAGGGATTTGGCCCAGGAGAGAGCCACTTCTGGGGGATCGTCTCCTCTCCAACTAATTGAATTATGGGTTTGGTGTCAGTATGTTTGGAATACAAATCAAAGCCGAGGGGGAGGAGGAAGGAGGGATACAAGATAATGCTCCTAGCCGCTGATGGCAATGCCGCTTGTATGGTGCTCCACATCATAAAACATCCGACCGTTAACTCCTGGGAAGATAAAAGTATATATTATCTGACATGTCCATTATTATCCCTGCTACGTAGTGTCCCGTTTAGGTGCACATCTGCTTATTAAAGCGGAACTACAGTTAAAAATGACTGTTGTTCCTTAGTACTACTGCTGCCCTACTGCGTAATGCCGCTGTTAAAATAAGAAACCGGGTGCCAAGATACTCACCACTTCCAGGTTTCTTCTGGGGTGACCGTGGCGCAGCCTATCAGAATCGCAGCCAGTGCTGATAGGCTCATCCAGCCTGCTGAACTGATAGGCTGCTTGCGGTCATGTGGGAGCGTCACCGTGAGCAGCCCATAAGCGCTGGCCGCCATTCTGATAGGCTGCACCGTGGCTGCCACAGAAAAGGCCCGGAAGTGGTGTTTATCCCGACACTTGGTTTCTTATTTTAAAGGCAGCAATAAGCAGTGGGGCAGCCTGAGTCCTGTTGCCCCGCTGCTGAGTAGTACAGTGGAACTCCAGACTTTTTTGACTCTTTGATCGCTGAAGCATTGTAGTTATCGTGACTTTGGATGCCCCATAAGTTTAGATACCAGGCAGCCCATAATTGCCTCTTCCGCATTCCATGCGTGACCGCCAACAGTCCACCAAGCGGGCTTGCAGATTACTGTGGCACCGGTGAACCTGACAGGCCATGTAAATAGAAGCTTTGAGTATTGGCTGTATGGACCCAGGGCTTACTAGATGGGGGGTACACTGCGGGGCATGCCAAATCTGCTTGCACCTGTGCAGTGAAAGTCCAGTCTGTTTTGACTGGATGACTCTTAATTGCAGCATTGGTCCTAATCTACAAATGTAGGGAAAATAGAGTAGACTACAGGTGCAGAAGCTGGAGTAAAGTATCAGAGATCTCTCTCAATTGGTGCCCTCCTACCCAGGCATCCATTTCTATTCCAAAGTGCAACATGGAGAGGGTCCTGGTTCTAGAAAATGATAACGAGAACCAGTTGAGGTAAAAGGAAAGCAGTGGGATACCACAACAAGTAGTCAGAAGAAAAGACTGAAGCGGGGAGAGTAAGCATCCCTGATCTAGAAAACTGGCAGCTGTTCCAAAGCCAATGGAATCAGGCTTCTGGGGAGAGACAGTCTGGAGTTGTGCAGCCTGGCACTGAAATGTACATTTGGTGCAAGGGTTAGAGGACCTCTGTTTATTTTGACTGGAAGTCCTCTTTAAAAATGCCATAGATCAGGGGGCTCCAACCTTTCCCAACATGAGAGATGGTCGAGAGCTATGTTCAGTTCAGTGTGCATGTGGACCCCTTGCCAAGCAACTTAAAGCGAGCCAACACTCCAGATTATGACCCAATTTGGGATGCCCTTTTGTGTGAACTCTCCGTGGAACTGCTAATTTCTTGCCTTCCCCCGCACTCCCATGGCACACACGCAGGCCTTCTCCAACAGTCATTCACTATTGTGCATGCCAATGAATGATCGCTGCCTTGCGCCTCCAGATTGCTGCACCATGTGGCTGCACACACATGCCACCAGCTATTCAATTCTGCCTGGTGCCGTGTGTGCACAGAGCATGGATGCCGAAGGTGACCCCCCAACTGTGCCTCAGGAGCAAAAAGCAAGGTAAAAATCATGCAATGATGAGGATTTTCTAAAAGCATGCCATCTTAAAATGGGATAACTCTGTGGAAGACTCCAGGGCCAGTATAAGTCAGTTTTGCTCCACTTCAAGAATGTATGCAGATCCTCCCTGCCCCATAAAATATGGCATGTTTTTATTTTATTTAGGGCTCACTGGTGTGCATTAGGTTAGTTTAGTGTCCCTGTGACCTAGGAACCTTGCTGGCACAAAGTTCTGGAAGGTTTATCTGCTTTTAATAATTTTAGTGTGGTTGCAAGTATATTTCTCTGGTTCCCCAATCGGCCACCAAATCCAGGTAAATAGTGCGCCAGTTCTATTCACATTTGGTCTGCTTTCAAACAATCCACATGAATGGCCAGCTTTAGTTGTCGCCCTAAACAAGGTGAACAGCACCAACTGATCAAGTTATTAAAGTCTTACCAACTGATTCCTAATGACATGGCTATTCATGTGTTACCTGGGTGATTAGGCCTTAGGCGGACAAGCTGCTGATAGGAACCGGAGAGCATACACCTGCCTACAGTTCTGTTACAAGCACAGAACAGCTGGTACATTTTTAACCGTGCCTGCTTTTCTGTGTTGTATTCGCTCCTGAACAGTGGTAGCTGGTTCGGGATGGTGAGGCTAAAGTGGACCTATACACTCCCTGGCCACTAAACTAACTATCTCCTCATGCTGTCAGTGAGCCCTGCATAAGAGATACGCAGGCACCCATACCACCTCCGATAGGAGGAGTCACAAAATGCCCCATAAGGAAAAGGTGAGCATCTCCTGAATTTCGAAGGCATTATAAAAAGGTGGGTTAGGATCCTGGTTGACATGGAACCTCCCTAGCGCAAAGTCTTCTCTAAATAAGGCACACAGCTGGGCTTTAGCTATTTGGATAGGAATGAAACAAATTAGATTAATCAAACAAAAACTGACTCGTGGTACAAGCTTTTACTGTCTAGGATGACTTTAAATTCCCATTTGGCTGGTATCTTCAAGCTGGCAAATGACACCACAGTCGTTTCCCCTGTACCTGTGATGGGAAGATAACGTTATGGTGATATAGAGGAAAGCTCATTGATGACTTTACTTCTTGTGCCTTCTCAAGAGTTTAGGAAATATCCAAGATGCTGAGTTTTTTTTTTTTTACAATGCAGTTATTGTCAGTTCTATGCTCATTTTTCTGTCATGGTATATTGGTGCCGCCAAACGTGACAAAAAAAACTGCTGCAGAGGACAGTGTGGACTGCAAAGGAGATCACCGGCACACCACTTCCATCAGTACAAGAACTCTCCAAATGCAAACTGAAATCCAGAGCAGGCAAAATAATCCAACATCCAATGCATCCTGAATCCTTTCATCAGGTCAACGCTATAGAGTTCCCTGACCAAATGTTTTTTTCCCTGCCAATTCACAATCCAACTGCTGAACTCTGGCGTGCTATAGGACTAACCCAGCCTTGCATCTTCTGTGTGCTGCTTGTAATCGAATGGCTATGTACTTGTTACCATTGTACCTTACTACTAGATTTTTTTTCAGTGTCTTTTAATTTTCTTATTTCTCATTATACAGCACTATCCTTGTTAAATTGTTCCTCTTCTTTCTTCCTCCACCTGACTTTTGCCAAAGTGATTTTCTTGTATATATGTTATGTATGTACTTCGCATACTTGACAATTAATAAACTGATTATTTATGTTACCGTTTCTGATCTCCCCACAAAATGAACAAGGGGCTAACATACCAGTTCAGTGAACCTTACTGCTTATGGAGCTACGAAGCAGGTGGAGGGTCAGTGCACCTCTGCTAAAGAAGTTGCATCAATTTTTACAGCAGTATTAGAATTGATTGGACAGACAACCAGCACAATTTTACTTAGGGCACAAACTGCCAGACTAACCTGATTCTATGAGGAGGTGAGTAGAAGCCTGGCCAGAGGGACGGCTGTATATACAGGCCTTGATTCACAAAAAGTTGAAAGAGATTCTCAGGGTAGTAAAAAAATCAATTAATGAGAAAATAGCCTGAAATTTCACTTTTAGTGAATTACTAGATAAAAAGACCATGAAAGTCGGTGGCACTTTTTACTACAGAGTAAAAAGTGCCATTGACTTTCATTGTCTTTTTATCTGGTGATTAAAAGTGAGATTTTTTTTTTTCAACTCTTAGTGAATCATGGCCATAGTTTTTCTGGATTTTGCAAAAGCATGTGACACTGTCCCCCATAGACAATTATTGGAGGAATTGAGGTCTCCGGAGGCGACAATCCTTTTTTACCATAAGAACTATAAATCTGTGAAACAGCCCTCAGCAGAAGCTTGTTACGGCATCAACCACTAACAGCTTCAAAAAAAAGAATTAGATGCTTATTTAGAATAAAATAACATTATCAGTTACTATTAGCTGTTATCAGTGGAAAAAAAAAAAAAATTAAAAACTAACTTGCCCTACCCCAACACCCTTGGTTGAACTTGATGGAAATATGTCTTTTTTCAACAGTATTAATTATGTAACTGATGGATGCTGGCGTGTCAGGCAAGAAACCTCATAGGACAAACGTCCTGCAACTATTGCTGGAGGAACACAAGCAAGTGGTAGTAGTACTATATCTATAGACATTTATGTCTTTGCCCAGATCCAATGAGTAAGCTCCTAGGTCTGAGTCCAGTGTTTGCATGAAGAGCTTCTGCTGTGCGTCTTATTAGTGGCTGTGAGCACTGCAGACCTTTTGTTAATGTTTTATTTATTCTTAATGATTTCAGCAGCAAGTGGAAAGCCCTCAGATGTGAATGGGCACGCAGATTTAATTTACCAAATATTGGCTGTGTGTGAGCAACCTGTGACTCTCCAGCTGTCCAGGGTCTGCCGGCATGCCAGACGGCATTGGGAATTGTCGCTGAGCGAAAGCTGGAGGTTCACAGGTTGTCATTGGCTTCTCCCCCCCTTTCCACTCCACAATATAGACAGAAATCTGCCTTGTAACGCCTTGACAGCACTGCTTCTGAAACAAATGCTGCTGCCATTTCCTGATCTGTCATCCTGAGACTGGAGATGGAAAGACTTTTTGTGCTGAAGTGGGGTGAGGGGATTGGAAAACCTCTCCGGGGGCTTTCCATTAACAGATTGCAATGCAGTCTTTACTGGCATTGACTGGAATTTATAGGAATCATAACTGTGTATACACAATGTCCTTGGCACATAAGGAGTTACACACAACCCCCTCCCCCTGTATTGCTCTGCACATTGCAACCTGTGGCTATAATTCTGCATGCGGGTTTATTGCCAAGCTCTTAGCTGCTAGTATTCAGGTATGTAAATGAGAGACCGGAGCAGACGTGCATTTGCATAAAATAACAGTGCCATTTAGAAACATCTGTCACCGGGGAAGTCTTTAGAGACAGAGCTGCTTTATTGTTTATTATCAGGGACACATTAGTCTCTTTTAATCCAGACACCCCTCCCTCTGCCTAGTCAAGCAAAATCCCTAGTTAGAGGCAGCACTAAATGGAACAGGTAGCTAAATTGGGGCAGGACAGCACGGTCTTCCCTACAGGGGGGCTCAGCCAGTAGTCTGGTGACTGTGACTTTGATAAAGCCCTAGCTGTAACTAAATTCCTGCACCCACTTTATTTTCCACACTTTTGTTTTGCAGTAGCAGAATAGCAGTGTGGGCATTTCACACTGTTTTAACCAAATTGTGTTGGGAACTGGGTAGAGCAGCATGCCTATGTTTACTGCATTGAGCCTCCAATGGTGGAAGCCCTGTGGTTGCGGCCTCTTAGGCTGCCCTGCAAGGTCTGTAGTTTTCCAGCCCCCCTTGGCTGCATGTTAGAGCGGGAGGCCTGCAACCATCCAATGCTGGTAGATGCAGAGACCACACCACAAGGGGGTTGCAGCAGCAGGGATCTAGAGACCATTGGGAGCAACAAGGACATGGCGATGAACCAGATGTCGTGGTAAGTACCAGCTAAAGTGCAATACATGAACTTTACCTGCAATGCCTATTGAGGCTGTTGATTGCAGCTTGGGGGGGTCATCCCGATTGCTGATGGCTCCAGAAACCCTGGTTTTGCTCACCTGATCTTTGCTTCCTTAGCTGACATCCTGCCTAATGTTTCGGCTGCGGTCACCTGGGCTGTAGTACTCTTTCAAGTTTTGGGGCCCCCAGAAAATGTCGAACCACTTGACTGCCAGCGGCCAACTGTGGGACCTAGATTTTCGAAAGGAGCAAGGTTAAGAGGGGAGAAAAATGGGCTTGTGTAAAATTATGATGATTTGTTGAAGTGCATGAATAGTATGGGCCCAATAGGATAGTATAGAAGGAAAGTTAAAGGGAGTTCTGACATATTTGGCTGTATGAAGCCTATAACTTATGGTAGCTCCAGAGCAAATGTCCTTTTCTGGTCGCCTTGTGTGACCCATATGGGTTATAGGTCAAAATAAACAAATACAAAACAACCTGTTTCGAGAAAATCATTCTTGGGTAAGGATGATGTACCCATACCACAGGTTGAAAACATACAGACTAGACCAAGGAATCCCAATGTATTTCCAAAAATGCTGTCGAAGGCAAACTGGTGTTGCCCAACGTGTTTGTATGGTAACAGTATATACCTAATAGAAATTATTGCAATACACCATTTCCACTATTCTGAAAAACCCTAAAGTGGAACAAGACCTGTGATTTTCACTAACCTGGCTTTTGATCCTTGCCCAGGGGACACCGGATTTTACTTTCTGCTCATCCTATGCTGGCTGTCAAGGGTGGCATCTTTTAGCCAGCCTTCGTTCAGCTTGATTTATATTTCCCATTAACTCCCAGAGAACCTGGTCTCCTCTGCAGTGCCTCCTCAGCAGCAGATGAAGGCTCATGCATGTTTTAATGTGAGGGTCACATCAGAAGTCAATTCATTTTGGTCAGCTTGAAAAACGAGTCAGCAGAAGGGAACAAGTTCTATGGAGTTTATCGGGGAATGAAAAATGCCATCCCGACAGCCGACTTGGGGGCAGGTAGAAAGCAGGCCAATTTAACCCTTTGCCTGGAATGTCCCTTTACGCTGTATTGCATCGGGGTGGAAGATGCACATTTATACGCCAAGGCATATAGTTAGTCATGTGTGCTGAGCTTCTTCCTCCTCCTCCTCCTGTACTTTGCTGGTTCATGTTCACCTGCCTGATGCCTTTTAATGTCCTGCTCATGGGGAATTTACAGCTCTGCAGCGTTATTTATTGCTCTGCCGTCCTGCAGCAGATGGACACGTGAAATATAGCGCTGCCTGTCATTGGAAATGTGCCGGTTATACCCGCTACACTACACGTCCTGGCTCTTTTATGGCAGAGACATGGCTGCCAGTTATTACCATCTCAAAAACTGGTATGTTACATTATCTACAGGTTTTAAATATCGTGAAACAGTTAAAACCGGTTGCTAAAAAACAAACCCATCTGGCCAGAGTTTTGATTTACCTGCAAAACTTAATGAATAAGCATTTCTCAAAGCTGAGAAAAACTGCAGAATTCATCATGGAACTGGGTGACGTGCATATAGTAAACATTATTATTAAGGGTGTGTGTCTCTTTAGTTTCTACAGCTTGTTGGAATTGACAACACTGGCCTTACCCTTCAGTATTCTCAGGTATAGTTTTTTTTTTTTTTTAAGACCTTATACATCATCTTGTTCAGTATGGTAATCAATGGCCTATTAACTCACTGGTCAGAAGTTCACATCCATTATATGGCAGTTTTTTCCTTAGTGTTTTATACACAAGAAAATGGGTGTTGGCTGCAGCACGGTATGGGGTGGGGGCTTTTTCAATGCCCCCCACACATACATCCAATGCAAATCTTGCTTGGCCTAATGTACCAGCACCACACTCCCTTGGACCCTATAATATATAGCTGCAAGCAGATACGTCATCCTCTCTGCATCACAATATATGAGCAACACCCTTGACTGTGTACATGGGTTTTGTGAAGAAAATCTTCTTTTTTGATTTCCCCTCTACAACCTCCTTCAGAGCAGTAACATTCATTCCATGGATGGTTTCCATCCATTTCAAAGATTCACTGTAGCTGATATGGACATCTTTCTCCAATGAGCAAGAAAGCCTTTAAGGGAAGACATTCATGCATGGTGTTTTTCCTTTCTGGCATGCTTGGTAAATGCAATATAAGCCTAAAATCCATATCTATGTATTATTTATAAACCATTAATGCTGAGCTTAAACCTGAAGTAATGATGCACTGTGCAACAGTGGCCTTGCATCCTAAAAGGTGTAGTTTACCTAACCCCCCCCCCCCATTTCTCCCATCCCTCAATCAAAATAGCCCCTCATGCTAAAGTACAGGGGAAAAAAGGCGACCAAATCAGGACCTCGTTTGCCACCTGGGGCTCCTTTTGTTTACCTGCCACCTCTTTTTGCCCTCCACTACTCTCCCAGTGGCTGGTGCTGGTCTGCAGTGCCCGCTTTGTCGGTTGTGTGTTTTAGAATAAGATAACCAAGAGGATCATTTTTTCTATGGAGCATCAGCCTAGTCCTATACTTTATTCTTAGTATACAGTACGTCCTGCTCCAGATAAGATTCTTTACGTCTGGGTATTACTCCGCCAGATGGCGCTGGACTGCAGAGACAGTGAAATTGGCTCCTCCCGGCCCCTCAAATACCCGGGACCTCCCACAAATTCCCAGATTTTCTCTGCAGTCTGGACTGCGAAGGACAAGAAGATGGCTCTCTCTTCTCGCAGGTGAGCGGGGCTATTAGCCTGCAGCTCTGTAGGGCTATTCCACCCGTCCCATTGTTAATGTGCCTCCCAGCCTTGGCTGCGCTGGTGCGGGTGATGGTAGGCAGCACCGCTGTCAGGTGCTTAGGAGCGCTGTTCCACCGCAATTCCCCACCAAAGGGTAGGCGGTATAGGCACATGGTGAGCCTTTATGGGATGCCCCTCCCGCACTGTTGCCCCTTGCCCTGTATCGGTGGGCCCTACGTTAGGTGGCCGCTGGCCTTCCATTGCTCTCCCTTGTAGTTCTCGAGGGGGGGGGGGTGAGTGTGTGTTTTGTACATTCACTTTTTGTATGGTGTGCTTGGTTTGCCTTTAAATCCTGTCACCGCACAGATTTGGTTTCACTGGTTGCCTTTTTTAATATGCCGCCACGCTGGCTTGTGCGGCGCTCCGCGGTCGGCGGCGACATTACTTCAGGCGCTGCTGCGCCATTATTGGTTGATTTTGTCACGTGTGCGGCTTCGCGCTCTTCGGGGGGGGCGGGCCCTGCGGATGGCGCGTTCCGCATCACTGTCTCCGCGGCGCGCCCCTCGAGGTATGCCATTTTTGCTTCTTCGTGCTGCGTGGCTGGCGGCTACCTACCGCTGTCCGTGAGTGCCCTCGCAGGCTGTTTGTTCATATTTTAATGTTATGTAGGCATGTCGCTTACGGGGTTTTTTGCTTTGTCTTACAGGCGGGTCAAACTCAATTGGTTTCTCCTGGCCCTACCCCCTCTATTTAGTTTATTAAACTTATTGAGGCCTTGTGTGCTAATTCCTCCCACTTCCCTAGCGGGCTATTGGGGCATTCTGGGTTGCTTTTATAGCGTGAATCGGCCTATTGTGCCACTATAATCACTATATGGAGGCGTCTCAGGATAATGTGCTGGGGGTTCCTTCGTGACAAGCCCGGCTGTGTGTGGGGTGTCCCCTACAAGTGTTGACAATGTGTGGGTTTGTGTACCTTGTGCCCAGCAGGTGCTTGCGCTGCAGCCTGATTTACCAGCAGCTGGGTCTGTGCCACGTATGGCTTCGCCTACTCCCCCCAAGCTTACATTTGACTCCCAGTGAGCTGCATACCAGTGGGGAGTCTCAGCCTGATGTGTCTACTAGACTGGCTAGTGTTGAAAAGTTGCTTGCTAATACTATGGCTCATAAGGCCTCTGCTAAGAGGCGGCATTTGGCGCCTGATGTCACTCTTTTCCCTATGGAGGCTGAAGAGTAATTTGATGTGTCTGGTTATCCCCCTCCCTGGAAGAAGGGGAATTGTTCTCTGACTCATCGTCTGATGAACGGCCCAAGGGTTATGCTGATTCTGGCTCTGATCCCTGGGCCCCAGATGATACTGATAGGCTCTCTATCTCTCCCCCAGCCGCGGCTCCTAAGCAGCAGGGGGAATTGTTTCATATTGCTAAGCCACGTTTAGAGTTCCCCGAACAATCTCATTTTAATAATCTCGTGCTCAAAGAATGGGAGCGTCCTAGCAGGCTCCCCGGAGTCCCTAAGAGTTGGCATAAGAGAGATCCCTTTCCTGCCGATGTGGTTAAACTTTGGTCATCCCCTCCCGAAGTGGATGCCCCAATTCTGGGTTTGTCTAACACCTCTGTCATGCATTCCCCTGACTCTACTACTCTGAAGGATAGTGAGGACCGGCGTATTGATCAGCTGGCTTCCCATGCCTTTGCCTGTGTGGGGACGGCACTGCGCCCGGTTTGTGCTTCTGCCATTACAGCTGTGGCTATTAGGACTCTGCTTAAAAGTGTCCTAGATGGAGCTCCTGATGTTTCTAGCGAAGAGTATAATGCACTCTCGCGTTGTGAGGTATTTGTTGCTTATGTCCTCTCTGCCTTGGATGATACCATTAGGATGTGTGGCTATACGCCGCTCGGTTTGGCTGCGCCAGTGGGCAGCTGACAGCGCTGCCAAGAAGGCTCTCACTGGTTTTCCCTTCAAAGGACTACGCCTATTTGGGGACCGCCTGGACCTGTTTGCTAAGGTTACCCCAGCACAGAAGACCGTCTCGGCCCTTTCGGGGCCCGGGCTCCTTTTTTTTTCCCCCTATCGTGGATGCAGAACGGGGAGAGGGGTCTCCTGTACTGGGGGATTTCTGGGGTAGGGGCAGAGGACGTGGACGCCCTGGCCCATCCTGGGGCTCCAAACCTAAGCCTTCCCCCAAGCCCCCTCAGGCATGAAGGGGCGCCCTCACCCATCCGGGTGGGGGGACGGCTTCAGCTCTTTGCTCACGTCTGGAGGCATCATGTCTCAGACCGGTGGATTCAGGAGGTAGTGTCCTCCGGTTACAAGATAGTTTGCTGCCTGGCCGCCCCCAAGATTCATCATATCCCGGATATCTCAGGACCCCATGTCAGCTCAGGCTCTGATTCTGGTGGTGCAAAGCCTTCTGGAGCTGGGGGTCATCTGTCAGGTCCCCTTACGAGAAAGAAGCAAGGGTTTTTATTCCAGCCTTTTCACCGTGCCCAAAAGAGATGGGTCAGTCAGGCCCATCCTGGACTTGAAGATCCTCAACAAATTTGTCAGATGCAGGCGCTTTCGCATGGAAACTCTGCGCTCTGCTATCAGTTCCCTGCGTCCAGGGGACTTCATGACGTCTGTGGACATCAAGAATGCTTACCTTCATATTCCCATCTTTCCAGGACATAAAAGATTCCTCGGGTTCGCTCTGGAGGATCAGCACTACCAATTTGTGGCATTGCCCTTCGGTGTCACTTCAGCTCCCAGAGTGTTCACAAGGTGCTGGCAGGAGTGATGGCTCTGCTCAGGTCTCAGGGCATTCGCGTTCTGCCCTATTTGGATGACATTCTCATCACTTCTCAGTCCCTCCAACAGGCAGAGCTGGATACTCAGCGAGTGGTGTCCACACTGGAGTCATTTGGCTGGGTGATCAACCATCCCAAATCTTCCCTGTCTCCCTCCTTGGTGACGCCATTTTTAGGAATGAATCTGGATACAGTTCAGGCAAGGATCTTTCTTCCTCAGCAGAAGGTGGACAGTCTGCTAGCGCAGGTTCAGTTCCTTCTATCTTGCCCTCATCCCTCCATCAGGCAGGGAATGCAGCTGGTGGGCCTGATGGTGTCGTGCTTCGAGGCGGTTCCTTATGCCCAGTTTCACATGAGGCCTCTGCAACTCCACCTCTTGTCAGTGTGGGACAAGGATCCTGCATCCCTGGACCAGGTCCTGGTTCTGCCCCCCCAGCCAGGGGGTCCCTCTCGTGGTGGCTGGACTCCAGGAACCTGTTGGCGGGCAGATCCTTTCTGGCCCCCTGCTGGGAGACAGTCACCACGGATGCCAGTCTGACAGGTTGGGGGGGCTTCTGGAAGTCCCTGCAGTTCCAAGGGCGGTGGGGCCCTCAGGAGGCCCACAACCCTATCAACATTCTGGAACTGAGGGTGAGTAGGTTGGTTCTGGCTCGCTTGACCCATCACCTTCGGGGCCGGCCTGTTCAGGTACGCCTTGACAACCAGACGGCGGTTGCCTACATCAATCATCAGGGAGGGACCCGGAGCAAGGGGACCCTCAAGAAAGTGTCTATGATCCTGTCCTGGGTGGAGGACAATGTTCCCTGCATATCAGCTGTGTACATTCCGGGGGTGGAGAATCTGCAAGCAGACTCTGAGCAGGGGGACCTCTCACCTGGGAGAATGGTCCCTCAGCGACGGGGTGTTTCTGTGTCGCTGTTGGGGTCAGCCAGATGTGGATCTGTTTGCGTCCCGTCACAATCACAAGCTCCCGGCCTTTGTCTCCCTGTCCCAGGATCCTCTGGCCTTGGCCACAGATGCTCTAGCAATGTCATGGCGGGACTTTAAACTTCTGTATGTCTTTCCCCCATTCCCCCTGTTGGGCATGGTTCTGTGCAAGATGGCTCAGGAGGGGGTGCCAGCAATCCTGGTGGCTTCCCTGTTGGCCAAGAAGAGTGTGGTTCGCAGACATAGTGCAGCTGGCAGTAGATCAGTACGCTCTGCCCAGGGTTCCAGACCTACTCACTCAGGGACATTTACGCCATGCCAATTTACAAACGCTGGCTTTGATGGCCTGGCTGCTGAAACCTCCATCTTGATGGAAAAGGGGCTGTCTGCCTCTGTTGTTAATACCATGATTAGGGCTAGGAAGAAGTCTTCTTCTTCCATTTACTATAGGGTTTGGCGTGCCTACATTGACTGGTGTGAGTCTAGGTCTCTTCCCTGTTGTGTGTTTTCAATTCCCAGGATTCTGGAGTTCCTTCAGCATGGTTTAGATCTGGGGCTTCAACTCAGTACTCTGAAGGGTCATGTTTCTGCCCTGGCTGTTTTCTTCCAAAGACATTTTGCTCAGCCTTCTCTGGTCAAGACCATTTTCCAGGGGGTTACTCATGTGCGTCCTCCCACGTAAGCCTATGTTGCCTGTCTGGAACTTGAACTTGGTCCTTTCTGCCTTGCAGGGTGCTCCCTTTGAACCTGTGCAGGAGGCTGCCTTGGCCATTCTTACTCTCAAGGTTGTCTTTTTGGTGGCTATCACTTCTGTTAGGCGCTTCAAGGTGGTGTTTCACTTCAAGCCAGATTTTCTGCCTAAGGTTGTGTCTGCCTTTCATTTTAATCAGAACATTGTTCTACCTTGTGCCCTAATCCTTGTAACGCTAAGGAGAGGGTTTTGCATTCCTTGGATGTGGTCAGGAATCTGAAGTTCTATCAGGTGGCTACTGCACCTTTCAGGAAAACTGATGCTCTTTTTGTGGTCCCTTCTGGTCCTAGGAAGGGTTTGGCTCCTGCTAAATCTACTATCAGCAAATGAATCCGTCAGGCTGTGATTCAGGCCTTCACTGCTAAGGGGAAGAATCTTCCCTTCCACTTTACTGCTCATTCCACTCGTGCTATTGGTGCCTCTTGGGCTTTTCAGCACCAGGCTTCTGTTGAACAAGTTTGCAAGGCCGCTACTTGGTCTTCTGTTCATACTATTTCCAAATTTTACAAGGTTGATGTTAGGGCCTCAGCTGATGCTGCTTTTGGCCGCAGGTTCTGCAGGCTGCAGTGGTCTAACCTGTCAGCTGTTACTTTTGGGGATCCCACCCTACTTTACGGACACTGCTATTGGATGTCCGACGTAATCTTATCTGGAGCAGGACGTACTGTATACTAAGAATAATTTCTGTGATTACTCACCTGTAGAGTTGATATTATGAGTATACAGTACATCCTGCTCCACCCCACCCTTGGTTTTCATTATTCTTGGATCCCCTGTATGGTGATTATCATTTTTGGTTTAGTTAATGGTTGGTTATGTTATCATTCTCCCGGCTTCTTGTTAACTGCTTTTCAATACTGGGGATTTGTGGGAGGTCCCGGGTATTTGTGGGGCCAGGAGGAGCCAATTTCGCTGTTTCTGCAGTCCAGCGCCATCTGGCGGAGTAATACCCAGACATAAAGAATCTGATCTGGAGCAGGACGTACTGTATACTCATAATATCCATTCTACAGGTGAGTAATCACAGAATTGTATTTTTTAAACATCCTCAACACACAACCTTGTTAGCTAGAAATCAATCCTCCTAATTGATCTCTAAAATCTAATTAAAAAATGATCTTGGCAATCACACATCTATAGATGTATTTTGATGCTGCATCACCAAATGTCAAGCTGCCTCTGTGTAGGTGTAGTTTTAACGCTAATCTAAAAGAGCACCTTTTGGACATACACAGCAATGGATATATATTGGGAGCAGTTTACCTGAGGTCGCCCTATACCTCCTAGTCTAGTGCAGCCCACGAGGAGGAAGGGTCGCAAGCCTCCCCCATACAGCCCCTATGTGCTTGCATAATCCAAATGTGTCTGTTGTAATTGCCCTGCTCACATGCACCTCCTATGAGCGTCCCATAAAAAAATCATTTTGCAGCATCATCCCTCAAACCCCATTCCTGCCCTCTGTTGTAGAGTCTACAACTAGCTTATATTAACCACCTTCATACAGTTACTATACACACACTATTCATGTAATTTATCAAATTTGATATGTATTTAAACCCAGGCTTAAAGTGGACCAACACCCAGGGGGGATCGGCCCGGGAATCTATAAGATTCCCGGGCCGATCAGATCCCTCCCCGCGGGTGAAACCCCCCAGGACACCCACAAACCTTACCTTAACCCCGTTCCAACGGCGCATGCGTGGGCCACGGCCGCGTGTCGCGCTTCCCTCTAGCAGGGGGTTTATGTTGTCTGTTAGAAGGAAGCGCGAGACGCGGCCTCCAGCGCTCAGAGCCGCTGTGGTTGGACGCCGCTTGTACGTGCATACCACAGCGGCTCTGAGCTCTCTGGACGAGCGCCCGCGTAGGAGCGTGGGGAGGTGAGTGTTTACGGGCGTTCTGGGGGGGTTTCGCACAGCGGGGCACCCCCGATCGGGGGGCCCCACCGAAGTGGACCAAAACCCAGGAAAGTCAAAATCCTGGGTGTTGGTCCACTTTAACTTACTTCTTGATGCAGCCCAATTTGGGATGACCCACTGCCTTAACATGTTTAGGAAATAGTCATTGGATAGAATTACTCTCCTGGTGTGCACCCCCCTGACTACACATTCTTTGTGCCATTTAAGGCAGGTGCATGTCTGGCCCGCAATCAGACTGATTACTGACACAGAAGGCAACATACAGGATCCAGTTACCATGGCTCTGGAACACAGATGAGTGATTAATTCCCCTTTTAAAGAGTATTTTTTGTATATCACCACCCGTCCTCTCTATGGCAAGCCTAATTTGGGCCGCTGTCTCATCCCCAGCATACCTCTAGGTAGGCACACACCTGTGCCAGACCTTTCTGGATGGCTGGGTGCTGGCACGCACACAGCTAGAGGCAAACAGGCGGTGCGGTTCGACATGTGCACCATGAGGACAAGGAAAAGGCGAGTTTACAGGCAATACTGGGGGTTACACACAGCAGGCCATCCTAAATCAGGATGGCCCCACCAGATGGAACAAAAATCTTGGCTTTTGTTCCCCTTTAAATTGCACGGTAATATGTGCAGTGTTTTATACTGGTTGTATTTGTTTTGACTGAAGACTTTCTTTTTCTCCCTCCTTGCAGACCTTTGAGGGGCCAATTGAAGACCACAAGACTAGATTTGGTGGGCCAGTTGTCAGCTGTCTTTACCAGGAGCAGGAAATTCTTAGGTAACTAGAATTGGTTCTTTCGTACCCCCCCTCCCCCAATGAATGTCTATACCTATTTCTAATATTTTCATCCCTCGTTTTTCTCCTTCTATAACCATCTTCATGTAAGAGGCTGTCTATATCCCACAGTGCTTCATATCCTCCAATGATGTTTTTCAGTAATCTATCAAAATTGAATTAATCCTTCTCTCTCGGGCAGCCATCTGTCCCTTCCTCTCTGCTCAGGCCTGACTAGTTCCACCAAGGATGATTGATGTTCTCCACAATTGATTAGTTACTCTGCTAGATAAATGGACTGTTTGGGAATTTTTAGTCTCACAGGTCAGTGTCTATGGCCAGACATCTAGGTCTTGTTTTTAAAGGAACATTCATAGAATGACAACATTTATATTGGTCAGGAACTGCAATACACAACTGCTGAATGTGCACTACTGGTGCTGTATTTAGGGGTTTAGCAATTGAGAGGCAATTACTTGTGAGGGCACATCTTCACTGAGTTATGTATTTGACCTTTTTTTGAAAATTACAATGATTTAGCAATGTAAAAAGACATTTTTCAGTAAACGTGAGTGCAATTCCCCAATGACTATCACATTCTTGTGATTAGGTCACTGAACCTTATGCCTTGCGCTTTGCCTTATTGTCTAAGCCTGGGTTTTAGAATGGGAGATATATATGTGTTTTGTGTTAAGAGACCAAACAAGTAAACTCCATTAAAATGCCACTGTTGCTCCAGGTTCTGTGCATAGGAGACTGTCCGTGTTTGTTCCAACGGGGCTCCACTCGCCAGCTTTGCACACCCAGGACTAGAATCCGCTCTGCTTGTTGCTTACTAGCCAGGGCAGTTATTGCTATACTGATGTAAAATGCCAGATGTTTAGCCCTTATTCATCTGTAGTAGTTGGTGCCCACTGGCCACAAAAGCTCAATTACTTTGTAAAGTGGACCTCTCATAGTGACCTGCATACCCTAAGGATAAAGACTTAATACATCGCCTGTGTTTTGAGTACTGTAGTAGAGAATTTAGGCACACAGAACTCTCCACAAAATGTATATTTGGGGAGCATCTTCCAGGCAGCCTCACTGATTTTCTCCTAGCAACTATTCTTAGTATACAGTACGTCCTGCTCCAGATATAATACTTACACTTGGGTTATCCTCCGCCAGATGGCGCTGCACTGCAGAGACATGCAAAACAGGCTCCTCCCGGCTCTTCAAATACCCAGGGACCTCCCACAAATCCCCAGATTTCTCTGCAGTGCTGACTGCGAAGACATGAAGTATTACTCTCTTGCAGGTGAGTGGGACTACCAAAGCCTACGGCCCTGTTGGACTATTCCCACCCGTCCTCCCTGTGATGTGCCTCCCAGCCTGGGCTGCGCTGGTCAGTCCCCCACCAAAGGGTAGGCGGTTTAGGCTCATGGTGAGCCTCTAGGGGATGCCCCTCCCGCACTATTGCCCCGTGTAGCGGTGGGCCCTGTACAAAGGGTCGCCATCCTCCCTCATTCCCCCCGTAGCCCGGGGGGAAAGAAAGGGGTGGGGGGGGGGGGTGTGTGGTGGTCTTAGTGTATGTTTTACACGTTATGGCCTTAGTCTTGCCCCGGACTGGTATTCTTGGTGTCAGAGCCGCGCTGTTTGCTCTTTACTGTGTATTTGTCGCCTTCATTGGCAAATCATTTTTTCTAAGTGTGCCATACACTTCGCTCCTCATGACAACTTTGTAACTATCTCAGAGCTTCGCGCGGGGACCTGGTTTGGCGTGCTCCGCGTCACAGCCCGCTCTGGCCCAACCTTCGAGGTTCGCTTGGCGCCATTTTGATGCTGGTCGAACGCACGCGTGGTAGCGGTCTTCCTCTTCCCTTGGTCTGTAAGTGCCCTCGCGGGCGATTTTCATGATCCTTGATTACTGCGCATGGTTCTGACACCCTTTATTCCCATTATGTCTTTCAGACTGGTGAACACCATTGGCTTCTCCCGGCCCCGTGTAAAATTATAGCGGGCCTTGTAATATTCTCCCACTTCCCTAGCTGGTCTTTGGGGCATCCAGGGTTACTTATAGTGTAAATCCCTACTGGCATATTGTGCCTTGATTAATCACCATATGGAGGCATCTCAGAATTATGTGACCTGGGTCCCTCTGGGACAAGACCGGCGGTGTATAGCGTGTGGACAACCCCATGCTGATGCTGACAGGGCACGGGTCTGCGTACCCTGTGCCGAGCAAGCACTGGCCCTGCAATCAGGTCTGTCAGTGGCTACACCTAGCTTCAATTCACCTATCTCCCCAGGCTTAAATCTCTCTCCTGCTGAGTTGCCTACAAGTGGGGAATTACAGCCTGCTGGGCCTTCCAGACTGCCTACGGCTGAACAGATTATTGCTAGGTTGTCAGAGCGAATGGGCCCTGGTAGAAAGCAGCACCTGTCGCCTCATGTTTCTGTATGTTCTATGAGGACTGAGGGGTTTGCTACTCCGTGTGACTATACCCCTTCTGATGAAGGGGAGTTGTTCTCTGATTCAGGCTCATCTGATGAGAGGCCGAGGAGTCATGACGATTCTGGCCCTGAATACTGGGGACCAGTGTGACACTGACGACTTGTTGATTAAGGTCTTTAAGGCACTGTCTATCTCTACCCCCGGTCAGGTCCCCAAGCCTAGAGGGGAGCGTTTCCATACTGCGACTGCACATTTGGAATTTATAGAGCAGGCTCATTTCCATGCCCTTGTGCTTAAGGAATGGGAATGTCCCAGTAAACTTCCAGGGGACTGGGATAGGAAATACCCTTTCCCCCCTGAGGTGGTTAATTGTTGGTCATCACCCCCCGTGGTGGATGCGCCGATCATAGGGGTCCCTAACCCCCCCTTTATTACAATCCCTGCTTATAGTACCCTTCGGGATGCTGAGGACCGGCGAATTGAGCTGCTGGCCTCCCATGCCTTTTCTTGTGCTGGGACGGCGCTGCGCCTGGTCTGTGCTGCAGCCATTACTGCAGTGGCCGCTAGAAATCTCATCAAAAATTGCTTGATCATCACCCCGAGGATCTCCCCTGGGAGGTGTTTAATGCACTCTCCAATTGTGATGTATTTGTGAAATGTATTTTATTAGCGCTGGATGACGCGATTAGAATGTGTGCAAGAACTTCCGCCCTTGCGGTGGCTATTCGTTGCTTGGTCTGGCTGCGACAGTGGGGTGCTGATGATGCTACTAAAAAGACTCTTACTGGGCTCCCCTTTAGAGGGCAACGCCTATTTGGGGCCCGTCTAGACCTGTTCGGTAAAAAGGGCAAATCACCCCTTCGCAGACGGCCGTCTCGGCCCCCTCGGGGCAGGGGCACACCTCCTCCCCTCTACCTTAGTGTTAAACAAGAACCAGGGGTGTCCTTCCGGAATTTTCGTGCAGACTCCTGCCCCACGAGCAGCAGACAACGCTCTGGCCCCTCCGGCGGGGCTAAGCCCAAATCTTCCACCAAACCCCCTCAAGCATGATGGGGCGCCCTCGCCCGTCTGGGTGAGGGGATGGCTGCAGCACCTTGCTCTTATCAGGAGGCATCTCGCCTCATTCTGGTGGATTCAGGAGGTTGTGTCCTCCAGATACAGGATAGCGTTTGCTGCAAGGCCTTCCCCAGTTTTTATCAGGTCCCAGGTACTCCTGGTCCCTGCCGCTGTTCAGTTGCTGGCACAGGCCATGCTAGGCCTGTAAGGTCTGAGGGTCTCTTGCAGATTGCCCGTAATAGGCAGAGGCAAGGGCCGCTATACCACCTTCCACAGTCCCTCAAAGGATGGGTCGGGTTGGCCCATTCTGGATTCACAGCAATTCTCTAATTACAGGCAGTTTCCTGCATGGAAACTCTGAGTTGGGCCATCAGCACCTTGCGCCCAGTGGGCTTCTTGCCGTCTGGGGAACTCTACAATGCTTATGTTTACATCCCTGTGCCCTCAGGTCTCTGAGGCTCTTCAGGTTCGTGTTGAAAGTACAACACTTTTAATTGTGGCCTTGTTATCTGGCCTCTCTTCAACTCCCAGAGTGTTAACTCAGGTGCTGACGATGGTGATGTCTCTGATGAGACCAAGGGGCATCCGCGCGATGTCTACTCGGACGCCCTTCCTCACTTCCCTGTCTCTGCGTTAGGATAGTTGGATACCCGGCTGGTGGGTCTATTGGGAGTCATTTGGATGGGTGTTCAATCACCCCGAGTCCTCGCTGTTCCCTTAAAGTGGTAACTCCATTAATAGGAATGATTCTGGATTAGGTTCAAACCAGATTCTCCCCTTCTCAGCAATTAGGTGGGCAATCTGGTCTCATGGGCTCAGTCCCTCATTGCTGTCCCGGTCTCTTAACACCAGGCAGGGATGCAACTGGTGGGCCCGTTGTTAACTTGCTCGGAAGAGGTCCCTTTTGCTCAGTTCCCCTTGAGCCCTTCTGCGACTTCTATTGGTAACACAGGACAGGGATCCAGCACCCCTGGAGCAGGGCCTTCCCACCTGTATGACTGTTTTTCTCTTGAAAGTGGATGAACTTGAGGGACCTGTCTGGGGGCAGTTCCTTCTTGCCCCTTCCTGGAAACGGTCACCATGGATGCCAACCTTTCAGCTCTGACGACAGATGTCCTACATTAATCATTGGAAGGGGCCTGGAGCTGGCGGACCTTCCAGGGAGTGTCTATGTTCCCTTTCTGGGTGGAGACAATGCTCCCTGCATGTTAGTGATATTCGCTCCGGCGGAGCCCCTCTGCGACAGGATGTGCTAATCCCTGTGTCACTATGGAGTCCAACCAGTCGTGGATCTGTTGGGTTCCGTCACCTTCACAGGCTATCGACCTTTGTTTCCCTGTCCCAGGATGCTATGTCAGTGGTCCGGATGCCTTTAGTACCGTCTTGACAGGACGTTCGGTTCTGTATGTCCTTCTCCATTCCCTCTGCTAGGCAGGGTTCTGCGTAAGATTGCTCTGGTAAGGGGACCAGTGATTCTGGTGGCCCCCAGGTGACTTAGTAGAGTGTGGTTGCAGACATGGTACTGTGGTCAGTAGTTCTGTACCTTGCCAGGAGTGCCAGTTTGATTACTCAGGGCCCCCTTTACGTCACTCCAATCTACAGTCCCTGGCCTAGTCAGCCTGTCTGCTGAAACATACATCTTGATGGAGACAGGTTTATCTGTCTTGGTGTTTGTGACTATGGGAAGGCTAGAAGTAAGCCTCTTCCTCATCTTCTTCTGTTGTAGGGTATGGCATACCCACATTGATTGGGGTGAGTCTAGTTCTCTTACCTGTTGGGCGTTCTCGGTTCCCAGGGTTCTAGTGTGGTTTTCAGCATGAATTGAAGTTGGTTCCCCAGCTCAGTTCTCTGATAGGTCAGGCTCTGCCCTGTCCACCTTGCCTTAGCAGTCTCTGGTTCAGTCTTCCTGGTTAAGACTTCCTTCAGGGAGTGCTCATGTGCGTCCTCCATGTAATCCTATGGTCCCTGTTGGGATTGAAATTGAATTCATTCTGTCTGCTTGCAGGATTTGTTCTTTGGTCCTATTTAGGACGCTGTCTGGATGTCCTTACCCTCAAGGTTGTCCTTCTGGTGACTGCTACCTTGGTCAGGCGTGTGTTAGCGGGTGGCTCTGTATACCTAGCCCTCATTCCTTGAGGTACACCAGGATAAGGTGGAGTTCCGCCTGAAGCCGGACTCTCTAGATCTGGAGGTGTCTTATGTTCATTTATTCGAGATATTGTTATCCACGGCTATCCCCTTTTCCTAGCAACGCTGAAGAAGTGGTTCTGCATTCCTTATACAGGTGTTGGCAGTCTTTCCTTGGGAGTCACTGTGTCCTTTAGGGGAACTGAGGTTCCTTGGGGCTTGTGGTCATTACATCCTGAATGTGCCCGATCTCGACTGCTCTCGGGAGTTGGGCGGTTTGGTCCTGGTTGTTACCTTAATGGATGTTACTCCTGGTACCTTGTTCGGCCTTTGGCTTCTGCCTAATCTATTGTAGCGATCGGATTCCTCAGGCTGTTACTCGGGCCTATTCCGGCAAGGGGAAGAATCTCCCTTGTGGCCTTGATTCCTTTTCTACGCGTGCTTGATGCCTCTTGGGCCTTTCAGCACTGGTTTTCTGTTGAACTGGTTGGCTAGGCCACTACCATTGGCCTTCTGCTCATCCCCTTTGCAAGGTTTTTACAATGTTGATGTTAGGGCCTCAGCTCATGCTGTCTTGGCCGTGTGGTTCTGCAGGTGACAGTGGTTTAAACTGTCTGCTGTTGTCGTTTTTTGTTGGGGATCCCACCCTACTTTATGATCACTGCTTTTGGATGTCCCAAGTGTAAGTATTATATCTGGAGCAGGACGTACTGTATACTAAGAATAATACAATTCTGTGAAATACTCACCTGTAGAATTTATATTATTTGTATACAGTACGTCCTGCTCCACCCCACCCTGTTTTTTTTGCATATTTCTGGATCCCCTGTATGGTGATTGTTATCATGGTTATCATTACCAGTTGTTCTGGGTGGTTTAATTCTCCCGGCTTCTTGTTCACTGCTATTCTAAGTATGTCACACACCCCACTTCAGATACTTATTATTATTACACTTGGGTAACTCACCGCTAGGTGGCGCACTTGCAGAGATCTCCAAAAGCTTCAGCAAGCCCCTCCCGGTCTATATATACCTGGTACCTCTCACCAATTCCCCAGTGTTGGTCTCTGCAAGATGGCGACAAGACAGAAGAGAGAAGTCTCCTGCTTGCAGGTAGCCGGGGTATCACCCCGGCCCCCCCCCCCAATGGTCTATTTCTGCCCGGCTCTGTTTTGTGTTTATCCCCTTATTCTATGGCAGCCTCCCAGCTCAGGCTGGAGGCCGGGCACAGGTAGATGGCACTTTAGGTGCCTAGGAGATTAGCTCCTCCGCTCGACCCTATATTATGGGGCATAGCGGTGCTCCGGTTGGTGATCCGGACGTGGGATGCCCCAGCCCTTATATCCCCATTAGTTTGCCCTTAGTGCCCTTGACTTTTATTCATGTCTGTGTGTGTGAGTGGCAGGGATGAGTGGTCTGGCGGTTCCGTTTGTCTCCGTTTTGGTGCTTGGGGGGCTCTCTGAGCCCCGTGTTTTTTACTTAGGGGGCTGCGCGGGCGGCGGGCTCGCCGGCCCGTTTTGTAGGTAGGGGCGTGCGCCATGTCAGGGCGCCTGTCTTGGCCTAGGGTCCCCTGCTCGCTCTGTGGGCGGGGCCGGCAGGCGCGCTGCGCCGCCGGCCCGTAGGCCGCGGTCGCGCTCGCCGGTGTTTCATTGCGGGCGGGTCGGGGCGGCATGTGCGCTGCCGGTCCGCCTTGGCGGTTTCCGTGGGCGCCATTCATGTGGCGCCCGCTGCTCGCTCTGCCTCAGAGGTGGGCGGGACCGCGGCTCGCGCGGCCCGCGCCGTGACAAGCGGAACGAGGAGGGGCGGGGCCTTAGCGGCTCCCGCGTTTCTGTTGGGCCCGCCCCGAGTCTCGCTCCTTCTCTCCCTGGCTGGCCGCCATTTCGTGGCGTCTGTTAGTTGCGGCAGGATCCAGGTAGGGTTTCTGTTGTTTTCTTTTCCGTGTTTTCCTATAGGGGATAGTGGGGCAGGGATCGCCGGCTATTGGGCCTTATTGCGGGCTCTGTTCCCCCCCCCCCCCCCCCTCCGACCGGGGGTGTTGGTGGTGTATGCGGCCAGGTTTTTGGGTATGCCTGTTTTGGTAATAGAAGCAGGTGGGGTATTTTGCAGCCATTATTTTATGCTTATATGCTCTTGGCCCCTGGCCTCCCTGTTTTTCTGCTAAGTCTGGCCCTCCCTGGCTTCCCAGTATTTTGACTATGTTGTGTGTTTGCTGCCATGTTGTGCTGGTTTTGACTGTTGTCTTTGTCTTTGTCTTTCAGATTCCGGGATTCCATCCTGTGGGGCTCTCCCGGTCTCATATACCTGGCTAGTTTGGGTTCGGCCTTATAGTCCCTCTTGGGTGGCTGGCAAAAATTTTTTCCCTGGTCTGGGCAGTATAGATTGTATATATATATGTATAATATATTTATATATACTTAGATTGTATCATTGGGGGCATCCCGGGTTGCTTACTGCATAAATCCCTGGGTTCCGCGAATACCATAAATTCACCATATGGAGGCTGCCAAGGATACCGGAACTGATCCTTCGGGACAATCCAGGCTGTGCGGGGGTTGTGGGACTCCGCTCCCGGGGGATGATGTCATTATATGTATACCATGTGCAAAGCGGAACATTGAGCGTCAATCCAGCACTTCGGTGCCTGGGACTTCTTCGTCCGCGCCATCTCCCTCTTCGCCTCGCCTGTTCCGGACCCCGTGTGACGTTGTCACGGGTGGGGATTCGCAATCTGAGGTGTGCGCCCGCCTGGCCAGCCTCGAGAAGCGGTTTTCAGATATGTCCGCTCTGAAGGTTACCGCGAAGCGTAAACACCTATCTCCGCCTCAGCCGGACTCTGATGAGGAGGTTGTTGAGGATTTGGATTGGGTGGATCGCCCCCTTGAGGAGGGGGAGCTTGAGGAGGAATTGGATGTCTCCGTGGGTCAGCAGGTGTTGGGTACTGAGGGGGACCATATTGATGGTCCCGTTCCTGACACGCCTTCTATTTTAGCCCAGATGTTTGAGGTTCTGGATTTGGACCCTCCCGAGGCGGCTCCTCGGCCTAGGGGTCAGCTCTTTGGGGGGGTCAAGCAGCGTTTGGAGTTTCCCAGTCAACAGCATTTTGAGGATGTTGTCCTTAAGCAATGGGAGCAGCCTACTCGGCTTGTTGGTGTTCCGCCCAGCTGGGATAGGAAATATCCCTTTCCGGCGGACTTGCTAAAGCGGTGGTCGGTCCCTCCCGAGGTGGATGCCCCGGTTTTGGGACTGTCTAATACGGCGACTGTTCATCTTCCTGACACTACTTATCTCAAGGATGGCGAAGATCGCCGGATTGATCAGTTGGCCCGCCATGGTTTTGTTTGTGCGGGCTCGGTTTTGAGGCCTGTTTGTGCTTCGGCTCTTTTGACTTTGGCAGTGCGGTCTTTGGTCAGGGATTTGTGTGTGGACCTTGATCCCTCTGGTGATGAGTTTCTTGCGCTCAAGCGTTGTGACTCTTTTTTGTCATTTGTTCTGGCCGCCCAGGATGATGCCATGTTGATGTGTGGCAGAGCTTCTGCTCTGTTGGTGGCTATTCGTCGCTCTGTGTGGTTGCGACAGTGGACAGCTGACCTTAATTCTAAAAGATCTCTCACGGCCCTTCCTTTCTTGGGGTCGAGGCTTTTTGGTGAAAAGCTGGATTCTGTTGCCAAGGGAGGCAGGTTGCCTCAGCGCAAGAGGTTTCGCCGTTCCTTTCGGGGGGCGGTCTCCTTCAATCCGTCCTTTAGGGGAGCCAAAGCCGGCAGAGGTGCGGGCGTCTCGGTTTCCAGGGGCACGGGTTGGAATAGGGGTAGAGGCCGTGGCCGCCCCGTTCACGCTTGGGGCGCCAAGCCTAAGTCAGTTGCCAAGCCCGCTCAGCAATGAGGGGGCGCCCTCACCCGCACGGGTGGGGGGACGGTTACGATGCTTCTCCCGGGTGTGGGACCTGGAGGTATCGGACAGGTGGATCCGGGAGGTAGTGTCGACCGGTTACAAGCTGGAGTTCGAGTCCCGCCCTCCTCCAAGGTTTCTCAGGTCTCGGGTGCCTCTAGATCCTGTGGCCGCGCAGGGGCTCCTGGCGGCAGTAAGGAATCTTCTGATGTTGGCAGTCATTTGCCCGGTTCCTCCTTCGGAGGTGGGAAGAGGTTATTACTCCAATCTCTTCACTGTCCCCAAGAAGGACGGGTCTTTCCGTCCGATCTTGGATTTGAAGTGTCTCAACAGGTTTATTCGTCCCCGGAAGTTTCGCATGGAGACCTTGCGGTCGGCGATCGGCTCGCTTCGGCAGGGGGACTTCATGACGTCCATAGACATCAAGGACGCGTATCTTCACATTCCTATCTTTCCGCCACATCAGCGGTTTCTTCGCTTTGTGGTGGAGGATCGTCATTTTCAGTTTGTGGCTCTCCCATTCGGCCTCACTTCGGCCCCGAGAGTGTTCACGAAGGTGTTGGCAGGGGTGATGGCCCTGCTCAGAGCGCAGGGGATTCGCATTGTTCCTTACCTGGACGACCTTCTCATCATGGCTCCTTCCTTCAGCCAAGCAGAAGGGGATACCAGCACGGTGGTGTCCATGCTGGAGAGGTTCGGCTGGGTGATCAATTACCCCAAGTCCTCTCTGGTTCCGGCCAGGGTGGTGACTTTTCTGGGGATGTCCTTGGACTCTTGTCAGCACAAAGTGTTTCTTCCTCAGGACAAGGTTCTTTTGATTCAGGAATTGGCTCAGCGTCTTCTTTCCATTCCTCGCCCGTCCATTCGGCTAGGGATGAGACTGGTGGGGTTGATGGTGGCCTCGTTCGAGGCGGTTCCCTTCGCACAGTTTCACACGAGGACGCTGCAGCTTCATCTTTTGGCGTCTTGGGACAGGCGCCCGCGGTCGTTGGATCGGTCCTTCCAGATTTCTCCTCGGGTTCGGCGGTCTCTTCGGTGGTGGTTGTTTCCGGACAATCTTCTGAAGGGCAGGTCGTTTCTGACTCCGCGGTGGGAGACTGTCACCACGGATGCCAGCTTGTCAGGATGGGGAGGTTTCTGGAAGGATCTTCAGTTTCAGGGGCTGTGGGACCCTCAGGAGGTTCATTTGCCCATCAATGTTCTGGAATTGCGAGCCATCAGGTTGGTTCTGTCTCGCTTGACGCATCGGTTACAGGGCCTGCCTGTTCAGGTTCGATCGGACAATCAGACGGCTGTTGCTTACATCAATCACCAAGGAGGGACTCGCAGTCTGGGTGCCCTCAGGGAAGTGTCTCTGATTCTGGTCTGGGCAGAGACGTATGTTCCTTGCATTTCGGCGGTGTACATTCCAGGAGTGGAGAACACGGAGGCGGACTTCTTGAGCCGGTGCTCGTCCCGCCGGGGGGAATGGTCTCTCCATCCCCATGTGTTTCGGTCCTTGTGTCTTCGGTGGGGAACGCCGGAGGTGGATCTGTTTGCCTCTCGTCACAATCACAAGCTTCCGACATTCGTGTCACTGTCTCGGGACCCTCTGGCACTGGCGACGGATGCCATGTCTTTGAGCTGGAAGGATCTGGGGTTCCTGTATCTGTTTCCTCCGATTCCCATGCTAGGCAGGGTGCTGCGAAAGCTAGTTCAGGAAGGAGTTCCCGCCATTCTCGTGGCTCCAAGGTGGCCAAGGCGGGTGTGGTTCGCAGACATCGTTCGTCTGGCAGTGGATCAGTTCGATCTGCCTCTTCGGCCAGATCTGCTCACTCAGGGACAACTGTGTTACCCCAGTTTACCAACGCTGGCTTTAACGGCTTGGCTGCTGAAACCTCCATCTTGAAGGAGGAGGGTCTTTCGGACTCGGTCATTCAGACTCTTGTTAGTGCTAGGAAGAGGTCTTCCTCTTCCATCTATTATAGGGTCTGGAGATCTTATATTGATTGGTGTGAGACTAGATCTTTGCCATGCCGGGTTTTTTCTATTTCTCGGATTTTGGATTTTCTTCAATCTGGGTTGGATTCTGGTCTTCAGCTGAGTACCTTGAAGGGGCAGGTGTCTGCCTTGTCAATTTTTTTCCAGAAGTCTTTTGCTAGCCATTCCTTGGTCAAGACTTTTTTCCAGGGGGTTTCGCATCTGAGGCCTCCTAGGAAGCCATTGCTCCCAGTGTGGGATTTGAATTTGGTGCTTTCTGCGTTACAGGCTCCTCCTTTTGAGCCTTTGCAGGGTATTGCTTTATCCACTCTGACTCAGAAGGTTGTCTTTTTGGTGGCCATCACTTCGGTTCGGCGTGTTTCGGAGTTGGCAGCCTTGTCGATTCAGGCTCCTTATTTTGAGAAACATCAGGACAAAGTGGTCTTTCGTTTCAAGTCAGATTTTCTTCCTAAGGTGGTGTCTGCTTTTCATCTTAATCAGGACATTGTTCTTCCTTCCTTGTGCCCTAGGCCTAGGAATGATAAGGAGAGTGCGTTGCACTGCTTGGATGTGGTGCGATGTGTTAGGTACTATTTGCGTGTCACGTCTTCTTTTCGTAGGACTGATGCTTTGTTTGTAGTGCCTTGTGGTCCTAGGAAGGGTTTGGCTCCGGCCAAGTCTTCCATTAGTAAGTGGATTCGCCAGGCGATTATTGCTGCCTATTTTGCCAAGGGGAAGGACCCCCCTTTTCGTGTTACTGCACATTCTACTCGTGCGATCGGTGCGTCCTGGGCTTTTCAGCACCAGGCTTCAGTTGAACAAGTTTGTAAGGCTGCTACCTGGTCTTCAGTTCACACCTTTTCCAAGTTTTACAAGGTTGATGTTCGGGCCTCGGCGGATGCTGTTTTTGGCCGTAAGGTTCTGCAGGCTGCAGTGGTTTGAGTTTTATCTGCGTTATTGCCTGGTTTGGATACCCGCCCTCTTTTGGACACTGCTGTTGGATGTCCCAAGTGTAATAATAATAAGTATCTGAAGTGGGGTGTGTGACATACTTAGAATAATACCATTTTGTGATTACTCACCTGTAAAATGGGTATTATAAGTATGTCACACACCCCACTTCACCCGCCCTTTTTTGGTATCCTGGTTCTTTATATGGTGAAGTTTTGTTATTTACGGTTGAGGGTTAAATTTGTTTAGTTCTGGTACCTTGTCTTACTGCTTTTTGAACACTGGGGAATTGGTGAGAGGTACCAGGTATATATAGACCGGGAGGGGCTTGCTGAAGCTTTTGGAGATCTCTGCAAGTGCGCCACCTAGCGGTGAGTTACCCAAGTGTAATAATAATAAGTATCTGAAGTGGGGTGTGTGACATACTTATAATACCCATTTTACAGGTGAGTAATCACAAAATGGTATTTTTCAATGCTGGGTATTTGTGGGAGGTCCCTGGGTATTTGAAGGGCCGGGAGGAGCCTGTTTTTCCATGTCACTGCAGTGCAGCGCCATCTGGCGGAGGATAACCCAAGTGTAAGTATTATATCTGGAGCAGGACGTACTTTATACAAATTATATCAATTCTACAGGTGAGTATTTCACAGAATTGTATTTTTACAAAGTTATTTTCGCAGTTGCCCAAAGACCATTAGACCGCTTAGCAGCATAGTGGTCAGTTACAATGGGAAGTAATGGCAAATATGAAGAGAAAGGACTAAAGTCCATATTGCATGGCCCTGGAGGATTCTTGTCCCATTTGCTTCTTCACTATTCTAAGCATACAGAACGTCCTGCTCCAACTATAATACTTACACATGGGGTAATCCCCCGCCAGATGGCGCTGTTTACTGCAGACATGCAAAAACACCCGGACCTTCATATACCCAGGGACCTCCCACAAATCCCCAGATTTCTCTGCAGTGCTGACTGCGAAGACATGAAGTATCACTCTCTCGCAGGCGAGCGGGGCTATTGCAGCCTGCGGCCCTGTGAGACTATTCCCACCCGTCCTTTTCGACAAGATGTGCCTCCCAGCCTGGGCTGCGCTGGTCGGGTGAAGGTAAGTAGCACCATGTGTGCTTGCGGAGCAACGCTCCACCGCAATCCCCCACCATAGGGTAGGCGGTCAAGGCTGATGGTGAGCCTTCAGGGGATGCCCCTCCCGCATCATTGCCTCACGCCCCATGTAGCGGTGGACCCTATGTTAACGGGTCGCCTTCCTCCCTCGTTCCCTCCTTAGGGGGAAAAGAAAGGGGGGGGTTGTGTGTGTATAGCGGCCTTAGTGTATACTTACACGCTTATGGCTTAACTGCGTTTCACTGGGATCGGGGATCAGAGCCGCGCTCTTACCTTACTGTTTACCGCAGCACTAGTATTCTGCCTTCTGCTCACACCGCACATACGGCGGCGGCTCGCAGACGCCCTGGCGTCTTCTTCTTCCCTCCTTTCCTTCTTAGCCTTATCGGCTCTTCATAGGTTACACCGGCTTGAGCGCCTGTCTTAATAACAGTGTCTCTGTCACAGACCGGGATTCTTCCCCGACGGGGAGCCGCAGGAGAGCCCGAGCACAGATCTCTGCTGTAACTGCCACGGCTCCGAGCGCCATTTTTAATAGGCCTTCTGCCTTTTACTTCTCCTGTCTGTAACACCATTGGCTGGTTGCCTCACGAGCTTCGCGCTCGCTGGAGAGGGGAGTGGTTTTGGCTTGGCGCGCTATGCGTCACGATCGGCTCAGGCCCGCCCCCTGAGGTTCTTTGGCGCCATTTTCTTCCTCGCGCGCGTGGTGAAGATCGTTCCCTCCTCTCTGTATGTAAGTGCCCTCGTGGGCGACTTTTCTTTACTCTCATCCCCGTTGCGCATGGCTCTGACATCCCGTTTCCCCTTATGTCTTTCAGACCGCGGATTCAAGTGGCTTCTCCCGGCCCAGCATAGCTCCCGGTCGCAACCATATAAACTTACTCCCACTTCCCAGCGGGTTATTGGGGCATCCAGGGTAGCTTACAGCGTCAATCCCTACTGGCAAATTGTGCCGATTAAATCACCGTATGGAGGCATCTCAGGATATTGTGAACGGGGTTCCTTCGGGACAAGCCCGGCTGTGTGTAGCTTGTGGGGTCTTACCTAGCAGTGGTGACAATGCACGGGTCTGTGTTCCTTGTGCACAGCAGGCGCTATTGGGGCTTCCCGTCTCCTCTGAGGCAGGGCCTGCACCCCGCCGCACTTCACCTACTCCCCCAAGCCTGAGTCTAACCCCCAATACCGAGTCTAACCCACAATACCAGTGAGGATTCTCATCCTGATCTGGCCACGAGGCTGGCTAGTGTTGAAAACTTACTTGCTAATTCCCTAGCGCGTGAACCCTGAATCGACCCTCTTCCCTGTAGATCCTGAGGATTTGTTGCGTTCCTATGCCCATATCCCCTCGGACGAAGGGGAACTGTTCTCTTACTCAGGGTCATATGACGATGAGTCCAGGGGTCAGGAAGAGTCTGGCTCCGAGCATTGGTTCTCGGATGATGTCGATAGACTGCTGGTTCAGATCTTTGAGGTTCTGTCCCTCTCTCCCCCTGCTGCGGCTCCCCGCCAAAGGGGTGATCTTTTCCATACTGCTAAAGCTCGCTTGGAATTCCCCGAGCAGACCCATTTCAATAGCCTTGTGCTTAAAGTGGACCATCACCCTCCGGTGATCGGCCCGGGAATCTATAAGATTCCTGGGCCGATCACCTCCCGCGGGGTGAAACCCCCCAAACACCCCAAATCCCCTTACCTTGTCTTCGGCGGTGGCCGTCTGCCGCCGCCTCCCTCGCGCCCCTCTAGACGTGCCCGCGCCCGGCCGTCTGTGAATGGCCGGCGCAGGCGCGCGCGCGTCAAGAGTGACGCACGGGAGGCGGCGGCGGAGGAGCCGCTTGTCCGCGGCTGTCAAATCGCTTGTCCGTCGGCGCGGGGAGAGGTGAGTTTTTCGGGTGATCGGGGGTGCCCCACCAAAGTGGACCAAGACCCAGGATAGTCAAAATCCTGGGTGTTGGTCCACTTTAAAGAATGGGAACACCCCAGCAGACTTCACGGGGTCCCTAAGAGCGTGGATAGGAAATATCCCTTCCCTGCTGACTTGGTTAACTGCTGGTCATCGCCGCCTGAGGTCTATTCTCCTATTCTTGGGTTGTCCAACACCTCTTTTATGCACTCCCCTGACACTACTACGCTATGGGACTCTGAGGACCGGCGTGTTGACCAACTGGCATGTCATGCCTTTGCATTTGGGGGAGCGACTCTGCGCCCGGTTTGTGCCTTAGCCATTACGGCGGTAGCGCTCAGGGCCGTGGTTAGGAGTGCTCTTGATGGCACAGATGAGTTGCCTCCTGATACTGTCAACGCTCTGTCCAGCTGTGATGCGTTTGTGAACTTTATCCTGTCTGTATCGGACAATGCTATTAAGATGTGTACCAGGTCATCTGCCCTGGTGGTTGCTATACGCCGTGCGGTCTGGTTGCGCCAGTGGCCGCAGACAATGCCGCCAAGAAAGCCCTCACAGGGCTGCCATTTAAAGGGATGCGCTTGTTTGGGGATCGATTAGACCCCTTTGCCAAGGGAGGCAAGTTACCCCAGCGCAGGCGACAGATTCGGCCTTTTCGTGGCCAAGGCTCCCTCTCAACCCCCTATCGTGGGGCCAAGCAGGGTAGAGGGGCGTCCTTCGCAGGGGCCCGCGCTGATTCCTGGCACAGGAACAAGAGGACGCCATTCAGGTTCCTCCTGGGGAACCAAACCCAAAGCCCCTCCCAAGGCCCCCCAGGCATGAGGGGGCGCCCTCACCAGTCTACAGCACTTCGAGCACGTCTGGCGGCGCTACGTCTCAGACCGATGGATTCAGGAGGTAGTGTCCTCCGGCTACAAGATAGAATTTGCTGTACGGCCCCCCACCAGGTTCATTGGGTCTCGAATCCCTCAAGACCCTGCCTCAGCTCAGGTCTTGTTTCTGGCCGTACAGGGTCTCATGGACCTAGGGGTCATTTGCAAGGTCCCCCCTGGAGATAGGGGCACGGAGTTCTACTCGAACCTTTTCACAGTACCCAAGAAGGATGGGTCAGTCGGGCCCATTCTGGATTTAAAAATCCTCAACAAATTTGTCAAGAACAAGCACTTTCGCATGGAAACTCTGCGCTCGGCCATTGGCTCACTGCGCCCTGGGGACTTCATGACGTCCGTAGACATCAAGGATGCTTACCTGCACGTCCCGGTGTTTCAGGGAATGCAGTTAGTGGGCCTGATGGTGGCGAGCTTCGAGGTGGTGCCCTTTGCCCAGTTCCACTTGAGACCTCTGCAGCTTCACCTTCAGTCAGTTTGGGACAAGAACCCTGCGTCCTTGGACGGGTTCTGTGTGCTTCCCCCCTCTGTCAGACAGTCCCTTGCGTGGTGGTTGGACCACGGGAACTTGACAAGGGGCAGGTCCTTTCTGACCCCATCCTGGGAGACGGTCACAACGGATGCCAGTCAGGTTGGGGAGGATTCTGAAAGTCTCTGCACTTCCAGGGGACGTGGGGCCCTCAGGAGGCCCATTTGCCCATCAACATTCTGGAATTACGGGCTGTCAGGTTGGTACTGGAGCGATTGACCCAACACCTGAGGGATCTGTCGGTCCAAGTTCGCTCAGACAACAGAACGGCGGTTGCCTACATCAATCATCAGGGAGGGACCCGGAGCAAGGGTGCTCTCCAAGAAGTGTCTCAAATTCTGACATGGGCGGAGGCCAATGTTCAATGCATTACGGCTGTTTACATTCCGGGGGCGGAGAACCTGCTGGCGGACGCCCTGAGCAGGGGAATGTCCCGTCAGGGGGAGTGGTCCCTCTGCAACACGGTATTCCAGTCCCTGTGCCACCGTTGGGGTCTACCGGATGTGCATCTGTTTGCTTCCCGTCACAATCACAAGCTCCCGGCTTTTGTCTCCCTGTCTCAGGATCCTCTGGGCATGGCCACGGATGCCCTGACCATGTCTTGGAGGGAGTTTCGACTCCTGTATGCGTTTCCACCGTTTCCCCTTCTGGTGAGGGTTCTACGCAAGATTGCTCTGGAAGGGGTACCTGCGATCCTGGTGGCCCCCAGGTGGCCAAGAAGAGTGGGGTACGCAGACGTGGTTCAAATGGCAGTAGATCAGTACGATCTGCCAAGCGTACCAGATCTGCTAACACAAGGGTCATTACGCCATCCCAATTTACAAACGCTGGCTTTGACGACCTGGCTGCTGAAACCTCCATCTTGATGGAGAAGGGGTTGTCTGCCTCTGTGGTGGCTACTATGGTGCAGGCTAGGAAAAATACTACTTCTGCTATTTATTATAGAGTATGGCGTTCCTACATTGACTGGTGTGAGTCCAGGTCTCTTCCCTGCCGAGAATTCTCTGTCCTTAGGGTCCTGGAGTTTTTGCAGCATGGTTTGGACTTATGTCTCAAACTTAGTACTCTGAAGGGTCAGGTTTCTGCCCTATCTATCTTCTTTCAGAAGACCTTTGCTCAGCATCACCTGATTAAGACCCTTTTCCAGAGGGTCACTCACGTGCGTCCCCCTCGAAAGCCTACAGTCCCTGTTTGGGGTTTAAATTTGGTTTTGTCTGCCTTGCAGGGTGCTCCCTTTGAGCCTATTCAGGAGGCTGCTCTGGTTGTTCTCACTCTCAAGGTTGTCTTCTTGGTGGCTATTACTTCGGTTAGGCGTGTGTCAGAGCGGCCAGCTCTATCTATTCAGCCTCCATATTATCTTTCAATCTTTTTATTGAATTTTCTTGACAACACAATATTACATGATCACATTGAATTCAGCAGCATTACATTCATAGTAAAAAGAACAGTGTCAATGGCATCAAAAAGTATACCAACTATTATCTGAAGCCAGATACATAATGTGAGAGAAGGCTAGTCCAACCTGAGAGGCAGGAGGCACAAAGGGGGGCCTCCCCTTCTCCGACTCCGGAGATACCTCCCACTATCCCGAGCACAGACCAGCGATATCACAATACACAATATGTACATAATACAAGAATCATGTCAATATGGTTCCAACATCAATCAAAGGTATGGTTTCAACAAAGAAGGGGGAGGGGAAGAAGAACCACGAAAGGGGGTGACTAGGGGAGGGGAAAGGGGATAAGAGTCCCTGGTCCGCTCCTAATAGCTTCTCTACATAGTCATCAATTCAATGCTAGCATCGATATGTTAGGGGTTGCATACTGAATCCAAGGCTCCCAAACCTCTAGAAAGTACTCGTGTTTGTCATTCAAAATGCTGGTAAGTTTTTCATTTATCAAGAATCCATTTAGTCTAGCTTTAACCTCCGAGATAGAAACCAACTGCTGTTTCCAGGCCTTTGCAATCGTCTGTTTGGTGGCCAGCATAATAAATGAGAACAGCTTGTTTTGCAGCCTATTAAGTTCAGGGGCCTTATGGCGAAGCAGCGCCACCCATTGGTCCCTTTTGGGGGAAACACTCATGATCTCAGCTACCAAGCGGAAGACCTGTTGCCAAAGGCGTGATACAAAAGGACAGGTCCACCATGTGTGAAGCACATCACCTTTTACCGAGCAGCCCCTGAAGCATTGCTCTGGGTACGCAGGATAAATTTTATGTATTCTAGCAGGGACCAGATACCAGCGTAACAAGACTTTATAGGCTGACTCCACTGTTAGTGAATTAATTGAACAGCCCCAGGTCGCCCTCCACACTCCTGACCAGTCCACCTCCTCCTTCTCCAATCTCAGGTCCTCCCCCCATTCTCGAACATAGTTGTGATCAAGAGGTTTCGGGAAATCATTAAGGGAAGAGTATAGTAAGGAGATCCTCCCCGGACTATCCGGCTCCCCCACACACAAGGACTCAAATTTGGTCCATTTCCTATACGGGGCTAGTCCAGCAAGCCTAGGTCTAAGCCAGTGGCTCAACTGTGTGTAGTGGAACCATTCCGTCCGTGGGAGCCCATATTTATCCCTTAGTTCTTCAAATGACATAAGGCCTTTGTCCGTCAGGAGATGATGGATCGCACAGATACCCACCGACACCCAATGCGAGAAGGACGCCCCTCCCCGGGGACCCGGTGGGAATAGAGGATTGTCCCATAAATTCAGAAGAGGAGCGTGAGATGACATTAATCCCGAGGAATATTTTACTGAGTCCCAAATCTTAAGGGAGTGTACCATCAAGGGGCTCGGATCTTTTGGTCTATATCGGGGGTCTGTCCATAGATTCAGCCTCCATATTATGAGCGACACCAGGACAAGGTGGTGTCCCGCTTCAAACCAGACTTTCTGCCAAAGGTGATTTCGGCATTTCATTTGAACCAGGATATTGTTCTTCCTTCTCTGTGTCCCAATCCTCGCAACGACAAGGAGCGGGTTCTGCATTCCTTGGACGTAGTCCGGTGCTTGAAGTATTACCTGGTTGTCACTAAGGCCTTCAGGAAGACTGATGCTCTCTTTGTTGTGCCTAGGAAAGGTTTGGCTCCCGCCAAGTCTACCATCAGTAAATGGATTCGTCAGGCTGTGATTCAGGCCTATTCCACTAAGGGGAGGCCTCCCCCCGTTCCGCCTTACGGCTCACTCCACTCGTGCTATTGGCGCCTCTTGGGCTTTTCAGCAACAGGCCTCTGTTGAACAAGTTTGCAAGGTTGCTACTTGGTCTTCTGTTCACACCTTTTCAAAGTTTTACAAAGTTGATGTTCGGGCCTCAGCTGATGCTGCCTTTGGCCGTAAGGTTTTACAGGCAGTTGTAGTTTGAACTACGTGCCATTGCCTTTGTTGTTGGGGATCCCACCCTACTTTATGGACACTGCTATTGGATGTCCCATGTGTAAGTATTATAGTTGGAGCAGGACGTGCTGTATGCTTAGAATAATACAGTTCTGTGAAATACTCACCTGTAGAACTGGTATTATACGCATACAGCACGTCCTGCTCCACCCCACCCTGGTTTCACTTTGTTCTGGATCCTCTGTATGGTGATTGTTACCATTGTTATCATTGTTATTATTACCAGTTTGGTGGTTGGTTTCTCCCGGCTTCTTTTCTCACTGCTTTTCAATGCTGGGGATTTGTGGGAGGTCCCTGGGTATATGAAGGGCCAGGAGGAGCCTGTTTTTGCATGTCTGCAGTGAACAGCGCCATCTGGCGGAGGATTACCCCATGTGTAAGTATTATAGTTGGAGCAGGACGTGCTGTATGCGTATAATACCAGTTCTACAGGTAAGTATTTCACAGAACTGTATTATGTGCAACCCCCAATGTCCCTGTAATGCTTTGCACCATGCCTCTCAAACTTGAAAGTCTGCCAGCGGGAGTGCATGATGTAGGGATGTGACGGGGTTCGTGGATAAACTTGCAGATGTTGGACGCGAGCCGGGGGGTTCACACCTGAGGGATCTTCCTGGTGGCACTGTCGAACTGGGGGTCATTTTATGGTTTGAGCCTTAATTATTTTTTTCTCAAATTCGATGCGGGATGGTCCACCATGAGAGAGAGCACATGTCTCCTCCCCTGCCTGAAACATAAACGAGATAGCAATTAAAGGTTTCTCCCACCTCCCTGAACCTCTGTTCTGTTTGCATTTCCAGGCCGGAAGCACAGAAGAGTTTCTCTCCAAACCCCAGGATTCCCGGGGACAGCTGGGGCAGAGGAACCTCCTGGCTCAGGTGCTGGGGAATCCCAGGAGGCAGAGTTCTCTAAGGAAGCTCCCTTTACGGTGTTCTGGGCCAATAGGCAGTCAGGCTTTCTATGCGTCCCTGATTGGGTTAGAGAACTGGCTGGGGTTGACGTAGGACTGCGGGCAGGCCCCGCTGAAGTGTCTGCGGTGCGTCCAGATGGCTAGGGTTGGCGAGGGTGGCCCTCAGCTCTGGACCTGCCGGAGATCCATGATCCGACAACACAATAGCAAGGGGTGGCAGTGGGACCATCTGGAGTCCCAAGATGGTGCCCAGAAAAGCTCAGTCCTTCCACTTCTGGATACTTGGACGCCGATTCCCTGAAGGGGGAGGAGGCATGAAAGGTGCACCTGTGGAAGCTGTGGGCGCAACTGTAGGCCCTGACATTCCACACCCTCCGGTATGGACAAGGACAAACCTGGTGTGGCCCCTGCAATGCTTACCTCTTCGGTGCCTTCATTGGATGGTCCTGGCAATGTCTTGGCTGCTGCACAGCACCTGTGCCTGCAAAGAAAAAACTAAGGTATGGTGGTGTTTTCTATTTCGGTGCAGAGGAAAGGGGGGGTGGCTCTCTCAATGTGCAGATTCATCTCTTGGTTAATTTGTCCTTTTTATGTCGTGTAGCACTTCTTAACCAAGAAAATATCTTCACAGTCAAGTGTGGGGATTGTGGCCCAGAGGTCGCCAAGGATTGCAAGAAATTTGTTTTGGCCCTCTTGTTTTGTAAGAAGTTTAAATGTGAATGCTTCTAACTCTGTATGTGACTTCTACGTCTCAAGGGGAGTGTTCTACTTCAAGCGGACCTTCACCCTGAATAAGAGCCTATCTTGTATGTTTCCCACACCCTGTACATACAGATTGCCCACATTAAAAATTATCCTACCTGCATTTTGGGATTGCTGTCCTTTTCCTGGCCCCAGCTCTGCTTTGTCTGTGCAGCACACAGCTATAACCCGCCCCCCTGCACTATTCTTTGTGTGTCACACACACCCCGCTTCCTGTAGTAATAACGTTCGGGTAAACCATCTCCAGATGTCATTGCAGAGAGAGAGATCTTGAAACTGGCCCCTCCCAGTCTATATATACCTGGGACCTCCCACTTAATCCCCAGTGTTCTCTCTCTGCAAGATGCATCAAGACAGAAGAAAGAGGTCTCCTGCTTGCAGGTAGCCGGGGTTACACCCCGGCACCCCCCCTGGTCTATTTCTGCCCAGTTCTTGTTTACTTGTATTTTGTAATTATCGGAAGCCTCCCAGCCTCGGCTGCTGACTGGGTAATGGTAGCCGGCACCTGGTGGTGCCTAGGATCTTATCTCCTCCACTAGTCTCCATTATTGGGGCAGAGTGGTTATCCGGTTGGTGACCCGGATTTTGGGATGCCCCGTCCCGTTGTCCCCATATCTCTTCTCTCCTTCTCAGGGCCTCCCCTTTTTGGTGGGGAAGTCCGTTAGGGGGGGGGGGGGGGGGAGGTGAGGGGTCTTTTCTGCCTTATGCTACTCTTTTTATCCTGAGGTAATTTTGGTACTGATATATGTGGGCGTCGGTGCGCGCGTGTCTGAGTGCGGCGTTCCCAGCTCAGACCGGGTCCGTTTTTTTGGTTTTTTCTTTTTCTGAATGGTGCTACCGCTATTTTTTACCTCTCTGAGGTAAATCTGTGCTTAAGGGGCGGGGCCTGGGCTCAGCGCAGCCCGTGCTCTGCGGTGATTGGCTGGCGGGAGGGGGTAAGAGCGCTTCGCGCGCGCTCTCTGCCTGCCTGTCTTCTCTCAGCTGTGGGAACGCTCGCACCGGCCTCTGAGGTGATTTCTGTGCTCTGTTCCTGCTGCCTCTTCTGCTGCAGTCACTTAAAAAAAGGTCTTTTATTATAGTTCCTTGTCTTCTATATCGCATTCAATGAATCCTTATTCCCATCAGGGGACTTTATGCTGTGGTCCATATAAGTATAGAATGGAGGTTTTTTGTACAGTTATAATAAGCCATTGTGGTTTTCTTTTCATTATGCATTGTTTCTCATGCTTGATCCTTTACTCAGGCAGCAGCATGATTCAACTGTATGTGACCATATTTACTATATATATATATATATATATATATATATATATATATTTGTTTTTTTTATTGGATAATATTGTGTTTTTTCTCTGTGTGCATGTGCGGTCTATTTATGAATTTTTACAGTGTTTTCTCTGTCTTTCCAGATTTGGGATACCCCTGCTGCATGGGTCTCCCAGTCTGATATACCTGGCTAGTCTTATTTTGGGTTACAAACAATCCTCCCATTCCCGGGATTCTAATTAATGAATAAGGGGCATCCCGGGTAGCTTATAGCATAAATCCCTGGGCTTTGCGAATTCCCAAAAAGTTTCACCGAATGGAGGCTTCCAATGATACCGGAAATGGCTCTTCGGGGCAATCTAGGCAGTGTGGGGGATGTGGGGTTCCACTCAGATGATGTCATTTTGTGCGTTCCTTGCGCACAGCAGAATATTGCGCGCCAGTCTGGTACTCCGGCTCCTGGCTCTTCGCAACCTCAGTCATCTCCTGCTCCTCCACTTTTATTCCGGACCCAGGGTGATGTTGTCACAGCTGGGGATTCGCAATCTGAGTTGCGCGCTCGAGTGGCCACTCTCGAGAAGTTGTTGTCTGCACAGGTAGCTCATAAGGCTACGTCTAAAAGGAAACACATTCTCTTCTCTGACTCCTGCCTTGGAGGCAGTGGAGGTGTTAGACTGGTCAGATTGTCCTTTGCCTGAAGAAGGGGAAATTTTGGAAGATTTGGATGATATTGATGCTCCCCTGTTGACTGATACTTAGGCAGATTTGACTACTGGGGTGTCTTGTGATACTCCTTCTATCCTTTCCAAGGTTTTTGAAATTTTGTCTCTGGATCCACCGGCGGCAGTCCCTCCGCCTAAGGGTGAGCTATTTGAGATGCCTAAGCCGCGTTTAGCATTCCCTGGTCAGCTACATTTTGAAAGGGTTGTGCTTAAGGAATGGGAACAGCCGACCCACCTTGTTGGCTCCCTGGCTAATTGGGACAGGAGGTATCCCTTTTCAGAGGAATTGGTTAAACTTTGGACGGTACCCCCAGACGTTGATGCACCGGTTTTGGGGCTTTCTAATTCTTCAGTGCTGCATTCACCAGACACTACTACAATTAAGGATGTTGAGGATCGTAGAATCGATCAACTGGCTCGTCATGGTTTCATCAGTGCCGGTTCGACCTTGCGTCCGGTATGCGCTTCTTCCATTGTCCTATTGGCTCTTAAAGCCTTGATCAAAAATTTGTACGCGGATCTTGATCCGGAATGTGAGGAGTTTACCTCTCTTCAATTGTTTGAGTCTTTTGCTTCTTTTGTTCTGGCCGCCCAGGATGATGCTAAGGCCATGTGTGGCAGGACATCTGCTCTTTTGGTTGCTATTCGGCGGTCAGTGTGGCTCCGTCAATGGACGGCGGACGTTGGTGCTAAAAGATCACTTACAGCTCTTCCTTTTCTGGGTTTACGCCTGTTTGGTGACAAGTTGGATTCAGTCACCAAGGGAGGCAGGTTGCCTCAGCGCGGGAAGCCGCAGCGTCTTTTTCGAGGAACCTCCTCTTTCAATCCTTCCTTTCGGGGTGCCAGGGCAGGTAGAGGGGCCTCCCTTCCTGCTACCAGGGGCACGAGCTGGAACCGGGGGCGAGGCCGCGGCCGTTCCGGTCATTCGTGGGGCTCTAAGCCTAAGTCCACGCCCAAGCCTGCTCAGCAATGAGGGGGCGCCCTCACCCGTGAGGGTGGGGGGACGGTTGCGACACTTCTCCCAGACTTGGGTCCAGGCGATCCTGGACAGATGGATTCGGGAGGTGGTGTCGTCCGGTTACAAACTGGAGTTCCAGTCCCGTCCTCCCTCAAGGTTTCTCAGGTCCCGAATACCTACCGATCCTTTGGTCGCCCAAGAACTCAGAGTGTCGGTAGGGAATCTTCTAGATATGGCGGTCATCCATCCGGTGCCAACTTTGGAATTGGGTCTCGGTTTCTATTCCAATCTTTTCACGGTGCCCAAGAGGGACGGATCGGTGCGCCCTATCCTGAAGTTTCTCAACAGGTTCATTCGTCCACGGAAGTTTTGCATGGAAACTCTGGGCTCGGCCATCACTTCTCTTCGGCAGGGGGACTTCATGACGTCCATAGACATAAAGGATGCTTATCTGCATGTTCCCGTCTGCCCGGTCCATCAGTGTTTTCTGCGCTTCATGGTAGAGGATCGGCATTTTCAATTCGTGGCGCTTCCGTTTGGTCTTACCTCGGCGCCAAGGGTGTTCACCAAGGTTCTAGCAGGGGTGATGGCCATTCTCAGAACTCAAGGCATTCGAATTTTGCCTTACCTGGACGACCTTCTCATCATGGCTCCTTCCTTCATTCAAGCGGAGAAGGACACCAGCATGGTGGTTTCTACGCTGGAAAGCTTCAGTTGGGTAATCAACTATCCCAAGTCCTCCCTGACTCCGGCCAGGGTGGCGTCCTTCTTGGGGATGACAATAGACTCTTGTCAGCACAGTGTTTTTCTACCTCAGTCGAAGATACGTTTGATTCAGGATTTGGTTCGGCTTCTTCTCTCCAATCCTCGACTGTCCATCCGTCTGGGGATGAGGCTGGTGGGGTTGATGATAGCCTCCTTCGAGGCAGTTCCCTTTGCTCAGTTTCACACTCGGACGCTTCAGATGCATCTGTTGGCGTCTTGGGACCGTTGTCCACTTTCATTGGACCAACCCTTCCAGTTGTCCTCCCGGGTCCGGCAGTCTCTTCAGTGGTGGTTGGTTTCGAACAATCTCCTGAAGGGCAAGTTCTTTCTGACTCCTCTATGGGAGACTGTCACCACGGACGCCAGCCTTTCGGGTTGGGGGGGATTCTGGAAGGATCTTCAGTTCCAGGGGCAGTGGGGTCCTCGAGAGGCTCACTTGCCCATCAATGTTCTGGAGCTGAGAGCTATCCGTCTGGTTCTTTCTCTTCTGACTCACCATGTCCGGGGCCTTCCGGTTCAGGTGCGTTCAGACAACAGGACGGCGGTTGCCTACATCAATCATCAGGGAGGGACTCGCAGTCTGGGAGCTCTCAGAGAGGTTTCCCTGATTCTGACCTGGGCGGAGGCTCATGTTCCTTGCCTGTCAGCAGTTTACATTCCGGGGGTGGAAAACACGGAAGCGGACCTTCTAAGCAGATGCTCCTCCCGTCTGGGGGAATGGTCTCTCCTTCCTCGGGTTTTTCAGGCTCTGTGTCTTCGGTGGGGAACACCGGAGGTGGACCTGTTTGCCTCTCGTCACAATTACAAACTTCCGACTTTTGTATCAATGTCTCAGGATCCTCTGGCGGTGGATGCCATGTCTCTGAGCTGGGGGAAACTGGGGTTCCTGTATCTGTTCCCTCCGATTCCCTTGCTAGGAAGAGTGTTAAAGTTGATTCTGGAAAAGGTCCCCGCCATTCTCGTGGCTCCAAGGTGGCCAAGAAGAATGTGGTTCGCGGACGTCGTTCGGATGGCAGTGGATCAGTTTGAGCTTCCTCTGCGGCCGGATCTTCTCACTCAGGGTCGGCTGCGTTACCCCAATTTACCAACGCTGGCTTTGACGGCTTGGCTGCTGAAACCTCCATCTTAAAGGAGGAGGGTCTTTCTGATTCAGTTATTAAGACTCTTATCTGTGCTCGAAAGAGGTCTTCCTCTGCTATCTATTATAGAACCTGGCGTTCTTACATCGATTGGTGTGAGGCTAGATCTTTGCCCTGCAGAGTCTTTTTTGTTTCCAGAATTCTGGATTTTCTTCAATCTGGATTGGATGCTGGTCTCCAGCTTAGTACCTTAAAGGGGCAAGTTTCTGCCTTGTCTATTTTCTTTCAGAAGGCTTTTGCGCTTCATCCGTTGGTCAAGACTTTTTTCCAGGGGGTTACGCATCTGCGGCCTCCTAGGAAGGCGTTGCTACCTGTTTGGGATCTGAATTTGGTTCTGTCTGCTCTTCAGGCTCCTCCTTTTGAGCCTTTGTCGGATATTGCTCTTTCCACTTTGACTCAGAAGGTAGTCTTTCTTGTGGCTATCACTTCGGTTCGGCGTGTCTCTGAGTTGGCAGCCTTGTCCATTCAGGCACCCTACCTTGAGAAACATCAAGATAAGGTGGTATTTCGGTTCAAATCGGATTTTCTTCCTAAGGTTGTTTCTGCATTCCATCTGAATCAGGACATTGTTCTTCCCTCCTTGTGTCCTAAACCCAAGAATGACAAGGAGAAGGTTTTGCACTGTTTGGGTGTTTTTCGCTGTGTTCATTTTTATTTGCGTGCTACGTCTTCTTTCCGTAAGACTGATGCCTTTTTCGTTCTACCGTGTGGGCCTAAGAAGGGTTTGGCCCCAGCTAAATCTTCCATTAGTAAATGGATTCGTCAAGCCATTATTGGCGCCTATACGGCTAAGGGAAAAGTTCCTCCCTTCCGTATCACTGCTCATTCTACTTGTGCTATTGGTGCGTCCTGGGCTTTTCAGCACAAGTTTGTAAGGCGGCTACTTGGTCTCCGGTTCATACTTTTACAAGGTTGATGTGCGAGCCTCAGCGGATGCTGTGTTTGGCCGCAAGGTTCTGCAAACTGCAGTGGTTTGAGTTATGCTTCATCTTCCTGCTGGATACCCACCCTTTAGGGACACTGCTTTTGGATTTCCCGAACGTTATTACTACAGGAAGCGGGGTGTGTGTGTGTGACACACAAAGAATAATACCATTTTGTGAATACTCACCAGTAAAATGGTTATTATTGGTGTGTCACACACACTTCACCCGCCCTTTTTAGTATCCTGGTTTTCTCTATTTGGTGAAGCTATAAGTTTATTGAGCGTTAATTTTTCTGGTACCTTGTCTTACTGCTTTTCAATTACACTGGGGATTAAGTGGGAGGTCCCAGGTATATATAGACTGGGAGGGGCCAGTTTCAGGATCTCTCTCTCTGCAATGACATCTGGAGATGGTTTACCCGAACGTTATTACTACAGGAAGCGGGGTGTGTGTGACACACCAATAATACCATTTTGTGAATACTCACCAGTAAAATGGTTATTTTTCACCCCTCCCCTCAATATGTGATGCTTCTTAGGTAAGATGCCGGCGCCCATATCCTAGAATCCTGAACAGAGTTGCAGTCCAGTGGGGGAAAGAATAATAAGTAAGCTGCTAAAAATATAAAATATATTAATTTTAGATGCTGGGGAATAGTTTAAGGGTTTGGGCTTTTCATTAAATGATGCTGAAGGTCCGGTTTCAGTTTCCACTGTTACTCACCGGATAGCTTCCTCTACTCTAACCCCCAGAAAGAATTTCCCCAGAAAGACAACATTCCCAGGGGGAGAGGGAGTCATAAAGAGGGGTGGCTGAGGAATCTGATTCAAAAGATAGCTCCTCCAGATTTCGCTCTCCGGTAACCCTTATAAATTGCTATTTATGTATCTGAATGTATCCCTGACCAACCGAGGGAGGTCTCTGTTCAAAATAAAGTGTATAATAGCTTGCGGGAAGTGAAGCATAGGGTCTTTTCCAGTACATGAATCCATTAAAGAATTTCCAGGGAATGGAGGGACCTGGAGGAAAATAAGTTATTCCAAGTATGTCACACACCCCGCTTCCAATATTCATGACATATGGGTAATTACCTGTAGAGGGCGATCTTTGCAGAGATGACAGGAAAAAAAGAAGCCCCTCCCGGTCCATAAATACCTAGGACCTCCCACACATTCCCCAGTATTCTTAGTATACAGTACGTCCTGCTCCAGATATAGTACTTACACTTGGGTTATCCTCCGCCAGATGGCGCTGCACTGCAGAGACATGCAAAACAGGCTCCTCCCGGCCCCTCAAATACCCGGGGACCTCCCACAAATCCCCAGATCCCAGATTTCTCTGCAGTGCTTACTGCGAAGACATGAAGTATCACTCTCTCGCAGGTGAGTGGGGCTATTAAGGCTTGCGGCCCTGTTGGACTACTCCCACCCGTCCTCCTTGTGATGTGCCTCCCATCCTGGGCTGCGCTGTTGGGGTGAAGGTAGGCAGCACCATGCGTGCTTATGGAGCGCTGCTCCCCCGCAGTCCCCCACCAAAGGGTAGGCGGTGTAGGCTGATGGTGAGCCTCTATGGGATGCCCCGCCCGCATTATTGCCACTCGCCCCGTGTAGCGGTGGGCCCTGTACGAAGAGCCGCTATCCTTCCTCGTCCCCCCCCCCCCCCCCCCCCCGTTTGGCAGCAGCAGCTGCTAACTGTAAAAAAAAAAAAAAAATACAAATGACATTTACTTACCTGCAGTCGCGCTGCCTCCCTCCGGGTCTCCTCTTCACTGGGGGGGCCTCCGATCGCCCCCCCCCAGCCTCTTCAGCTTCAGGGGAGAGCCTGAAAGGGCTCTCCCCTTCCTCTCCCGACGGGCGCCGCCATCTTGCTCTTCGGGGGCGGGGCTAATGACGTCACCGCCGGGTGTCATCGGGGCACCCGGCAGTTCTCTTCTCAGATGCCGGTGATGGCTCTGCCCAGCTGTCACCTGCATCAGATCGCCGCGGGACAATGCATATGAAGATCGGAGGTGAGTAAAGGTAAAATGTTTTTTTTTTTTTTAATAAACATATTTCAAAACCTGTGTCTGTCTTTTTTCTTATACTGTTAACCCTTTGTGAACTGGTAAGGGGTCCATGACCCCTATACCAGTTCACAAGGCTAGGGGGATGGCAAGCCACCTGCGCTAGCGGGTGGCTTGCCATTAACCCCTGGCACCCCCATTACCTGCCTCCCCAAAGGCCAGGGGGGGGCAGAAGAGCCCGGGCCCACATAGGCTATGTGGGCTCGTAGGCTGCAGGGTGGGGGGCCACAAAAGCTGGCCCCCCCACTCTGTGCCTACAAGCCCCCATAGCTGGTCCCGGGCTGGTTACTGTGGGTAAGGGGGACCCCACGTCATTTTTTTTTTTGATTTTTAAGGGTTTTTAACCCTTAAAAATCAAAAAAAATGGGGTCCGCCCCCCCTGGGAGGGGGGGGACCCTATGTCATTTTTTTTTTTATTAACCCTTTGTGTTCTGTCATCCAGCAGCTATAAAAGGCTTCTTGCAAGTGAGCAGAAGCCAGTGATCGCCGAGGGACAGAGTGCTCCAGGATGGATGGGAGGTGAGTACAGTGTAAAAAAAAAATAAAAATTAATAAAATATTTTTTTCTCTGCTTGTGTCTGTGTGATTATTTACTTTTAACCCCTTGTGAACTGGTAAGGGGTCCATGACCCCTATACCAGTTCACAAGGCTGGGGGGATGGCAAGCCACCTGCGCTAGCGGGTGGCTTGCCATTAACCCCCGGCACCCCCATTACCTGCCTCCCCAAAGGCCAGGGGGGGGGGCAGAAGAGCCCGGGCCCACATAGGCTATGTGGGCTCGTAGGCTGCAGGGTGGGGGGGCCACAAAAGCTGGCCCCCCCACTCTGTGCCTACAAGCCCCCATAGCTGGTCCCGGGCTGGTTACTTTGGGTAAGGGGGACCCCACGTCAATTTTTTTTTTTGATTTTTAAGGGTTTTTAACCCTTAAAAATAAAAAAAAAAAATGGGGTCCCCCTCCCCTGGGAGGGGGGACCCTATGTCATTTTTTTTCTCGATTTAACCCTTTGTAGTGTGGATGGTATTTGTATTTTTTTTGTGAATGTTATAAAATACTTGTTTCAGTTAGAGGGGTCTCCTGGGCAGGAACAGGGGGCTACCGATAAATATGTGGTACCGTTCTAATCGGTAGAAATGGGGCTTTCTCATGCAATATGATTTTCCTTAATAAAATACATTTTTTATTTAAAATAAAGGAGTCAATTTTCAAAAAAATTTATTTATTTATTTTTTTTACTTAATATTGTAAAAAAAAAATCTCAAGTAGGCTGGCAATTAAAAGGGTTAATAGTACCTATGCATGTTGGGTATTGTTCTGTTCGGGAGACCTTGCGCTTTCAGACTTAGCTTGTTTTTTCTGGTTTGCATATTTAAATTTTAGGAAAAGGTGTTTTTTATTCAGCTTTTTTATAAATATTTTAGGGAAACCCTGCGCAACCAAAGAATTCTTTGAGGTAATAATTCCAGAAAGATGAGCCCACTAGAACAAGTTGAATACCCTTAGAAAGCTTAACGTGTGTACTTTCAGGGAATATATGGTTTATGGGGGATATTCTAAATGTCAAGGGTTGTTTTGGTTGAAAAATCGCAAGGTGCGCACTTTGTCTGCAGAGCTGAAATTTTCAAGTAAAATTACCGTTACGCACATGCTTTACTTTGGGGTGTTTGGCAGCTCTTCCCTTGACAGTAGCTATGCATGTTGGGTATCGTTCTGTTCGGAGGTTGTTGCGTTTTCAGATTAAACTTGTTTTTTCTTGTTTGTATGTAGTTTTTTAGGAAAATGTGGCTTTGATTCTGCTTTTTTATCCTTTTTTTAGGGAAACTCTTTGCAACCAAAGAATCCATTGAGGGATTACTTCCAGAAAACTATGGCCACATCAACAAGCCTGGTACGCCTAGAAAGCCTGAGGTGTGTACTTCCAGAGAATATATAGTTTGTTGGGGGTATTTCAAATGTAAAGGGTTGTTTTTCTGGAAAAACTGCAAGGTGCGCATATTGCGTAGCATAGTTGTATTTTATCTGAAAATCCCCTAAAGCGCTGTTTCAGTTTGGGGGAGTCTCCTGGGCAGGAAAGGGTGTCTACCTATACATATGTGGTACCGCTGTAACCGGGAGAAATTGGGATTTCACACGCAATAAGATTTCATTGACAAACTTACATTTTTTATTACAAAAAAAACTACAATATGTAAAATTTTTTTTTTTTTTTTTTTTTTGCACATATTTCACCCAAAAATATTAAGAATACACCTAACAAATGACAAACAAGACATTTCATGTTAAAGCCCAGACTCTGCTGAAAAAAAGAATATATCATTTTCCTGGGAAATCCCTGGAAATCCCTTCCAAAATCACATTTAAACGTGGGGAGCGCAAAATAGTGCAAAATGGTCTGGCAACAGAATGTGACAAAAACTCCAGGTAGGCTGGCACTTAAAGGGTTAATGCACTCTCCAGTTGTGATGTATTTGTAAAATGTATCCTATTAGCGTTGGATGACACCATTAAAATGTGTGCAAGAACTTCTGCCCTTGTGGTGGCTATACGTCGCTTGGTCTGGCTGCGACAGTGGGGTGCTGACGATGCTTCTAAAAAGAATCTTACCGGGCTCCCCTTTAGAGGGCTACGCCTGTTTGGGGCCCGCCTAGACCTGTTTGGTAAGAAGGGTAAGTCACCGCAACGCAGGCGGCCGTCTCTGCCCCCTAGGGGCACCCCCCCCCCCACCATAGTGTTAAACAAGAACCAGGGCTGTCCTTCGCGGGGACTCGCGCATACTCCTGCCCCGGGAGCAGCAGACAACACCCTGGCCCCTCCGGCGGGGCTAAGCCTAAATCTTCCACCAAGCCCCCTCAAGCATGATGGGGCGCCCTCGCCCGTCTGGGTGAGGGGATGGCTGCGGCACTTTGCTCTTGTCAGAAGGCATCACACCTCATACTGTGTCCTCCAGATACAGGATAAAGTTTGCTGCGCGGCCTCCCCCAAGATTATCGGGTCCCGGGTACTCCTGGTCCCTGCCTCTGTTCAGGTACTGGCGCAGGCCATGCAAGGCCTGCAGGGGTCACTTGGAGATTGCCCTTAACAGGCAGAGGCAGGGGCCGCTACACCAACCTTTCCACAGTCCCCCAAAATGATGGGTCTGTCTGGCCATTCTGGATTTACAGGTTCTCAGCAATTCTCCAATTACAGGCAGTTTCTGCATGGAAACTCTGAGATGGGCCATCAGCGCCTTGCGCCCAGGGGGCTTCTTGCCGTCTGTGGAGCTCTAAGATGCTTATGTTCACATCCCTATGCCTTCAGGACACCAAGGCTCTTAGGTTCGTGTTGGAAGTCCAACACTGCTAATTTGTGTCCTTGTTATCTGGCCTCTCTTCAGCTCCCAGAGTGCTCACCCAGGTGCTGACGGGGGTGATGTCTCTGATGAGACCAAGGGGCGTTCGCGCGATGACCTACCTGGACGTCCTCTTTCACTTCCCAGTCTCTACGTCAGGCTAAGTTGGATACCCGGCTGGTGGTGTCCATTGGGAGTCATTTGAATGGGTGATCAATCACCCCAAGTCCTCATTGTCCCCTTAATTGGTAACTCCATTCTTGGGAATGAATCTGGATTCGGTTCAAACGAGAATCTTCCTTCTGAGCAATAAAGTGGACAATCTGGTTGCATGGGCTCAGTCCCTCATTGCTGTCCCGGTCCCTTCACCAGGCAGGGATGCAGCTGGTGGGCCCGTTGGGGGCTTGCTCAGAAGAGGTCACTTATGCTCAGTTCCCCTTGGGCCCTTCTGCGACTTCTATTGTTAATACAGGACAGGGATCCAGCATCCCTGGAGCAGGGTCTGTGTGCCTTCCCACCTGGTAAGGAGGTCCCTCTCGACGTGGATGAGCTCAAGGAACCTGTCTGGGGGCAGTCCCTTCTTGCCCCTTCCTGGAAATGGTCACCATGGTTGCCAATCTGTCAGGTTGAAGGGGGGGGTTTCTTCTGAAACTCCCTGCGGTTCTGGGGGAGGTGGGGCCCTTAGAAGGTCCATACACTTATCAATGTTTGAAACCGTGAGCGTTTTCTGTTGGTTCTATCCCGCTTGACTACTCCTCTTCTGGGCCTGCCTGTTCGGGGGCCCTCGGTCTGTCTGACGACAGTTTCCTACTTTTAATTATTGGAAGGGGCCTGGAGCAGGAGGACCCTCCAGGAAGTGTCTATGATCCTAATCTGGGTGGAGACAATGTTCCCTGCATATCGGTGATATTCGCTCCGCTGGGGGTCCCTCTACGACAGGATGTGCTAATCCCTGTGTAACTATGGGGTCCAACCAGTTGTGGATCTGTTTGTGTCCTGTCACTATCACAAGCTCTCGGTCCTTGCCCTGTCCCAGGATCCTCTGACTGTGGTCCGGATGCCTTAGTAACGTCTTGGCTGGACGTTCGGTTCTGTATGTCTTTCCTCCATTCCCCCTGCTAGGCAGGGTTCTGCGCAAGATTGCTCTGGTAAGGGGACCAGTGATTCTGGTGGCCCCCGGGTGCCCTAGTAGAGTGTGGTTTGCAGATGTGGTACCGAGGGCAGTAGTTTCTGTACGTTCTGCCAGGAGTGCCAGCTCTGCTCACTCAGGGCCCCTTTTTTGTCACCTAATCTACAGACTGTGGCCTAGACGGCCTGACTGCTGAAACATCCATCTTGATGGAGACAGGCTTATCTGTCACGGTGATTGAGACTATGGGAAGACTAGGAGCAAGCTTCTTCTTCTTCTTCCATCTGTTATAGGGTATGGCATACCCATATTGATTGGTGTGAGTCTAGTTCTCTTCCCTGTTTGGCGTTCTCGGTTCCCAGGGTTCTAGAGTCGTTACAGCATGAGTTGGAGTTGGTTATCCAACTCAGTACTCGGAAGGGTCAGATTCTCCCCTGGCCGCCTTACTTTAGAAGTCTTTTGTTCAGTTTTCCTTGGTCAAGACTTCCTGCTGGGGGTATTCATGTGCATCCCCCATGTAATCCTAAGGTCCCCGTTGGGATTGTATTTGATTCTGTCTGCCTTGCTGGGTTTTTCTCTTGGTCCTATTCAGGATGCTGTCTGGCTGCTCTTACTCTCAAGGCTGTCCTTCTGGTGGCTGTTACTTCGGTCAGTCGTAGGTCTGGCGGGCGGCTCTGTCTATCTAGCCCCCATTCCTTGAGATACACCAGGATGGGTGGTGTTCCGCCTGAATCCGGACTTTCTGCCTAAGGTGGTGTCTTATGTTCATTGTTTCAAGATATTGTTCTTCCTTCCTGCATTATTCCTAGCAACGAGGAGGAAAGGGTTCTGCGTTCCTTGAACAGGTGTTGGAAGTTTTCTCCTTGGTAGTCACTGTGTCCTTTAGGAGAACTGATGTTCCTTTGGGCCTACGGCCACTCCATCCTGAATGTGCCCGATCTCATCTGCTTTCGGGAGGTAGGCGGCTTTGGCCCTGGTCATTACTTGGATGGGATGGTCCCTTCTGGTCCTAGGAAAGGGTTTTTGGCTTCTGCCAAGTCTACTGTTAGCGATTGGATTCGTCAGACTGTTACTCAGGCCTATTCTTCCAAGGGGAAGAATCTTCCTTTTCGCCTTCTTATTTTACTCGTGCTCTTGGTGCCTCTTGGGCTTTGCAGCACCAGGCTTCTGTTGAACTGGTTTGTTAGGCCGCTATTTGGCCTTCTGTTCATACCCTTTCAAAGTTTGCAAGGTTGATGTTAGGGCCTCAGCTCATGCTGTCTTGGCCACTTGGTTATACAGGTGCCAGTGGTTTTAAACTGTCGGCTGTTGTCTTTTTTGTTGGGGATTCCACCCTACCTTATGGACACTGCTATTGGATGTCCCAAGTGTAAGTACTATATCTGGAGCAGGACGTACTGTATACTAAGAATAATACAATTCTGTAGACTCAGAACTCACCTGTAGAATTGATATTATTTGTATACAGTACGTCCTGCTCCACCCCACTCTGGTTTTTGCATTATTCTGGATCCCCTGTATAGTGATTGTTACCATTGTTATAGTTACCAGTTTCAGTGGTTAATTCTCCCGGCTTCTTATTCACTGCTTTTCAATGCTGGGGATTTGTGGGAGGTCTCCGGGTATTTGAGGGGCCGGGAGGAGCCTGTTTTTCATGTCTCTGCAGTGCAGCGCCATCTGGCGGAGGATAACCCAAGTGTAAGTACTATATCTGGAGCAGGACGTACTGTATACAAATAATATCAATTCTACAGGTGAGTATTTCACAGAATTGTATTTTTTCGTCTCTGCAGACGGCGAGCAAGCAGAAGATGGCTGTGTCTCCTCCTTGCAGGTAGCCGGGTTACCCCTGGCCATTTTGTTCATATTGCTGCCCGGACCTTGTTATATTCCAAGTATGTCACACACCCCGCTTCCACTATTCTTGGCATATGGGTTATGGTCCAGTAGAGGGCGAACTTCTGCAGAGAGATGAAAGCAAAAAAGAAGCCCCTCCCGGTCCATAAATACCTGGGACCTCCCACACATTCCCAGTTCCTTCTCTGCAGGACGGCGAGCAAGTCGGAAGATGTCTGCTTCTCTTCCTTGCAGGTAAGCCGGGCTTACGCCCGGCCATTTTTTGCCCTATTTCTGCCCGGACCTTTATACATTAAGCCCAATATTAGCCTCCCAGCCTTGGCTGCAGGTCCAGGTGAAGGTAGGAATCACCTTAATAGGTGTTTAGGGAGCCATGCTCCCCTGTGAGACCCCATATAAGGGGGGGGGGGGACTTTTCCTTTTTTCTTTCAAGTGTGAATGTGTGTGTGTATATGTGTGCTTGGTGCTTCACATTACTGGCTGGTCGCCATTTTTTTGCTTCTGCTGAGGGGAGCTTCTTCCCCTCAAGCTGCGGTGTTAAGGGGGCGGGGCCGGGCGCTCGTGCGTTGCCACGGCCCGCCCCCCCTTCTGTTGTGGAGCCAATTGCGGAGAACCGCGCTGCTGGTTGTGTGAGTGGGGGGCGGGGCGCTATTCGCGCTGGCCCGCCCCTCCTTCTTCCCTTTCTCACTCTCCTTCTCTGAGCTGAGAGCGGTGGCAGCCATTGCACAAAGCACGTGAGTGCCCTCCCATGCTCCCCCCTTGATTTATTATGATATATATATATATATATGTGTGTGTGCCTGTGCTTATGGCCATTCCTTTGTGTCTTTCAGGAGGACTCCCTGTGCCTTGCTTAAAAGGGGGTTCTCCCGGTCCTAGGGTCCCTAGCAGAAATTTGGGGCACTTATAAATCCTCCCACTCGGGACTTACAGGGGCATCCCGGGTTGCCAACCAGCGTAATTCTAATTCGCTCGGGTCATTGCGACTACCAAAAAATCCCCATATGGAGGCTCCACAGGATACCGGGCTCGGGCTCCCCTTGGGACAATCCCGGCTATGTGTGGGTTGTGGGGTATCCCTTACGGGGGGAGAATGTAATTATTTGCATAACATGTGCGCAACAGGCCATAACGTGGCAGTCAGGACCCCAGGCGTCTGGATCAGTGCCGCCCGCCTCTCCTACCCCACCCTGCATCATCCGTACCCCAAGTGACACTGTCATTAGTGGGGAGTCGCACTCGGATGTATGTGCCAGGCTGGCCAACCTCGAGAAAATTATTTCTAGCTCAATGGGCAGAAAGACCACTGCTAAGAAAAGGCATCCGTCACCGGCTACGCCGGTAACTGATTTTGATGATTATGACTCCCCTGACTGGACTGATTATTCCCCGCTTGAGGAGGGGGAATTGTTTGAGGAATCTGAGACTGAGGAATTGCAGTTCTTTGATTCTGATGCCAGACAGGCGCTGGGGGATGCTGTTGATACCTCCAGGGTCCTGACCCATCTGTTAGAGGTTCTGGATATTTCCCCACCAGCAGAGGCCCCTCCGAAGAAGGGGGAATTCTTTGGGTTCTCTAAGCCCCGCTTGGAGTTTCCAAATCAGGATCATTTTAACAGCATGATTCTTAGAGAATGGGAGAAGCCGAGTCGCCTTCACGGTGTTCCTCAGGGATGGGATAGGAAGTATCCCTTTCCGGTGGACGCGGTGAAGCGCTGGTCTTCCCCTCCCCAGGTTGACGTGCCCATTTTAGGATTGTCCAACACCTCCGCTGTACATACACACTCCTGACGCCACTACCCTTAAGGATGGCGAGGACAAGCGCATTGATCAGATGGCATGTCATGCCTTTGCCAGCGTGGGTTCTGCCTTGCGGCCTGTCTGTGTATCGGCACTCGTGGCTGTGGCTACCAGGTCGGAGATCAGGGACATGTTAAATGGGTCCCAGCTTAACCCGGACAGTGTTGAATTCACAGCCCTTAAGAGGTGTGAATTGTTCATGAATTTAGTTTTGTCGGCTATGGACGACACTATTACCATGTGTAGTAGAACTTCGGCCCTGTTGGTGGCCATGCGCCCATCAGTCTGGCTGCGCCAGTGGGCGCCCGACATTGCGGCCAAGAAGTCACTTACAGCTTTGCTCTTTTTGGGAACGCGGCTGTTTGGAGACAAATTGGATTCTGTGGCGAAGGGTGGGAAGCTACCTCAGCGTAAGAAGCTGCGTCGCTCCTTTCGGGGGGCAAGCTCCTTTAATCCTTCCTTTCGCGGTGCCAGAGGGGGCAGAGGTCTTGCCTACTCTGTCTTTAGAGGTGATTCCTGGAACAGAGGTAGAGGACGTGCCTGTCCAGCCTCTACCTGGGGTTCCAGGCCCTAGCCCGCTGCCAAGCCAGCTCAACAATGAGGCGGCGCCCTCACCCTTGCGGGTGGGTGGACGGCTGCGGCTCTTCTTCCAGGTCTGGGCCCAGGAGGTCACAGACAAGTGGATATTGGAAGTGGTCTCGTCTAATCGGGTGCCATCGGATCCTCGGGTGGCGCAGGGGCTCCTGTTGGCTGTAAGGAAACTCCTGGACATGGCGGTCATATGCCCGGTGCCTCTTTCAGAGGGAGGCCGGGGCAATTATACCAACCTCTTCACGGTTCCCAAAAAGGATGGCTCCATAAGACCCATCCTGGATTTGAAGCTTCTCAACAGGTTTATCAGAACCAGGAAGTTCCGCATTGTGAGTCTGCGTTCAGCCATCGGTTCCCTTCGTCAGGGGGATATTCTAAGTGTGCCATACACTCCACTTCGATCTTCATGACATGTGGGTAATCTCCAGTAGAGGGCGAACTTCTGCAGAGATGAATATGCAAAATCCCGGCCCATATATACCTGGGACCAATTTCCCAGTTCCTCCTCTGCAGGGAAGGCGACAAGACAGAAGATGAAGACTTCTTTTACTTGCAGGTAAGCCAGGCCCGCGCCCGGCCGTTTATTATCCCTATTACTGCCAGGACCCTTTTTAAATTGCCCCTATTTGAGCCTCCCAGCTTAGGCTGCGGGTCCTGGTGAGGGTAGGAGCACCCTATGGGTGCGGAAGGAGCCTTGCTCCACCGTGAGGCCTCATTATGGGGTAGGCGGCTATCCAGGTTTTTGGTGATCCTGGTGCGGGATGCCCCGTCCCTACATGCCTGTGGCCTTATTATGGCCGGGTTCCCACCCCCCCTTCCGGGTCCCTTACTTCCCTCTGGGGGGGGGGGTCTCTCCCTTTTCATTTATTAAGATTTATATATGAGTGTATGTGTGTGGTGGTGTTTCACTTTACTTTGTGTTGTGTGTGTGTGGAGATCCTGGAAGTATCCTTGAATGAATTGGTGCATGGTGCTTTGTGAGCCGCGGTGGCTTTCCTGTTAGCCTGGGGAGCTTCTCTCCCTCAGGCTGTGTTAAGAAAAGGGGGCGGGGCCGGGTGCTGCCATGGTAGCCCCGCCCCCTCGTTCGGTGCATTTTGCGGGGGCTTCACTGGGCAGATCCGCGCTGCTGGGAGGGGGGTGGGGCCGGAAAAGCCCCCCCTCTCTTCCTGCTTCTCGGCTTCTCAGATCGGGGGCCATTTTTGCTGCCTTGCTGCGGTTGCTGCTGCCGTTCTTGGGGACAGGTAGGGGCCTGTTGGCCACCTCTTTGTCACTTGGGGGTCCCTCTCTGGTGGGGGGGGGCCCCTTGTGGTGCTGTTTTTTTGCAGGTTTTGCCATTTAATTATTTAAGAATATATATATATATATATATATATATATATATATATATATATATATATATATAATTTTACTGTATAGTAATTGATATGCCTTATTGTGTGTTGCAGATTGCTTCATTATTGTGCATGTTAAGGGGTTCCTCCTGGTCCTGGGGTCCCTAGTGTAAATTTGATCACCTCAAATCCTCCCACCGGGACTTTTAAGGGGCATCCCGGGTTGCTTAGGCGTAAATTCCCTGCGGTCTTGCGACTGACCACAAAAATCACCATATGGAGGCTACGCAGGATACTGGGCTCGGGGTCCCTCTGGGACAATCCAGGCCATGTGTGGGGTATCCCTTACGGGGGAGAATGTGCTGATCTGTGTACCATGTGCACAAAAGGCCATAACGCGGCAGTCTGGTACCCAGGCTCCTGCCGCTTCATCGTCTTCCCCTCCCCGCCTTATCCGTACCCCAAGTGACATTGGTGCCAGCTTGGAGTCGCACTCTGATGTTTGTGCTAGGTTGGCCAGCATCGAGAAATTTATTGGTAGCATGGTGGGCAAGAAGGCCCAGGCTAAAAAGAGACATTTGTCGTTGGCCCAGCCCTTGTGGGATGTTGACGACGATTCCATTGATTTGTCGTATTATTCCCCGTTAGTGGAGGGGGGATTGTATGAGGAAACGGAGACTGACTATGTACAGTCTGGTGATGCTGATGTCGGGCAGGTGCTGGGGGATGCCGTTGATACGGCCACTGTTTTGTCACATCTATTGGAGGTGTTGGATATTGACCCGCCTGAGGCGATTCCTCTCAAGAAGAGGAATTCCCTACCCAGGGTCACTTTGATGCGCTGATCCTGAAAGAATGGGAAAGGCCCAGTCGGCTTCCTGGTGTTCCTCAGGGATGGGATAATAAGGCGGTTAAGCGATGTTCTTCTCCTCCCGAAGTCGATGCGCCAGTTTTGGTTTTGACCAACTCGTCTGTGCTGAACACCCCTGACGCCACTTCCCTTAAGGATGGCGAGGACGAGCGCCTTGATCTGATGCCGTGTCACGCATTTGCCAGCGTGGGCCCTGCGGCCTGTTTGTGCATCTGCCCTAGTGTCGCTTGCTACCAGGTCTCTTATCAGGGACTGGCTGAATGATGCTCAGTTTGATCTGGCTAGCGCTGAGTTCGCTACCCTTAAGAGATGTGAATTGTTCATGGGGTTTGTCTTGGCTGCTATGGAAGATTCTATTGTCATGTGTAGCAGGACTTCAGCCCTATTGGTGGCTATGCGCAGATTGGTCTGGCTCCGTCAGTGGACGGCGGATTTTGGGGCCAAGAAGTCGTTTACAGCTCTTCCCTTCCTGGGTGCGGGGCTGTTTGGAGATAAATTGGATGCTTTTGCTAAGGGAGGTAAGTTACCTCTGCGGAAGAAACAGCGCCGTCCCTTTCGGGGGGCTGGCTTGTTCACTCCTTCCTTTGAGGGGCCAGAGCGGCTAGAGGTTTGGCCTTCTTGGGTGTCAGGAGCTCGGCCTGGAACAGGGGCAGAGGTCGGGCACGTCCTGCGGCTGCCTGGGGTTCCAATCCCAAGCCCGCTGTTAAACCGGCTCTGCAATGAAGGGGCGCCCTCACCCGCACAGTTGCTGCTCTTCTTCCAGGTCTGGGCCCGGGAGGTCACAGACATTTGGATTTTGGAAGTGGTCTCCTCCGGGTACAAACTGGAGTTCGAGTACTGGCCGCCTCCAAGATTCTTAATGTCTCGGGTGCCCTCGGACCCTCAGGCTGCACAGGGGCTCCTGTTAGCAGTAAAAAACCTTCTGGACATGGGAGTTATTTGCCCGATGCCTCAGTTGGAGAGAGGCAGGGGTTACTATTCCAACCTTTTCACGGTTCCCAAAAAGGAGGGTTCGGTGAGACCCATTCTAAATCTCAAGGTTCTCAACAGGTTTATCAGAGCCAAAAAGTTCCGCTTGGAGACTCTGCGCTCGGCTATCAATTCCCTTCGCCAAGGGGATTTTATGACATCCATAGACATCAAGGATGTGTATCTGCATGTTCCGATTTTGCCGGCACATCAGAGATTCCTCTGGTTTGCGGAGGATGAACTTTTTCAGTTTGTAGCCCTTCCCTTCGGACTGACCTCGGCGCCGAGGGTCTTCACCAAGGTCTTGGCGGGAATAATGGCTCTGCTCAGAGCTCAGGGCATTCGCATTGTGCCTTATCTGGACGACCTGTTGATCTCAGCTTCTTCTTCCCTCCGTCAGACGGAGCTGGACACCCACCAGGTGGTGTCAACCCTGGAGAGGTTCGGGTGGGCGATCAACCGCCCCAAGTCTTCTCTCTCTCCGTCACGAGTGATTTCATTTCTGGGCATGAATCTGGATACCATTCAGGCCAGTGTGTTTTCTGCCCCAGACCAAGGTGCAGGGGATTCAGGATCTGATCATCCTTCTTTGGGCCAGTCCTTGTCCCTCTATCCGATGGGATGAAACTGGTGGGCTTGGTGTCCTACTTCGAGGCGGTACCGTTTGCACAGTTTCGCATGAGATCTCTTCAACTTCACCTATTGACGCATTTGGACAGGTGTCCGCAGTCATTGGATCAACCTTTCAGGATGTCTCCCAGGGTTCGGCAGTCTCTTCAGTGGTGGCTGGACGCGAGCAACCTGTTGAAGGGCAGATCCTTTCTGGTCCCTTGTTGGGAGACGTTTACCACGGATGGCAGCCTGTCGGGCCGGGGAGGTTATTGGAAAAGTCATCAGCTCAGCGGGGTGTGGGGTCCTCAGGAGGCTCACACCCCCATCAATGTCTTGGAGCTCAGAGCCATCCGACTGGTTCTGGCACGGCTGACCTCACATTTACAGGGTCTTCCGGTTCAGGTTCGTTCAGACAACCAAATGGCGGTAGCTTCCATCAATCACCAAGGAGGGACTCGCAGCAGGAGTGCCCTCAGGGAAGTCTCTCTGATCCTGCACTGGGCGGAGAGCAATGTTCCTTGCGTTTCGGAAGTCTACTTTCCGGGAGTGGAGAACACGGAGGCGGATTCCCTGAGTAGGGGATCCTCTTGCCAAGGAGAGTGGACTCTCAACCCCAAGGTTTTTCTGAATCTTAGCAGCAAGTGGGGGACTCCGGAGGTGGATCTCTTTGCCTCGAGGCACAATCACAAACTTCCGGCCTTTGTGTCTCTTTCTCAGGATCCTCTATCTCTGGCAGTGGTTGCCTTGTCCCTTGCTTGGTAGGATCTGGGTTTTATGTACCTGTTTCCGCCCGTCTCCATGCTGGTCAAGGTAGTTTGCAAACTGGTTCTAGAAGGGGCACCAGCAATTCTGGTGGCTCCAAGGTGGCCAAGAAGGGTTTGGTACGCAGACGTTGTAAGGCTGGCCGTAGATCAGTACCGGCTTCCCATGTTACCGGATCTGTTATCTCAGGGTCTACTACTTTACCCCAATTTACAAACGCTGGCTTTGACGGCTTGGCTGCTGAAACCTTCATTCTGAAGGAGGAAGGTTTGTCTGCGGCCATTGTTCAGACTTTGATTAGAGCTAGGAAGCGGTCCTCTTCTTGCATTTTATATAGGACTTGGAGGTCCTATATTGATTGGTGTGCGGCTAGGGCCTTGCCTTGTAGGATGTTTTCGATTCCTAGGGTTTTGGAGTTTATTCAGCATCATCTGGATCTTGGGTTCCAGCTTAGTACTTTGAAAGGACAGGTTTCTGCTCTGTCTTTTTTCTTCCAGAGGTCTTTTGCCTTACACCCGCTGGTTAAGACCTTTTTTTCCAAGGGGTCGCGCATGTGCGGCCCCCTCGGAAGGCTGTGGTTCCGGTTTGGGATTGGAATTTGGTTCTTTCGGCTCTGCTGGGTCCTCCTTTTGAGCTGCTACAGGATATGGCTCTTTCGGTTCTCACTCAAATGGTTGCCTTCTTGGTGGCTATTACCTCTGTTCGGCGTGTCTTTGAGTTGGCGGCTCTGTCGATTCAGGCCCCTTACTTTGAGAGACACCAGGATAAGGTGGTTTTTCGCTTTAAGCCAGATTTCCTTCCTAAGGTAGTGTCTGCCTTCCACCACAATCAGGATATTGTTCTCCCTTCCTTGTGTCCTAAGCCTAACAATGACAAGGAGTGGGTTCTGCACAATTTGGATGTCGTTCGCTGCGTAAAGTTCTATTTGGTGACTACTTATTTTTTCCGCAAGACGGTTGTTTTTTTTTCGTGGTGCCCTGCGGGCCCAGGAAAGGATTGGCGTCCGCCAAGTCTACCATTAGTAAATGGATTCGTCAGGCCGTTGTTGGGGCCTATTCTGCTAAGGGGAGGACTCCCCCTTTTAGGGTCACGGCGCACTCTACTCGTGCTGTTGGTGCATCCTGGGCTTTTCAGCACCAAGCTTAGTTTGAACAAGTTTGTAAGGCTGCTACTTGGTCTTCCGTTCATACTTTTTCCAAGTTTTACAAGGTTGATGTGCGGGCTTCAGCGGATGCTGTTTTTGGCCGCAAGGTTCTGCAAGCTGCAGTGGTTTGAGTTGGTACATTCTTTACTGTTTCTGGTTCCCACCCATGACGGACACTGCTATTGGATGTCCCACATGTCATGAAGATCGAAGTGGAGTGTATGGCACACTTAGAATAATACCGTTTTGTGAGTACTCACCTTTAAAACGGGTATTATGAGTGTGCCATACACTCCACTTCGCCCACCCCTTTTTTTCAGGTATTCTGGGGCTTTTATATGGTGAACCATTGGTTTTGATTGTTAAGGTTATAATTGGTTCTTCCTGGTCCCCTTACTGCTTTTTTACACGGGAAATTGGTGGGAGGTCCCAGGTATATATGGGCCGGGAGGGGCTTTCTTTTTTTGCATATTCATCTCTGCAGAAGTTCGCCCTCTACTGGAGATTACCCACATGTCATGAAGATCGAAGTGGAGTGTATGGCACACTCATAATACCCGTTTTAAAGGTAAGTACTCACAAAACAGTATTTTCATGATGTCCATAGACATCAAGGATGCTTATCTTCATGTACCAATTTTCCCAGCACACCAGAGATTTCTCAGGTTTGTGGTGGGAGATCAGCATTTTCAGTTTGTGGCCCTCCCGTTCGGGCTGCCCTCGGCACCGAGGGTGTTTTACCAAGGTTCTGGCGGGCATAATGGCTCTGCTCAGAGCCCAAGGCATTCGCATTGTGCCGTATCTGGACAACCTACTCATTAAAGCTGCTTCTCTCTGCCAGGCGGAGTTGGACACCAGGACGGTGGTGGCGACGCTGGAAAGGTTCGGATGGGTGATCAACCACCCTAAGTCTTCTCTCTCCCTATCAAGGGAGATCTCCTTTCCGGGCATGAATCTGGATACCCGTCAGGCCAGAGTGTTCCTACCTCAGTTCCAGGGGTTGTGGGGTCCTCAGAAGGCTCACAACCCTATCAATGTCTTGGAGCTCAGAGCTATCCGTTTGGTTCTGTCACGTCTGACATTCCACCTACAGGGCTCAGGTTCGATCAGACAATCGAACTGCGGTAGCTTCCATCAATCACCAAGGAGGGACTCGCAGCAGGAGTGCCCTCATGGAAGTCTCTCTGATTCTGACATGGGCAGAGAGCAATGTTCCTTGCATCTCGGCGGTGTACATTCCGGGAGTGGAGAACACGGAGGGCGGACTTCCTGAGCAGGGGATTCTCTAGCCGAGGGGAATGGTCTCTCAACCGCAGGGTATTTTGGGCCCTGTGTCACAAGTGGGGGACTCCGGAGGTGGATCTCTTTGCCTCTCGGGAAACAATCACAAGCTCCCAACCTTTGTATCTCTGTCCCCGGATCCTCTGGCCCTGGCAGTGGATACCTTGTCCCTTGCCTGGAGGGTTCTGGGGTTTCTGTACCTGTTTCCCCCCTTCTCCATGGTAGGCAAGGTAGTGCACAAGCTGGCTCTGGAGGGGGCACCAGCAATTCTGGTGGCCCCAAGGTGGCCAAGACAGGTCTGGTTCGCAGACGTTGTAAGATTGGCGGTAGATCAGTACAGGCTGCCCCTGTCTCCGGATCTGATCTCTCAGGGTCAACTACGTTACCCCAATTTACAAACGCTTGCTTTGACGGCGTGGCTGCTGAAACCTTCATCCTGAGGGAGGAAGGTTTGTCTGAGGCGGTTATTCAAACCTTGATTAGAGCTAGGAAGAGGTCTTCCTCTACCATTTACTATAGGACTTGGCGGTCCTATATTGACTGGTGTAAGGCTAGGGCCTTACCTTGCAGGGTGTTTTCGATTCCTAGGATTTTGGAGTTTCTACAACATGGTCTGGATCTGGGGTTCCAGCTCAGTACTTTGAAGGGTCAGGTTTCTGCCCTGGCTGTCTTTTTTCAAAGGTCTTTTGCTTTGCATCATCTGGTCAAGACTTTTTTCCAAGGGGTCACTCATGTTCGGCCCCCTAGAAAGCCTTTGGTTCCCGTTTGGGATCTAAATTTGGTTCTCTCGGCCCTCCAGGGGCCTCCTTTTGAGCCGATGCAGGATGTGGCTCTTTCTGTGCTCACTCAAAAGGTGGCCTTTTTGGTGGCTATTTGGTGGGGCCTCAGGAGGCCCACTCCTCCATCAATGTCTTGGAGCTGAGGGCCATTTGGTTGGTTCTGTCTCACTTCACTCGTCATTTGCAAGGCTTACCGGTTCAGGTTCGATTGGACAATCAGACGGCGGTCGCTTACATCAATCACCAAGGAGGGACTCGCAGCAGGAGTGCCCTCAGGAAAGTGTCTCTGATTCTTGGCTGGGCGGAGAGCAATGTCCCATGCATCTCAGCCGTTACATTCCGGGAGTGGAGAACACGGAGGCAGACTCCCTGAGCAGGAGATCCTCTCGCCAAGGGGAATGGTCTCTCAATCACAAGGTATTCCGGTCCCTTTGCCACAAGTGGGGGACTCCAGAGGTGGATCTTTTTGCCTCTCGTCACAATCACAAGCTTCCTGCCTTTGTGGCTCTGTCTCAGGATCCTCTGGCCCTGGCAGTGGATGCCATGTCCCTGGCTTGGAGGGAACTGGGGTTTCTGTACCTGTTTCCCCCCTTCTCCATGGTAGGCAAGGTGGTGCGCAAGCTGGCTTAAGAAGGTGCGCCAGCAATCCTGGTGGCTCCAAGGTGGCCAAGACAGGTTTGGTTCACAGACGTCATAAGGCTGGCGGTAGATCAGTACAGGCTGCCCCTGTTTCCGGATCTGATCTCTCAAGGTCCACTACGTTACCCCAATTTACAAATGCTGGCTTTGACGGCGTGGCTGCTGAAACCTCCATCTTAAGGGAGGAAGGTTTGTCTGAGGCTGTGATTCAGACTCTTGTTAGAGCTAGGAAGAGATCTTCCTCTAACATCTACTACAGGACTTGGAGGTCCTATATTGACTGGTGTGAGGCTAGGGCCTTGCCTTGTAGGGTGTTTTCGATTCCTAGGATTTTGGAGTTTCTTCAACACGGTCTGGACCTGGGGTTCCAGCTTAGTACCTTGAAAGGGCAGGTCTCTCCCTGGCTGTCTTCTTTCAGAGGTCTTTTGCTCTGCATCCTCTGGTTAAGACTTTTTTCCAGGGGGTCACTCATGTGCCGCCCCCTAGGAAGCCTTTGTTGCCCGTTTGGGATTTGATTTTGGTTCTGTTGGCCCTCTAGGGGCCTCCTTTTGAGCCGGTGCAGGATGTTGCACTTTCTATGCTCACTCAAAAGGTTGCCTTTTTGGTGGCTATTACTTCTGTTCAGCGTGTCTCTGATTTGGCGGCTCTGTCCATTCAGGCCCCTTACTTTGAGAGACACCAGGACAAGGTGGTTTTTCGCGTTAAGCCAGATTTCCTTCCTAAGGTAGTTTCTGCTTTCCATCTCAATCAGGATGTGGTTCTCCATTCCTTGTGTCCTAGGCCTAGCAATGACAAGGAGAGGGTCCTGCACCCTTTGGATGTGGTTCGTTGTGTGAAGTACTATTTGGTGGCTACTTCTCCCTTTCGTAAAACGGACGCCTTGTTCGTGGTGCCTCCGGGCCCAGGAAAGGTTTGGCGCCCGCCAAGTCTACCATTAGTAAATGGATACGTCAGGCCATTGTTGGGGCCTATACTGCCAAGGGGAAGGTTCCTCCTTTTCAGATGACTGCTCATTCTACTCGTGCTGTTGAGGCTTCCTGGGATTTTCAGCACCAGGCCTCTGTTGAACAAGTTTGTAAGGCTGCTACCTGGTCTTCTGTTCATACTTTTTCCAAGTTTTATAAGGTTGATGTGCGGGCCTCAGTGGATGCTGTTTTTGGCCGCAAGGTTCTGCAAGTTGCAGTGGTTTAAATTTGTGCGTTATTGCCTTTTTGCGATCCCCACCCTTGTTGGACACTGCTATTGGATGTCCTATATGTCATGAATTTTGGAAGCGAGGTGTGACATACCTGGAATAATACCATTTTGTGATTACTCACCTGTAAAATGGGTATTATAAGTATGTCACACACCCCGCTTCATCCCGCCCTTTTTGGTATTCTGGATCCTTTATATGGTGCACCTTTTACGGTTTCTATTTTTATAATTGGCTCTTCCTGGTCCCCTTACTGCTATCGTATACTGGGGAATGTGTGGGAGCTCCCAGGTATTTATGGACCGGGAGGGGCTTCTTTTTTTCCTGTCATCTCTGCAAAGATCGCCCTCTACAGGTAATTACCCATATGTCATGAATATTGGAAGCGGGGTGTGTGACATACTTATAATACCCATTTTACAGGTGAGTAATCACAAAATGGTATTATTGTCTTCCCTCAAGAGGTCATTTGCAGTAAAGTTGAGGGACCAAATACTCCCACTTCCAGTTTGTATGCCTACCCTTTGGCTCGGCGTCGGCTCTGAGGACGGTTACCAAAATTCTAGCGGAACCTCTGGCTGTGTTAAGGCAGAGAGGAGTCGGGATTATATCATAGCTAGACGACCACCTCCTCTTTGCCCCAGATCAGGAGATGTTGCTTCAAGAATCAACAAAGGATTTTTTGCTATGATTGGGTTAAGATGCTGAGCTACCATAACTCCAGTCTAGTCCCGTCACAGGTCATGACTTATCTGGGGTTTGAGATCAATACAACCCTTCAGATAATTTTCCTTCCCTGCTGTAAGATGGGGTCAGCTACACTCAAGGATTCTACAGCTACATATTCTAAACTCTTAGGACAAATCTCAGGAGTCCATAGATGGGATAATTGAAGTCGCAGATTTCGTGAAGGAATCTACCGTATTTTTCACCCTATAAGACGCACTTATTTTTTCCCAAAAGTGGGGGAAAAATGTCCGTGCGCCTTATCTGGCGAATGCAAAAAAAAAAAAAAATGCTGCAAAAAAAACAACTCACCCGTTCCCGGCGCTCCCGCGTTGCTTGTCACACTGCGGGAGCCCAGAGGAGCGGCGGGGGCTCTGTCCCGGCCCCGCCACTGCGATCGCTGTCTTTTACAGGCAGCGATGACAGCGGCGGGGCCAGAGACAGCGCCCCCGCCGCTCCTCCATCTGTTGCTTCTTCTGCCTGGGGCACATCCGAGCACCCAGGTCAAGGCAGCGGGTGGGCGCAGCCTGCACCAAGTCGGGAATTGGGGGGGAGGGGGGATGCCACACAGCCTATGGGGGCAGAGGGGGATGCCACACAGCCTATACAAATGGGGGGAGAGGGGATGCCACACCGCCTATGGGGGGAGAGGGGGATGCCAGACTGCCTATACAAATGGGGGGAGAGGGGATGCCACACAGCCTATACAAATGGGGGGAGAGGGGATGCCACACAGCCTATGGGAATTGGGGGGAGGGGGGATGCCACACAGCCTATACAAATGGGGGGAGAGGGGATGCCACACAGCCTATACAAATGGGGGGAGAGGGGATGCCACACAGCCTATGGGGGGAGAGGGGGATGACACACAGCCTATACAAATGGGGGGAGAGGGGATGCCACACAGCCTATGGGGGGAGAGGGGGATGCCACACAGCCTATGGGGGGAGAGGGGGATGCCACACAGCCTATGGGGGGAGAGGGGGATGCCACACAGCCTATACTAATGGGGGAGAGGGGGATGCCACACAGCCTATGGGGGGAGAGGGGGATGCCACACAGCCTATACTAATGGGGGAGAGGGGGATGCCACACAGCCTATGGGGGGAGAGGGGGATGCCACACAGCCTATACAAATGGGGGGGGAAGGGATGCCACACAGCCTATGGGGGGGGCACACAGCCTATGGGGGGAGAGGGGGATGCCACACAGCGTATGGGGGGAGAGGGGGATGCCACACAGCCTATGGGGGGAGAGGGGGATGCCACACAGCCTATGGGGGGAGAGGAGCATGCCACACAGCCTATACTAATGGGGGGGGAGGGGGAATGCCACATAGCCTATGGGGGAGTGGGGGATGCCACACAGCCTATGGGGGGAGAGGGGGATGCCACACAGCCTATGGGGGGAGAGGGGGATGCCACACAGCCTATGCAAATGGGGGAGAGGGGGATGCCGCACAGCCTATGCAAATGGGGGAGAGGGGGATGCCACACAGCCTATACAAATGGAGGGAGAGGGGATGCCACACAGCCTATGAGGGGAAGGGGGGATGCCACACAGCCTATACTAATGGGGGGGGGGTGCCACACAGCCTATGGGGGGAGAGGGGGATGCCACACAGCCTATGGGGGTAGAGGGGGATGCCAATACTAATGGGGGGAGGGGGATGCCACACAGCCAATGGGAATGGGGGGGGGGCACACTGCCTATATGGACAATAGGAGGGGGGGAATGCCACACTGCTTATGATAATGGGGTGTACACTGACTATATGGGAGGGGGGAGAATGCCACACTGCCTATATAGGGAATGGGAGGGGGATGCCACAAATCCCATTTAATTTAGCCCTATAAAGGTTTTACCTCTCCAGTGTATCGGTGCCCGTGATAGTGTTTAGCTGGGTGTGTTTTTGATCCTGAGATTTCCTGCTTAATCCTGTTGCCGACCTTGTGGTGTTTGACCATCCCGTGATGGACCGCCTGGACCGACTCTTGCTTGTACCCTGACCATGTTACACGTTACCACGTCATGCCTTGTGCCGCGTACCCGTGACCTCCCAGATTGACCTTTGGCTTGACCTCAACTTTTCTTGTCTCTCCCTTGGTGCTGCGATAGTTAGAGACAGACTTCCCATGTATGACCCTGGCTTACCCGACATTGCCCAGTCTTGCCTCTGGTTCACACGCCTTCAACTCACATCCTTTGTTGCTACGAAGTCCTAGGGGCAACCGTGTCCGGCGAGGCATGTAAAGCTTCCCGGCAAACGGGGGTTTGACTAAAGGTGAATCTAGCAGCGGAGATGGGGGGGGGGGTTGTGGGCTTACCTAGAAGGCGGGTGTCCCACATGGCCTGACACTAACCTTGCAAGATCAATTCTTTGGCAAGAGTGTGTTACAGGCAGCTTTTCCAACCCAGTAGAGGTAGTATCTTGCTTATCCTCTCGTGGTATGGTTTTGTGTATTCTTATGGTCAGGTGTTTCTGCATTGGGGCAGAGCCATAATATCTTATCGGTATGCTGCTCTTTTAGATGTTTAGAAAATGTACAAGGTAACTAACGTTTCTTTATTATTTTGAGCTGAAAATAAACTTGCAACTATTGATTATATTTCATATTCCATTGGGAAAATTTATCTTGAAAGCTAAAACAAGGTGGTAGTATCTGCCAGGGTTCTGTGGGGTGACTGTCCAATTCTACCCTAGTAATACTTGCAGACCGCACCAGACTGCAGATCATGGTAATATTTGTGCTGCCATATCTTGCATTGGACTTCTGTTTAGCATCTGTGTGTACTGTGTAGCAAGGAACCTAATGTCCTGGCAGTTCTTTCGATTTTACAAGCTGGCACGTGTTGGGGGGCAGAGTGTGCCACGTTGTCCCCTAAGACTGTCTCTCTCACCTCCAGCAATGTGTTCCACGCTATGCTCATGCAGCCATGGAGCAGTTCAGCTGGTGTGAATAATTGCATGATCGCTGGGTGTGTATACGCTGGGCACCCCCGGGACTGCAGCCCCCCTCTGCCCGCTTTCGGCCATTCTTATGAAAATGATCGCTTTCGCACCACTGCTTTAATCACACTAAGCAATTAAAAGCTCACTGCTCTACCAAGGGCCACCGATGCTGCTGGTAATGAGCTTTTGCTGCCTTTGGCCCCGGAGCGGCACAGAGCATTGGCTGATTAAAGATTGGAAATAATTACAGGTGATGTGATTCCGCTCTATGGAGTATAGGGAGGAAGTTTCCTTTTTCCATGGCCACTCTATCATTTACAGCCCATCTCAATCTTATATGAATGTATATTCTACTTCATTAGAACATCATTGTATGTGGATTAAAGGGAGACTCCAGGCTCAGACTCAGACTTCTCAGCTATATAAAGCCTTTGTGATGCAGCTGCCAAGTTACAGACAAGGCAATGTAGACTGTCTAGACATAGGGAGCACCCTCATTTGTGGGGCCTTATAGCTCTATCCTGCAATCAGATGCTAGTTTCAGAACACAAAAATTGACAGTTTATTGTTCTAGCCTAGCCTCTTTTTTCCAGATCTGCCAGAGCTCAGTCTGTAAAAAAAATATACTTCTCATTTTATCAAAAAAATTAAAGGTCAATGTAATCTGAGCCAAAGGAGATTGCTTTGTGGATCAGGTTTGGTGTGCAGAAGGGTGGTCTTATTTATATTTAGCTAACAATAGGAAAAAGACAACTTATGCCTTGACTGTACCCCGAACCAGCTACTTCAGTGTTTAGCTCTCAGCAGAGGTCTACCTCTCCCGGTCTCCTGTAACATTGCAGACATTTCTTATGATATAGCAGTGATAAAAACGTATTTCGATATCCTGAATATATGAATTTAACACATAAGGCAAACCTTTTCAGATGAGAATAAAGAAAAATAAAGGAGAGGGGGCTTTCCTTGGTGCAATTTAAACCAACCATGAGAGGTGCTAGTGGGAAGTGACGCCTCACCAAGTCAAAATATCTATGTAATACTCTGCCCACTGAAAAATGTATATAAAAACACTTGCTATAAGAACATAGCAAAAAAAAAGAGCGAGAAATGCAATTTTAGCAGGTGCTAGAGGTGTATTCCAACTCTTACCGTTGCTATAATTGGCTAAAATCGCACAAAACTCAAGATTCTGTTTTTCATAGTAAACCTCCAAAGATGGGTTGTGTACCAGCCACTAAAAGGGTTCTTGAGACCAGATAATACTTTTACATCTCTGGACTACGGACTCCGCTCTGGCAAGCTGGATTGAATGCAGAAAAGGGCTTAGGGCACTCAGTGTACCTCCCATCATTTTCAGCTGGTTGTCTGCTTTACAAGTGTTAGCTAATTTTTCATTTGAATTTGAGAGACTTATTCTGCTTTGATCTCAGCACCGATTGACTGGCCCAGGGGTAAGGCAAATATTGACTTTTTATTATAGCCTACTGATCGGCTTTGGCATTTTGAGCTTTGATAAAAGTCCTAACCCTGAAGGCTAGAAAAGCTGGGATAAGGGGTTTACAGCGTCCCTTTTTTTCCCCAAGATGTAGTAAAAATGTTTGTTTTGACACTATGCTTGCTGTTAAGCCTTGATCACGCCAGGCTAATGCTGGCCAATCCGATTGTTTGAGACTGCCCCGCAAAAGCCATGTATGCCACTTTCTGTGAATGAAAGCGCAGAGTTTTCCCTCCACTGAGCAGCTTTCGCTTGCAAAGCGCTGCTGTGGTGCAACAGCAATCCCACCAATATCACACCACCTCGCCACTCATCGCCGTGGTGTGACCACAGTCTTTAAGCAGACCTAAAGTCAAATAAGACTTAATTACTCACCTGAAGTTTAATTGAGTACTACAGCAAAAATTAGTAGTACATTTTTAAATAGAAAGATATGCACAAAAGTGTGTATACAATAGCTATGAAAATATTTAATCAATACAGTTATTGTTTAAATCCCTTTAAAAAAGTGTTTAGAGTGTTGTTTGTTTTTTAAATTCAACCTGATGTAACTGATTTATTTTTATTGTTTTTTGTAAAACCAATAAAGATATTATAAAATACAAAATGGTTTTTAACCCTTACTACATCCATATTGGCTGGGGTTTATAAAGCACAGTTAAGTCATATTTGCTTACCATCTTTAGTAAACATTTGCCTGTCAAACTGACTGCTGGGTTTAGAAGCATGATTGGGTATTGCTTGGAGCCAGAGGCGGGACTAGAGCAGGAAGAGTGCTGTGACTCCTCCCTTGTGTGCAGGTACAAGATTCAGTAAGCAGGTAATTTTTTTTTTTTTAGTGTGCTCCCTAAGGTCTGTGTTTGTGCCTTGCTTTTATAGCCCATTTTCCACCAAAGTCACACTTGCACTTGTTACACATTATATTCTAAGTATGTCACACACCCCACTTCAGAATAGTCATTACACTTGGGTTATACCAACCTGTAGAGGGCGATGGATGTCTCCTCCTTGCAGGTAGCCGGGGTAACTCCCGGCCCGCTTGTTAGTCTATTTCTGCCTGGACCCCCCCTTTCTTAGTATTTCACCTTGCCTCCCAGCCTAGGCTGCTGGTCCGGGCAAGGGTAGACGGCACCTAATGGTGCTTAGGAGCTACGCTCCACCGTGAGACCCCATACTAAGGGGTAGGCGGTTTGCCGGGTTGGTGATCCCGGGTTAGGGATGCCCCGTCCCTTGCTCTTCCACCTTCCAGCGTGGATTCCCCCTCTCCCAGATGGCCCTTGCTCCTTAGAGGGGGGGGGGCCCTTTCTCCCTTAGTGTAATCGTCTTTATTGTGTGTCACAGCTGTCCTTTTTGTGTGTGTGTGATTCACTTGGGTACACTTTTCATGGTGACTCAGCCGGCGCTGGCTGTGCCTCGGCGCCGGCCGTTGTGGCAGCTTTGGTGGGGGAGCTTCTTCCCCTCAGGTGCGGTTGGTAGGGGGGCGGGGTCGGGTGCTCGGCGCGATCGCCTACGCCCCGCCCCCCGTGCTCCTGACGCCGCTGCAGAGCCTGGCCACTGGCCGGGAGTGGCGTTGTTGTCAGGGGGGGCGGGGCCGGGTGCAATGCACGAACCGCGCCGGCCCGCCCTTCATCTCCCTCTGCTTCTCGTGTTTTTCGCCTCTGGCAGGACGGACGCCATCTTCCTCCGTGAGTGGCCCTTGGGGCCTCATTACTTTCATGACGTGTGTATGTATGTAGATAGAGATATATCTATATATCTATTTATTTTTTATGTTATTGCATATCAGTATGTCTGCTTTTTGTGTGCTTGGGCATGATTGAGGTGCTGAATAGCCCTGTATTCTGTCTTCCAGGTGGACCCTTGTTGGATCCTAAAGGGTCCTCCCGATCCTAGGGTCCCTGGTTTATTTAAGAACTCCCCATAAATCCTCCCACTCGTGACACAGAAGGGGCATCCCGGGTCGCTTATATTGCATAATTCCCTTGGGTATTGCGACTACCAATAAAATCACCATATGGAGGCTTCCCAGGATACCGGGCTCGGGCTCCCCTTGGGGCAACCCCGGCAGTGTTTGGGGTGTGGGGCATCCCTTACAGGGGTTGATGTTTTCCTTTGCATACCATGTGCGCAGCAGACTATTACACGGCAGTCCGGATGCCAGCCTGTCAGGTTGGGGGGCGGTTTTGGAAGGATCTTCAGTTTCAGGGACTGTGGGGGGCCTCAGGAGGCTCACGATCCCATCAATGTTCTGGAGCTGAGAGCCATCAGGTTGGTTCTGGCTCACTTGTCTCATCAGTTATGGGGCCTACCGGTTCAAGTTCGGTCGGACAATCGGACGGCGGTCGCCTACATCAATCACCAGGGAGGGACTCGCAGCAGGCGTGCCCTCAGGGAAGTGTCTCCTGGCTTGGGCAGAGAGCAATGTCCCATGCATCTCGGCGGTGTACATTCCTGGAGTGGAGAACACGGAGGTGGACTCCCTGAGCAGGTGCTTATCTCGCCAGGGGGAATGGTCTCTCAGCCCCAAGGTGTTTCGGTCGCTTTGCCACCGGTGGGGGACTCCGGAGGTGGACCTCTTTGCCTCTTGTCACAATCACAAGCTTCCGGCATTTGTCTCTCTCTCGCGGGATCCACTGGCTCTGGCAGTGGATGCCTTGTCTCTGAACTGGAGGGATCTGGGGTTTCTGTACCTGTTCCCTCCGTTTCCCATGGTGGGCAAGGTGGTGCGCAAGCTGGCCCTAGAGGGTGCATCAGCAATCTTGGTGGCTCCAAGATGGCCAAGACAGGTTTGGTTCGCAGACGTGGTAAGGTTGGCAGCGGATCAGTTCGATCTGCCCCTTCTGCCGGATCTGCTCACTCAGGGTCAACTGCTCTACCCCAATTTACCAATGCTGGCTTTGACGGTGTGGCTGCTGAAACCTCCATCTTGAAGGAGGAAGGTCTTTCTGATGCTGTTATTCAGACTCTGGTTAGGGCTAGAAAGAAGTCTTCCTCTGCCATCTACTATAGGATTTGGAGGTCTTATATTGATTGGTGTGAGTTCCGGGCCTTGCCTTGCAGGGTGTTTTCTATCCCTAGGGTTTTGGAATTTCTGCAACATGGTCTGGACCTGGGTTTGCAGCTTAGTACCTTGAAAGGGCACGTTTCTGCCCTGGCGGTTTTCTTTCAAAGGTCTTTTGCTCTTCATCCTCTGGTTAAGACCTTTTTCCAGGGGGTTACGCATGTGCGGCCTCCTAGGAAGCCTTTGCTCCCAGTTTGGGATTTGAATCTGGTTCTTTCTGCTTTTCAGGGTCCTCCTTTTGAACCTTTGCAGGATATTGCTCTTTCTACGCTTACTCAGAAGGTTGCGTTTTTGGTTGCCATCACTTTCGTTCGGCGTGTATCAGAGTTGGCGGCTTTGTCCATTAAGGCCCGTACATTGAGATGCATCAGGACAAAGTTGTTTTCCGCTTCAAGCCAGATTTCCTTCCTAAGGTGGTTTCTGCCTTTCATCTTAATTAAAACATTGTTCTACCCTCCTTGTGTCCTAAGCCCAGCAATGACAAGGAGAGGGTCTTGCATTCTCTGGATGTGGTTCGCTGTGTGAAGTACAATTTGGTGGCTACTTCTTCTTTTCAGAAGACTGACGCCCTTTTTGTGGTGCCCTCCGGGCCTAGGAAAGGTTTGGCTCCTGCCAAGTCTTCCATTAGTAAATGGATTCGCCAGGCCATTGTTGAGGCCTATTCTGCCAAGGGGAAGATTCCCCCTTTTTGTGTTACTGCTCATTCTACTCGTGCTGTTGGGGCGTCCTGGGCTTTCCAGCATCAGGCCTCTGTTGAGCAGGTTTGTAAGGCTGATACTTGGTCTTCTGTTCACATTTTTTCCAAGTTTTACAAGGTTTATGTGCGGGCCTCGGCGGATGCTGTTTTTGGCCGCAAAGTTCTGCAAGCTGCAGTGGTTTAAGTTTGTGCATTATTGCCTTGTTTTGGATCCCCGCCCTTTATGGACACTGCTATTGGATGTCCCAAGTGTAATGACTATTCTGAAGCGGGGTGTGTGACATACTTAGAATAATACCATTTTGTGAATACTCACCTGTAAAATGGGTATTATAAGTATGTGCCACACCCCGCTTCACCCCGCCCTTTGGTATTCTGGATCCTTTAGTCCCACCTTTAGAACCTGCTTTAGTCCCACCTTTGGCTCCAAGCAATACCCAATCTTGATAAAGCTGCATCCCTGTACGGACATCTAAGGGGAATCCTTACAAGGTATGTACAAAAATTGAATAGGGCAGACGATCGCAATGCTCTGCACTCACCTAATTCACTAAGTGGACCAAAACTAGACCTAGTGTTCATAAAGTGCTAGGCCCATTAATGAACCAGCCCCGGATCGCCCCACTTCGTGAAACCCCAGTTGAACATGCCTCGCCAGTGATGAGATGTGACCTGCAGCACTATCTCTCACATCCCTCTAGTCTGTGCATGCCCATTCCCACTGACCCTGAATGGTGCACAGCCATAGAAGGTTTCACAGGGCCCTGTTCGCGAAGTCAGCTAAGCTTCCATTCAGCGTCTTTATCCTCTGCATTTATATGTGTGGTCAAAGAATCTGATTGGAGCAGAGCTGCACATGGGCTGTGAAATCACATGGCAAGGTACATGTACCAACACCTGACATAGTGAAGGTTCCAGATTTCTTTCCACTTTAAGACTTTCCGGTAATCTTGTATCTGTCAGAGCTGTGGTAGTAGCAAATGATTAGTCCTGAGTAATATGTATATTGTAATATGTATATTGTAAAGACACAGCATGTCTAGACAATACTGGGCAAAGTGGTCTGTTCTTCAGAAATGGGTCATTTGTTCTTTTGTGTTAATTAAAGATAGGGTATCAGTAAGATTCTAACAGCTCTTTTCCTTCAGAGATGAAGATAAAGACATATTCGATTATTGTCGAGAGAATGACATCTCACGAATAACACAGGCTCTGGCTACAGGGGCCATCGATGTCAATGTGGCAGATGAAGAGGTATGTAGTGAATTTTATCCTGTATGTTGCGCTTCGTGCTCCCAATCTTGCAATATATCACATTTAGAAGGGCTGGCCCCACTTTCTCCAGTATGTTCTACCTAGGAAGCACTTCAATGAGGGACTGAGCTCATGGACAGGCTCTCTTATTGCCTGGAGAGAATGGCCATCCCGATCCAACGGCAGCTTCCACTTTGTGTTCTATAGAGTTTGGCCTTGAGGCAAAAAGCCTTGTACCTACGGAGATGCCAAGATATGCCACAATTGTAGATTGCTGATGTGAATAATTGCAAGAGGCAAAGGTATGGATATTTGAGATATTGCGTGCTTTAAATTGGGTTCAGTCCAGCATGTTGCCATATGTAGGGTACACATATAACTGTAATACTGTAAAAGACAGGGTATTGGGAGTCCGATATAACGGAGGTGCAACAAATGTGCGTTTATACTGAAATAGTGATGGCTCTCTTATGCCCAGATTACAATCTAAATGTTACTGATGGGGACTTTCATTTGCAGGGATTTGGGGCAGCACAAAGGGGTATATGCTGGCCTAACATCCGACAAAAGGTCACAATTGGAGGTCTCAATGAGACCAAAAAGGCTTATTGCCAGGGACAGCGAACAACAATAAAAGTTCCCTATTAGTATGGGAGGTTAAGCGACTGTGGGTAGACATGCCTTTTTTTACAGGAGACCCTCCCCTTTTTGCATGTAATGCAAACTATGTTCTCTAATCTAAGTATAAAACGGGTAGAGGGGTAGCCATAATTATTTCTTCAAACTGTAAATTTCAATGTATTACTCAAGTAAATGACAATGAAGCGAGATAGATAATTCTTGTAGGGAGATTGAATGGCCGGCTTTGCCTCATATTGACAGTTTGGCGCCTAGCAGTTCACTAAGGTTTGAAGCCAACCATTCAATCTCCCTACAAGAATAACTAGATAACTAGACTAGAATAACTAAGATAACTGGCATTTTTTAGGAAAGTGATGGACAACGTAAAGAAATCAAGACATAGGCTGGTGATATGGGGAGGGGACCTGAATGTTATTGCAAATGTGAACATTGATACAACAGGCTCTGGCAAAGGAATCTATAATGAAACAGCTAAGGGCACTTCAGTTAGTCGACTCTTGTCACGTGATGCATCTCGAGGAGAGAAATTACTCATGTTATAACGCAGCCAAAGAAAGTTATTCATGTATTGACTACTTTCTTATTCTAAGCATACAGCACGTCCTGCTCCAGATGTAGTAATTACATGTGGGTAATCCTCCGCCTGAGGCGCTGTTCACTGCAGACATGTAGAAAACAGGCTCCTCCCGGCCCTACATATACCGAGGGACCTCCCACATATCCCCAGATTTCTCTGCAGTGCTCACTGCGAAGACATGAAGTATCACGCTCTCGCAGGCGAGCGGGGGCTTTACAGCCCGAGGCCCTGCGGGACTATTTCCACCCGTCCTCATTGTGAAGTAATGCCTCCCAGCCTGGGCTGCGTTGGTCGGGTGAAGGTAGGCAGCACCTTGTGTGCTTACGGAGCTAGGCTCCACCGCAATCCCCCACCATAGGGTAGGCGGTTAAGGCTAATGGTGAGCCTTCAGAGGATGCCCCTCCCGCATCAGCGCCCCACACCCCGTGTAGCGGTGAACCCCGAGTATTGGGTCACCTTCCTCCCTAGTTCCCCCCGTTATTGGGGGGAAAAGAGGGGGGGGTTGTGTGTACGACGGCCTAACCTTGCCCTATTACACTAGTAAGCTTATAGCCCTTGACGGTTACTGGGTGTCAGAGCCGCATTTCACATTGATCGTAACTTTAGCCGCAGCGCCTTTAATGTATTTTACTTGGCGCGTACGGCGGCTCTGATCGCGGACGCTACGGGTTTATTTCTGTATTCTATCCTGTCACGTTTAGTCCCTGAGGTGATTCACTCGGTCTGGGTTCAGATACTAACTACTGTTTTCTGATTAGCTACGCGCTTCGAGCTTCGCGCTCTCCGGGGGGGCATGGTCTGGTGTGGCGCGTACCGCGTCATCTTCAGCTCTGGCCCGCCCTTCGAGGTTCGCTGGCGCCATTTCCTTCTCACATGTGCGTGGTGAAGACTGTCCTCCCCTCGCTGTTCTGCAAGTGCCCTCATGGGCGACCTTTCTTTAGCTTTTGCTTCTCCTCGCTTGGCTCTGACATCCCTGTTCCCCTTGTGTCTTTCAGACCGTGAACTTCGGTGGCTTCTCCCGGCCCGGTGTAGCGCCCGGTCCAGACCATTAAAAAATCACTCCCACTTCCCAGCGGGTCATTGGGGCATCCAAGGTTGCTTTATAGCGTCAATCCCTACTGGCATATTGTACATAATAATCACCATATGGAGGCATCTCAGGATATTGTGAACGCGGTTCCCTCGGGACAAGCCCGTCTGTGTGTAGCTTGTGGGGTGTTACCCGCACCTCGCCTCGCTTCACCTACTCCCCCCAAGTCTGAGCCTAACCCCCAATACCAGTGGGGATTCTCATTCTGATTTGCCCACTAGACTGGCTAGTGTGGAAAACTTAATTGCTGGCTCCTTGGCGCGCACGGCCACTGCCAAGAGGCGACATTTGAATCCTGAATCTACTAATTTCCTATAGAATCTGATGATTTACTTCTTTCTTACGCACGTCCCCCCTCAGACGAAGGGGAAATGTCGTCGTATGACCCTGAGTCAGAGAACGAGTCCAGGGGACAGGAAGAGTCTGGTTCTGATCATTGGTCCTTGGACGACATTGATAGACTGTTGACCCAGATCTTTGACGTATTGTCCCTCTCTCCCCCTGCCGCGGCTCCCCGCTAGGGCGCGGTTGGAATTTCCCGAACCCATTTTAATAGCCTCGTGCTGAAAGAATGGGAACACCCCAGCAAACTTTATGGGGTTCCTAAAAGTGTGGATAAGAAATATCCCTTTCCTGCTGACCTGGTCAAGTGTTGGACATCGTCACCCGAGGTTGATGCCCCAATTCTAAGTCTGTCCAACACCTTGATGCTGGCTGTGCAGGACCTTCTGGATCTAGGGGTCATTTGCAAGGTCCCCTTAAGAGACAGGGGCAGGGGGTTTTATTCCAACCTTTTCACGGTACCCAAAAAGGACAGGTCAGTCATACCCATTCTGGATTTAAAAATCCTCAACAGATTTGTCAGAATCAAGCACTTTCGTATGGAAACTTTGCGCTCGGCTATCGCCTCGCTGCGCCCAGGGGATTTCATGACATCTGTGGACATCAAGGATGCTTACCTGCACGTTCCGGTGTTTCCAGGACACCAAAGGTTTCTCAGATTTGCGCTGCTGGATCAGCATTACCAATTCGTGGCCCTGCCATTCGGCCTCACGTCGGCTCCCAGGGTGTTCACCAAGGTGCTGGCAGGGGTGATGTCCCTGATAAGGCTAAGGGGCATACGCGTGTTGTCCTACCTGGACGATATACTCATCACCTCTCGGTCTCTGCGGCAGGCAGAGCTGGACACTCAGTTAGTAATGTCCACCCTGGAGTCCTTCGGCTGGGTGATCAATTACCCCAAGTCCTCTCTGTCCCCCTCCTCAGTGACCCCGTTCCTGGGGATGATTCTGGATACAGTTCAGTCAAGGATATTCCTTCCTCAGCAGAAGGTGGAAGCTCTGACAACGCAGGTGATGTCCCTGCTTTCGAGCCCTCATCCCTCCATCCGGCCGGGAATGCAGTTGGTGGGCTCGATGGTGGCAAGCTTCGAGGCGGTGCCCTTTTCCCAGTTTCATTTGAGAATCCTGCAGCTTCACCTTCTGTCAGTTTGGAACAAGAACCCAGCGTCCTTGGACGGGATATGGGTGGTTCCCCCCTCGGTCAGACAATCCCTTGCATGGTGGCTGGACCACAGGAACTTGACAAAGGGCAGATCCTTCCTAGCTCCCTCCTGGGAGACGGTCACAACGGATGGCAGTCTGTCGGGTTGGGGGGATTCTGGAAGTCCCTGCGCTTCCAGGGGAGGTGGGGCCCTCAGGAGGCCCATCTACCTATCAATGTCTTGGAACTCAGGGCAGTCAGATTGGTGCTGGAACAATTGACCCATCACCTGAGGGGTCTGGCGGTTCAGGTACGCTCAGACAACAGAACGGCGGTTGCCTACATCAACCATCGGGGAGGGACCCGGAGCAAGGGGGCTCTCCAGGAAGTTTCTCTGATTCTAACATGGGCGGAGGCCAATGTCCAATGCATCTCGGCTGTCTACATTCCGGGGGCGGAGAACCTGCTGGCAGATGCTCTGAGCAGGGGGTCGTCCCGTCAGGGGGAATGGTCCCTCTGCAACAGGGTATTTCAGTCCCTGTGTCACCGTTGGGGTGTGCCAGATGTGGATCTGTTTGCGTCCCATCACAATCACAAGCTCCCGAGCTTTGTATCCCTGTCTCAGGATCCTCTGGCTCTGGCCACGGATGCCCTGTCCATGTCTTGGAGGGAGTTTCGGCTCCTGTATGTGTTTCCACCAATTCCCCTTCTGGGCAGGTTCTGCGCAAGATTGCTCTGGAAGGGGTACCCGCAATTCTGGTGGCCCCAAGGTGGCCAAGAAGAGTGTGGTTCGCAGACGTGGTTCAAATGGCAGTAGATCAGTACGATCTGCCAAGGTTGCCAGATCTTCTAACTCAGGGGTCTCTACACCATCCCAATTTACTAACTCTGGCTTTGACGGCTTGGCTGTTGAAACCTCCATCCTGATGGAAAAGGGTTTGTCTACATCTGTAGTGGCTACTATGGTGCAAGCCAGGAAAAAGACTTCTGCTATCTATTATAGAGTCTGGCGTTCTTACATTGACAAGATATTGTACTTCCTTCTCTGTGCCCTAATCCTAGTAACCCTAAGGAGAGGGTTTTGCATTCCTTGGATGTGGTTAGGTGCGTCAAGTATTACCTAGTTGGGTCGTGGTCAAGATGGCGACCTGAACAGACGTGCCTGATCGGGGCTCCCTGTTAATATCCTGATTTATTACCTGAAACGGCTGGTGGCGGTGCAACCAAAATCCGTGCTGTGGCTCTCCCTGGCCCAGGGATTGAGCCGGTGTACAGTGCGGCGGCGGAGACGACCATTGGGAGCGGCAGCGGAGGCAGCGGGGCACACGCGAGGTGAGAAGGAGGAGGCAGACAGCCTGACACGTGTGCGGGAGGTAAAGGCTGCAGCCCCGGATCTGACAGCGGCGGCTTGACTTCATCCCGGTCTGCGGCGGGGGTGAGCGAACGGGCGCCTGGAGAGTCTGAGCACCCGCCCGCAACAAGAAGATCACTGCCGCGTGAGGAGCGGAGGAGGCGGCGGCTGGCCCCAAGCACGTGGGTGGACGGAGGGAGCGGCAGCTATCGGAGCCATCAGCGGAGGAGGCGGCTTCGTTCTACCCCGGACTGAGGGCGGTGATGAATGGGAGAGGTGGGCAGAGGTCACCTCCCTGTGGAGAGAAGTGCGCTGGTGCGGTGAGGCGCGGGAAGAACGTGCGGGCGGACGCCATCTTGCAAGAGGTGAGGGGAGGGGGGCCGATCCGAGTGCTCCTGGTGACTGAATATAAAAATTCCAAATCTGAGCAGAAAGCAGGAGGGGAGAGGGGGTGACAGCGCAGATAAGTGACCTGCACATGAAAGATCCACCTGGGAGGCTAGCCTGGGTTTGTCTGGCTGCTATATTCCTCCCTGCATCCTTGGCTGGGTGAATACTCTGTGCCCAGATTGGGCAGAGGAGCCCTTGCTGCTCGCGCCAACCACACGACCAGTTGGGATACCCTGGGGGTCTCTGCCCATCCCCGTCCTGAGCTAAAAATCCTCTGGGCTGCAGTGATCTGACCATACCACTGAGGCACAGAGCAAGCCCCTGAACCCTAGTGAGTGGATCCTGCCGAGGGGCCCCCCACATATGAGAGGAAATAAGAAGCGTAAATCAGTTGTGGTCACCTGTAGTACGCAAACAATGGAGACCCCGCACGTGGCTGAGCAGGGGACCTCCAACCCTGATACCGCAGTTATAATGGCGGCTATTGCCTCATGTCAGAATGCCCTCACAGCTAAATTTGACACCCTCCAGGAACAGTTTAATTACTTCCGCCACGATCTGGATAAAATCCGAGACCGCGCTGGAGAGGCAGAGAGGAGGATCGGAGACGCAGAGGACCAGCTCTCCACCCATGCGGGGGAAATCGCCACTTTGAGGAGACAGGTGACCACTCTGATGGGGAGAGCTGAAGATGCGGAAAATAGAAATCGGAGGAACAACGTAAGAATACTAGGTCTGCCCGAAAAAGCGGAGGGACCCTCCCCGGAACAGTTTGTTGAAAACCTCATTAAGGAGACTCTGGCACCGGTGGCCCTAACCAAGTTCTTTACAGTGGAGAGAGCGCACAGGATCCCCACGAGACCCCTCCCCCCAGGAGCACCGCCAAGACCCTTTATATTCAAGGTCCTCCACTATAGGGACAGGGACGCTATCCTGGCTGCAGCTCGAGTGAAGGGGGTGGTGACCTTCAACAACACCCGGCTGTCCTTCTTCCCGGATTTCACTTCAGAGGTTCAGAGACTCAGGCGCTCCTTCAATGGAGTAAGGGAGAGGCTTAGAAAGAAGAAAATAAAATATGCCATGATGTTCCCAGCCCGCCTACGCGTGCAGGATGGAGAGACGACCAGATTTTTCACTTCAGCGGAGGAGGCTAATGCGTGGCTGGACTCTCTACCTGGGGCTTGATAGACTGGGCTCCGGCTGGAGAGAGCCGCACTCTGAATGTCCCGGTTTTGCATCGTTGCCCATGTTTCTGTGATGGGGGCCTCCCCTCCCGCTGCGGTCCTACTAATACCGGGGCCGAATGTCTTGATGCCGCCCGGAAACGGGACCCACTCTGTCCCATTTGCCTATTTGATGGTTGTTGAAGTTGCTGAATTGTGTTCGAACTGCCCTAGTTACATTTTGTATCCTGATCTGATCACCACAGGTGGATCGAGGCTCTGGGTTCCCAGGGTACAATGGTTCCCCCCCCCCTCCTGAACCTCTCCCGCTATCCTGTTGTCTTCTTAGCGTCCCTGGTCTGCCCACCCTCCTGGTCACTCCCTCCCTGATTACCTCCAAGCGACCCTGGGAACCCTTGGCGGCTATGCCACCAGCCTGTAAATGGTTATGGTAATTGTATGTTGGGGGCCCATAGGCGATGGGTCTCTGCACCCCGGGTGCAACTAGTTACACCGTTGTTGTATTGTATTGTTGGGGGGGTATGAAGCTCGCCAAAGTTGGGAGTCGGTGGAGCGGGGTGGGGGTGGTTGGGAACGGGATTAGTATGTATATTGTAGAGTTTAACAAATTGTGTACTATATGTTGTTATGTTGGTATGAATGGGATGAATGGAAGCCGGACCCTAAAGGCTGGGTGGTCGAGGGTGGAGGACTATCAGTGGAGGCTGGGATCTGACCATGAGGATGGTATGCTGATTTATGAGAATGGGTGATTGTAAGATTCTCTCCTGGAATGTCAGGGGGCTAAATGATAAAATTAAGCGGACTACGGTCCTCCAATTTGTTAAGAGATATAGACCCAATGTGGTGATCCTCCAGGAGACACCTGGTGGGGCGGAGGGGACTGGCGCTGAGGAGACCCTGGATCCAGGACTCATTTCATGCTCTCTTCTCGGCCTACTCTAGGGGGGTCTCCGTGCTGATCTCCAAGGGAACCCCATTTGTGCTGTACTCCTGTGCAGACGGACCTGGAGGGTTGTTATGTGATCCTCCACGCCAAGCTTATGGATACTGACGTAATTATTGTAGGCATCTATGTTCCTCCGCCTTTCCGTGTACAGGTCCTGCACCGGGTCATGGAGAGAGTGGTCAGCCTCCCGCCGGCCCCGATACTGCTGGTGGGAGACTTTAATATGGTGTTGGACCCAGCGCTGGATAGACTGGACAGGAGCCCGGGCCCTAGGACGCAACTGGCGTCCTGGGCAGAGGCGTTGGGCCTACAGGAGCTATGGAGGTGGAAGCACCCAACGGACAAGGCATACTCCTGTCACTCGGCTACACATAGATCCTTGTCCAGGATAGACCTCGCGTTTTCATCATCTGACCTAATGGCAAGGGTGACGACCTGTAACTATCTCCCGAGAGGCATCTCAGATCACTCGCCTTTGCTGTTAGAGATTGGGCTATTACATACGCGGGCGAGCCGGGTGGGATGGACCCTAAATCCCCTGTGGCTGGAGACCCCTGAGGTCAAAGGTTGCCTATCCTCCAATGCGGAGGTCTTCTGGGAATGTAACGCGGATGAGACGTCTGCTGGGGTGAGATGGGATGCCTTTAAAGCAGTCACCAGGGGATGCGCCATAAGCGCTATAGCGGCGGTTAGGGGAAAGAGGGGGAAAGAAAGGGCAGAACTCGAAAGTAAACTAGCGGAAGAGGAATTCATTGCCTCAACTGACGATAAGGCCCATTCGTCATTGTTGACTCTTAAGCGGGAATATAATCTGCTGCTATCCGACTCGACTAGGAAACTATTGTTATATAAACAGGCGACGATCTTTGACAAGGGGGACAAGAATGGTAAGACTTTGGCTTATTTAGCAAGGGCTGAGAACAAATCAAACAGTATTGCTGGGATAGTGGTGGAGGGGGAAACAGTAACAGAGGGAGATAAAATTGCACAACAGTTCCAAAGGTACTACTCAGCCTTGTACTCCTCTAGGGTCAACTACGGGACAGAAGATCTAGAAAACTATCTGGATCAGATTAAGTTCCCAGAATTGGCACCGGTTGATCAGGAGGCTCTTGACTCCCCCATCACTATCGAGGAAGTCATGACTGCTATAAGAGCGCTCCCTGGTAGGAAGGCTCCTGGGCCTGACGGACTGCGGCCGAGTGGTACAAGCAGGAATTGGAGCAGATCGCCCCTAGATTATGGGAGGTGCTGAAACAGGCACTGGAAGATGAGTGCCTCCGGCCTCCTTCCACGAAGCACATGTGGGGAAACCCCCTGATGCCTGTGCATCGTACAGACCCATCTCTTTATTAAACCAAGACGCCAAAATACTGGCCAAAATCCTAGCCATTAGACTGAATAAGGTCATATTGCAATTAATTGGACCGGACCAATCAGGCTTTATGCCGGGACGCACCACGGGGATAAATCTGCGTAAACTGATGTCCAACCTTCAGATAGTGCATGACAATTATGGTAGTCGGGCAATTGCTTCACTGGACAATGAGAAGGCCTTCGACTCGATCGAATGGACCTACCTATGGGCAGTGCTGGCCAGATTCGGGCTCCCTGCGGGTTTCATATCATATGTCAGGCTGTTGTACGGCCGTCCAGTGGCCAGAGTAAGGGTCAATGGATGCTACTCTGACCCGTTTGTGTTAAGTAGAGGGACCAGGCAGGGTTGCCCACTCTCGCCACTACTCTTCGCATTGGCCATTGAACCGTTGGCGATAATTGTCAGGGACTCTCCAGCCATCGCTGGATGGAACTTGGGAGAGGTTGAGGAGAAAATTTCACTTTACGCAGACGACACCCTGCTGTACCTAGCGGATAGCTATGAGTCCTTGGAAGCTGCGTTAGACACCATCGGTATATTTGGGAGATTTTCCGGCCTGAAAGTTAACTGGGATAAGTCCAGCCTGATACAAGTAGACGCGCCCAACCCTCGGGATATCTCCCCAAGATCCCAGTTGAAGGTAGTCCAAAACTTTAAATATCTGGGGATCATGATCAGTAAGCAGACTAATGAGTTTATCCCTCTCAATATTTCTCCAGTGGTGGCGAAACTGAAGCAAAGAGTGACTCAGTGGGCGAGTCTCCCGTTGTCAGTCATGGGCAGGGTCAATATATTCAAGATGATCTTCCTCCCAAAGTTCCTGTACATATACCAATCCTCCCCAGTGCTACTTCCTATCTCCCACTTTAAAGCACTGGACTCGATTATCTTTAGTTTTATATGGGGACAATCTCCGCCAAGGCTAAACCGTCAAATAATGAAGGCACAAATAGATGCGGGGGGACTGGCGGTGCCACATATGCAAATGTATTTTTACGCCACACAGCTTTTGTTTGTTCATTGGTGGCTTTGCCAACCGATGGACAATCCAGTGGTATGTCTAGAGGTGGCATTGCTAGGATCCCCAGAACGGTTGGCCTCCCTGGCGTACAGGGGCACGAGAGGGATCCGAGAGGCGACCACGTGTATGAGGGCGGCTAGCAACATCTGGGAGAGGACAGCTAAGCTAGGGGTAAGACCGGATGAGACACAGGCTTGGTCCCCTTATACCCCCTTGTGGGACAATCCTAGGTTACCAGAGCTGGGTACTATGCAGGACCCGCTGTTCTGGACAAGAAAAGGCATCCATCAGATTGGGCAATTATATAGGGGGGGAGTGCTGGTGTCATTCGATCAGCTTAGGGAGGAGTTTCATCTATCCCATCGAGATTTTTTCCGGCACGCACTGCACTCCCAGTTCCACAGGGTGGGTCCGAGGATTGCGGGATCTAGCGCGGAGAATGCGGTCAGAGACAGGAGCCTGACAAAACCAGTCTCTACACTGTATAAGTGCTTGATGGGAGAGCTGGAGTCTCCGAGAAGCAAGATTGAGGCTAAATGGCAGGGCTTAGACCCAAATTTGGATCAGGATGACTGGGAGGAGATAATGGACAACCTACACGCATCGGTAGTGGAAGCCAGAGATAGATTGATTCAAACCAAGTGGATTCATCAGGCTTACATCACCCCGGTTCGTCTGCACAGAATGGGCTTAACTGATACTGATATATGTCCTAGATGTGAGAGGGGCAGTGGCACATGGGTACACATGATCTGGTCATGTGAAGCCCTGACGGTCTTCTGGGAGGGTGTGATGGGTCTGATCAGTAGAGTTGTGGGTTTTCGGATACAGGGATCTGTCCCACTGTGTCTTCTGGGGGTGGTCGAACCGCTGTCTGAACTGAGAGCGCTGAAGTCCTTGCTGCGTCTGCTGCTCTTTTATGCCAGGAAGTGCATTTTGATAAATTGGAGACATCCGGCTATACCCTCAGTGCAAGCCTGGAAAAGGTTAGTCAATCAGAAACTTATTATGTATAAACTGACATACGCTGCAAGGGGGGTACCGGATAAGTTTGAGAAGGTCTGGGACCCATGGCTGCAGAGCCAGGAGTCGGCATCTGAGGATAAGTGAGCATGGGAGTAGGGCCTGGTGAGGAGGATCTTGGGTCAAGTCTGCTATCTATAACATATTTATGGAGGATTGAGTCAGGTGTTGGAACATGACTGATGAGAAGTGGGAGGGAATTTAGAACATATGCGTCCTGTCTAATAACGGGTAGGCATCAGCCTCCTTATCCTGTGTCCTTGGCCTAAATGGGTGGGTAGCAAGGGTCTCCGGAGTCCGGTATGGAAGATGTGAGAATGGTCGTCTGTGTTAGTCTACATATGCCATTTATGAAGATGGGTGCCTGCGGCACCTTGGTTACTTTATAAGAAGACTTGTATTGTCTTGTCTGTCTGTTTATTGCAAAATAAAAACTTAAAAAAAAAAAAAAAAGTATTACCTAGTTATCACTAAGGCTTTCAGGAAGACTGATGCTCTCTTAGTTGTGCCTCACGGGCCTAGGAAGGGTTTGGCTCCCGCCAAGTCTACCATCAGTAAATGGATTCGTCAGGCTGTGGTTCAAGCCTATTCTACTAAGGGGAAGTCTCCCCCCTTCCGTCTTACTGCTCATTCTACTCGAGCTGTTGGGGCTTCTTGGGCTTTTCAGCACCAGGCCTCTGTGGAACAAGTTTGCAAGGCCGCTACTTGGTCTTCCGTTCATACCTTTACTAAGTTTTATAAGGTTGATGTTAGGGCCTCAGCTGATGCTGTGTTTGGCCGCAAGGTTTTGCAGGCGGCAGTAGTTTAAACTGCTTGCTGTTGCCTTTTCTGTTGGGGATCCCACCCTACTTTACGGACACTGCTATTGGATGTCCCACATGTAATTACTACATCTGGAGCAGGACGTGCTGTATGCTTAGAATAATACAATTCTGTGAAATACTCACCTGTAGAATTGGTATTATATGCATACAGCACGTCCTGCTCCAACCCACCCTGGTTTCACGTTGTTCTGGATCCCCTGTTTGGTGATTGTTATTATTGCCAGTTTTTGGGTGGTTGGTTTCTCCTGGCTTCTCCTTTCACTGCTTTTCAATGCTGGGGATTTGTGGGAGGTCCCTCGGTGTATGTAGGGCCGGGAGGAGCCTGTTTTCTACATGTCTGCAGTGAACAGCGCCTCAGGCGGAGGATTACCCACATGTAATTACTACATCTGGAGCAGGACGTGCTGTATGCATATAATACCAATTCTACAGGTGGGTATTTCACAGAATTGTATTATCTCTCACTCAACTTTAACAGAAGTTCAAGAATGTGAGATGGGAAGCATGACTTTTTCAGATCATGCCCCAGTGGTCATTAGGATCGCTTGGTGGGTTGGTAGACCAGACGGGGGGGAACTGGCCCATGAACGCAATATGGTTGAAGTATGAGAGAATACTCACCAAATAATTTAATAATGCATTTAATAACAGAGGCAACACTAAATGTGGTTTGGGAATACCACAACACAAAAGAGAGGTAACTAAATATCTTGTAGCCTGGGACAGGAAATGGGGGCAAATGAAAATAGAAGGGTTAGTGGAGAAAGTGGCCAAGCTAGAGGCCATTCATAAAACCTTCAGAGAAGATCTCTTACAACAATGAAAAGAAGTTAGGAATGTAAAACAACGCCAGAAACTGATGAGACTTGAATTTGGGATGGGGGGGGAAATTCTGGCTAAAGCCATCAAAGCCCTTTTTATTGATAGCATTGTTTCAAAAACAGCGAACTGAAATATTAATTCGAAGACCTTAAAGAAGCACTATCCAAGGTGGCCCAATGATAGAAATCCATATAATAGATAAATAAAATATATAGATAAATATTCACCCAGCATCCAGAAATATGCAGCCAGGTATGTTTTTTTTATTTTAATGGAAGGAAGAGGAAATCAGGAGTGACAGGTTCTTTCACCCCTGATTCACTAAACCTGGCACCCCTGGATTTTATTTTTACCATGAGAGAATAAACCCCAAGTTTGGCAGGAGTTTTATGCAGTTTGGGTGTATACCCCTCATCTCATTAGACGATGTGTGTATAAAGGGAAACCAACATAAAGGGAAAGAATAAAGAGGATCCTATCCCCTATTTACGAGATCACCTTGCTAAACTCGCTTACGAAAAACAAGAACTTGATGGCCCTTTGACATTATACCTTGGGAATACTATAAATCTTTTAAACATATATTCTAAGTATACAGTACGTCCTGCTCCAGATGGCGCTGCACTGCAGAGACATGTAAAACAGGCTCCTCCCGGCCCCTCAAATACCCGGGGACCTCCCACAAATCCCCAGATTTCTCTGCAGTGCTTACTGCGAAGACATGAAATTATCACTCTCTCGCAGGTGAGGGGGGCTATTAAAGCCTGCGCCCTGTTGGACTATTCCCACCCGTCCTTCATTTGATGTGCCTCCCAGCCTGGGCTGCGCTGGTCGGGTAAAGGTAGGCGGCACCATGCGTGCTCATGGAGCGCTGCTCCACCGCAGTCCCCCACCAAAGGGTAGGCGGTATAGGCTGATGGTGAGCCTTTATGGGATGCCCCTCCCGCATTGTCCCATGCCCCGGTAGCGGTGGGCCCTGTACAAAGGTCCGCCATCCTCCCTCATTCTCCCTGTAGCCTTCGGGGGGAAAAGAAAGGGGGGGGGGGTGTGGATGTCAGTGTATTGTGATTACATGCATATGGCCTACATGTAATGTCTGCTTGGACTAGTATATGTGGTGTCAACCGCCGCACTGACTTGTCTTATTCTTAGTATACAGTACGTCCTGCTCCAGATATAATACACTTGGGGTTATCCTCCGCCAGATGGCGCTGCACTGCAGAGACATGGAAAAACAGGCTCCTCCCGGCGCTTCAAATACCCAGGGACCTCCCACAAATCCCCAAATTTCTCTGCAGTGCTGGCTGCGAAGACATGATGTGTCACTCTCTCGCAGGTGAGCGGGGCTATTAAAGCCTGCGGCCCTGTTGGACTACTCCCACCTGTCCTCTTCGTGGTGTGCCTCCCAGCCTGGGCTGCGCTGGTCGGGTGAAGGTAAGCAGCACTACGTGTGCTTATGGAGCCATGCTCCACCGCAGTCCCCCACCAAAGGGTAGGTGGTTTAGGCTAATAGTGAGCCTCTTGTGGATGCCCCTCCCGCGCTATTGCCCCATACCCCGTGTAGCGGCGGACCCTGTTCAAAGGGTCGCCATTCTCCCTCGTTCCCCCCGTAGTTCGGGCCTTAGTATTGTCCTTGACTCATACACCTGGTGTCAGAGCCACGCTGTTTGATCTTCATTGTCTATCGGCCGGGCCGGACGATTATCTGCCCTTATTGTATGGGCGCGTGAACAGGCGGCGGCGCCTTTATTGGTATTTGTTGTTGGGCACATCTGGAAGTAATCCCCGTTTTTGCTTCTATAGTGTGTCATTCACTCTGTCTGTGCTGACTACTGTATTCAGAGCTTCGCGCTCTTCGGGGGGGGGGCGCAGACCTTCGAGGTCCGCTTGGCGCCATTTTGATGCTTATCGCGCCCGCGCGTGGTAACGGTCCTCCTCCTCCCTCGATCTGTAAGTGCCCTCGCGGGCGATTTTCATTTGTCTTGCTTACTGTGCATGGCTCTGACATTCCTATTCCCATTATGTCTTTCAGACGGTCGAATCCAGTGGCTTCTCCCGGCCCGGTGTAATTCCCAGTTGGGCCTAATATAATTACTCCCACTTCCCTGCGGGTCTTTGGGGCATCCAGGGTAGCTTATAGCGTCAATCCCTACTGGCCTATTGTGCCCATTAATCACCATATGGAGGCATTCCAGAATATTGTTAACGGGGTTCCCTCGGGACAAGCCCGGCTGTGTGTAGCTTGTCGGGTTTCATCTATCAACGGTGACAATGCTCGGGTCTGCTTCCCTTGTGCACAGCAGGCGTTACTGGTACTTCCCGCCCCCTCTGGGGCTGGGTCTGCATCTCGCCTCACTTCACCTCAGGGCCATGGTCAGGAATGCACTTGATGCCCCAGATGAGTTGCCTGCTGATACTATTAATGCACTGTCTAACTGTGATGTATTTGTGAACTTTATCCTGTCTGCATCGGACGATGCTATTAGGCTGTGTGCCAGATCTTCCGCCTTGGCGGTGGCTATACGCCGCGTGGCATGGCTGAGACAGTGGGCGGCAGACAATGCTGCTAAGAAAGCCCTTACTGGGCTCCCATTTAAGGGCCTGCGCCTGTTTGGGGACCGCCTAGACCTCTTTGCTAAAGGAGGTAAGTTACCAGAGCGCAGGCGGCAGCCTCTGCCCTTTCGCAACCAGGGCCCCCTTTCAGCCCCCTACAGAGGCGTTAAGCAGGGGAAAGGGGCTTCCTTTGTGGGGGCTCGCACAGACTCCTGGCATAGGAGCAGGGGGCGACGCCCTGGCTCCTCCTGGGGGACCAAACCCAAACCCCCTCCCAAGACCCCTCAGGCATGATGGGGCGCCCTCGCCCGCCACGGTGGGGGGACGACTACAGCACTTCGCGCACGTCTGGAGGCGTCAAGTCTCAGACCGGTGGATTCAGGAGGTAGTTACCTCTGGCTACAAAATAGAGTTTGCTGTACGGCCCCCCTCAAGATTCGTCAGATCCCGGATACCCCAGGACCCGGTATCAGCTCAGGTCCTGATGCAGGCAGTACAAGGACTTCTGGAGCTGGGAGTTATTTGCAAAGTTCCCTTGAGAGAATTGGGAGAAGGTTTCTACTCCAACCTTTTCACTGTACCCAAAAGAGATGGGTCAGTCAAGCCCATTCTGGATTTAAAGATCCTCAACAAATTTGTCAAGAACAAGCGCTTTCGCATGGAAACCCTGCGCTCGGCCGTTGGCTCTCTGCGACCAGGGGATTTTATGACGTCTGTGGACATCAAAGATGCTTACCTTCACATCCCTGTGTTCCCAGGGCATCAAAGGTTTCTCAGATTCGAGTTGAAAGATCAACACTACCAATTTGTGGCTCTACCCTTTGGCCTCACTTCAGCTCCCAGAGTGTTCACCAAGGTATTGGTAGGGGTGATGTCCTTGCTAAGGTCAGGGGGCATTCGAGTGCTGCCCTACCTGGACGACATTCTCATCGCCTCATGGCCTCTACAGCAGGCGGAGCTGGACACTCAGCTGGTGGTGTCCACCTTGGGAGTCCTTCGGCTGGGTGATCGATCATCCCAAGTCCTCCCTGTCCCCTTCACCGGTGACCCCATTCCTGGGGATGATTCTGGATACGGTTCAGTCACGAATATTCCTTCCCCAACAGAAGGTGGAAGATCTGGCTATGCAGGTGCCGTCCCTGCTCTTGTACCCCCAGCTCTCCCGCAGACAGGGAATGCGGCTGGTGGGCCTGATGGTGGCGAGCTTCGAGGCGGTGCCCTTTGCTCAGTTCCATTCAAGGCCTCTGCAGCTTCACCTCCTATCAGTATGGGACAAGGACCCCGCGTCCTTGGACGGAGTTTGTGTGCTTCCCCCATTGATCAGAAGGTCCCTCTCTTGGTGGCTGGACCACAAGAACTTGCTAAAGGGCAGGTCCTTTCTTACCCCCTCCTGGGAGACGGTCACCACGGATGCCAGTCTGTCAGGTTGGGGGGGATTCTGGAAATCCCTGCGGTTCCAGGGGAGGTGGGGCCCTCAGGAGGCCCATTTACCCATCAACATTCTGGAACTACGGGCGGTCAGGTTGGTTTTGGAACAGTTGACCGATCACCCGCACTGTGCAAGTGCGCTCAGACAACAGGACAGCGGTTGCCTACATCAACCATCAGGGAGGGACCCGGAGCAAGGGTGCCCTCCAGGAAGTGTCACGGATTCTGACATGGGCGGAGGCCAATGTTCAATGCATCTCGGCTGTTTATATCCCGGGGGTAGAGAATCTTCTAGCAGACTCTCTGAGCAGGGGGACTTCCCGTCAGGGGGAGTGGTCCCTCTGCAACAGGGTATTCCAGTCCCTGTGTTACCGGTGGGGCCTACCGGATGTGGATCTGTTTGCATCCCGTCACAATCACAAGCTCCTGGCCTTTCTCTCCCTGTCGCAGGATCCTCTGGCCTTGGCCACGGATGCTCTGTCACTGTCATGGAAGAAATTCCGGCTCCTGTATGCCTTCCCCCCGTTCCCCCTGCTGGGCAGGTTTCTGCGCAGGATTGCCCTGGAAAGGGTGCCAGTGATTCTGGTGGCCCCGAGGTGGCCAAGAAGAGTGTGGTTCGCAGACGTGGTACAAATGGCAGTAGACCAGTACGTCCTTCCAGAGGAGCCAGATCTACTCACTCAGGGCTCCTTACGCCATCCCAGTTTACAAACTCTGGCTTTGACGGCCTGGCTGCTGAAACCTCCATCTTGATGGAGAAAGGCTTGTCTGCCTCAGTGGTGGATACCATGGTACAGGCTAGGAAGAAAACTTCTTCTGCCATCTATAACAGGGTATGACGTTCCTACATTGACTGGTGTGAGTCGAGGTCTCTCCCCTGCAGGGAATTCTTAATCCCTAGAATTCTGGAGTTTTTACAACATGGTTTGGAGTTGGGTTTGAAACTCAGTACTCTGAAGGGTCAGGTTTCTGCCCTGTCTGTCTTCTTACAGAAATCTTTTGCACAGCATCCCTTGGTTAAGACTTTCTTTCAGGGGGTCACTCACGTGCATCCCCCACGTAAGCCTACGGTCCCTGTTTGGGACTTGAACCTGGTTTTGTCTGCCTTACAGGGTGCTCCCTTTGAGCCTATTCAGGATGCTTCTCTGGCTGTACTTACCCTCAAGGTTGTTTTTCTGGTGGCTATTATTTCGGTCAGGCGCATGTCTGAGCTGGCAGCCCTGTCTGGTTCAGCCCCCATACTACGAGAGACACCAGGACAAGGTGGTGTTCCGCTTTAAACCAGATTTTCTGCCAAAGGTGGTGTCTGCCTTTCATTTGAATCAGGATATTGTCCTTCCTTCATTGTGTCCTAATCCTAGCAACGCTAAGGAAAGGGTTTTACATTCATTGGATGTGGTCAGGTGTCTGAAGTACTACCTGGTAGTCACTGCGGCTTTCAGGAAGACTGATGCTCTTTTTGTGGTCCCTTCTGGTCCTAGGAAGGGTTTGGCTCCTGCCAAGTCTACTATTAGCAAATGGATTTGTCAGGCTGTGATTCAGGCCTATTCTGCTAAGGGGAAGAATCCTCCCTTCCGCCTTACGGCTCATTCTACTCGTGCTATTGGTGCCTCTTGGGCCTTCCAGCACCAGGCTTCTGTTGAACAAGTTTGCAAGGCTGCTACTTGGTCTTCTCTTCATACCTTTTCAAAGTTTTACAAGGTTGATGTTAGGGCCTCAGCTGATGCTGTTTTTGGCCGCAAGATTTTGCAAGCGGCAGTAGTTTAAACTGCCTGTTGTCACCTTTTTGTTGGGGGATCCCGCCCTACTTTATGGTCACTGCTATTGGATGTCCCAAGTGTAAGTATTATATCTGGAGCAGGACGTACTGTATACTAAGAATAATACAATTCTGTGAAGTACTCACCTGTAGAATTGGTATTATAAGTATACAGTACGTCCTGCTCCACCTTCCTGTTGTTGCATTGTTCTGGATCCCCTGTATGGTGATTGTTATCATTGTTATCATTACCAGTTGTTCTGGGTGGTTTAATTCTCCCGGCTTCTTGTTTACTGCTTTTCAATGCTGGGGATTGAAGGGCCGGGAGGAGCCTGTTTTTCCATGTCTTTGCAGTGCAGCGCCATCTGGCGGAGGATAACCCCAAGTGTAAGTATTATATCTGGAGCAGGACGTACTGTATACAAATAATATCAATTCTACAGGTGAGTACTTCACAGAATTGTATTTTTACACTGCAAATGCCGCCGCCACGTGCGCCTTTTCCTTCATTTGGATGTTCCGCGCCGGGCGGCGGCGTTACCTCAGACGCCTCTGCGTCCTCATTGGCTGCTTGTCGGTTGGACTTCGCGCTCTTCAGGGCGGCGGGGCCTGGCATGGCGCGCCCCGTGTTACGGCCCTTCGAGGTACTCGGCGCCATGTTGTCTGGTCGCGCGCGCGCGTGTGACGTTCTTACTTACCGTGGTCCGTAAGTGCCCTCGCGGGCGGCTTTATACTTCACTGTAGTGTGTTTCGGTTCTGACACCCTTCTTCTCATTGTGTCTTTCAGAGGGTGGATATCCCGATAATAGGGCTATCTAACACCCCTGTCATACAACCCCCTGATTCTACTACCCTGCGGGATGCTGAGGACCGGCGCATTGACCTGCTGGCCTCCCACGCCTGTGCACGTGCGGGGACGGCGCTGCGCCCGGTCTGTGCCTCTGCTATTACTGCTGTGGCCACTAGAACCCTCATCAGAAATATGCTTGATAGTGCCTCTGATGATCTCCCTTGTGAGGTGTTTAATGCACTCTCCAGTTGTGATGTGTTTATAAATTTTGTCCTAGTAGCATTGGATGACACAACCAGAATGTGTGCCAGAACTTCTGCCCTCGTGGTGGCTATACGTCGCTTGGTCTGGCTGCGACAGTGGGGTGCTGACAATGCTGCGAAGAAGGCCTTACTGGGCTCCCCTTTAAGGGGCTACGTCTGTTTGGGGCCCGTCTAGACCTGTTTGGTAAGAGAGGTAAGTTACCCCAGCGCAGGCGGCTGTCTCTGGGCCAGGGCCCCCCTTCCACCCCCCACCATGGTGTTAAACAGGAACCAGGGGTGTCCTTCGCGGGGGCTCGCGCAGCTCCCTGTCCCAGGGGCAGAAGACTACACCCTGGCTCTTCTGGGGGGCTATGCCCAAATACTCTCCCAAGTCCCCTCAAGCATGATGGGGCGCCCTCACCCATCTGGGTGAGGGGACGGCTGCGGCACCTTGCTTAAGTCTGGAGGCATCACGCCTCAGACCAGTGGTTTTAGGAGGTAGTGTCCTCCGGCTACAAGATGGTGTTTGCTGTGCGGCCTCCCCTAAGATTATCTGGTCCCGGGTACTCCTGGTCCCTGCTTCTGCTCAGGTGCTGGCGCAGCCGTGCAAGGTCTGCTGGGTCTGGGGGTCATTCGCAGATTTCCCTTAACAGACAGAGGCAAGGGACCCTACACCAACCCTTTAATTGTTCCCAAAAAAGATGGGTCAGTCTGGCCCATTCTGGATTTACAGATCTTCAGCAAATTTCAAGTACAGGCGCTTTCCTCATAGAAACTCTGCGCTCTGCCATCTGCTTCTTGCGCCCCGGTGGCTTCATGCCGTCTGTGGATATCAATGATGCTTACTTTCACATCCTTGTGTTTTCAGGACACCAAGATTCCTCAGATTCACGTTGGAAGATCAACACTGCCAATTTGTGGCCTTGCCATCTGGCCTCTCTTCAGCTCCCAGAGTGCTCACCAAGGTGCTGGCGGGGGTGTTGTCTCTGATGAGGCCAAGGGGCGTCCGCGTGCTGCCACTACCTGTACGTTCTCATCACTTCCCAGTCTCTACATCTGGCAAAGTTGGATACTCAGCTGGTGGTGTCCATTCTGGAGTCATCTGGATGGGTGATCAGCCACCCCAAGTCCTCACTGTCCCCTTCCTTGGTAACTTCATTCCTAGGAATGAATCTGGACACAGTTCAGGCAAGGATATTCCTTCCTCAGAAGAAGGTGGACAATCTGCTTGCACAAGTTCAGTTCCTCCTAGCTGTCCCTGTCCCTTCACCAGGCAGGGGATGCAGCTGGTAGGCGTGATGGTGGCGTGCTTCGAAACGGCCCCTTGTGCTCAGTCCCTCTTGGGGCTTCTGCAACTTCTCCTATTGGCTGTATGGGACAAGGACCCAGCATCCCTGGACAGGGTCTGTGTCTCTTCCCCCCCTGGTGAGGAGGTCCCTCTTGTAGTGGATGGACTCAGGGAACCTAGGGGGGCGGAACTTTCTTGCTCCTTCCTGGGAGACGGTCACCACGGATGCCAGTCTATCAGGTTGGGTGGGTTCTTCTGGAAGTCCCTGCGGTTCCAGGGGAGGTGGGGCCCTTAGGAGGCCCATTAACCTATCAATGTCTTGAAGCTGTGAGCGATCAGGCTAGTTCTGGCTCGCTTGACTACTCATCTTCAGGGCCTGCCTGTTAGGGGTGCACGGTCACTCTGATGGCAGTTGCCTACATCAATCATCAGGGAGGGACCCGGAGCAAGAGGGCCCTCCAGGAAGTGTCTCTGAGCCTGATCTGGGTGGAGGCCAATGTTCCCTGCATTTCAGCGGTATACATTCCGGGGGTTCCCTCTGCAACAGGGTGTTCCAATCTCTGTATCACCGTTGGGGCCAACCGGATGTGGATCTGTTTGTGCTCCGTCACAATCACAAGCTCCGGGCCTTTGTCCCAGGATCCTCTGGCCGTGACCACGGTTGCCTTACTAATGTCATGGCTGGACATTCAGTTTCTGTATGTCTTTTCTCCATTCCCCCTGCTAGGCAGGGTTCTGCGCAAGATTACTCTGGAAGGGGTGCCAGTGATTCTGGTGGCCCCCAGGTGGCCAAGAAGATGGTGGTTTGCAGACGTGGTGCAGATGGCAGTAGATCAGTGCTTTCTGCCTGGAGTGCCCGATCTACTCACTTAGGGCCCCTTACGCCATCCCAATTCCACACTCTGGCTTTGACGGTCTAGCTGCTGAAACCTCCATCTTGATGGAGAAAGGTTTGTCTGCCTCGATGGTTGAGTCCATGGTGAAGGCTAGGAAGATGACTACTTCTTCTTCCATTTGTTATAAGGTGTGGCGTACCTACATTGACTGGTGTGAGTCTTGGTCTCTTCCCTGTTGGGTGTTCTCAGTTCCCAGGGTTCTGGAATTTTCTGCATGGGTTGGAGTCGGGTCTCTAAGTCAGTACCTTGAAGGGTCAGGTTCTGCCCTGTCTGTCTTCTTTCAGGAGTCCTTTGTTCTGCATTCCTTGCTTAAGACTGCTTTTAGGGGGTTACTCATGTGCATTCCCCACGACAACCTATGGTCCCTGTTTTGGGATTTTGAATTGGTCTTGCCTGCCTTGCAGGGTGCTCCCTTTGAACCTGTGCAGGATGCTGCCTTGGCCATTCTTACGCTCAAGGTTGTGTTTCTGGTGGCTATCACTTCTGTCAGGCGTGTGTCTGAGTTGGCGGTGCTGTCCATTCAGCCCCCCTTCTTTGAGAGGCACCAGGACAAGGTGTTTCGTTTCAAACCTGATTTTCTGCCTAAAGCTAGTGTCTGCCTTTCTTTTGAATCAGGATAGTGTTCTTCCTTCTTTGTGCCCTAACCCTAGCAATGCTAAGGAGAGAGTTTTTGCACTCTTTGGTTGTGGTTAGGTGTCTGAAGTACTATCTGGTGGCTACTGCACCTTTCAGGAAAAATTATGCTCTTTTTGTGGTCCCTTCTGGTCCAAGGAAGGGTTTGGCTCCTGCCAAGTCTACTATCAGCAAGTGTATTCGTCAGGCTGTGATTCAGGCCTACTCTGCTAAGGGGAAGAATCCCCCCTTCGCCTTACTGCTCATTCTACTCGTGCTATTGTGCCTTCCAGCACCAGGCTTCTGTTGAACAAGTTTGCAAGGCTGCTACTTGGTCTTCTGTTCATACCTTTTCAAAGTTTTACAAGGTTGATGTTAAGGCCTCAGCTGATGCTGTTTTTGGCCGCACGGTTTTGCAGGCGGCAGTGGTTTAAACTGTCTGCTGTTACCTTCTTTGTTGGGGATCCCACCCTACTTTATGGACACTGCTATTGGATGTCCCAAGTGTAAGTAATCTATCTGGAGCAGGACGTACTGTATACTTAGAATAATACAATTCTGTGAAATACTCACCTGTAGAATTGGTATTATAAGTATACAGTACGTCCTGTTCCACCCCACCCTGTTTTTTTGCATTATTCTGGATCCCCTGTATGGTGATTGTTATCATTGTTATAGTTACCAGTTTTGGTTGTTAAATTCTCCCGGCTTCTTTTTCACTGCTTTTCAATGCTGGGGATTTGTGGGAGGTCCCCGGTTATTTGAGGGGCCGGGAGGAGCCTGTTTTACATGTCTCTGCAGTGCAGCGCCATCTGGCGGAGGATAACCCAAGTGTAAGTAATCTATCTGGAGCAGGACGTACTGTATACTTATAATACCAATTCTACAGGTGAGTATTTCACAGAATTGTATTATTCTTGGTGTGCCACACACCCCGCTTCACTTCTTAAATATTCATCACTTCATGGGTTAATCCACCGCAGGTGACGTAGTGCAGAGAGGAAGTCTTGTAACGAGCCCCCTTCCGGCCTATATATACCTGGTACCTCCCTTCAATCACCAGTATTTTTTCTCTCTGCTTGCTGACAAGTCAGAAGTTGGAAGTCTCCTGCTTACAGGTAGGCCGGGGTATTCTTACCCCGCCACCCCCCTTTTGGTCTATTTCTGCCCGGTTTGAGTTTGTATACCTTTATGGTGAAATAGGAAGCCTCCCAGCCTTGGCTGCTCACCGGGCAAATGGTAGATGGCACTTTAAGTGCCTAGGAGCTTATCTCCTACCGCTCAACCTCATGCGTGGGGCAATGCGGCGAACCGGCATGGTGATCCGGAAATGGGATGCCCCTGTCCCGAGGGTCCCCGTAGCCCCTTTCTCTCCCGTTCAGTCCCTTCTCCCTTCACTATGGGGGGAGGGGGGGTGGTGGTGAGGGTGTGCTTTAGTATGTGTGTTTCACTGTATCACTGCATGTTAACATATATGTCATGTTTATGCATTCACTGTAGCATGTGTATATTTTGGGTCTGCTTTAGGGCAGCTTGTGCTGGGTATGGGCTGGCCACTTCTCTGGCAGTTGGTTGCTTTGTGGCCCCCTCCCCCCTCTCCCCTCTTCTCGCCTGGCATTCATTGAGCTTTGTCAGCACATGCGGTTTTTACCCTCCCCCCTCCGCCGCCTGGACGCGCGTGCTGTGATCAGCTGTAAAGTGTTCCAGCTGATCGGCGTGGGGGGGGGCGGGCCCGCTGACGCGGCGCCGACGTCATGCGGCGTCTGCGGCGGGCCCAGCGTCCCAGCTTCCTTCAAAACAGGAAGGCACGTGGGCGCACGGCCGCACTTTGTCTTCTGCCGGCTCATGGCTGCTGGCTGCAGGCTTACCGGCTGATTGCTGTACAGGTAAGCGGCCCCTCCCGTTGGGGCCGTTAAATGGGGGATATTGTTTAATAATACAGTGAGAAATCACTATTATCAAGGGGGCGTCATTTAAGGGCACTTGGTGCCATACTTATGTTATACACATGTGAAGGATCTGATGGTTGTTTTCTTGCCTTGCAGATCCTGGGATCCCTGCTTATGCTAGCCCTCCGGCTCTATGTGCTTGGCTAATTATTGGGATTGATTTGAATGTTTATATACATAGACTATATATAAATAAATATATATATATATATATATATGTGTGTGTTTCTATTAAAGGGGACCTAAACTTAAAAAAAAAAAAAAATTTATATAAATCCTCCCTTCCGGGACATTACTAAAATAAAGGGGGCATCCCGGGTCGGCTTATGCCTTAAAAGTCCCATTATTGCGAATACCATAAATCACCATATGGAGGCTTCCGTAGATTCCGGAAACGGTTCTGCTGTTCCGTTTGGGGGGTGTGTAGGTTGTGGGGTTCCACTCCCAGCTGATGATATCTTTATTTGCATCCCTTGTGCAAAACAGACTATTGCGCGCCAGTCCGTTGCTTCGGCTGCGGTACCATCGCATCCTTCATCTCCTACCTCTCCATCCCTATTCCGGACCCCGCATGACACTGTCAAAAGTGGGGATTCGCATTCCGAGGCAGCAGCACAGCCCTGCCCCCGGAAAATGATGCCCGTTAAAGCAGCGTTTAAAACCGCTACAAAACGAAGGCACCTGACTCCGGTACCTTCGGCTCCACAGGACCAGTTTTGTGAACCTGTGGAATGGTCCAATGGATCCCCTGACGAGGATGAACTCCCGTCTGAGTCAGATGAGCCGACAGGTCAGCATGTGGCTGATGAGATCGGCGATTGGTCAGAGGGGGTTGTTTTTGACACCCCCTCCATTCTGGCTCAAATGTTTAAAATTTTGAGTTTAGATACGCCTGAGGCGGCCGCCCCGCCAAAGGGTCAGTTATTTAAAGAGCCTCAGCCGAGTTTGGTTTTTCCCAGACAGCACCACTTTGAGAGGGTGGTTCTTAAGGAATGGGAACATCCCACACGGTTATCTGGAATTCCTTCCAGTTGGGAAAAGCGTTATCCTTTTCCACCAGAATTGGTGAGGCTGTGGTCTGTCCCTCCTGACGTCGATACCCCTGTACTAGGACTCTCCAGCTCGGCTATGGTACAATCTGCTGAGACCACTACCCCCAAAGATGGGGGAGATCGCAGGATTGACCAATACGCTCGACATGGTTTTATCTATTCCGGGTCAGCATTGGCCCGGTATGTGCTTCAGCCCTTCTTCTATTGGCAATTAAGTCCCTAATTCAGGGGCTATATGAGGATCTTGATCCCGCTTGCAAACAGTTCACTGCACTTAAGCAGTGTGAATCTTTTGTGGCTTATGTCCTGGCCGCTCAGGACGATGCGCTGACTATGAGTAGCAAGGCGGCAGCTATGCTGGTGGCTATTCGCAGGTCAGTATGGCTGCATCAGTGGTCAGCAGACACGGCTTCCAAAAAGGTACTCACAGCTCTCCCCTTTTTGGGGTTGCGTCTGTTTGGGGAGAAAATTGATTCAGTCGCAAAAGATGGTAAGATGCCACAACGCAAAAGGCCTCGTGGTCCCTTCAGGGGGACAAGTTCCGGTAGGCCTTCCTTTCAAAGGTTCGGAGCGGGCAAAGGTACGTCCTTTCCCGCTACCAGTGGCGCAGGTTGGACTCGGGGGAGGGGCCGTGGCCGGCCCACTCAGTCCTGGGGCACCAAGCCCAAGCCTGCTGATAAGCTCACTCAGCAATGAGGGGCTGCCCTCACCCGTGCGGGTGGGGGGACTATTGCGACACTTCTACCATTGGAACCTTGTGGTTCTAGGCAGATGGATCCAGGAGGTAGTGTCGACAGGTCACAACCTGGAATTCGAGTCTCACCCTCCCTCGCGGTCCATTCAGGGGTCGGTTCATCCCGGCCTGAACTCTCATCAAGACGGAGTGTGTCTTTCTTTTGCCCAAATTCACACAAGAACACTTCAGCTATTTCTGCTAGCGTGTTGGGTCCAGCAGCCTCTGTTGTTGGAGCTGTCCTTCCAATTGTCCTCCCGTGTACGGCAGTTCCTCCTGTGGTGATTGGTCTCGACCAATCTTGTACAGGGCAGGTCTTTCCTGACCCTCCCTTGGAGAGGTGTCACCACGGACACCAGTCTGTCGGGATGGGACAGATTCTGGAAGGAGCTGCGGCTTCAGGGGCAGTGGAGGCCCCGCTTACCCATCAGAGAAATGTCCCTGATCCAGACATGGGCAGTGTTCCATGTTCCCTGTCTCTCGGCGGTTTACATTCCAGAGGTGATGGAACAGGTAGCGGACCGGTTGAGCAAGTGCTCTCCCCGTCTGGAAGAATAAGCTCTCCATCCTCAGGTGGTTCTCTTATTGTGTCTCCAAAGGGAGACTCCGGAGGTGGACCTGTTGGCCCCTCATCACTATCACAGGCTCCCGTGCTTCGTGTCACTTTCCCGGGATCCTCTGGCTCTGACAGGGGACGTCAGGTCCCTGAACTGAGGAACTCTGGGATTTCTATACCTGTTTCCTCCGTGGCCCTTGCTGGGCAGAGTTCTTCAAAAGTTGGCTCTGGAAAGGGTGTACGCCGTTCTCATGGCCCCAAAGTGGCCAAAACGAATAGGGTTCGCAGACATCGTTTGGCTGGCAGTGGACCAGTTAATTCTGCCTCTTCGGCCCGTCCTGCTCACTCAGGGTCGATTGTGTTACCCCAATTTACCAGCGCTGGGTTTGATGGCCTGGCGGCTGAAACCTCCATCCTGAAGGAGGAGGGTCTTTCTGATTCAGTCATTAAGACTCTGATCAGTGCCCGGAAGAAGTCTTCTTCCGTCACCTACTATAGGACTTGGAAAGCCTATATTACTTGGTGTGAGATAAGATCTTTTCCTTGTAGGGTCCTTTCGGTCCCCAGGATTCTGGAGTTTTTACAATCAGGGCTGGACTCTGGTCTCCAGCTAAGTACATTGAAAGGGCAGGTCTCTGCCTTATCTGTCTTTTTTCAGAAGCGTGTTGCGCTTAAACCTTTAGTTAAAACCTTTTTCCAGGGGGTTACGCATGTGCGGCCTCCCAGGAAACCATTACTCCCTGTTTGGGATTTGAATTTGGTTCTTTCGGCTCTTCAGGCTCCTCCTTTTGAGCCTTTGCAAGATATTGCTTTGTCTACCCTGACTCAGAAGATTGTCTTCTTGGTAGCGATCACTTCTGTCCGGCGTGTCTCAGAATTGGCGGCCTTAACTATCCAGGCGCCCTACTTCGAGAGGCATCAGGATAAAGTGGTCTTTCGGTTCAAGCCATACTTTCTTCCTAAGGTTGTTTCTGCTTTTCATTTGAACCAAGATATTGTTCTTCCCTCCTTGTGTCCTAATCCTAAGAATGACAAAGAGAGGGTTTTGCATTGTTTGGATGTAGTACGCTGTGTTAAGTACTACTTGATTATCACGTCTCCTTTTCGTAGGACGGATTCCTTTTTTGTTGTGCCCCATGGGCCTAAGAAGGGTTTGGCACCAGCCAAATCTGCCATTAGCAAGTGGATACGTCAGGCCGTTACTGCGGCCTATTCTGCTAAGGGATGAGTTCCCCCTTTCCGTATTACTGCTCATTCCACTCGCGCTGTTGGGGCGTCTTGGGCTTTCAGCACCAAGCTTCTGTTGAACAGGTTTGTAAGGCCGCCACCTGGTCTTCTGTTCACACTTTTTCTAAGTTATACTTCACCTGGCCTTGAGATGCCCTTCCCTTGTGGACACTGCTTTTGGATGTCCCATGAAGTGATGAATATTTAAGAAGTGAAGCGGGGTGTGTGGCACACCAAGAATAATACCATTTTGTGAGTACTCACCTGAAAAATGGATATTGTTGGTGTGCCACACACCCCGCTTCACACCCGCCCTTTTCGGTATTACCGAAGCATTTATATGGTGAAGCCCTTTTTTATTTATATCAAAATTGATTTTGGAGGTTACTGGTGGAATACTGGTACCTTGTTTTACTGCTTTTTGAATATACTGGTGATTGAAGGGAGGTACCAGGTATATATAGGCCGGAAGGGGGCTCGTTACAAGACTTCCTCTCTGCACTACGTCACCTGCGGTGGATTAACCCATGAAGTGATGAATATTTAAGAAGTGAAGCGGGGTGTGTGGCACACCAACAATATCCATTTTTCAGGTGAGTACTCACAAAATGGTATTTTTGTGCCCCTTCTCTCGTTTCACATTTGGCCACCATTTACTCACCTCAATGGGGAAACCATCTTCTGGGTCCCTCAGATTCCGGCCAACCTTCCTGTCGGGCAGCTCCATCTTGCATCCTATCAGGCACTGCGAATGCCCCCCGATCTCAGTCTGCACAATGCACATGAATGGGATGCAGTGGGGCCACCATTTATTTTAAGTTTGATTGTTTTCTTTCAAATGGCATCCTTGGAAGCAGGCTAAAGGAAAAATCTACTTTCGTTGATTTTAGGGCTGGGTATTGCCAAAGGAAACTAGAAGATCTGCTTTCCTGACCAGTAAGTTCTGTGTACGGAGGTCCCAATTGATTTCAGTGGACGCTGGCCATGAACAGGCCACGTCTACTCATCAGCCAAACCCAGGAAGTGCAGGCAGACCTGAGCTGTGAAAGGATTGGCGCTCAGGCAAGCGCATCTATTTGTTACCTCAGGCACTGCCTGGGCCTTGTATCTTTTGGAAAGGGATCATCCAGTCTAAATTAAACTTGTGGTTCATAGGAACAGCCTTGATGAGATTATTGCAGCTGCCGCCCCATTGAATTCTATTGAGAGGATGAGGAAGGGGAAGTGCTATTCTTAGTATACAGTACGTCCTGCTCCAAATCTAATACTTACAGTTGGGATATACTCCGCCAGATGGCGCTGGACTGCAGAGACATCGAAAATAGGCTCCTCCCGGCCCCTCAAATACCCAGGGACCTCCCACAAATCCCCAGAATTTCTCTGCAGTCTGGCTGCGAAGGACAAGAAATTGGCTCTCTACTCGCAGGTGAGCGGGGTTATTAACCTGCGGCCCTGTAGGACTATTCCCACCCATTCCACTAGTAATATGCCTCCCAGCCTTGGCTGCGCTGGACGGGTGAAGGTAGGCAGCACCGCCGTTGGTGCTTAGGAGCGCTGCTCCACCGCAATCCCCCACCAAAGGGTAGGCGGTTCAGGCTTATGGTGAGCCTATATGGGATGCCCCTTCCGCACTATTGCCCCTGCCTATCGGTGGGCCCTATATTCTAAGTGTGCCATACACTCCACTTCGATCTTCAGCGTTGCTGGGAGAGGGGGCGTGTCCTGGCGAGCGCGCGTTCTGCGCTGGCCCGCCCTCCCCCTTCTCTTCCTCTTTCTACATGAGGCACTTCTCGGGGGCCATTTTGATGCTGGTGCTGAGCTCCTGGTGGTAAGGGCCGGATACGCACTTCCTTAGCTTATGTGGGGGCCCCTCTCTAGCGGGGGGCCCCCACTGATTGCGGGCGTGTGTGTGTGTATTTTTGTTTTGGTTACGCATGTCTGCAGGGGATATATATATATATATATATATACATATACAATTAGGTATGTGTTATTGCCTTATATATGTAGGATTGCACTCATGTTGCCTGTTTGTGTGTTACAGATTGCATGGTATTTGTGCATATTAAGGGGTTCCTCCTGGTCCTGGGGTCCCTAGTATAAATTTGTTCACCTCAAATCCTCCCACCGGGACTTTTAAGGAGCATCCCAGGTTGCTTAGGCGTAAATTCCCTGCGGTCTTGCGACTGACCACAAAAATCACCATATGGAGGCTCCGCAGGATACTGGGCTCGGGCTCCCTCTGGGACAATCCGGGCCATGTGTGGGGTATCCTTTACGGGGGAGAATGTGCTGATCTGTATACCATGCGCACAAAAGGCCATAACGCGGCAGTCTGGTACCCAGCCTTCTGGGTCGGCTCCTTCCGCTTCATCGCCTTCCCCTCCCCACCTTATCCGTACCCCAAGTGACATTGGTGCCAGCGGGGAGTCGCACTCTGATGTTTGGGCTAGGTTGGCCAGCATCGAGAAATTTATTGCTAGCATGGTGGGCAAGAAGGCCTAGGCTAAAAAGACATTTGTCGTCGGCCCAGCCCTTGTGGGATGTTGACGACGATTCCGTTGATTCGTCAGATTATTCCCCGTTAGAGGAGGGGGGAATTGTATCAGGAAACAGAGGCTGACTATGTTCAGTCTGGGGATGCCGATGTCGGGCAGGCGCTGGGGGATGCCGTAGATGCTGCCACTGTTTTGACACATCTATTGGAGTTGTTGGATATTGAACCGCCTGAGGCGCCCCCTCTCAAGAAGGGGGAATTTTTGGAGGTCCGCAAGCCCTGTCTGGAATTCTCTACCCAGGGCAACTTTGATGCGCTGATCTTTAGAGAATGGGAGAGGCCCAGTCGGCTTCCTGGTGTTCCTCAGGGATGGGATAAGAAGTATCCTTTTCTGGTGGAGGCGGTTAAGCGCCGGTCTTCTCCTCCCGAGGTCGAAGCGCCAGTTTTAGGTTTGACCAACTCTTCTGTGCTGAACACCCCTGACGCCACTTCCCTTAAGGATGGCGAGGATAAGGGCCTTGATCAGATGGCGTGCCACGCATTTGCCAGCGTGGGCTCGCCCTGCGGCCTGTTTGTGCTTCTGCCCTGGTGTCTCTTGCTACCAGGTCTCTTATCAGGGACTGGCTGAATAACGCTCAGTTTGATCCGGCTTGCGCTTAGTTCGCTATCCTTAAGAGATGCGAATTGTTCATGGATTTTGTCATGGCTGCGATGGAAGATTCTATTGTCGTGTGTAGTAGGACTTCAGCCTTACTGGTGGCTATGTGGACGGCGGACGTTGGGCCAAGAAGTCGCTCACAGCTCTTCCCTTCTTGGGTACGCGACTGTTTGGAGATAAATTGGATGCTGTTGCTAAAGGAGGTAAGTTACCTCAGCGGAAGAAACAGCGTCGCCCCTTTCGGGGGGCTGGCTCGTTCACTCCTTCCTTTCGAGGGGCCAGAGCGGCTAGGGGTTTGGCCTTCTTGGGTGTCAGGGGCTCTTCCTGGAACAGGGGCAGAGGTCGGGCACGTCCCGCGGCTGCCTGGGGTTCCAAACCCAAGCCTGCCGTTAAACCGGCTCAGCAATGAAGGGGCGCCCTCACCCGCCAGGGTGGGGGGACGGCTGCGGCTTTTCTTCCAGGTCTGGGCCCGGGAGGTCACAGACAATTGGATCTTGGAAGTTGTCTCCTCCGGGTACAAACTGGCGTTCGAGTACTGGCTGCCCCCAGGATTCTTAAGGTCTCGGGTGCCCTCGTACCCTCAGGCTGCACAGGGGCTCCTGTTAGCAGTGAAAAACCTTCTGGACATGGGGGTTATATGCCCGGTGCCTCCGTCAGAGAGAGGCAGGGGTTACTATTCCAACCTTTTCACGGTTCCCATAAAGGAGGGTTCGGTGAGACCCATTCTAGATCTCAAGTTTCTCAACAGGTTTATCAGAGACAAAAAGTTCCACATGGAGACTCTGCGCTCGGCTATCAATTCCCTTCGCCAAGGGGATTTTATGACATCCATAGACATCAAGGATGCGTATCTGCATGTTCCGATTTTTCAGGCACATCAGAGATTCCTCCTGTTTGCGGTGGAGGATCAACATTATCAGTTTGTAGCTCTTCCCTTCGGTCTGACCTCGGCGCCGAGGGTCTTCACCAAGGTCTTGGCGGGAATAATGGCTCTGCTCAGAGCTCAGGGCATTCGCATTGTGCCTTATCTGGAGGACCTGTTGATCTCAGCTTCTTCTTCCCTCCGTCAGGCAGAGCTGGACACCCACCAGGTGGTGTCAACCCTGGAGAGGTTTGGGTGGGTGATCAACCGCCCCAAGTCTTCTCTCTCCCCGTCTCGTGTGATTTCATTTCTGGGCATGAATCTGGATACCATTCTGGCCAGAATGTTTCTACCCCAGACCAAGGTGCAGGGGATTCAGGGTCTGATCCACCTTCTTCTGGCCAATCCTTGTTCCTCTATCTGACAGGATAAAACTGGTGGGCTTGATGGTATCCTCCTTCGAGGCGGTACCGTTTGCACAGTTTCACATGAGATCTCTTCAACTTCACCTATTGACGCATTGGGACAGGTGTCCGCAGTCATTGGATCAACCTTTCAGGATGTCTCTCAGGGTTCGGCAGTCCCTTCGGTGGTGGCTGGAATCGAGCAACCTGTTGAAGGGCAGATCCTTTCTGGTTCCTTGTTGGGAGGCTGTTACCACGGATGTCTGTCTGTCGGGCCGGGGATGTTATTGGAAAAGTCATCAGTTCAGCGGGGTGTGGGGTCCTCAGGAGGCTCACACCCCCATCAATGTCTTGGAGCTCAGAGCCATCCGACTGGTTCTGGCTCGGCTGACCTCACATTTACAGGGTCTACCGGTTCAGGCTCGTTCAGACAACCGAACGGCGGTAGCTTACATCAATCACCAAGGAGGGACTCGCAGCAGGAGTGCCCTCAGGGAAGTCTCTCTGATCCTGCACTGGGCGGGAAGCAATGTTCCTTGCATTTCGGCAGTCTACATTCCGGGAGTGGAGAACACGGAGGTGGATTCCCTGAGCAGGGGATCCTCTCGCCAGGGAGAGTGGTCTCTCAAACCCGAGGTTTTTCTGGATCTTTGCCGCAAGTGGGGGACTCCAGAGGTGGATCTCTTTGCCTCAAGGCGCAATCACAAACTTCCGGCCTTTGTGTCTCTTTTTCAGGATCCTCTGTCCCTGGCAGTGGATGCCTTGTCCCTGGCTTGGAAGGAGCTGGGTTTTCTGTACCTGTTTCTGCCTGTCTCCATGCTGGGCAAGGTAGTTTGCAAACTGGTTCTAGAAGGGGCACCAGCGATTCTGGTGGCTCCAAGGTGGCCAAGAAGGGTTTGGTACGCAGACGTGCTAAGGATGGCCGTAGATCAGTACCGGCTTCCCTTGTTGCCGGATCTGCTATCTCAGGGTCATCTACTTTACCCTACTTTACCCCAATTTACAAACGCTGGCTTTGACGGCTTGGCTGCTGAAACCTTCATCTTGAAATAGGAAGGTTTGTCTGAGGCTCTTGTTCAGACCTTGATTAGGGTTAGGAAGCGGTCCTCTTCTGGCATTTACTATAGGACTTGGAGGTCCTATATTGATTGGTGTGAGGCTAGGCCCTTGCCTTGCACGGTGTTTTCGATACCCAGGATTTTGGAGTTTCTTCAGCATAATCTGCATCTTGGGTTCCAGCTTAGTACTTTAAAAGGGCAGGTCTCTGCTCTGTCTGTTTTCTTCCAAAGATCTTTTGCCTTGCACCCGCTGGTTAAGACTTTTTTCCAGGGGGTCACTCATGTTCGACCCCCTCGGAAGGCTATGGTTCCTGTTTGGGATTTGAATTTGGTTCTTTCGGCTCTCCAGGGTCCTCCTTTTGAGCCGCTACAGGATATTGCTCTTTCGGTTCTCACTCAGATGGTTGCCTTCTTGGTGGCTATTACCTCTGTTCGGCGTGTCTCTGAGTTGGCGGCTCTGTCGATTCAGGCCCCTTACTTTGAGAGACACTAGGATAAGGTGGTTTTTCGTTTTAAGCCGCATTTCCTTCCTAAGGTGGTGTCTGCTTTCCACCTCAATCAGGATATTGTTCTCCCTTCCTTGTGTCCTAAGCCTAACAATTACAAGGAGAGGGTTCTGCACAATTTTGGATGATGTTCGCTGTGTGAAGTTCTATTTGGTGACTACTTCTTCCTTCCTCAAGATGGACGCTTTTTTCGTGGTGCCCTGCGGGCCCAGGAAAGGTTTGGCGCCTGCTAAGTCTACGATTAGCAGAATAGGCCCCAACAATGGCCTGACGAATCCATTTGCTAAGGGGAGGACTCCTCCTTTTAGGGTCACTGCGCACTCTACTTGTGCGGTTGGTGCGTTCTGTGCTTTTCAGCACCAGGCTTCTGTTGAACAAGTTTGTAAGGCTGCTACTTGGTCTTCCGTTCATACTTTTTCCAAGTTTTACAAGGTTGATGTGCGGGCTTCAGCGGATGCTGTTTTTGGCCGCAAGGTTCTGCAAGCTGCAGTGGTTTGAGTTGGTACATTCTTTACTGTCTCTGGTTCCCACCCATGACGGACACTGCTATTGGATGTCCCACATGAAGATCGAAGTGTAGTGTATGGCACACTTAGAATAATACCGTTTTGTGAGTACTCGCCTTTAAAATGGGTATTATGAGTGTGCCATACACTCCACTTCGCCCCACCCCTTTTTTTCAGGTATTCTGGGGCTTTTATATGGTGAACCATTGGTTTTGATTGATAAGGTTATAATTGGTTCTTCCTGGTCCCCTTACTGCTTTTTTACACTGGGAAATTGGTGGGAGGTCCCAGGTATATATGGACCGGGAGGGGCTTTCTTTTTTTGCATATTTATCTCTGTAGAAGTTCGCCCTCTACTGGAGATTACCCACATGTCATGAAGATCGAAGTGGAGTGTATGGCACACTCATAATACCCGTTTTAAAAGGGAGTACAATGTACAATGTATTTTAAGTGATCACCGTCCTCCCTCATTCTCCTTGTAGTCTTCAGGGAAAAAGGGGGGAGGGGGGTGTATGTGTATAGATATGTATGTTATGCAGTCTGTGCTTTCACTTTTCACATGTCTTTATTCTTGTGTCAGCCGCTGCACTGACTTGTCTTTATTGCTTTTAAATTTACCGCCGCCGCGCGCTGACTTGGTTCCGCGCTTGGCTGTGGCATTACCTCAGGCGCTGGTGCACCATCATTGGCGGTTGGGCTTTCTGGCTTCGGGGGGGGCGCTCTTGGGGGGGGGCGCTCTTGGGGGGGGCGGGGCCTGTCTTTGGCGCGTTCCACGTAATCGCTATTACTGGCCGACCCTCGAGGTATACCGACGACATCTTTTCTGACTTGGTTGGCCTATGCGCGACGGACTCCTACCTACCGCGGGCGGCTTTATCTGCTTCACTTTTGTTACGATGTACTTAAGGTCTTGTCTGCTTATGTCTTTCAGGCGGGACAAACCCTTCTTGGCTTCTCCCGGCCCTGTTTTTAGTATATTACTTGTAGGCCTTGTAAAAGTTATACTCCCACGTCCCTAGCGGGTTATTGGGGCATCCAGGGTTGCTATATAGCGTTATTCCCTATTGGCGTATAGCGCTGCTATAATCACCATATGGAGGCATCCCAGGATAATGTTACCGGGGTCCCCTTGGGACAAGACCGGCTGTGTGTAGCGTGTGGGCAGCCTCAAGCTGACATTGACAAGGCGCGGGTCTGTGTACCCTGTGCTCAGCAGGTGCTTGCATTGCAATCTGGCCTGCCAGTGGCTGCACCTCGTTTCACTTCACCTACTCCCCTAAGCTTAAATCTCACTCCTGCTGAGTTGCATACTAGTGGGGATTCTCAGCCTGATGTGTCTTCTAGACTGGCTACTGTTGAACAGATTGTTGCGAAGTCTTTAGCGCGTAAGGCCCCTGCTAAGTAGCCGCACTTGACGCCTAATGTTACTGTTTTCCCTATGGGAACTGAGGAGTTTTGGAATCTGTGTGGCTATACCCCGTCTGATGAAGGGGAGCTCTTTTCTGATTCAGGCTCATCTGATGAGAGACCAAGGGGTCATTATGATTCTGGCTCTGACCCCTGGGCCCTGGATGACACTGACAGATTATTGACCCAGATTTTTGAGGTTCTGTCTATCTCTCTCCCTGTTGAGGCTCCCAGGCAAAGAGGGGAGCTTTTCCATACAGCAAGATCACGTTTGGAATTTCCAGAGCAGGCACATTTCCATTCCCTTGTGCTCAAGGAATGGGAGCACCCCAGTAAACTTCCCGGGGGTTCCAAAGAGTTGGGATAGGAAGTATCCCTTTCCTGCTGAGGTGGTTAAATGTTGGTCATCCCCCGCCGAGGTGGATGCCCTTATCCTAGGGCTATCTAACACCTCTGTCATGCATTCACCTGATTCTACTACCCTGCGGGATGCTGAAGACCGGCGTATTGATCAGCTGGCATCCCACGCCTTTGCATGTGTGGGGACGGCGCTGTGCCCGGTCTGTGCCTCTGCCATTACTGCTGTGGCCACTAGAACCCTTATCAGAAATATGCTTGATAGTGCCCCTGATGAATTGCCTTGTGAGGTGTTTAATGCACTCCCTAGTTGTGATGTTTTTGTAAATTTTGTCATATCAGCATTGGATGACAACATCAGAATGTGTGCCAGAACTTCTGCCCTCGTGGTGGCTATACGCCGCTCGGTTTGGCTGCGCCAGTGGGCTGCTGACAACGCTGCCAAGAATGCCCTCACTGGCGGCAACCTCGGCCCTTTCGGGGGCACGGTTCCTTCTCCTCCCCTTACCGTGGTGCAAGACAGGGAAGGGGGGTTTCTTTCCCTGGGGCCCGGGGAGATTTCTGGGGTAGAGGCAGAGGACGTGGACGCCCTGGCTCCTCCTGGGGTCCCAAAGCTAAATCCTCTCCCAAGCCCCCTCAGGCATGATGGGGCGCCCTCACCCATCCGGGTGGGGGGACGGCTGCAGCACTTCGCTCACGTCTGGAGACTTCATGTCTCAGACCGGTGGATTCAGGAGGTAGCGTCCTCCGGTTACAAGTTGGAGTTTGCTGCCGATCCCCCTCCAAGATTCATCAGATCCCGGATTCCTCAGGAACCTGTGTCAGCTCAGGAGCTAGTGCAAGCAGTGCAAGGCCTCCTGGAGCTGGGGGTCATCTGCCAGGTCCCTTTAAGAGAAAAAGGCAAGGGCTTTTATTCCAACCTATTCACAGTACCCCAAAAAGGATGGTTCTGTCAGGCCCATCCTGGACTTAAAAATCAACACTACCAATTTGTGGCCTTGCCCTTCGGCCTCACTTCAGCTCCCAGGCTGTTCACCAAGGTGCTGGCTGGCGTGATGTTTCTGCTCAGATGTCACGGCGTCCGCGTGCTTCCCTATCTGGACGACATCCTCATCACCTCCCAGTCTCTACATCAGGGATCAGAGTTGGATACTCAGCTGGTGGTGTCCACTCTGGAGTCATTTGGATGGGTGATCAACCACCCCAAGTCCTCACTGTCCCCTTCCCTGGTAACTCCATTCCTAGGAATGAATCTGGATACAGTTCAGGCAAGGATCTTCCTTCCTCAGCAGAAGGTGGACAGTCTTATTGCACAGGCTCAGTCCCTTCTAGCTTGTCCCCATCCCTCCATCAGGCAGGGGATGCAGCTGGTGGGCCTGATGGTGGCATGCTTCGAAGCGGTCCCTTATGCTCAGTTCCACTTGAGGCCTCTGCAACTTCACCTATTGTTTGTATGGGACAAGGACCCAGCGTCCCTGGACAGGGTCTGTGTGCTCTCCCCCCTGGTCAGGAGGTCCCTCTTGTGGTGAATGGACTCAAGGAACCTGATCCTTTCTTGCCCCTCCCTGGGAGACCACGGATGCCAGTCTGTCAGGTTGGGGGGGTTTCTGGAAGTCCCTGCGGTTCCAGGGGAGGTGGGGCCCTCAGGAGTCCCACACACCTAGCAATGTCTTGGAGCTGCGAGCGATCAGGTTAGTTCTGGCTCGCTCGACTACTCATCTTCAGGTGCGCTCGGACAACCAGATGGCAGTTGCCTACATCAATCATCCGGGAGGGACCCGGAGCAAGGGGGCCCTCCAGGGAGCGTCTCTGATCCTGACTTGGGCGGAGGCCAATGTCCCCTGCATTTCAGCTGTGTACATCCCGGGGGTGGAAAATCACCTGGCAGACTCTCTGAGCAGGGGGACCTCTCGCCAGGGAAAATGGTCCCTATGCAGCAGGGTGTTTCAATCTCTGTGTCACTGTTGGGGCCAACCAGATGTGGATCTGTTTGCGTCCCGCCACAATCACAAGCTTCCAGCTTTTGTCTCTCTGTCCAGGGATCCTCTGGCCCTGACCTCGGATGTGCTAGCAATGTCATGGAAGGACTTTCAGTTCCTGTATGTCTTCCCCCCAATTCCCCTGCTGGGCAGGGTTCTGCGCAAGATTGCTCTGGAAGGGGTGCCAGCAATTCTGGTGGCCAAGAAGAGTGTGGTTCGCAGACGTGGTACAGCTGGCAGTAGATCAATACGCTCTGCCCTTAGTGCCAGATCTGATCACTCAGGGCTCACTACGCCACCCCAATTTACAAACTCTGGCTTTGACGGCTTGGCTGCTGAAACCTCTATCTTTATGCAGAAGGGGCTGTCTTCCTCAGTTGTGGATACTTTGATTAAAGCTAGGAAGAAGTCTTCCTCTTCCATTTATTACAGGGTTTGGCATGCCTACATTGACTGGTGGGAAGTCTCTTCCCTGTCGTGTGTTCTCTATTCCCAGGATTCTGGAGTTCCTGCAGCATGGGTTGGAGATGGGGTTCCAACTTAGTACTCTGAAGGGTCAGGTTTCTGCTCTGGCTATTTTTTTCCAGAAGTCCTTTGCTCAGCACCCTCTGATCAGGACTTTTTTCCAGGGGGTCACTCATGTGCGTCCCCCACTTAAACCTATGGTGCCTGTTTGGGATTTGAACTTGGTTCTGTCAGCCTTGCATGGTGCTCCCTTTGAACCTGTGCAGGATGCTGCCTTGGCCATTCTTGCGCTCAAGGTTGTGTTTCTGGTGGCTATCACGTCTGTCAGGCGTGTGTCTGAGTTGGCGGTGCTGTCCATTCAGCCCCCCTACTATGAGAGACACCAGGACAAGGTGGTGTTTCGTTTCAAACCTGATTTTCTGCCTAAGGTAGTGTCTGCCTTTCATTTGAATCAGGATATTGTTCTTCCTTCTTTGTGCCCTAATCCTAGCAATGCTAAGGAGAGAATTTTGCACTCTTTGGATGTGGTTAGGTGTCTGAAGTACTATCTGGTGGCTACTGCACCTTTCAGGAAAACTGATGCTCTTTTTGTGGTCCCTTCTGGTCCTAGGAAGGGTTTGGCTCCTGCCAAGTCTACTATCAGCAAGTGGATTCGTCAGGCTGTGATTCAGGCCTACTCTGCTAAGGGGAAGAATCCTCCCTTCCGCCTTACTGCTCATTCCACTCGTGCTATTGGTGCCTCTTGGGCTTTTCAGCACCAGGCTTCTGTTGAACAAGTTTGCAAGGCTGCTACTTGGTCTTCTGTTCATACCTTTTCAAAGTTTTACAAGGTTGATGTTAGGGCCTCAGCTGACGCTGTTTTTGGCCGAAAGGTTCTGCAGGCGGCAATGGTTTAAACTGCCTGCTGATGATTTTTCTTGGGGAACCCACCCTACTTTATGGACACTGCTATTGGATGTCCCAACTGTAAGTATTAGATTTGGAGCAGGACGTACTGTATACTAAGAATCATACAATTCTGATTACTCACCTGTAGAATTGGTATTATAAGTATACAGTACATCCTGCTCCAACCCACCCTTGGTTTGCATTTTCTTGGATCCCCTGTATGGTGATTGTTATCATTGTTATAGTTGATAGTTTGGATTGTTTAATTCTCCGGGCTTCTCCTTGACTGCTTTTCAATGCTGGGGATTTGTGGGAGGTCCCTGGGTACTTGAGGGGCCGGGAGGATCCTATTTTCGATGTCTCTGCAGTCCAGCGCCATCTGGCGGAGTATATCCCAACTGTAAGTATTAGATTTGGAGCAGGACGTACTGTATACTCATAATACCAATTCTACAGGTGAGTAATCACAGAATTTTTCTTCTCATACATATATTTTTTCTCATACATCTCAATAGAAGACAATGATTCTGCAGTCACACATAAATCCCATCATGGCTGCTTCCCATGAGCTTAGACTAGACTGTCCCTTTAGACCAGGTAGAGGATCACTTTAATGTGGATCAACATCCTACAGAAGGCATCCCCAATTGTACAGACTTCCAGATCCAAATGCTTGGAGACCCAGGCTAGTGCCTCCTGACTATGAAGGCTGTAGGTACATTTTAACATCTTTTTGGAATCACTTCTCTGCCATACATTTTTAATGAATACACCTTATGATAAAAAAAACACATATTAAAGTGGACCAACACGCAGGGGTGATCGGCCCAGGAATCTATAAGATTCCCGGGCCGATCACCTCCCTCACCGCGGGACACCCGAGATCGGGATGTCCCGCGGTGAGGGACCCCCCCCCCCAAAAGCCCCAAAAAACTGACCTGATCGGCGGCGGCCTCTGCCCCTCTAGGCGTGCGCGCACCCGCGCCGGCCGTTTGTGAATGGCCGGCGCGGGCGCGCGCACTGTCAAAGGGGCGCGCGGGAGGCGGCGGCGGACGCGCTGTCTTGTCCACGCTTGTCCGTGGCTACGTGGGAGCGTGGTGAGGTGAGTTTTGGGGGGTTTCTGGGGGGTTTTACACAGCCTAATCGGGGTGCCCCCCTGAAGTGCACCAAAACCCAGGATAGTCAAAATCCTGGGTGTTGGTCCACTTTAAAGCAACATGATATATTACATTCTAAGTATTCTCGTGTGCACAAGTCTTAAAATCCACTAAGCTTGTATTTTCTTTTTATATTTAACAGGGTCGCAGTCTTCTCCACTGGGCATGCGACCGAGGTCGCACAGAGCTGGTGTCTTTACTACTCTTCCATAATGCTCACATAAATATGCAGGTAAGAAAATAATACCTGGTTGGCTTGTGTAACAAGCTGCAACTTGAGATTTTGTCAGCACAATGTAAGTGATAGTGTGATGAGTCCTTTGTAATTCTTAGTATACAGTACGTCCTGCTCCAGATATAATACTTACACTCGGGCTTATCCTCCGCCAGATGGCGCTGTACTGCAGAAGCATGCGAAAACAGGCTCCTCCCGGCCCTTCAAATACCCAGGGACCTCCCACGAATCCCCAGATTTCTCTGCAGTGCTGACTGCGAAGACATGAAGTATCACTCTCTCGCAGGTGAGCAGGGCTTTCAAGCCTGCGGCCCTGTTGGACTATTCCCACCCGTCCTCCCTGTGATGTGCCTCCCAGCTTGGGCTGCGTCGGTCGGGTGAAGGTAGGCAGCACCTTGTGTGCTTATGGAGCCATGCTCCACCGCAGTCCCCCACCAAAGGGTAGGCGGTTTAGGCTGATGGTGAGCCTCTAGAGGATGCCCTCCCGCGCTATTATCCCATGCCCCGTGTAGCGGTGCGCCCTATACAAAGGATCGCCATCCTCCCTCGTTCCCCCCGTGGCCCGGGGGGAAAGAAAGGGGGGGGGGTATGTGTGTGTGTAGCAAGGTCTTGTGTATGTTTTACACATTATGGCCTTAGTCTAACCGGACTAGTATACCAGGGGTCAGAACCGCGCTGTTAGTTCCTACGGTAATTGTCGCCGCCGCGCGCACTGCTTCCCTTGCTGGATGTGCGGCGCCGGGCGGCGACGTCTCCTCAGACGCTGCGGCGTCTTCATTGGCAAATCATCTCCTCTAGTGTCTCATTCACTCCACTCCTATAACAGTTTGTATCCACCTCAGAGCTTTGTATCCACCTCAGAGCTTCGCGCTCTTCGGGGGGGGGGGACATAGGTTGGGGCGCTCCGCGTCACTGGACGCTCTGGCCCGCCCTTCGAGGTTCGCTTTGGCGCCATTTGGATGGTTGCATGTACGCGTGGTGGCGGTCCTCCTCCTCCCTTGGTCTGTAAGTGCCCTAGCGGGCGATATTCATGATCCTTCTTACTGCGCATGGTTCTGACACCCTTTATTCCCATTATGTCTTTCAGACTGGTGAACACCTTTGGCTTCTCCCGGCCCGGTGTTAAACTATAGCGGGCCTTGTTAAATTCTCCCACTTCCATAGCGGGTCTTGGGGCATCCAGGGTTACTTAAAGTGTAAATCCCTACCGACATATTGTGCCTTTGAATTAATCACCATATGGAGGCATCTCAGAATTATGTGACCGGGGTCCCTTCGGGACAAGATCGGCGGTGTATAGCGTGTGGACAACCCCATGCTGATGCTGGCAGGGCACGGGTCTGCGTACCCTGTGCCGAGCAAGCATTTGCCCTGCAATCAGGTCGGCCAGTGGCTACACCTAGCTTCAATTCACCTATCTCCCCAGGCATAAATCTCTCTCCTGCTGAGTCGCCTACAAGTGGGGAATTGCTGCCTGCCGGCCCTTCCGGGCTGCCTACGGCTGAACAGATTATTGCTAGGTTGTCAGAGCGAATGGGCCCTGGTAGGAAGCGGCACCTGTCGCCCCATGTTTCTGTATGTTCCATGAGAACTGAGGGGTTTGCTACTCCGTGTGACTATACCCCTTCTGAAGAAGGAGAATTGTTCTCTGACTCCAGCTCTTCTGATGAGATGACGAGGACTCACGATGATTCTGGCCCGGAATACCGGGGCCAGTGTGACACTGACGACCTGTTGCTTAAGGTCTTAAAGGCACTGTCTATCTCTCCCCCCGTCAGGTCCCCAAGCCTAGAGGGGAGCGTTTCCATACTGCAACTGCACGTTTGGAATTTTTAGAGCAGGCTCATTTTCAATGGGAATGCCCCAGTAAACTTCCAGGGGTTCCAGGGGACTGGGAAAGGAAATACCCATTTCCCCCTGAGGTGGTTAATTGCTGGTCGTCACCCCCCGTGGTGGATGTGCCGATCATAGGGGTCCCTAACCCCCCCTTTATTACAACCCCTGCCTATAGCGCCCTTCGGGATGCTGAGGACCGACGCATTGAGCTGCTGGCCTCCCATGCCTTTTCCTGTGCCGCAGCCATTACTGCGGTGGCCGCTAGAACCCTCATCAAAAAATTGCTCGATCATCACCCCGAGGATCTCCTTTGGGAGGTGTTCAATGCACTCTCCAATTGTGATGTATTTGTGAAGTTTATTCTATTGGCGCTAGAGGACGCGATTAGAATGTGTGCAAGAACCTCCGCCCTTGCGGTGGCTATTCGTCGCCTGCTCTGGCTGCGACAGTGGGGTGCTGATGACGCTACAAAAAAGACCCTTACTGGGCTCCCCTTCAGAGGGCGACGCCTATTTGGGGCCCGTCTAGACCTGTTCGGGAAAAAGGGCAAATCACCCCTTCGCAGACGGCCGTCCCGGCCCCCTCGAGACAGAAGCACCCCCCCCCCCCTACCTTAGTGTTAAACAGGAACCAGGGGTGTCTTTCTGGATTTTTGGGGGAGACTCCCTTCCCACGAGCAGCAGGCAACGCTCTGGCCCCTCCGGCGGGGCTAAGCCCAAATCTTCCACCAAACCCCCTCAAGCATGATGGGGCGCCCTCGCCCGGCTGGGTGAGGGGATGACTGCAGCACCTTGCTCTTATCAGGAGGCATTTCGCCTCCCTCTGGCGGATCAGGAGGTGGTGTCCTCCAGATACAGGATAGAGTTTGCTGCACTGCCTTCCCCAGTTCTTATGAGACCCCAGGTACTCCTGGTCTCTGCCCCTGTTTGGTTGCTGGCTCAGGCCATGCTAGGCCTGCAAGGTCTGAGGGTCTCTTGCAGATTGCCCGTAATAGGCAGAGGCAAGGGCCGATATACCACCTCCCACAGCCCCCCGAAGGACGGGTCAGGTGGCCATTCTGGATTCTCAGTTTTCTCTAATTACGGGCAGTTTCCTGCATGGATACTCTTGAGTTTGGCCATCAGCACCTTGCGCCCAGTGGGCGTCTTGCCGCCTGGGGCACTCTTCAATGCTTAGGTTTACATCCCTGTGCCCTCAGATCTCTGAGGCTTTCCAGGTTCGTGTTGGAAGTCCAACACTGTTAATTGTGGCCTGCTATCTGGCCTGCTATCTGGCTCTCTTCAATTCCCAGAGTGTCACTCAGGTGCTGTCGATGGTGATGTCTCTGATGAGACCAAGGGACGTCCGCGCGATGTTTACCCGGACGCCCCCCCCCCTCACTTCCCTGTCTCTGAGTCAGGCTAGTTGGATACCTGGCTGGCGGGCCACTGGGAGTCATTTGGATGGGTGTTCAATCACCTCGAGTGCTTGCTGTTCCCTAAAGTGGTGACTCCATTAATAGGAATGATTCTGGATCAGGTTCAAACCAGATTCTCCCCCTTTAAGCAATTAGGTGGGCATTCTGGTCTCATGGGCCCAGTCCCTCACTACTGTCCCGGTTTCTTAACCAGGCAGGATGCAACTGGTGGGCCGTGGTTAACTTGCTCGGCAGGAGCCCGAGCAGCTAAAGAGGTCCCTTATGCTTAGTTCCCTTGGGCCGTCTGCGACTTCTAGTGGTAAGCATAGGACAGGGATCCAGTACTCCGGGAGCAGGGCCTGTGGGCCTTCCCTCCTGTATGACGTTCCTTCTCTTGAAAGTGGATGAACTCGTGGGACCTGTCTGTGGGCAGTTCCCTCTTGCCTTCCTGGAGGCGGCCACCATGGACGCCAACCCTTCAGGTTGAGGGGATGGTTTCTTCCAAAAACTCTCGCCGAGTTTGTCGTTGGTGGGGCCTTAGAGGGTTCTTACGTCTATGAAAGCATTTTCAGTTGGCTCTTCTCGCTTGGCCGTTCCCCCTCCGGAATTGCCAGGCTGGGGGTGCTCGGTCCGTCTGACGACGGACGTACTATATTAACCATTGGAAGGAGCTTGGAGCTGGCGGACCTTCCAGGGAGTGTCTATGTTCCCTTCTGGGCGGAGACAATGCTCCCTGCATGTTAGTGATATTAGCTCCAGCGAAGCCCCTCTGCGACAGGATGTACTAATCCCCGTGTCATGGATCTGTTGGGTCCCGTCACCTTCACAGGCTATCGACCTTTGTTTCTCTGTCCCAGGATCCTATGTCAGTGGTCCGGATGCCTTTAGTACCATCTTGACAGGACCTCGGTTCTATATGTCCTTCTCCATTCCCTCTGCTAGGCAGGGTTATGCAGAAGATTCCTCTGGTAAGGGGACCAGTGATTTTGGTGACCCCAGTTGACCTAGTATAGTGTGGTTGCAGACATGGTACTGCGGTCAGTAGTTCTGCATCTTGCCAGGAGTGCCAGTTGATGACTCAGGGCCGCCCTTTACGTCACTATAATTCATGGTCCCTGGCCTAGTCGATCTGTCTGCTGAAACATACATCTTGTTGGAGACAAGTTTTAGCTGTCTCTGTGTTGGTGACTATGGGAAGGCTAGGAGTAAGCCTCTTCCTCGTTGTCTTCTATCGTTGTTGGGTATGGCATACCCACATTTATTGGGGCAAGTCTAGTTCTCTTATTGTTGAACGTTCTCGGTTCCCAGGTTCCAGTGTGGCTTTCAGCAGGAATTGGAGTTGGTTCCCAGCTCACTTATCTGAGGGGTCAGGCTCTGCCCTGTCCCGCTTGCCTTAGCAGTCTCTGGTTCAGTCTTACTTGGTTAAGACTTCCTTCAGGGGGTGCTCATGTGCGTCCTCCATGTACTCCTATGGTCCCTGTTGGGATTGAAGTTGTATTCATTCCGTCTGCTTGCAGGATTGTCCCTTGGTCCTATTTAGGACGCTGTCTGGATGTCCTTAACCTCAAGGTTGTCCTTCTGGTGACTGTTGCCTTGGTCAGGCGTGTGTTAGCGGGCGGTTTCGGTCTACCTAGCTCTCCTTCCTTGAGATACACCAAGATAAGGTGGAGTTCCGCCTGAAGCCGGATTCTCTACATCTGTAGGTGTCGTATGTTCAATTATCTGAGATATTGTTTTCCACGGCTGTCCCCCTTCCTTGCAACGTCGAGGAAGTGGTTCTGCATTCCTTATGCAGATGTTGGCAGTTTTTTCTTAGAAGTCACTTGTTCCTTAAGGGAACTGAGGTTCCTTGGGGCTTGGGGTCATTACATCCTGATTGTGCTCATTCTCGCCCGCTCTCGGAGTTGGGCGGTTTGGTCCTGGTTGTTACCTTAATGGATGTTACTACTGGTCCCTTGTTTTGTTTTTTGGCCTTGGCTTCTGCCAAATTCATTGCTAATCGGATTGTCAGGCTATTACTCAGGCCTATTCAGGCAAGGGGGAGAACCTCCCTTGTCGCCTTGATTCCTTATATGCGGGCTTGATGCCTCTTGGGTTCAGCTACAGTTTTGCTGTTGAACGGATTGGTTAGGCCACTAACATTGGCCTTCTGTTTTCATTCCTTTTGCAAGGTTCGTTTTACAACGTTGATGTTAGGGCCTCAGCTCATGCTCTCTTGGCCATCTGCTTCTGCAGGTGACAGTGCTTAACTGTCTGCTGTGGTCGTATTGTTGTTGGGGATCCCACCCTACTTATGGACACTGCTTTTGGATGTCCCGAGTGTAAGTATTATATCTGGAGCAGGACGTACTGTATACTAATAATAATACAATTCTGTGAAATACTCACCTGTAGAATTGGTATTATTAGTATACAGTACGTCCTGCTCCACCCCACCCTGTTGTTGCTTTTTCTGGATCCCCTGTATGGTGATTGTTATCATGGTTATCTTTACCAGTTGCTCTGGGTGGTTTAATTCTCCCGGCTTCTTGTTCACTGCTTTTCAATGCTGGGGATTCGTGGGAGGTCCCTGGGTATTTGAAGGGCCGGGAGGAGCCTGTTTTCGCATGCTTCTGCAGTACAGCACCATCTGGCGGAGGATAACCCCGAGTGTAAGTATTATATCTGGAGCAGGACGTACTGTATACTAATAATAACAATTCTACAGGTGAGTATTTCACAGAATTGTATTTTTGCTAACCCCAGTCACCACACTGCTCTATACCAACAACGTGCTTACTGCATTTGACCTCCACCCATCTGTGCTGATATGCAAACCTTCTGGTTTTACTGGAGTTTTCAGTTGGGGCTGAAGGTCACAGTGACCGCTTTCTGGTCTACTACAGAAGCTCAAAAGTGCAAACCAGATTTTAATGTAAACCTTTATCAATCTTCTGAATAACATGTAAATACGATGTGTACGCTTTGCATTTACTTGAAATGTCGGTACCCTAAAAACTTACTTTTTTTGCCATTCTTCCAAAGGGAGTTCTTTATATTCTAGTTCTGTACATTTTGCATGTGCACAGGTAAGTAGTTTAAATTGACCCTCAGACTCCAATGCAGTTGTTAAAAGGCAAATAAAGGCTTTATGGGGAAAAAAGACAATATTTACCTTAGCTCCTGGATGGGTGATCCAGCACTGTACCAGTTTTTCTGGACAAGGCTGCTTTACCATCAGTTATAACACACTTGGACTTGCCTTGCTGACCTAAAGTGAATTCAGCATGGTCATTCTGGGCAAACACTCTTCTGTCAATCATCGAAGTAGCTTCCTACCTCATAATTGGGGGTGGGGGGGAGCACACCTGCAGTCTAGCCGAAGTAGACAGCCAGCGCCTTTCTAGCTCACCTGGCTGGAGAAGGGAGTATTGTCTTTTAAAAAAAAAAAAAAAAAAAAAAACTTGCAATCGCTCTTTTAGGAAATAATTAAAAGCTTTTGTAGAGGCAACAGCTTCACCCACTATATGTAGCTAGATATGCGCAGCTGGCTTTTTTTTTTCCTCATACTGAAGTAATTACTTTTGTTCTTCTGTTGAAATGTCATTGCTGGTACTAAAAGAAATCTGTTATCTGCCTAAGGATGTTTAGAAATGATGGTAAATGGTTGCCTCAAATGGCTTTCCTGATTGACACCTGTTGCCATAGAAATACAACCAACAGAAGTACAGTTTATCCGATATTCTTTACAGCGATGTTTTCAGTGCCAGCCTACCTTTTTGTCACCCTCTGTTGCCAGACCACATTTTTCACTATTTTGTGTAATACATGTTCAGCTGTGATTTTTGAAGGGATTTCCCAGAAAAATTTAATTTTTTTTCAGTCTGGGCTTTAACATGAAATGTTGTTTGTAATTTTTGTAGTGTAGCCTCTATATCTTTGGACAAAATATGTGCAAAATGTTTTTTTTTCCAAAAAATCACATTTTATATAAAAGCCCAATTTCTCCAGGTTACAACAGTATCACATATGTGAAACAGCGCTTTAGGAGATTTTCAGATAAAATACAACTGCCATGCACACCTTGCAGTTCTTCAAGAAAAACAACCTTTTACATTTGAAATGCCCGCACAAACTATAAATTCTCTGGAAGTACACACCTCAAGCTTTCTAGGTGTATCAGGCTTGTTGATGTGAGCTCAATTTCTGGAAGTAATCCCTCAATGAATTATTTGGTTGCACAAGGTTTCCTAAAAAGAGAATAAAAAAAGCAGAATCCAAGCCACATTTTCTTACTGTAGCAGGGGACAATGCCAAGCCCATTTTCTATGTGCTTGCCACTTAATGGTAGGGGAAGTGAACACGTAGACTCTACAAGCTTGGTATTTAAAGCGTTAAATGGTAAAAACAGATTGACATGCCGCAGCTTAGGAGCGGAAATCTCAGAACTTGTTGGTATCTAGAGCTTTTCTTGTTTGCTTGACACTTGTCCCCTCTTAGTCATATCTCTCCTTTAACCCTTTAAATGCCAAGCAAGTAGTTTCTACGTGGTTGCTTCTCCTACCGTTAAGTACAAGCATGTAGAAACTATGTGCCTGTCATTTCCGATCGGAGCTTCCTCGCCTCTCACCCGCCCTGCGCCGATCACTATCGGCATCTGTCATCAGATGACAGCGGCGAGGGACCCAGGATCGGAGGCGAGTAGAGTAAAAAAAAAAAATAATAAAGATCATTTTTTTCTCTTTGTGTGTGGTGTCTTTTTTTTTTTTTTTTTTTTTTTATACATTTAACCCCTTGTGAACTGGTAAGGGGTCCATGAGACCCCCCCATACCAGTTCACAAGGCTGGGGGCTGGCAAGTCACCTGTGGCTAGCGGGTGACTTGCCATTAACCCCCGGCACCCCCATTACCTGCCTCCCCAAAGCCCGGGGGGGGGGCAGAAGGGCCCGTGGCCACGGGCTATGCGGGCTTGTAGCCTGCAGGGCCAGGGCCCACAAAAGCTGGCCCCTGTGCCCTGTTTCTACAAGCCCTGCATAGCTGGTCCCAGGCTGGTTACTTTAAGTAAGGGGGACCCCATGTCAATTTTTTTTTTTTTTTAAGGGTTTTTAACCCTTAAAAATAAAATGGGGTCCCCCATGTTGTGTTTTTTTTATTAACCCTTTATGTTCTGTCACCCAGCAGTTATAAAAGGCTTCCAGCAGGTGAGCAGAAGCCAGTGATTGCCGAGGGACACAGTACTCCAGGATGGATGGGAGGTAAGTATTAAAAAAAAATAATAAAATATTTTTTTCTTTGTGTGAGGTGTCTTTTTTTTATTTACATTTAACCCCTTGTGGACTGGTAAGGGGTCCATGAGACCCCTATACCAGTTCACAAGGCTGGGGGCTGGCAAGTCACCTGCGGATAGCGAGTGACTTGCCATTAACCCCCGGCACCCCCATTACCTGCCTCCCCAAAGCCCAGGGGGGGAGGGCAGAAGAGCCCGTGGCCACGGGCTATGCGGGCTTGTAGCCTGCAGGGCCAGGGGCCACAAAAGCTGGCCCCTGCGTCCTGTTTCTACAAGCCCTGCATAGCTGGTGCCGGGCTGGTTACTTTGGGTAAGGGGGACCCCATGTCAATTTTTTTTTTATTTTTAACGGTTAACCCTTAAAAATCCCCCCCCCCCCCCCAAAAAAATGGGGTCCCCCGGGAGGGGGGACTCTGTCATTTTTTTTTTCTCGATTTAACTCCTTGTAGTGTGGATGGTAGTTGTATTTTATTTGTAAATGTTATAAAGTACTTGTTTCAGTTAGGGGGATCTCCTGGGCAGGAACGGGGGGCTACCGATAAATATGTTGTACCGTTCTGATCCGTAGAAATGGGGCTTTCACATGCAATATGGTTTTCTTTAATAAAATACATTTTATTCTTAGTATACAGTACGTCCTGCTCCAGATAGATTACTTACACTTGGGTTATCCTCCGCCAGATGGTGCTGCTCTGCAGAGACATGTAAAACAGGCTCCTCCCGGCCCCTCAAATACCCGGGGACCTCCCACAAATCCCCAGATTTCTCTGCAGTGCTTACTGCGAAGACATGAAATTATCACTCTGTCGCAGGTGAGCGGGGCTATTAACCTGCGGCCCTGTTGGACTATTCCCACCCGTCCTTCGTGTGATGTGCCTCCCAGCCTGGGCTGCGCTGGTCGGGTAAAGGTAGGCGGCACCATGCGTGCTCATGGAGCGCTGCTCCACCGCAGTCCCCCACCAAAGGGTAGGCGGTATAGGCTGATGGTGAGCCTTTATGGGATGCCCCTCCCGAATTATTGTCCCATGCCCCGGTAGCGGTGGGCCCTGTACAAAGGGTTGCCATCCTCCCTCATTCTCCCTGTAGCCTTCGGGGGGGAAAGAAAGGGGGGGGGTGTGGATGTCAGTGTATTGTGATTACGTGCATATGGCCTTTTGTAATGTCTGCTTGGACTAGTATATGTGGTGTCAACGGCCGCACTGACTTGTCTTTTTACACTGCAAATGCCGCCGCCGCACGCGCCTTTTCCATCATCATGCCGCCTCGCATCACGGCTCGCTCTGGCCCGCCCTTCGAGGTACTCGGTGCCATGTCTGGTCGCGCGCGCGTGTGACGTTCTTACTTACCGTGGTCCATAAGTGCCCTCGCGGGCGGCTTTATACTCACTGTAGTGTGTTTCGGTTCTGACACCATTCTTCTCATTGTGTCTTTCAGACGGGTGAATCCATTGGCTTCTCCCGGCCCGGTGTAATTTTATAGTTGGGCCTTGTAAAATTACTCCCACTTCCCTAGCAGGTCATTGGGGTATCCAGGGTTGCTTTATAGCGTCAATCCCTACTGGCATATTGTGCATAATAATCACCATAGGGAGGCATCTAAGGATAATGTGACCGGGGTCCCTTTGGGACAAGACCGCCGGTGTATGGCGTGTGGACAACCTCATGCTGATGCTGACAAGGCATGGGTCTGTGTACCCTGTGCTGAGCAAGCGCTGGCCTTGCAATCTAGCCTGCCAGTGGCTGCACCTCGTTTCACTTCACCTACTCCCCCAAGCTTAAATCTCACTCCTGCTGAGTTGCATACAAGTGGGGATTCTCAGCCTGATGTGTCTTCTAGACTGCCTACTGCTGAACAGATTATTGCGAGGTCCTTAGCACGTAAGGGCCCTGGTAAGAAGCGGCACCTGACGCCGTATGATACTGTTTTCCCTATGGGATCTCAGGAGTTTATGAATCTGTGTGGCTATACCCCTTCTGATGAAGGAGAACTCTTTTCTGACTCAGGCTCATCTGATGAGAGACCAAGGGGTCATGACGATTCTGGCTCTGACCCCTGCGCCCCGGATGACACTGACAGATTATTGACCCAGATCTTTGAGGTTCTGTCTATCTCTCTCCCTGGTGAGGCTCCCAGGCAAAGAGGGGAGCGCTTCCATACAGCAACATCATGTTTGGAATTCTAGAGCAGGCACATTTCCATTCCCTTGTGCTCAAGGAATGGGAGTGCCCCAGTAAACTTCCCGGGGTTTCCAAGGGATTGGGATAGGAAGTATCCTTTTCCACCTGAGGTGGTTAAATGTTGGTCATTCTCCCCCCGAGGTGGATGTCCCGATAATAGGCTATCTAACACCCCTGATTCTACTACCCTGCGGGATGCTGAGGACCGGCGCATTGACCTGCTGGCCTCCCACGCCTTTGCATGTGCGGGGACGGCGCTGCGCCCGGTCTGTGCCTCTGCCATTACTGCTGTGGCCACTAGAAACCTCATCAGAAATATGCTTGATAGTGCCTCTGATGATCTCCCTTGAGGTGTTTAATGCACTCTCCAGTTGTGATGTGTTTCTAAATTTTGTTCTAGTAGCATTGGATGACACCATCAGAATGTGTGCCAGAACACATCCTGCGTCCTTCAGGAAAACTGATGTTCTTTTGTGGTCCCTTCTGGTCCTAGGAGGGACTTGGCTTCTGCTAAGTCTACTTTCAGCAAAAGGATTTGTCAGGCTGTGATTCAGGCCTATTCTGCTAAACGGGAGTATCCTCCCCTCTGCCTTATTGTTTATCCTACTCTTACTATTGGTGCCTCTTGGGCCTTCCAGCACCAGGTTTCTGTTGAACAAGTTTGCAAGGCCGCTACTTGGTCTTCTGTTCATGCCTTTTCAAAGTTTTACAAGGTTGATGTTAAGGCCTCAGCTGATGCTGTTTTTGGCCGCAAGGTTTTGCAGGCGGCAGTGATTTAAACTGTCTGCTGTTACCTTTTTTATTGGGGATCCCACCCTACTTTATGGACACTGCTATTGGATGTCCCAAGTGTAAGTAATCTATCTGGAGCAGGCAGTACTGTATACTAAGAATAATACAATCCTGTGAAATACTCACCTGTAGAATTGGTATTATAAGTATACAGTACGTCCTGCTCCACCCCACCTTGGTTTTTGCATTATTCTGGATCCCCTGTATGGCGATTGCTATCATTGTTATAGTTTCCAGTTTTTGGGTGGTTACATTCTCCTGGCTTCTTGTTCACTGCTTTTCAATGCTGGGGATTTGTGGGAGGTCCCCGGGTATTTGAGGGGCCGGGAGGAGACTGTTTTACATGTCCCTGCAGTGCAGCGCCATCTGGCGGAGGATAACCCAAGTGTAAGTAATCTATCTGGAGCAGAACGTACTGTATACTTATAATACCAATTCTACAGGTAAGTATTTCACAGAATTGTATTTTATTTAAAATAAAGGAGTCCATTTTCTAAAAAAAATGTATTTTTTTTTTTACTTAATATTGTAAAAAACAAAATAAAATTTACAAACAAGACATTTCATGTTAAAGCCTAAACTCTGCTGAAAAAAATATATATATAATTTTCCTGAAAATTCCAGCAAAAATGGCGCAAAACAGGGAAAAATGACCTGGATTGCCGGGATAAATTCCAGAAAGATGAGCCCACTACAACAAGCTGGGTATGCTTAGAAAGCTTAACGTGTACTTTCAGGGAATATATGTTTTATGGGGAATATTCCAAATGTATAGGGTTGTTTTGGTTGAAAAATCGCAAGGTGCGCACTTTGTCTGCAGAGCTGAAATTTTCAAGTAAAATTACCGTTACGCACATGCTTTACTTTGGGGTGTTTGGCAACTCTTCCCTTGACAGTAGCAATGCATGTTGGGTATGGTTCTGTTCGAGGAATGTTGCTTTTTCAGATTAAACTTGTTTTTTCTTGTTTGTATATAGTTTTTTTTAGAAAAATGTTGCTTTAATTCTGGCTTATGGCCACATCAACAAGCCTGGTACACCTAGAAAGCTTGAGGTGTGTACTTCCAGAGAATATATAGTTTGTTGGGGGTATTTCAAATCTAAAGGGTTTTTCTGGAAAAACTGCAAGGTGCGCATAGCATAGTTGTATTTTATCTGGAAATCCCCGAAAGCTCTGTTTCAGTTTGGGGGAGTCTCCTGGGCAGGAAAGGGTGTCTACCTATACATATGTGGTACCGCTGTGACCGGGAGAAATTGGGATTTCAAACACAATAAGATTTTATTGACAAACTTACATTTTTTATTACAAAAAAACACTACAAATTGTAAAAAATAGATTTCTTTTTATTTTTTTGCACATTTCACCCAAAAATATTGAGAATACACCTAAAATGACAAACAAGACATTTCATGTTAAAGCCCAGACTCAATAAACAATATATAATTTTTCTGGGAAATCCCTTCAAAAATCACATTTGAACATGGGGAGCGCATAATAGTGCAAAATAGTCTGGCAACAAAGGGTGACAAAAACTCCAGGTAGGCTGCCACTTAAAAGGTTAAATGTAGGAGAATTTTCTTTTCACAACATGGAATGGGACCTGATTGAGTCAATAATAAATACATTGTGAAGTGCTTGCTGTTCTTTTTATGTGTAAGACCACTCTCCGTGAAACTGGGTATTTGCTATATTTGCAGTGGATTCCCCAAATTCAAGAGACCAAGTGGGGCTGCACTAAGTTTGAAACAGCCTATGTAAATGGTAATACTACGTGCAGACTCACCAAATACCCTTAACCAGGGAGAGCACAAACTAAAGAGCATAGAACAATGAAAATGCATTTCCTTGAACTCTGAAAAGTAATGACCACACCAAAAAAATGATTGTAATTAAAAAAATAACAAACATGTATTCAATAGCAACAAATGATTCACTATAAACTGCACACAACCCAGACATGCAAATTAGAAGACCACATGATAAAAAAAACCTGGAAAGCCAATGCAGGGATAAACAGAGTTGAAAATATCAAGGTAATGCTGTGGTGGCTCCTAAAATTAAAATTACAAAGTGCAATGTAAAGTACAAGTGCTTTATCTCAATCAAGAATACATACAAACAAATTCAACACCCCACCCACAACACTACATCAAACTTACCCCCCTAAACAAAAGGAAAAATATATATATACAAATAGAAGACAGGATTTAAAAGTGTAACAAGCATGCAGATAAGTGCAAAGAGCATATGAAGAAGCCACCACGTACGTATCTGCTGGTAACGGGGAAATCCAGGGGTGAAGACTGTTCCCATGCGTTCTGTGACTCACATTGCCACTGTCTCAGAAACGTTCTCCTATTTAGCCGGCTGATCGAAACGAGTGTGAGAAAATTAGTCCCTGGCCCCCACCAATAAAATTGTGTGCCTGTCCCAAGACCATTCCTGATGGGCATGCTGCTGTGCCCACCTGGCCAGCAAGATGCGCAAACAGCAGCCAGTCAGGAGCTGGAGCCCGGATGCCAGCAATGGCTCACCAAACACTCTAAAGCTCATTTCTCAAGCTCAAAGTTAAAGGAATACTGGCTACACTACTTGAATGTGGCAGAAGGGGGGGGGGGCTACCAACGGCTGCCACCAGTGGCAGGTCTTGGCTCACCCCCTCGATTGCCATAAATGAAAGGGGCATGCCAGTGTCGCTGTGATTGATGGCTGGGGCGATTCCCTGTTTTGAACACGAATCTATGGATGATTGGAAACAGGCGGCAGTGGACTGATCAGGTTAGATAAAGTGAATGACTAGGAGCAAACCTCTGCTGAGGATGAAACTTCTTGGGTCTTTGCATATTATGGATCAGTGGTATGTCCTTTTAAAGATTAAAACTTACACTGCTCATTTTATTTGCAACTGTATTCTCCCATGAAGCACTGTGTGTTCTGCCCAGATCTCCTGCTGTTGAATAGGTAGACTTATACTGCAGGTTTTTTTTTGTAAATGGTGGCAGGTTAGTAAATCTCATTACAGGAAAGGTCATGCTGCCTAAGCGGTTTGTCTTTTCTAGTCCAAGCTTAAAGTGCTTTGTTATATTGCGCTGCAGTTTTTTCTGAACCCTTTTTGGGTTAAAACAGATGAAAAAAAGTTTTAGGTGTTGTAGCTTAACCTGTTTTAAAGGTTGCCCACTTAAATCCAGTCAGGCATCTTCCACTACTGTACAAGTGGATATAAATAGATTGTGCTGTAGAGATGTGGGGGGGTGAAATAAGAGTTAGGGTGGGGGTATTTTTGAAGCTTTCAGGGGAGGACAATCCAGAGATAATAAATAGCAGAGAAAGCATCTCCACCGGGAGAGATTCTCGCAAACAACATTATTATTGAACGCTCAATCCATTGCCAAATCCATCTAATTACTGACAACAACCTGCAGCCCAGACGTCCTGAGAGCCTTCAGCTTCTAGATGCTGTGGGGAAGACTACCATTTTCCATCCTATGAAATCGCTACTTTACCTCTGTGAGTGCTGATCATACCGAAATACTGTAACTGCAGTAGATGAATGTATGTATGAACGAGTGAAATATTTCTCACAGAAAAGGATTGCAGGAACACATTTTTTGCTATACACGTTTATTCCCTTTGTGTGTATTGGAACTAAACCAAAAAAGGAGGAAAAAAAACTAATTGGACATAATGTCACACCAAACTCCAAAAATGGGCTGGACAAAATTGTCACCCTTTCAGATTTGTGGATAAATAATATTGTTTCAAGCATGTGATGCTCCTTTGAACTCACCTGGTACAAGTAACAGGTTTGGGCAATATAAAAATCATAGCTGAAAGCAGATAAAAAGGAGAGGAGTTTACTTAGTCTTTGCATTGTGGGTCTGTGTGTGCCACACTAAGCATGGACAACAGAAAGGAGAAGAGAACTGTCTGAGGACTTGAGAACCAAAATTGTGGAAAACAACCTCAAGGTTACAAGTCCATCTCCAGAGATCTAGATTTGCCTTTGTCCACAGTGCGCAACATTGTCGAGAAGTTTGCAACTTTGCACTGTGGCTAATCTCCCTGGGCGTAGACGGAAGAGAAAAATTGATGAAAGGTGTCCATGCAGGAAAGTCCTGAGTCTGAGGATTACCAACAGTTTTTGGGTCGCTCTGTACAGCCCAGCGTCAGAAAGCTGGGTTTGAGTCCGAGATCTTGGGTCTTCTAGCAGGACAATGACCCCAAACATAAGTCAAAAAGCACCCAGAAATGGATGGCAACAAAGTGCGGGAGAGTTCTGAAGTGGCCAGCAATGAGCCCAGATCTAAATTCCATTGAACACCTTGGAGCAGTCTGCAGAGAAGGAGTGGTCCAACATTTCGGCTGAGAGGTGTAAGAAGCTTATTGATGGTTTTAGGAACCGACTGATTTCAGTTGCAGGGTGTGCAACCAAATATTTAGTTAAGGGTGCCAATTTTGTCCAGCCCATTTTTGGAGTTTGGTGTGACATTATGGCCAATTTGGATTTTTTTTTCTCCCTTTTTTGGTTTAGTTCCAATACACACAAAGGGAATAAATGTGTATAGCAAAACATGTGTTACTGCAATCCTTTTCTGTGAGAAAAATGTCAGGGGTGCCAACATTTACAGCCATGACTGGTATCCTGTAAAATTATGTAATGGTAAAATGATAGATACTAGTTTAATATGAAAAATGCTATTTGCTATGTCCAAGCAACTATGATGCACGTTTTGAAGACCTATTGGCTACACCTGCTATTTTGTGATATACACAAGTTAGGGGTATTAGGGTTTGTGTGGGCAGCAAGAAGAAATGCTTACAATTGTCGGTCACGCTGCCTTGATCCCTCACAGCCACATACCTTCACTCACTTCCATTAGACTCTCTTTTTGATTGGCAGCAGGGACGCACAGTGTGATTGTCCCCTGCTGATTTTTAGCAGTATGCAAACAGAAAAGCGTTGAGTGTCGATTAAAATGGCCCATGCACCAAGGAATTGAAGCAGCAGGTAGTCGAGTAAATAAAAAACGTTTTGAGATTTCTGCCTGCACATATTTTGATTGTGTAGTCTAAAAATTAAAAGGGTATGACGCCTTAGTAATTTATGGCCAATAATAAGCTTAGCCTATTAAGTTACAAACAGGGTCATAAAATTGATATGGCCATGCAATCTCCTCTGGACAAACATTTGTTGAAGAATGGGTCATACTGAAGTCACCATTCACCCTTCTAAATAGGCCCCAATTCACTATTGATTTGTGTTACTGTAAGGTGGAAAAGTCTAGTAGCAGTAACTGCTCAACCATTTGGCAGTAGACTACACAAGCTCCAGGAATGGGACTACTAAGTCTCAGACACTAAGCAGCAACAGTTTCAGACAGATGTGGAGAGGAGAGAAACATCTTAGAATATTTTCAGCCTGTGGGTGCGCACATGCATGTTTACGTGCGTGTGCACATCTTTGGCTGCGTGAGTACTTGTGTGTTAGTGGATGTGTGCAAGCACTTCTGTGGGTGCACCCATGTGCATCTGCAAGTGTGTGCAATGCATGTCTAGGGGTGTGCACATGCACGTCTCAGATGTATGCATGCATGTCTGGGGTTATGTATGTGCATGCATGTCACACGTGCATCTTTTGGGGTGTATGCATGCACATCTGGGGTGTGCGCGTGTGTGTGCGCGCACGTGCATCTGTAGGTTTTTGTGTGCACATGCATGCCCTGTGGGTGTGTGCATTTGTTGAGGTGCGGGCATGTACATCTGTGGTGGAGTGTGTCTGTCTATGGGTGCGCAGGTGTGAGTGGTGGTGTGCGACTGTGCGGATGCGTGTGGCTGCAGCTGTTTGTGTGGGTTTGAGATAACAGGTGCTGGCCATGCGTCTGAAACTGGCTAGAACATTCTGTCATTCTTTTCTATGGGGAACCTTCCATGATTCATTTTTATTGGGAATTTTTAAACCTAAGTAATGTATTAGAAAATTGCAAATCCAATCGACTCCAAAAATACATAGCACACCTCTCAGAGTCAAGAGGTTTGAAACGTATTACCAATCACATTGCTATGTTTAGTGGTTCATGGCGCATTAATTACAGCAAACTGAAGAAGAGTGGATTTACTTTGCTTTTCCTAAGCACTACTATAAATAGTAAGCTTCCTTAGGCAGCAGTGACGTACGGTGGAGGTTCCTTGCATGTATTTCAGGAAATAGAGCTGGTATTAGTATTGTTCCCAAAGTTAGAAAATACAGGCAGATACTTAACCATCATGCAATACCCTTTGGCATCTGATGTACTCTGCAGCCGGATAACGGTTCCAGTGTAAGGAATCCCTAAATTGAGGATGTGGTCTCAACATCACAGTGTCTGTTTGGGATTACATATGGATATTTGAGAAGATTTGTGGTTAAAGTGGACCAGGCACCCATTTTGCAGCTGATCAAGCAATGTTGTGTGAGCCACACAAATTCATTCACCACACTAGCTGTCTGGCCACATTCCTGGCGCCCCTGTAGCTGAGGTGCACTCCCATTCTCAACCATTCAGGTAGGCTGGGGTAAGGAGTGCACCACACACTGCAGTGTGCTTCCTTATGCTGTAACTGTGTGTCTAAACAGTGCTTTAAGCCGATTGCTGATTGGACTAGAGCCTGGACAAGTGGCATGGCACTGGGGAAAGGTGAGATTTTGGGGAAAACTAGGGCGCAGGGGGTTCAGACAGTGCAGCATCCCAAATCTGGATGCCCCCAGGGCAAGGACCAAAACTCGGAATAGTAAAAATCCTGGGTTTTAATCCACTTTTATTCTCGAAGATGTGTGGAACAAATGCACTGCTGAGTTATTCTTAGTATACAGTACGTCCTGCTCCAGATAAGATACTTTGCGTCTGGGTATTTCTCCGCCAGATGGCGCTGGACTGCAGAGACAGCAAAATTGGCTTCTCCCGGCACCACAAATACCCGGGACCTCCCACAAATTCCCAGATCTTCTCTGCAGTCTGGACAAGAAGATGGCTCTCTCTACTCGCAGGTGAGCAGGGCTATTAGCCTGCGGCCCTGTAGGACTATTCCCACCCGTTCCATTGTTAATTTGCCTCCCAGCCTTGGCTGTGCTGGTTCGGGTGAGGGTAGGCAGCACCGCTGTCAGGTGCTTAGGAGCGCTGCTCGACCGCAATCTCCCACAAAAGTGTAGGCAGTATAGGCACATGGTGAGCCTTTATGGGATGCCCCTCCCGCACTATTGCCCCTGTCTATCGGTGGGCCCTACGTTAGGTGCCCACTGCCCTCCCTTGTAGTTCTCGGGGGTGGGGGGGTGTGAGTGTGTGTTTTTGTACATTCGCTTTTTGTATGGTGTGCTTGATTTGCCTTTTAATCCTGTCACCGCACAGCTTTGGTTGCTTTTTGAATATGCCGCCGCGCTGGCTTGTACGGCGTTCCGCGGTCGGTGGCGACATTACCTCAGGCGCTGCTGCGCCATCATTGGTTGATTTTGTCACGTGTGCGGCTTCACGCTCTTCGGGGGGGGCAGTGGATGTCTCCGCAGCCCGCACCTCGAGGTATACTCGGTGCCATTTTGTTTCCTCGTGCTGCGTGGCTGGCGCCTACCTACCGCGGTCCTTGAGTGCCCTCGCGGGCTGTTTGTTCATATTTTTAATGTTATGTATGCATGTCGCTTAAGGGGTTTTTTGCTTATATCTTACAGGCGGGTCAAACTCAATTGGTTTCTCCCGCCCCTACCCCCTCTATTAGTTTATTAAACTTATTGAGGCCTAGTGTGCTAATTCCTCCCACTTCCCTAGCGGGCTATTGGGGCATCCCAGGTTGCTTTTATAGCATGAATTCCTATCGGCCGATTGTGCCGCTATAATCACCATATGGAGGCGTCTCAGGATAATGTGCTCGGGGTTCCTTCGGGACAAGCCCAGCTATGTGTGGGGTGTCCCCTACAAGTGTTGACAATGTGCGGGTTTGTGTACCTTGTGCCCAGCAGGTGCTTGCGCTGCAGCCTGGTTTACCAGCAGCTGGGCCTGCGCCACTTATGGCTTCGCCTACTTCCCCAAGCTTACATCTGACTCCCAAGTGAGCTGCATACCAGTGGGAAGTCTCAGCCTGATGTGTCTACTAGACTCGCTAGTGTTGAAAAGTTGCTTGCTAATACTATGGCGCGTAAGGCCTCTAAGAGATGGCATTTGGCGCCTGATGTCACTCTTTTTTTTTTCCCTATTGAGGCTGAAGAGTTCTTTGATCTGTCTGGTTATACCCCCCTGGAAGAAGGGGAATTGTTCTGACTCAGAATCATCTGATGAACGGCCCAAGGGTTATGCTGATTCTGGCTCTGATCCCTGGGCCCCAGATGATACTGATAGGCTTTTGGCTCAGATCTTTTGAAGTGCTTTCTATCTCTCCCCCAGCCGCGGCTCCTAAGCAGCAGGGGAAAATGTTTCATATTGCTAAGCCACGTTTAGAGTTCCCCGAACAATCTCATTTTAATAATCTTGTGCTCAAAGAATGGGAGCGTCCTAGCAGGCTCGCCAGAGTCCCTAAGAGTTGGCATAAGAGAGATCCCTTTCCTGCCGATGTGGTTGATCAGCTGGCTTCCCATGCCTTTGCCTGTGTGGGGACGTAATATGTACAAAACACAGAGCAAAAAATTAATCATATATTTCTTAATACAGTCTCTTTCAATATAGCAGGAAATCCCACGGTGCAAGCAGACCATTAAAGTGTGCAGAAAAATCCTCCATCATCCATATGTACTGCTTACCAGAGATAATTCAATAAAAGACTTGTCACATCAAACATGTAGTTCAATGTTTTGATAATCTCCACCAACTAGACACTTCTCACAATGAACGGTTGTAAATCCAAAATTAGCCTCAGACCATGGAAGACCACAGTAGAAATAGACGCATTTAAAATCCACATAAATAAAAACACAGGTGAAGTGTTTCTCCTATCACCATCAGCAACGGCAGCCGTCATATATCCGAATTCAGAATCAATATCCAAGAAACAATGCGATATCCCGCCGGACGCGTTTCGTTGCAAGTTGCAACTTTAACGAAGGCTGTGTGGGGACGGCACTGCGCCCCTTTTGTGCTTCTGCCATTACAGCTGTGGCTATTAGGACTCTGCTTAAAAGTGTCCTAGATGGAGCTCCTGATGATGTTTCTAGCGAAGAGTATAATGCACTCTCGCGTTGTGAGGTATTTGTTGCTTATGTCCTCTCTGTCTTGGATAATACCATTAGGATGTGTGGCAGAGCCTCTGCCTTGGTGGTGGCTATACGCCGCTCGGTTTGGCTGCGCCAGTGGGCAGCTGACAACGCTGCCAAGAAGGCTCTCACTGGTTTTTCCCTTCAAAGGACTACGCCTATTTGGGGACCGCCTGGACCTGTTTGCTAAGGGAGGCAGGTTACCCCAGTGCAGAAGACGCTGGGGTAACCTTTCGGGGCCCGGACTCCTTTCCTTCCCCCTACCGTGGCTCCAGAATGAGGAGATTTCTGGGATACGGGCAGAGGACGTGGACGCCCTGGCCCATCTTGGGGCTCCAAACCTAAGCCTTCCCCCAAGCCCCCTCAGGCATGAAGGGGCGCCCTCACCCATCCGGGTGGGGGGACGGCTTCAGCTCTTTGCTCACGTCTGGAGGCATCATGTCTCAGACCGGTGGATTCAGGAGGTAGTGTCCTCCGGTTACAAGATAGTTTGCTGCCTGGCCGCCCCCAAGATTCATCATATCCCGGATATCTCAGGACCCCATGTCAGCTCAGGCTCTGATTCTGGTGGTGCAAAGCCTTCTGGAGCTGGGGGTCATCTGTCAGGTCCCCTTACGAGAAAGAAGCAAGTGTTTTTATTCCAGCCTTTTCACCGTGCCCAAAAGAGATGGGTCAGTCAGGCCCATCCTGGACTTGAAGATCCTCAACAAATTTGTCAGATGCAGGCGCTTTTCGCATGGAAACTCTGCGCTCTGCTATCAGTTCCCTGCGTCCAGGGGACTTCATGACCTCTGTGGACATCAAGGATGCTTACGTTCATATTCCCATTTTTCCAGGTCATCAAAGATTCCTCAGGTTGGCTCTGGAGAATCGGCACTACCAATTTGTGGCATTGCCCTTCGGTTTTACTTCAGCTCCCAGAGTGTTCACCAAGGTGATGGCAGGAGTGATGGCTCTGCTCAGGTCTCAGGGCATTCACATTCTGCCCTATTTGGATGACATTCTCATCACTTCTCAGTCCCTCCAACAGGCAGAGCTGGATACTCAGCGAGTAGTGTCCACACTGGAGTCATTTGGCTGGGTGATCAACCATCCCAAATCTTCCCCGTCTCCCTCCTTGGCGACGCCATTTCTGGGAATGAATCTGGATACAGTTCAGGCAAAGATCTTTCTTCCTCAGCAGAAGGTGGACAGTCTTCTAGTGCAGGTTCAGTTCCTTCTATCTTGCCCTCATCCCTCCATCAGGCAGGGAATGCAGCTGGTGAGCCTGATGGTGTTGTGCTTCGAGGCGGTTCCTTATGCCCAGTTTCACATGAGGCCTCTGCAACTCCACCTCTTGTCAGTATGGGACAAGGATCCTGCGTCCCTGGACCAGGTCCTTGTTCTGTCCCCCCTAGCCAAGCGGTCACTCTCGTGGTGGCTGGACTCCAGGAACCTGTTGGCGGGCAGATCCTTTCTTGCCCCCTGCTGGGAGACAGTCACTACGGATGCCAGTCTGACAGGTTGGGGGGGGGGCTTCTGGAAGTCCCTGCAGTTCCAAGGGCGGTGGGGCCCTCAGGAGGCCCACGTCCCTATCAACATTCTGGAACTGAGGGCGATCAGGTTAGGTCTGGCTCACTTGACCCAACACCTTCGGGGCCGGCCTGTTCAGGTACACTCGGACAGCCAGACGGCGGTTGCCTACATCAATCATCAGGGAGGGACCCGGAGCAAGGGGACCCTCAAGGAAGTGTCTCTGATCCTGTCCTGGGCAGAGGAAAATGTTCCCTTCATCTCAGCTGTGTACATTCCGGGGGTGGAGAATCTGCAGGCAGGCTCTCTGAGCAGGGGGACCTGTCGCCTGGGAGAGCAATCCTGGTGGCTCCCCGTTGGCCAAGAAGAGTGTGGTTCGCAGACATAGTGCAGCTGGCAGTAGATCAGTACACTCTGCCCAGGGTTCCAGACCTACTCACTGAGGGACATTTACGCCATCCCAATTTACAAACGCTGGCTTTGACGGCCTGGCTGCTGAAACCTCCATCTTGATGGAAAAGGGGCGGTCTGCCTCTGTTAACACCATGATTAGGGCTAGGAAGAAGTCTTCTTTTTCCATTTACTATAGGGTTTGGCGTGCATACATTGACTGGTGTGAGTCTAGGTCTCTTCCCTGTCGTGTGTTCTCTATCCCCTGGATTCTGGAGTTCCTTCAACATGGTTTGGATCTGGGGCTTCAACTCAGTACTCTGAAGGGTCATGTTTCTGCCCTGGCTGTTGTCTTCCAAAGATCTTTTGCTCAGCCTTCTCTGCTCAAGTCCTTTTTCCAGGGGGTTACTCATGTGCGTCCTCCATGTAAGCCTATGTTGCCTGTCTGGGACTTGAACTTGCTCCTTTCTGCCTTGCAGGGTGCCCTTTGAAGCTGTGCAGGAGGCTGCCTTGGCCATTCTTACTCTCAAGGTTGTCTTTTTGGTGGCTATCACTTCTGTTAGGCGTGTTTCTGAGTTGGCAGCGCTTTCCATCCAGCCCCCCTACTTTGAGAGACACCAGGACAAGGTGGTGTTTCGCTTCAAGCCAGATTTTCTGCCTAAGGTTGTGTCTGCCTTTCATCTTAATCAGGACATTGTTCTACCTTCCTTGTGCCCTAATCCTAGTAACGCTAAGGAGAGTGTTATGCATTCCTTGGATGTGGTCAGGAATCTGAAGTTCTATCTGGTGCACCTTTCAGGAAAACTGATGCTCTTTTTGTGGTCCCTTCTGGTCCTAGGAAGGGTTTGGCTCCTGCTAAATCTACTATCAGCAAATGAATCCGTCAGGCTGTGATTCAGGCCTACACTGCTAAGGGGAAGAATCCTCCCTTCCGCCTTACTACTCATTCCACTCATGCTATTGGTGCCTCTTGGGCTTTTCAGCACCAGGCTTCTGTTGAACAAGTTTGCAAGGCCGCTACTTAGTCTTTTGTTCATACCTTTTCCAAGTTTTACAAGGTTGATGTTAGGGCCTCAGCTAATGCTGCTATTCTTAGTATACAGTACGTCCTGCTCCAGATATAATACTTACACTTGGGTTATCCTCCGCCAGATGGCGCTGTACTGCAGAAGCATGCAAAAACAGGCTCCTCCCGGCCCTTCATATACCCAGGGACCTCCCACAAATCCCCAGATTTCTCTGCAGTGCTGACTGCGAAGACATGAAGTATCACACTCTCGCAGGTGAGCGGGGCTATAAAAGCCTGCTGCCCTGTTGGACTATTCCCACCCGTCCTCCCTGTGATGTGCCTCCCAGCTTGGGCTGCGTTGGTCGGGTGAAGGTAGGCAGCACCTTGTGTGCTTATGGAGCCGTGCTCCACCGCAGTCCCCCACCAAAGGGTAGGCGGTTTAGGCTTATGGTGAGCCTCTAGAGGATGCCCCTCCCGCGATATGCCCCGTGTAGCGGTGGGCCCTTTACAAAGGGTCGCCACCCTCCCTCGTTCCCCCCGTAGTCGGGGGGGGGAAAGAAAGGGGGGGGGTGTGGTGGTCAGTGTATGCTTACATGCTTGGCCTTAGTATTGTCCTTTACTGGTATTCCTGGTGTCAGTGCCGCGCTGTTAAAAAATTTTTATTATGCATATGTCGCCGCCACGCGCACTCCTTCTCTTATTGAATGTGCTGCGTTGAGCGGCGGCGTTGCCTCAGACGCTGCTACGTCTTCATTGGCAAATCTGTCTCTAAGTGTGCCATTCACTTCGATCTTCTGACAACTGAACTTAATTCAGAGCTTCGCGCACTTCAGGGGGGCGGAGACCTGGCTTGGCGCGCTCCGCGTCACAGCCCGCTCTGGCCCGCCCTTCGAGGTCCGCTTGGCACCATTAAGATGCTCGTCGCGCGCACGTGGTAATGGTCCTCCTCCTCCCTCGATCTGTAAGTGCCCTCGCAGGCGATTTTTCATTTGTCTTGCTTACCGCGCATGGCTCTGACATCCCTATTCCCATTATGTCTTTCAGACGGTCGAACACCAGTGGCTTCTCCCGGCCCGGCTTAATTACCAGTGGACCTAGTTAAATTACTCCCACTTCCCTGCGGGTCATTGGGGCATCCAAGATAGCTTATAGCGTCAATCCCTACTGGCCTATTGTGCCTATTAATCACCATATGGAGGCATCCCAGGATATTGTGAACGGGGTTCCCTCGGGACAAGCCCGTCTGTGTGTAGCTTGTGGGGTCTCACCTATCAGCGGTGACAATGCACGGGTCTGTGTTCCTTGTGCACAGCAGGCGCTAATGGTACTTCCCGCCCCTCCTGTGGCTGGGCCTGCACCTCGCCTCACTTCACCCACTCCCCCAGGCCTGAGTCTAACCCCCAATACAAGCGGGGATTGTCGTCCTGATGTGGCCACTAGACTGGCCAGTGTTGAAAAATTACTTGCTAGTTCTCTAGCGCACAAGGCCACTGCTAAAAAGCGGCACATAATCCCTGATTCGGCGCCCTTCCCTATGGAGTCTGAGGAGTTTTCACATTTTTATGGCCATACCCCTTCAGACGAATGGGAGCTATTCTCTGACTCAGAATCTTCTGATGAGAAGACAAGGGGTCATGACGATTCCGGTTCTGACCACTGGACCCCGGATGATACTGACAAACTACTGCTTCAGATTTTTGAAGTTCTGTCCATCCCTCCCCCTGTTGCGGCTCCCAGGCAAAGGGGTGAGCTATTTCATACTGCTAAGGCTCGATTGGAGTTTCCTGAGCAAACCCATTTCAATAACCTCGTGTTGAAGGAATGGGAACATCCCAGTAGACTTCCCGGGATCCCTAAGAACTTGGACAGGAAGTATCCATTTCCTGCTGATATGGTCAAGTGCTGGTCATCACCCCCCGAGGTCGATGCCCCTGTTTTAGGGCTGTCTAACACCTCTATTATGCACTCCCCCGATACCACTACGCTACGGGATTCTGAGGACCGGCGCATTGACCAATTGGCATGTCATGCCTTTGCATTTGGTGGGGCGGCGCGGCGCTGCGCCCGGTTTGCGCCTTGGCCATTACTGCTGTGGCGCTCAGGGCCATGATCAGGAATGTTCTTGACTGCCCAGACGAGCTGCCTACTGATGCTGTTAATGCACTGTCTAATTGCGATGCGTTTGTGAACTTTATCCTGTCCGCTTCGGATGATGCTGTTAGGCTGTGTGCCAGATCTTCCGCCTTGGCGGTGGCTATACGCCGTGCGGTATGGCTGCGCCAGTGGGTGGCAGACAATGCCGCTAAGAAAGCCCTTACTGGGCTTCCCTTTAAGGGTCTGCGCCTGTTTGGGGACCACAGCGCAGGCGACAGCCTCGGCCCTTTCGGATCCAGGGCCCCCTTTCAGCCCCCTACAGAGGTGCTAAGCAGGGGAAAGGGGTGTCCTTCGCGGGGGCTCATGCAGACTCCTGGCATAGGAGCAAGGGGCGACGTCCTGGCTCCTCCTGGGGAACCAAGCCCAAAGCCCCTCCCAAGACCCCTCAGGCATGATAGGGCGCCCTCGCCCGCCAGGGTGGGGGGACGGCTACAGCACTTTGCGCATGTCTGGAGGCACCAAGTCTCGGACCGGTGGATTCAGGAGGTAGTTACCTCTGGCTACAAAATAGTTTGCTGTACGGCCCCCCTCAAGATTCGTCCGGTCCCGGATTCCCCAGGACCCGGCATCGGCTCAGGTCCTGATGCGAGCAGTGCAAGACCTTCTGGATCTGGGAGTTATTTGCCAGGTTCCCTTGAGAGAATTGGGAGAAGGGTTCTACTCCAACCTGTTCACAGTACCCAAAAGAGATGGGTCAGTCAGGCCCATTCTGGATTTACAGATCCTCAACAAATTTGTCAAGCACAAGCGCTTTCGCATGGAAACTCTGCGCTCGGCCGTTGGTGGACATCAAGAATGCTTACCTTCACATGCCTGTGTTTCCGGGACATCAAAGGTTTCTCAGATTCGCGTTGAAGGATCAACATTATCAGTTTGTGGCCCTACCATTTCTCCTCACTTAAGCTCCCAGAGTGTTCACCAAGGTACTGGCGGGAGTGATGTCCTTGTTAAGGTCAGGGGGCATTCGAGTGCTACCCTACCTGGACGACATCCTCATCGCCTCGTGGCCCCTACAGCAGACGGAGCTGGACACTCAGCGGGTGGTGTCCATCTTGGAGTCGTTCGGCTGGGTGATCAATCACCCCAAGTCTTCTGTCCCCTTCGTCGGTGACCCCATTCCTGGGAATGATTCTGGATACGGTTCAGTCACGAATATTCCTTCCCCAACAGAAGGTGGAAGCCCTGACTGTGCAGGTGCAGTCCCTGCTCTCGTGCCCCCAGCTCTCCCTCAGACAGGGAATGCAGCTGGTGGGTCTGATGGTGGCAAGCTTCGAGGCGGTGCCCTTTGCTCAGTTCCATTCAAGGCCTCTGCAGCTTCACCTCCTCTCAGTATGGGACAAGGATTTTGTGTACTTCCCCCGTTGGTCATAAGGTCCCTCTCGTGGTGGCTGGACCACAAGAACTTGCTAAAGGACAGGTCATTTCTAGCCCCCTCCTGGGAGACGGTTACCACGGATGCCAGTCTGTCGGGTTGGGGGGGATTCTGGAAGTCCCTGAGGTTCCAGGGCAGGTGGGGCCCTCAGGAGGCCCATTTACCCATCAACATTTTGGAACTTCGGGCGGTCAGGTTGGTTCTGGAGCAGTTGACCGATCACCTGCAGGGACTGTCTGAACAGGTGCACTCAGACAACAGGACGGCGGTTGCCTATATCAATCATCAGGGAGGGACCCGGAGCAAGGGTGCCCTCCAGGAAGTGTCGCGGATTCTGACATGGGCGGAGGCCAATGTTCAATGCATTTCGGCTGTTTACATCCCGGGGGTAGAAAATCTCCTAGCAGACTCTCTGAGCAGGGGGACTTCCCGGCAAGGGGAGTGGTCCCTCTGCAACAGGGTGTTCCATTCCCTGTGTCACCGGTGGGGTCTGCCGGATGTGGATCTGTTTGCATCCCGTCACAATCGCAAGCTCCCGGCCTTTGTCTCCCTGTCTCGGGATCCTCTGGCTGTGGGCACAGACTCTCTGTCGTTGTCTTGGAAGAAATTTCGCCTCCTGCTGGGCAGGGTTATGCGCAAGATTGCCCTGGAAAAGGTGCCAGTGATTCTAGTGGCCCCAAGGTGGCCAAGAAGGGTGTGGTTCGCAGACGTGGTACAAATGGCAGTAGATCAGTACGTCCTGCCAGAGGAGCCAGATCTACTCACTCAGGGCTCCTTACGTCATCCCAATTTACAAACTCTGATTTTGACGGCCTAGCTACTGAAACCTCCATCTTGATGGAGAAAGGCTTGTCTGCCTCAGTGGTGGATACCATGGTTCAGGCTAGGAAGAAAACTTCTTCTGCCATCTATTATAGGGTATGGCGTTCCTACATAGACTGGTGTGAGTCCAGGTCTCTTCCCTGCAGGGAGTTCTTCATCCCTAGGATTCTGGAATTTTTACAACACGGATTAGAGTTGGGTTTAAAGCTCAGTACTCTGAAGGGTCAGGTTTCTGCCCTGTCTTTTTTTTCTTTCAGAAATCCCTTGCTCAGCATCACCTGGTTAAGACCTTCTTTCAGGGGGTCACCCACATGCGTCCCCCACGTAAGCCTACGGTTCCTGTTTGGGACTTGAACCTGGTTTTGTCTGCCTTGCAGGGTGCTCCCTTTGAGCCTATTCAGGATGCTGCCTTGGCTGTACTTACCCTCAAAGTGTTTTTTCTGGTGGCTATCACTTCGGTCAGGCGTGTTTCGGAGCTGGCAGCGTTGTCTATTCAGCCCCCATACTACGAGAGACACCAGGACAAGGTGGTGTTCCGCTTTAAGCCAGACTTTCTGCCGAAGGTGGTGTCGGCCTTTCACTTGAATCAGGATATTCTTCCTTCATTGTTTCCTAATCCTAGCAACGCTAAGGAAAGGGTTCTGCATTCCTTGGATGTGGTCAGGTGTCTGAAGTATTACCTGGTAGTCACTGCGGCCTTCAGGAAGACTGATGCTCTTTTTGTTGTCCCCTCTGGTCCTAGGAAGGGTTTGGCTCCGGCCAAGTCTACTATTTGCAAATGGATTTGTCAGGCTGTGATTCAGGCCTATTCTGCTAAGGGGAAGAGTCCTCCCTTCCCCCTTACTGCTCATTCTACTCGTGCTATCGGGGCCTCTTGGGCCTTCCAGCACCAGGCCTCGGTTGAACAGGTTTGCAAGGCCGCTACTTGGTCTTCTGTTCATACCTTTGCGAAGTTTTACAAGGTTGATGTTAGGGCCTCAGCAGCTGCTTTTGGCCGTAAGGTTTTGCAAGCGGTAGTAGTTTGAACTGCCTGTTGTCACCTTTTGTTGGGGGATTCCACCCTACTTTATGGACACTGCTATTGGATGTCCCAAGTGTAAGTATTATATCTGGAGCAGGACGTACTGTATACTAATAATACAATTCTGTGAAATACTCACCTGTAGAATTGGTATTTTGAGTATACAGTACGTCCTGCTCCACCCCACCCTGTTGTTGCATTATTCTGCATCCCCTGTATGGTGATTGTTATCTTGTTATTGTTACCAGTTGTTCTGGGTGGTTTTTAATTCTCCTGGCTTCTTGTTCACTGCTTTTCAATGCTGGGGATTTGTGGGAGGTCCCTGGGTATATGAAGGGCCGGGAGGAGCCTCTTTTCGCATGCTTCTGCAGTACAGCGCCATCTGGCGGAGGATAACCCAAGTGTCAGTATTAAATCTGGAGCAGGACGGACTGTATACTCATAATACCAATTCTACAGGTGAGTATTTCACAGAATTGTATTTTTGGCCGCAAAGTTCTGCAGGCGGCAGTGGTCTAACCTGTCAGCTGTTACTTTTGGGGATCCCACCCTACTTTACGGACACTGCTATTGGATGTCCCAGACGTAAAGAATCTTATCTGGAGCACTGTATACTAAGAATAATACAATTCTGTGATTACTCACCTGTAGAATTGATATTATGAGTATACAGTACGTCCTGCTCCACCCCACCCTTGGTTTTTATTATTCTTGGATCCCCTGTATGGTGATTGTTATCATTGTTGGTTTAGTTAATGGTTGGTTATGTTATCATTCTCCCGGCTTCTTGTTAACTGCTTTTCAATACTGGGAATTTGTGGGAGGTCCCTGGTATTTGTGGGGCCAGGAGGAGCCAATTTCGCTGTCTCTGCAGTCCAGCGCCATCTGGCGGAGTAATACCCAGTCGTAAAGAATCTTATCTGGAGCAGGACATACTGTATACTCATAATATCAATTCTACAGGTGAGTAATCACAGAATTGTATTTTTAAGGCATTATTTCAGCATTTCATTCTTTTTGTTATCTCTGGCATTGTACCAACAGTTTTTCTGTGGTTTATGCATGACCTGACATGTCTGACATCACAGGGGGTCGTAGGAGTCGTATACACTGGCCAGGCACATGTTTTCCATGTGTTTTTAGCAAGCAAGGTCAAATATCCTTCTGTAAAATAGAACTATATGATGGATGTAAACGCCTCCATGCTTTTGTCCAACCTAAATATGTCGGTCTCTCCAGCAATAGCCCCTGCTGGTGTTGAGGATTTGGGACTGTGCTGCTGCATGCAGTGCTGGAGATTTGAAGGTCTCTGCAATCTTACAACGCATGCTTGGGCCCGGACCATCCGCTGCATCCCTCTAGATGCTGCATGCACCCACCCCTGGCATACCTAAATAGATGTAGCAGGTGCTCACAGCCAGAAGGAAGTGCCCGCATGGGATGCCGGGTGCATCCATTCATTAAGCTTTCTTTGACCCTTATTAATATGCACAGCAAAGGAAGCTGAGTATAAGAGAGCCTGCACATGCGCAATAGGATCACTGGTGAGTTAATACCGGTAACCTTGGCCCAGGAGGCACGGACCAATAGTTAATCGTCACATCTCCATGGCTTGGCACAACCCCCGGCATAACTCTAGCTATGGGTACACCAGGCCTTTCTGAATAGGCCCACATGCAGTTAGAGGCAGGAGTTTCGTGTAAAAATGGGACATTTTCCCATTTTTACAAGAGCTGCCCCTTAAATGAACAGTCCAAGCAATAGCAATAACAAGACAAGTAAGAAGCTCGCCTGAAGCTTGTCCCATGTACCTCTCCTCCATTTTTTGCAGCGCACTATAGATTCTGTAGCAGGGCTCCAAAGTTTGCCCCTCCTTTCTATTCAGTCACACCAAATTTGGACATCCAAATGTATTCACAATGACTGTGGCTAGCTGGGCTTGCTCATTAAGGAAGCACAGAGGGAGGGAGGGCGGTCTGTGGTTATGCCCCAACAGAAAGCAACAAAACCCAGGTAAGTCATTTTCTTGGCTAGTGTTTTGCTTTAAAAATGTTGCCCATAAATGTTAGAGGAACAAAACCTGTTTTTTTTGTGCATCTGCCCATATCTTAAAACAAGTCTAGTGAAGTTAGCAAGTCCATTTATACGTGATGTCATGGCAGTTTGGTCAATAGGTATTGGCAGTAAGTGAGTGATGTCACAAGTCGGCTATCAGTCAGGATTCCAGTCTGTTCATCAGATCAGGTCTGGGGAGGGGGGGGGGGGTCTCAGTAACTATAATGAGCCCAGGCAGAACAAGGCACAGGGTCAGAGCTACGGCTGTATTGGATTCAGATTCATAAGTTAATTGAGGGCAGAGTACCCCCCTCCCTTGCTGCTCTCACCACAGATCAATACCCATAAATATTTCTCCCTAAGGATGCTGCTCTACCATCTGTACCTTCCCAGCATACAGCGAAGGACTGACCTACAGGTATAGGACAAGTCAGACCAGTACAATCAACCAGAATAAAGCGATCCATGTTCATTGTGGTCTATAAACCCTGATGAAACCTCTGTTCAAAAGTTGGAAGCCTTTGAAAAGTCTGAATACGATTGTGTTACAATGCAATGGTGTTTTGGGGGTTGGCGCATGATTAGGTTGGGGTGAAGGACACCCAGGGATTAGTGTGCACAGGCATGTTTCTCTCCCTCCCTGATTGGCAAGGTTACTGCTGAGAGCCTGCAGCTTTCCAAGATGATTTGATTAGACCTCCAGCTTTATCCATTCCCCAGCCCCCTCCAGCCAGCACCTCCTGATCCTTTTAGCACAGACCCTTACTCCAATAACTATTGCTGCATCTTGTGCTCTCTTTTCATGCTCAATTGTGACATCTTGCAAGGCAGATTAGGAAACTCTCAGAGAGGATTAGCAGGCAACAGCAAAACATGCACCGTGACACTCCTTTTGAGCCTCTAAAACCCATTCCCTTCCTTTATTTATTTCCATATCCCAAGGGGGGCTGATATTGTCATTATGTGTTGTACAGAAATGGCTTAACAATTAGACTCGCTCCTGCTTTGGAACTTCTACTTGAATTAACGTCTACTCTTCTGGTAGTCTTGGTGTTTAACTTTTGCTGGTAGGAATAGCCATTAGCTAAAACCCAGAAAATGTAATTCTGCATGGGTTCAAACAAAAAAGCCCTGTAATGTCAGGGATATTAACACTTACAGAAACCCTTTCTGCAGAAACTGTTTACTGAGGGTCTATGTGTCCTACACTACCTTCCTGTAGCCTGCCCTAATACAACCACTATTCTGACTTGGCTAGTGATTTGGAACTGTACTACATGGCCCCAGAGGTAAGTGTTAGCTGCACTATTACTACTGTAATGGGACAAGGAGTTCCAAAGCAGGCTGGCAGTCGTGACTTGCTCCCACGGTGCTACAGAAAATATGGACTCGCCCTTCCTTCTAGTCCTGGATAAGAAGTGGAAGGGATTGCTGTAGAAACCATTTTTTAGGCATCATCGGCATAGGAGGTAAAAAAAAAAAAAGGACCTTGGATCTTCCTACTACCTGCATGCTTGGTCATCTCCTAATTTAAATTCTAGATGACGTTTAAGAAAAAGACGTTTTCCCAGCCATACGCATGCCATCCAGGCTGATTTATAGTAGCAGAAAAAGTTTATGGAGAAAATGTGTCCTGTAGAGAAGATATGGCAATGTTTTATGGTCCTGGAAGGGTCCCTTCCTTGGGGCTAATTGTCATGCAAAACACCATACTGGAAAGCCCTTAGAAATAGTAACCATCCAGTCATCTCAAAAATTCCAGACTGACGTCATAGTGATGTTAGCGGGAGCCTACTGTAAATAAGTATGTAGGAAAAGGGATTATTTGTAAATTTTTGGGTATGCAGAACCACATGCAGAACCTCAGTAGTAAAAGGTACAAAACACATTTACAAAAATAAGCATGGAACAATTAAATTGTTCATAAAACTTCCAATGTACAATTTCTATTATATACATCACCAAAGCATATATAAATTAAAGTTGCTTGTTGTCTTATATCCAAATCACTGCCACCAACACCTGGCCCCCAAAACACTCACCAGAATGAACTAAATAGGAAGTATGTATTCCTCTACAGGATCTCCTGCGACTCCCACAGATCATTCAATGAAAGGCCACCGAACTTCTCTATGTTGATGCCACACTTTCACTTCAATAATGCACATAGCGTAATCCTGTTTCTTTTCAATGGTTAGATTTAATAGAAATACACTTACAAAGCTCTTTAGCGAGTTATAGCATTCAAGAAGCAGTAACGCTTTTACTCGTCCTCCCCTCTCTATTCCGTTGCTGTCAGGTGGAAGGACGGTTGTGGGATAGAGAGGGGAGGACGGGTGAAAGCCTTATTCTTAGTATACAATACGTCCTGCTCCAGATAGATTACTTACACTTGGGTTATCCTCCGCCAGATGGCGCTGCACTGCAGAGACATGCAAAACAGGCTCCTCCCGGCCCCTCAAATACCCAGGGACCTCCCACAAATCCCCAGATTTCTCTGCAGTGATTACTGCGAAGACATGAAATTATCGCTCTCTCGCAGGTGAGCGTGGCTATTAGCCTGCGGCCCTGTTGGACTATTCCCACCCGTCCTTCCTGTGATGTGCCTCCCAGCCTGGGCTGCGCTGGTCGGGTGAAGGTAGGCAGCACCATGTGTGCTTAAGGAGCCCTGCTCCACCGCAATCCCCCACCAAAGGGTAGGCGGTATTGGCTGATAGTGATCCTTTATGGGATGCCCCTCCCGCATTATTGTCGCATGCCCCGTGTAGCGGTGTGTCCTGTACAGAGGGCCACCATCCTCCCTTATTCTCCCTGTAGCCTTTGGGAGGGAAAGAAGGGGGGGTGTGGGTGAGCTTGTATCGTTATTCGCGCATACAGCGTTTTTTCTTGTCTTTTGACTAGTATATGTGGTGTCAGCCGCTGCGCTGACTTGTCTTTTTTTATTATTGCAAATGCCCCCGCCACGCGTCTTTTCCTTCATTTGGATGTTCCGCGCCGGGCGGAGCCGTTACCTCAGATGCTTCTGCGTTCTCATTGGCTGCTTGTCGGTGGACTTTGGGCTTTTCGGGGGGCGGGGGCGGGGCCTGGCGCGCCCTGCGTCACGGCTCGCTCTGGCCCGCCCTTCGAGGTATTCTCGGCGCCATGTTGTCAGGTCACGCGTGCGTGTGGCGTTTTTTACTTACCGCGGCCCGTAAGTGCCCTTGTGGGCGGCTTTATACTCATTGTAGTGTGTTTGGTTCTGACACCCCTTCTTCCCATTGTGTCTTGTGTCAGACGGGTGAATCCATTGGCTTCTCCCGGCCCGGTGTAATTGATAGTTGGGCCTTGTATAATTACTCCCACTTCCCTAGCGGGTCATTGGGGCATCCAGGGTTGCTTCAATCCCTACTGGCATATTGTGCCTAATAATCACCATATGGAGGCATCCCAGGATAGTGTTACCGGGGTCCCCTTGGGACAAGACCGGCTGTGTGTAGCGTGTGGACAGCCTCATGCTGACGCTGACAAGGCGTGGGTCTGTGTACCCTGTGCTGAGCAGGTGCTTGCATTGCAATCTGGCCTGCCAGTGGCTGCACCTCGTTTCACTTCACCTACTCCCCCCAGCTTAAATCTCACTCCTGTTGAGTTGCATACTTGTGGGGATTCTCAGCCTGATGTGTCTTCTAGACTGGCTACTGTTGAACAGATTATTGCGAGGTCTTTAGCACGTAAGGGCCCTGGTAAGAAGCCGCACTTGACGCCTAATGTTACTGTTTTCCCTACAGGAACTGAGGAGTTTATGAATCTGTGTGGCTATACCCCATCTGATGAAGGAGAGCTCTTTTCTGATTCTTTTCTGATTCAGGCTCATCTGATGAGAGACCAAGGGGTCATGGCGATTCTGGCTCTGACCCTTGGGCCCCGGATGACACTGACAGATTATTGACCCAGATCTTTGAAGTTCTGTCTATCTCTCTTCCTGGTGAGGCTCCCAGACAAAATGGGGAGCTTTTCCATACAGCAAAATCACGTTTGGAATTTCCAGAGTAAGCACATTTCCATACCCTTGTGCTCAAGGAATGGGAGTGCCCCAGTAAACTTCCAGGGCTTCCAAGGAGTTGGGATAGGAAGTATCCCTTTCCACCTGAGGTGGTTAAATGTTGGTCATTCCCCCCCCCGAGGTGGATGTCCCGATCCTAGGGCTATCTAACACCTCTGTCATGCATTCCCCTGATTCTACTACCCTGCGGGATGCTGAGGACGGGCGCATTGACCAGCTGGCCTCCCACGCCTTTGCATGTGCGGGGACGGCGCTGCGCCCGGTCTGTGCCTCTGCTATTACTGCTGTGGCCACTAGAACCCTTATCAGAAATATGCTTGATAGCGCCCCTGATGATCTCCCTTGTGAGGTGTTTAATGCACTCTCCAGTTGTGATGTTTTTGTAAATTTTGTCCTATTAGCATTGGATGACACCATCAGAAGGTGTGCCAGAACTTCTGCCCTCGTGGTGGCTATACGCCGCTTGGTTTGGCTGCGACAGTGGGGTGCTGACAATGCTGCAAAGAAGGCCCTCACTGGGCTTCCATTTAAGGGGCTACGCCTGTTTGCTAAGAGAGGTAAGTTACCCCAGCGCAGACGGCAGTACCGGCCCTTTCGGGCCCGGGCTCCCCTTCACTCCCCCACCATGGTGCTAAACAAGGAAAAGGGGTGTCCTTCGCGGGGGCTCGTGCAGATTCCTGGCACAGGAACAGAGGACAACGTCCTGGCTCCTCCTGGGGGGCTAAGCCAAATCCTCTCCCAAGCCCCCTCAGGCATGATGGGGCGCCCTCGCCCGTCAGGGTGGGGGGACGGCTGCAGCACTTTGCTCAAGTCTGGAGGCATCACGTCTCAGACCGGTGGATTCAGGAGGTAGTGTCCTCCGGCTACAAGATAGTTTGCTGTGCGGCCTCCCCCAAGATTCATCAGGTCCCGGATCCACCAGGACCCTGTCTCAGCTCAGGTGTTGGCGCAGGCCGTGCAAGGCCTTCTGGGTCTGGGGGTCATTTGCAGATTCCCCTTAAGAGACAGAGGCAAGGGGCTCTACTCCAACCTCTTCACAGTTCCCAAAAAAGATGGGTCAGTCAGGCCCATTCTGGATTTAAAGTTCTTCAACAAATTTGTCAAGAACAGGCGTTTTGGCATGGAAACTCTGCGCTCGGCCATCAGCTCCTTGCGCCCCGGGGATTTCATGACGTCTGTGGACATCAAAGACGCTTACCTTCACATCTCCGTGTTTTCAGGACACCAAGGTTCCTCAGATTCGCGTTGGAAGATCAACATTGCCAATTTGTGGCCTTGCCATTTGGCCTCACTTCAGCTCCCAGAGTGTTCACCAAGGTGCTGGCGGAGGTGATGTCTCTGATGAGGTCAAGGGGCATCCGCGTGCTGCTCTACCTGGACGACATACTCATCGGCTCTCGGTCTCTACAGCAGGCAGAGTTGGACGCTCAGCTGGTGGTGGCCTGGAGTCCTTCGGCTGGGTGATCAATCACCCCAAGTCTTCTCTGTCCCCTTCCTCGGTGACCCCGTTCCTGGGAATGTTTCTGGATACGGTTCAGTCAAGGATATTCCTTCCTCAACAGAAGGTGGAAGCTCTAACCGCAGGTGAGGTTCCTGCTGTCGTGTCTCCATCCCTCCCTCAGGCAGGGAATGCAGTTGGTGGGCCTGATGGTGGCGTGCTTCGAGGCGGTGCCTTTTGCTCAGTTCCATTTGAGGCCTCTACATCTTCACCTTCTGTCAGTTTTGGGACGAGGACCCAATGTCCTTGGACAAGGTCTGTGTGCTCCCCCCCCCCCCCCCCCCCCCCCCTTGGTCAGGCGGTCTCTTTCGTGGTGGCTGGACTCCAGGAACTTGCTGGGGGGCAGGTCCTTCTGGCCCCCTCCTGGGAGACAGTCACCACGGATGCCAGTCTGTCGGGGGGGGGGGGGGGGATTCTGGTAGTCCCTGCGGTGCCAGGGGAGGTGGGGGCCTCAGGAGGCCCACTTACCTATCAACATTTTGGAACTACGGGCGATCAGATTGGTTCTGGATCAGTTGACCGACCACCTGCGGGTCTGTCTGTGCAGGTGCGCTCAGACAACAGGACGGCGGTTGCATACATCAGCCATCAGGGAGGGACCCGGAGCAGGGGGGCCCTCCAGGAGGTGTCGCGGATTCTGACATGGGCAGAGGCCAATGTTCAATGCATTTCGCCTGTGTACATCCCGGGGGCAGAGAGTAACATAGTAACATAGTATGTAAGGCTGAATAAAGACTTTAGTCCATCCAGTTCAGCCTGTTTAACTCCTTCCAGTGGTCTAGTAGCCATAGCCGGAAATGTTATTACATGCCAGGAAGGCATCAAGGCCACTTTTGAACATTTTTAATGTATCCCTCATTACTACCTCCTCTGGCAGCGAGTTCCATAGTCTCACTGCTCTTACAGAGAAAAATCCCCTCCTATGTCGGTGGAGAAAGCACCTTTCCTCTAACCTTAGTGGATGCCCTCGGGTTATGGTTAAACTCCGGGGTATAAATAGATTGTGGGACAGATCCTTGTATTGCCCCCGAATATATTTATACATAGTTATTAGATCACCCCTCAATCGTCTTTTTTCTAGACTAAATAAGCCTAACTTGGACAATCTTTCAGGGTACTCTAGCCCCCGCACTCCTTTTATTAACTTTGTTGCCCTTCTTTGAACGCGCTCCAGTTCTGATATGTCCTTTTTAAGCACAGGTGCCCAGAACTGTACACAGTATTCCATATGGGGTCTGACCAGTGACTTGTACAGGGGTAAAATGATGCTCTGGTCATGAGCACCTATGCCCCTCCTGATGCACCCCATGATCCTATTTGCCTTGGCAGCAGCTGCCTGGCATTGATTACTACAGTTGAGCTTATTGTCAACTAAAACCCCTAGTTCCTTTTCCATTGTTGTTTTACCAAGTGTTTCTTTATTTAGTGTGTAATCATGACACAGATTTCTCCTTCCCATGTGCATAACCTTACATTTATCTGTGTTAAACTTCATTTGCCATTTAACTGCCCATGCTTCTACTGGCAGACTCTCTGAGCAGGGGGACCTCTCGTCAGGGAAAGTGGTCCCTCTGCAACAGGGTATTCCAGTCCCTGTGTCACCGTTGGGGTCTACCGGATGTGGATCTGTTTGCGTCCCGTCACAATTACAAGCTCCCGGCCCTTGTCTCCCTGTCTCAGGATACTCTGGCCTGGACCACGGATGCTCTGTCCATGTCATGGCAGGAATTTCGGCTCCTGTATGTCTTTCCTCCATTCCCCCCCCCCCCCCCCCCCCGCTGGGCAGGGTTCTGCGCAAGATTGCTCTGGAAGGGGTGCCAGCGATTCTGGTGGCCCCCAGGTGGCCAAGAAGAGTGTGGTTCACAGACGTGATGCAGATGGTAGTAGACCAGTACATTCTGGCAGGGGTGCCAGATCTGCTCACTCAGGGCCCCTTACACCATCCCAATTTGCAAACTCTGGCTTTGCGGCCTAGCTGCTGAAACCTCCATCTTGATGGAGAAAGGCTTGTCTGCCTCGGTGGTTGATACCATGGTGAAGGCTAGGAAGAAAGCCTCTTCTTCCATCTATTACTGGGTATGATGTACCTACTTTGACTGGTGTGAGTCTAGGTCTCTTCCCTGTCGGGTGTTGTCAGTTCCCAGGGTTCTGGAGTTCTTACAGCATGGGTTGAAGTCGGGACTCCAACTCAGTGCTCTGAAGGGTCAGGCTTCTGCCCTGTCTATTTTTTTCTTTCAGAAGTCTTTGCTCAGCATTCTTTGGTTAAGACCTTTTTCCAGGGGGTTACTCATGTGCGTCCCCCACGTAAACCTATGACCCCTGTTTGGGTTTGAACTTGGTTTTGTCTGCCTTGCAGGGTGCTCACTTTGAACCTATAAAGGATGCTGCTCTGGCTATGCTTACCCTCAAGGTTGTCTTTCTGGTGGCCATTACTTCGGTCAAGCCTGTGTCTGAGTTGGCGGCTCTGTCTATTCAGCCCCCATACTATGTGAGACACCAGGACAAGGTGGTGTTCCGCTTTAAGCCAGACTTTCTGCCTAAGGTGGTGTCTGCTTTTCATTTAAATCAAGATATTGTCCTTCCTTCAGTGTGCCCTAATCCTAGCAATGCTAAGGAAAGGGTTCTGCATTCCTTGGATGTGGTCAGGTGTCTGAAGTATTACCTGGTAGTCACTGCGTCCTTCAGGAAAACTGATGCTCTGTTAGTGGTCCATTTGGGCCCAGGAGGGGTTTGGCTCCTGCCAAGTCTACTATTAGCAAATGGATTCGTCAGGCTGTGATTCAGGCCTATTCTGCTAAGGGGAAGAATCCTCCCTTCCGCCTTACTGCTCATTCTACTCGTGCTATTGGTGCCTCTTGGGCTTTTCAGCACCAGGCTTCTGTTGAACAAGTTTGCAAGGCCGCTAATTGGTCTTCTGTTCATACCTTTTCAAAGTTTTACAAGGTTGATGTTAGGGCCTCAGCTGATGCTGTTTTTGGCCGCAAGGTTTTGCAGGCGGCAGTGGTTTAAACTGTCTGCTGTTACCTTTTTTTGTTGGGGATGCCACCCTACTTTATGGACACTGCTATTGGATGTCCCAAGTGTAAGTAATCTATCTGGAGCAGGACGTACTGTATACTAAGTATAATACAATTCTGTGAAATACTCACCTGTAGAATTTATATTTTTGTATACAGTACGTCCTGCTCCACCCCACCCTGGTTTTTGCATTATTCTGGATCCCCTGTATGGTGATTGTTACCAGTTTTTGGGTGGTTAAATTCTCCCGGCTTCTTTTTTAATGCTTTTCAATGCTGGGGATTTGTGGGAGGTCCCGGGTATTTGAGGGGCCGGGAGGAGCCTTTTTTTGCATGTCTCTGCAGTGCAGCGCCATCTGGCGGAGGATAACCCAAGTGTAAGTAATCTATCTGGGGCAGGACGTACTGTATACTTATAATACCAATTCTACAGGTGAGTATTTCACAGAATTTTATTTTTGCTTCTTGAATGCTGTACCTCACTGTAAGTGCATTTCTATTAAACCGGCAGCATTTAATGAAAAGCAGAAACCCTTAAACTATTCCCCAGCATCTAAAATTAATATACTTATTAATCGCTTAATTATTCTTTCCCCCCTGGGCTATAACTCTGTTCAGGACTCAGGATACAGGCGCCAATACCTTGCCTCAGAAGCATTGCATACTGAGGAGAGGGGGGATAAAGTACAGGGGGCAGGTTTTAGCTGTGCTTTGCACAAACAAAGCAGAGCTGGGGTCAGGAAAACACAGCAATCCCACAATGCAGAGTGGCATATTCAGAAGGCACTTCCTGTTTGCAGGCAGACTGAAACTCCACAAGCTGCCATCTTGGATGTCAAAAGGTTTAAAAAAAAAAGCAATAGATGCAGGTAGGATGATTGATTTGATTTAATGTGGGCAATCTGTATGTAGGGGTGAAGTAAACATACAAAATAGACTCTTGAAGGTCCACTTTAAGTATTATCACGAAAGAGAAACAAGATTATGCTATGTGCATCTTTATAATTAACACATTCTGGTTAGTGTTTTTGTTAGCCCGGTGTTGGTGATTTTGGATTTAAGGCAACCAGCAGCCCAAACCCTTAAAAAAAACGATTCCCCAGCATCTAAAATTAATATATTTTAAGTTTTTAGTCACTTATTATTCTTTCCCCCACTGGGCTGCAACTCTGTTAAGGACTTTAGGATACGGGCGCCGCCATCTTGACGACTCAGAAGCATCACACTTACTGAGGAGAGGAGAATGGGATAAAGTACAGGGGGCGGGGTTATAGCTGTGCTTTGCACAGACAGAGCAGAGCTGGAGTCAGGAAAAGGTCAGCAGCCCCAGAATGCAGGGCAGCACAGTCAGAAGGCACTTCCTGTTTGCAGGCTGCCTGACGTTCCATAAGCTGCCATCTTGGATATTTAAAGGCTCATAACATGCAGTAGATACAGGTAGGATGATTATTAATGTGAGCAAGCTGTATGTACAGGGTGTGGGAAACATATATAAGATATGCTCTTATTCAGAGTGAAGGACCGCTTTAAGAATTTATATATATCATTGTCATTGGACCTTTTGAGCAGTTTGATTGCTTATTTTTGTAAAAAAAAAGAAAAAAAAAAAAAAAATATATATATATATATATATATATATATATATATATATTCTATATCTGCTGTTATGTCTTTACTGGCGATACTTCCTGTGCTGTATACGACTGTATACGACTTTGAATAACACACACGTATTCGAATCTGCTTTTGGCGTGCTGGCTTTTTCTTCTACACACGTCTGGAATAAGAACTGTCTACTATGGTAAGCTGTGCGAATGTTACCACAAAACCCCTGGCAGATTTAAGATTGCTGATTTCAAAAGTGCGGGCTGACGTGACAGGCCTTCTGGCTGCATCCCCAGCTTCCCTCTAGTCTGAACTCAAGATGTATGGAAGCTCCATAATATCAAGTAGTAATAGGTTTTATATAGAAATCCAGATTGTTCAGCAATTAGGAGCTATAGAGGAGTTGTAGTAGTACAGGAGTTGTCCTTTAAGGCATCTATGGTATTCAGCGAGTGTGACAGGTTTGCAGGGGGCCTAGCACTTAGTGGGGAGGGGGAAGTAATGGAACTGCTCTTATAGTGTCCCTGGTAATAGGATAAATACCGTGCTTTACTTCAGAATGGTAAATGGGTGCAATCCAATTTCCATGATTCTATCTGCAAAGGCTGAGCACTCTCAGCTGCCACAGGAGGAAAGTTATTCTCTGCTGACCCCTCAACCTGCTGCTCAGGCTCAAAAGCAGGAGGTGACACTGTCTGGTACATCGCTTGTGGCATCCATCCTCTTCTTCACTTGTACTTTAAAACATTGCCATCTTGTCCTGCTGCTGCTATCATTGTCCCTCATGTGACAGATTTACCTTATTTCTGATATGTGACTATAATAGGCCTCCCTGCCTTTCTCCAGGATTTGTTAATCCCCGCACACCCTTGCCCCCCCCCCCCCCCCAAAGCCACTGTGCTCCCGCCTCTGATATGGCACAGCCGGTCTTGAGCTGCGATTTGTGCTGGCTTTATGCTTCAGATTATACAAAGCAGATTAACCCTTCTAAACCCCTTAGATTTTAATTATTTCTGTATGTATTTATAAAAGCCGCAGTCTGCTCATGGCAGTTTCCACCTGTCTCCTCCTCCTATCTTTCTCTTGCCCCCATTTTGTGTCCTGGTTTCAGACTTGAGAAGAGCTGATTTTTTTTTTCTACTCGGGATGCTGTCCACCAGCTTATGCATTCTGTCTGTAAGGCTGTCATCTGTCAACACCTTTATTTTAGGTGTTTTGAGGTATTCCCAGGTACCAACACAGAATTGTCAGAATTATCAAGTGCATAATCTGGAAATCTGGTCTTATTAAAAAACTTAATTGGTTTTGTTATATAGCTAACAATTTTACTTGTTTTCTTGCACCACCTTCACAAACCTGGACCCAAGGTAAGCTTTTATTAGACAAATAAAAAAATTAACACTTTGCTTGGCCTCCATTTTCCACTCGCGTGTTTGCATAGATAAGCTTATTCTATTCCAGGAAAGATTAGTACTGACTTGCAAGTTCTGTTTAGCATTCCCTACACTTCACCTACACTACATGGCTGATGCTGGGATCTGGTTCACAGTTGATGATCTTGATGCTCACAGATTTGTGGACTTTTCTAAGTCAGACTCTCATTACACTGTTTTTGCATTAGCCTTGCAATCCTGTCATCACTAGACTGAATGCGCACAGATCATTGAATAATGCAAATTTTTTAATCGAGATAAATACGTAGGCAATCCAGGAGAAAAACCTGTTGGAGGCTGAAAAAGACTTGGATGTAGGTTCATCTTCTAGAAGGGCGACGGCCCTAGACATATAGCCAAAGCTTTAATGAATTGGTTAGAATCAAAGTATATCCATGTGTTGGAATGGCCAAAGTTCAGACCTAAGTACCACTGAGAATTTGTGGCATTACTTGAAAATCGCTGTTCGCAAACTTTCTCCATCCAATCTAAATGAGCTTGAGCTTTTTTGCAGTGAGGAGTGGACAAAGTATTCCACCACCTAGATGTGCAAAGCTGGTGGAGACATACTACAACAGGCTTTCAGCTGTGCGGCTAAAGGTGGTTCTATTAATTGTCTTAAGGGGACTGAAAAGCATGGGTCATTTTATTATGTTTACACTTTGCACAAAAACTTGCTACTTTGTGTTGCTCTATCACATAATCACTCTATCAGTAAAATACATTTGAAGTTTGTTGCTGTAAAATTTCAAATTGTGGAAAAGTGCAAGGGGAATGAAGAATTTTTAAAGGCACTGTAAATGTCGCAGCCACACTTCCTCCATTAGGAGGCATGCTTCACTGCAGGTTACAATGGATTCTGGGATCCTCGTTATCTTTTAGTTGGAAGGGAATACCAAAATGTGATGCCCCAAGGGAGCACTTAGGATCTGCGTAGACAACAGGAGTTGGTTGGCACTGGCAACTGCATCATTGCCAGTCTAATGTATATGTAAACTAACCTGGAACATCAGACCTTACTTCTAAACAATGTCACTTGTACTTTTCACATCTGAAACTGCTTTACTCAGGGTCTTAGAAGTATGCTAGTCTCCCTGTGTTGTAGGAATAGGCTGAATATTGGTGAAGTGTATAACTTGCAAAGTATGGGCTATATATATATTCTTAGTATACAGTACTTACTATCGGGTTTTACTCCGCCAGATGGCGCTGGACTGCAGAGACGTAAATAGGCTCCGCCCGGCCCCTCAAATACCCAGGGACCTCCCACAAATCCCCAGATTTTCTCTGCAGTCTGGACTGCGAAGGACGAGATATGGCTCTCTCTACTCGCAGGTGAGCGGGGCTATTAGCTGGCGGCCCTGTAGGACTATTCCCACCCGTTCCATTTGTAATATGCCTCCCAGCCTTGGCTGCGCTGGTCGGGTGATGGTAGGCAGCACCGCTGTTAGGCGCTTAGGAGCGCTGCTCCACCGCAATCCCCCACCAAAGGGTAGGCGGTTCAGGCTTATGGTGAGCCTCTATGGGATGCCCCTCCCGCACTATTGCCCCTTGCCCCTGTCTATCGGTGGGCCCTATTTAAGTGGCCGCTCTCCTCTCTCATTCTCCACATAGCCTTCGGGGGGAAAAGGGGGGGGTTGTGTCTGTGTGTATGCTATGTATTGGCCTTATGATTTATTGCACTCTGCTATGTGTCAGCCGCCGCGCTGACTTGCCTTACTATATCTATATTTAAAACTGCTGCGCGCCTTTTTTGTCACATATGTTCCGCGCTTGGCGCCGGCGCTCATTGGCTGTTTGTCACGTGTTGGCTTCGCGCTTTTCGGGGGGGGGGGGCCTGTCTCTGGCGCGTTCCGGGTCATTGCTGTTGCCGGCCCGCCCCTCGAGGTATACCGACGCCATTTTGTCTGCTTGGTCGGCTTATGCGTGACGGGCCTCTACCTACCGCGGTCCGTAAGTGCCCTTGCAGGCGGCTTTATTACCACCCTTTTATTACTGTACTGCTTACGGCCCCTTTTATTATGTCTTTCAGGCGAGCGAATCCATTGGCTTCTCCCAGCCCTCTATTAGTTGGTTAACTTGTGAGGCCTAGTGTAATTACTCCCACTTCCCTAGCGGGTTATTGGGGCATCCAGGGTTGCTGTATAGCGTTAATCCCTATCGGCCTATAGTGCCGCTATAATCACCATATGGAGGCATCTCAGGATAATGTTACCGGGGTTCCTTCGGGACAAGCCCAGCTGTGAGTAGCGTGTGGTGAGTCTCATGTTGGCACGTGGTGAGTCTCATGTTGACGCTGACAAGGCGCGGGTCTGGGTACCCTGCGCTGAGCAAGTGCTTGCGCTGCAATCTGGCCTTCCAGTGGCTGGCCCTGCACCTCGTTTCACTTCACCTACCCCCCCCCCCCAAGCTTAAATCTCACTCCTACTGAGTTGCATACAAGTGGGGATTCTCAGCCTGATGTGTCTTCTAGACTGGCTACTGTTGAGAAGTTGATTGCTAATACCTTGGCACGTAAGGCCCCTGCTAAAAAGCGGCACTTAACGCCTAATGTCACTCTTTTCCCTATGGAAACTGAGGAGTTTTGGAATCTTTGTGACTATACCCCTTCGGACGAAGGGGAGCTTTTCTCTGACTCGGGGTCATCTGATGAGAGGCCAAGGGGCCATGACGATTCTGACTCTGACCCCTGGGACCCGGATGACACTGACAGATTGCTGACCCAGATTTTTGAGGTTCTGTCCATTTCTCCCCCTGTTGCGGCTCCCAGGCAAAGGGGGGAGCTTTTCCATATTGCTAAGTCACGTTTGGAATTTCCTGAGCAAGCACATTTCAATAATCTTGTGCTCAAGCAATGGGAGCGCCCCAGTAGACTTCCCGGGGTACCTAAAAGTTGGGATAGGAAGTATCCCTTTCCTGCTGATGTGGTAAAGTGTTGGTCATCCCCTCCCGAGGTGGATGCCCTGGTCCTAGGGTTATCTAACACCTCTGTCATGCATTCCCCTGACTCTACTACCCTGCGGGATGCTGAGGACCGGCGCATTGACCAGCTGGTGTCCCATGCTTTTGCATGTGCGGGAACGGCGCTGCGCCCGGTCTGTGCCTCTGCCATTACCGCTGTGGCCACTAGGACCCTGATCAGAAGTATACTTGATAGTGCCCCTGATGATTTGCCCTGTGAGGTGTTTAATGCACTCTCTAGTTGTGATGTTTTTGTAAATTTTGTCCTCTCTGCCTTGGATGACACCATTAGAATGTGTGCCAGAACATCTGCCCTTGTGGTGGCTATACGCCGTTCGGTTTGGCTACGCCAGTGGGCTGCTGACAACGCTGCCAAGAAGGCCCTCACTGGTTTTCCCTTCAAAGGACTACGCCTGTTTGGGGACCGCCTGGACCTTTTTGCTAAGGGAGGCAGGTTACCCCAGCGCAGGCGGCAGTCTCGGCCCTTTCGGGGTCAGGGCTCATTCTCCTCCCCCTACCGTGGTGCTAGACAAGGGAGGGGGGTTTCCTTTACTGGGGCCCGGGGAAATTTCTGGGGTAGGGGCAGAGGACGTGGGCATCCTGGCTCCTCCTGGGGTCTCAAGGCTAAATCCTCTCCCAAGCCCCCCCCCCCTCAGGCATGATGGGCGCCCTCACCCATCCGGGTGGGGGGACGGCTTCAGCACTTCGCTCACGTCTGGAGGCTTCATGTCTCAGACCGGTGGATTCAGGAGGTAGTGTCCTCCGGTTACAAGATAGTTTGCTGCCTGGCCGCCCCCAAGATTCATCAGATCCCGGATTCCTCTGGACCCTGTGTTAGCTCAGGAACTAGTGCAGGCAGTGCAAGGCCTCCTGGAGCTGGGGATCATCTGCAAGGTCCCTTTAAGAGAAATAGGCAAGGGCTTCTATTCCAACCTATTCACAGTCCCCAAAAAAGATGGTTCATTCAGGCCCATCCTGGATTTAAAGATCCTCAACAAATTTGTCAGGAGCAGGCGCTTTCGCATGGAGACTCTGTGCTCTGCCATCAGTTCACTGCGCCCAGGGGATTTCATGACTTATGTGGACATCAAGGATGCTTACCTTCATATTCCTGTATTTCCAGGTCATCAAAGGTTCCTCAGGTTCGCTCTGGAGGATCAACACTACCAGTTTGTGGCATTGCCATTTGGTCTTACCTCAGCTCCCAGGGTATTCAGCAAGGTGCTGGCCGGCGTGATGTCTCTGCTCAGGTATCAGGGTGTCCGCGTGCTGCCTTATCTGGACGACATTCTCATCACCTCCCAATCTCTACATCAGGTAGAATTGGATACTCAGCTGGTGGTGTCCACCCTGGAGTCATTTGGATGGGTGATCAACCACCCCAAGCCCTCTCTGTCCCCCTCCTTGGTGACTCCATTCCTAGGAATGAATCTGGATACAGTTCAGGCAAGGATTTCCCTTCCTCAACAGAAGGTGGGCGGTCTGATTGAACAGGTCCAGTTCCTGCTATCTTGTCGTCATCCCTCCATCAGGCAGGGAATGCAGCTGGTGGGCCTGATGGTGGCGTGCTTCGAGGCGGTCCCTTATGCTCAGTTCCACTTGAGCCTCTGCAACTTCACCTCTTGTCAGTGTGGGACAAGGATCCAGCGTCCCTGGACAGGGTCTGTGTGCTCTCCCCCCTTGTCAGGAGTTCCCTCTCGTGGTGGATGGACTCAAGGAACCTGTTGGGGGGCAGATCCTTTCTACCCCTTCCTGGGAGACGGTCACCACGGATGCCAGTCTGTCAGGTTGGGGGGGGTTTCTGGAAGTCCCTGTGGTTCCAGGGGAGGTGGGGCCCTCAGGAGACCCACACACCTATCAATGTCTTGGAACTGCGGGCAATCCGGTTCGTTCTGGCTCAGTTGACCACTCACCTTCGGGGCCTGCCTGTTCAGGTGCGCTCGGACAACCAGACGGCAGTTGCCTACATCAATCATCAGGGAGGGACCCGGAGCAAGGGGGCCCTCCAGGAAGTGTCTCTGATCCTGACCTGGGGGGAGACCAATGTTCCCTGCATATCAGCTGTGTACATCCCGGGGGTGGAAAATCTCGTGGCAGACTCTCTGAGCAGGGGGACCTCTCGCCAGGGAGAATGGTCCCTATGCAGCAAGGTGTTCCAATCTCTGTGTCACCGTTGGGGCCAACCAGATGTGGATCTGTTTGCGTCCCGTCACAATCACAAGCTCCAGGCCTTTGTCTCCCTGTCCCAGGATCCTCTGGCCTTGACCACGGATGCTCTAGCAATGTCATGGCAGGACTTTCAGTTTCTGTATGTCTTCCCTCCATTCCCCCTGCTGGGCAGGGTTCTGCGCAAGATTGCTCTGGACGGGGTGCCAGCAAGTCTGGTGGCCCCCAGGTGGCCAAGAAGAGTGTGGTTCGCAGACGTGGTGCAGTTGGCAGTAGATCAGTACACTCTGCCCGTGGTGCCAGATCTGCTCACTCAGGGCTCACTACGCCATCCCAATTTACAAACTCTGGCTTTGACGGCCTGGCTGCTGAAACCTCCATCTTGGGGGAGGGGGTTGGGGAAGGGGCTGTCTTTCTCGGTTGTGGATACCTTGATAAAGGCTAGGAAGAAGTCTTCCTCTTCCATTTATTACAGGGTTTGGCGTGCCTACATTGACTGGTGTGAGTCTAAATCTCTTCCCTGTCTTGTGTTCTCTATTCCCAGGATTCTGGAGTTCCTACAGCATGGGTTGGAGATGGGGCTCCAACTTAGTACTCTAAATGGTCAGGTTTCTGCCCTGGCTGTTTTCTTCCAGAATTCCTTTGCTCAGCATTCACTGATTAGGACCTTTTTCCAGGGGGTGACTCATGTGCGTCCCCCGCGTAAGACTATGGTGCCTGTTTGGGATTTGAACTTGGTTCTGTCAGCCTTGCAGGGTGCTCCTTTTGAACCTGTGCAGGATGCTTCCCTGGCCGTTCTTACTCTCAAGGTTGTCTTTCTGGTGGCTATCACCTCTGTCAGGCGTGTGTCTCAGTTGGCGACGCTTTCCATTCAGCCCCCCTACTATGAGAGACACCAGGACAAGATGGTGTTTCGCTTCAAGCCAGATTTTTTGCCTAAGGTAGTGTCTGCTTTTCATTTGAATCATGACGTTGTTCTCCCTTCATTGTGCCCTAATCCTAGTAATGCTAAGGAAAGGGTCTTGCATTCTTTGGATGTGGTTAGGTGTCTGAAGTACTATCTGGTGGCTACTGCACCTTTCAGAAAGACTGATGCTCTTTTTGTGGTCCTTTCTGGTCCTAGGAAGGTTTTGGCTCCTGCCAAGTCTACTATCAGCAACTGGATCCGTCAGGCTGTGATTCAGGCCTATTCTGCTAAGGGGAAGAATCCTCCCTTACGCCTTACTGCTCATTCCACTCATGCTATTGGTGCCTCTTGGGCTTTTCAGCACCAGGCTTCTGTTGAACAAGTTTGCAAGGCTGCTACTTGGTCTTCTGTTCACCTTTTCAAAGTTTTACAAGGTTGATGTTAGGGCCTCAGCTGATGCTGCTTTTGGCCGAAAGGTTCTGCAGACGGCAGTGGTTTAAACTGTCTGCTGTTAACTTACTACTTTATGGACACTGCTATTGGATGTCCCGATAGTAAGTACTATATCTGGAGCAGGACTTACTGTATACTAAGAATAATACAATTCTGTGATTACTCACCTGTAGAATTGGTATTATAAGTATACAGTACGTCCTGCTCCACCCCACCCTTGGTTTTGTATTATCTTGTATCCCCTGTGTGTGATTATCATTGTTATAGTTACTAGTTTGGGTTGTTTTAATTCTCCCGGCTTCTCGTTAACTGCTTTTCAATGCTGGGGATTTGTGGGAGGTCCCTGGGTATTTGAGGGGCCAGGAGGAGCCTATTTTCGATGTCTCTGCAGTCCAGCGCCATCTGGTGGAGTAATACCCGATAGTAAGTACTATATCTGGAGCAGGACGTACTGTATACTCATAATACCAATTCTACAGGTGAGTAATCACAGAATTGTATATTCTTAGTATACAGTACGTCCTGCTCCAGATAGATTACTTACACTTATCCTCCGCCAGATGGCACTGCATGGCAGAGACATGTAAAACAGGCTCCTCCCGGCCCCTCAAATACCTGGGGACCTCCCACAAATCCCCAGATTTCTCTGCAGTGCTTACTGCGAAGACATGAAATTATCACTCTGTCGCAGGTGAGCGGGGCTATTAAAGCCTGCAGCCCTGTTGGACTATTCCCACCCGTCCTTGATGTGATGTGCCTCCCAGCCTGGGCTGCGCTGGTCGGTTGAAGGTAGGCAGCACCATGTGTGCTTAAGGAGCGCTGCTCCACCGCAGTCCCCCACCAAAGGGTAGGCGGTATAGGCTGATGGTGAGCCTTTATACGATGCCCCTCCCGCATTATTGTCCCATGCCCCGGTAGCGGTGGGCCCTGTACAAAGGGCCGCCATCCTCCCTCATTCTCCCCGTAGCCCTTGGGAGGAAAAGAAGGGGGGGGGGGTTTGTGGATGTCCGTGTATTGTGATTACATGCATATGGCCCTCTTTGTAATGTCTGCTTGGACTGGTATATGTGGTGTCAACCGCCGCGCTGACTGTAAATGCCGCCACCGCCGCGCGCGCCTCTTCCTTCATTTGGATGTTCCGCGCCGGGCGGCGGCGTTACCTCAGACGCTTCTGCGTCCTCATTGGCTGCTTGTCGGTTGTACTTTGCGCTCTTCAGGGGGCGGGGCCTGGCGCGCCCCACGTCACGGCTCGCTCTGGCCCGCCCTTCGAGGTACTCGGCGCCATATTGTCTGGTCGCGCGCGCGTGTGATGTTCTTACTTACCGTGGTCTGTAAGTGCCCTCGCGGGCGGCTTTATAATTCACTGTAGTGTGTTTCGGTTCTGACACTTCTTCTCATTGTGTCTTTCAGAGGGTGAATCCATTGGCTTCTCCCGGGCCCGGTGTAATTGATAGCGGGCCTTGTAAAATTACTCCCACTTCCCTAGCGGGTCATTGGGGCATCCAAGGTTGCTTTATAGCGTCAATCCCTACTGGCATATTGTGCCTAATAATCACCATATGGAGGCATCTAAGGATAATGTGACAGGGGTCCCTTTGGGACAAGACCGGCGGTGTATGGCGTGTGGACAACCTCATGCTGATGCTGACAAGGCATGGGTCTGCGTACCCTGTGCTGAGCAAGCACTGGCTTTGCAATCTGGCCTGCCAGTGGCTGCACCTCGTTTCACTTCACCTTCTCCCCCAAGCTTAAATCTCACTCCTGCTGAGTTGCATACAAGTGGGGATTCTCAGCCTGATGTGTCTTCTGGACTACCTACTGCTGAGCAGATTATTGCGAGGTCCTTAGCGCGTAAGGGCCCTGGTAAGAAGCGGCACCTGACGCCTTATGATACTGTTTTCCTTATGGGATCTCAGGAGTTTATGAATCTGTGTGGCTATACCCCTTCTGATGAAGGAGAGCTCTTTTCTGACTCGGGCTCATCTGATTCTGGCTCTGACCCCTGGGCCCTGGATGACACTGACAGATTATTGACCCAGATCTTTGAGGTTCTGTCTATCTCTCTCCTTGGTGAGGCTCCCAGGCAGCGCTTCCATACAGCAACATCACGTTTGGAATTCCTAGAGCAGGCTCACTTCCATTCCCTGGTGCTCAAGGAATGGAAGTGCCCCAGTAAACTTCCGGGGTTCCAAGGGATTGGGATAGGAAGTATCCTTTTCCCCCTGAGGTGGTTAAATGTTGGTCATCCCCCCCCCCCCCGGGGGGGATGTCCCCATCATAGGGCTATCTAACACCCCTGTCATACATCCCCCTGATTCTACTACCCTGCGGGATGCTGTAGACCGTCGCATTGACCTGCTGGCCTCCCACGCCTTTGCATGTGTGGGGACGGCGCTGCACCCGGTCTGTGCCTCTGCCATTACTGCTGTGGCCACTAGAACCCTCATCAGAAATATGCTTCATAGCGCCTCTGATGATCTTCCTTGTGAGGTGTTTAATGCACTCTCCAGTTGTGATGTGTTTATAAAATTTGTTCTAGTAGCATTGGATGACACCATCAGAATGTGTGCAAGAACTTCTGCCCTCGTGGTGGCTATACGTCGCTTGGTCTGGCTGCGACAGTGGGGTGCTGACAATGCTGCGAAGAAGGCCCTTACTGGGCTCCCCTTTAAGGGGCTATATCTGTTTGGGGCCCGCCTAGACCTGTTTGGTAAGAGAGGTAAGTTACCCCAGCGCAGACAGCTGTCTCGGGCCCCCCTTCCACCCCCCACCATGGTGTTAAACAGGAATCAGGGGTGTCCTTCGCGGGGGCTCGCTCCGCTCCCTGTCCCAGGAGCAGAAGACTACACCCTGGCTCTTCTGGGGGGGCTATGCCCAAATACTCTCCCAAGTCCCCTCAAGCATGATGGGGCGCCCTCACCCGTCTGGGTGAGGGGACGGCTGCGGCACCTTGCTTAAGTCTGGAGGCATCACGCCTCAGACCGGTGGATTTAGGAGGTAGTGTCCTCCGGCTACAAGATGGTGTTTGCTGTGCGGCCTCCCCTAAGATTATCTGGGTCCGGGTACTCCTGGTCCCTGCTTCTGCTCAGGTGCTGGCGCAGGCCGTGTAAGGTCTGCTGAGTCTGGGGGTCATTTGCAGATTTCCCTTAACAGACAGAGGCACCAACCCTTTCATAGTTCCCAAAAAAGATGGGTCACTCTGGCCCATTCTGGATTTACAGATCTTCAGCAATTTGTCAAGTCAGCCGTTTTCCTCATGGAAACTCTGCGCACGGCCATTAGCTCCTTGCGCCCCGGGGGCTTCATGCCGTCTGTGGATATCAATGATGCTTACTTTCACATCCTTGTGTTTTCAGGACACCAAGATTCCTCAGATTCACGTTGGAAGATCAACGCTGCCAATTTGTGGCCTCTCCTCAGCTCCCAGAGTGCTCACCAAGGTGCTGGCGGGGGTGATGTCTCTGAGGCCAAGGGGCGTCCGCGTGCTGTCACTACCTGGACGTTCTCATCACCTCCCAGTCTCTACATCTGGCAAGTTGGATACTCAGTTGGTAGTGTCCATTCTGGAGTCATCTGGATGGGTGAAAAGCCACCCCAAGTACTCACTGTCCCCTTCCTTGGTAACTTCATTCCTAGGAATGACTGGACACAGTTCAGGCAAGGATATTCCTTCTTCGGAAGAAGGTGGACAATCTGCTTGCACAAGTTTAGTTCCTCCTAGCTGTCCCCGTCCCTTCACCAGGCAGGGGATGCAGCTGGTGGGCCAGATGGTGGCGTGCTTCAGAACGGCTCATGTGCTCAGTCCCTCTCGGGGCTTCTGCAACTTCTCCTATTGTCTGAATGGGACAAGGACCCAGCATCCCTGGACAGGGTCTGTGTGTCTTCCCCCCTGGTGAGGAGGTCCCTTTTGTAGTGGATGGACTCAGGGAATCTATTGGGGGGGCGGAACCTTCTTGCTCCTTCCTGGGAGACGGTCACCACGGATGCCAGTCTGTCAGGTTGGGGGGGTTCTTCTGGAAGTCCCTGCGGTTCCAGGGGAGGTGGGGCCCTTAGGAGGCCCATTCACCTATCTATGTCTTGAAGCTGTGAGCGATCAGGTTAGTTCTGCAACAGGGGCCAACCGGATGTGAATCTGTTCCGTCACAATCACAAGTTCCAGGCCTTAGTCTCCCTGCCCCAGGATCCTCTGGCCGTGATCACGGTTGCCTCAGTAATGTCATGGCTGGACATCCAGTTTTTGTATGTCTTTTCTCCATTCCCCCTGCGCAAGATTACTCTGGAACAGGTGCCAGTGCTTCTGGTGACTTCTTCTTCTTCTTCTTCCTTTTGTTATAAGGTGTGGCGTACCTACTTTGACTGGTGCGAGTTTTGATCTCTTCCCTGTTGGGTGTTCTCAGTTCCCAGGGTTCTGGATTTTTACTGTATGGGTTGGAGTCGGGTCTCTAACTCACTATCTTGAAGGGTCAGGTTCTATCCTGTCTGTCTTCTTTCAGGAGTCTTTTGTTCAGCATTCTTTGATTAAGGCTGCTTTTAGGGGGTTACTCATGTGCGTTCCCCACGACAACCTATGGTCCCTGTTTTGGGATTTGGAATTGATCTTGCCTGCCTTGCAGGGTGCTTCCTTTGTGCCTGTGCAGGATGCTGTCTTGGCCATTCTTACGCTCAAGGTTGTGTTCTGGTGGCTATCATTTCTGTCAGGTGTGTGTCTGAGTTGGTGGTGCTGTCCATTCAGCCCCCCTACTTTGAGAGGCACTAGGACAAGGTGGTGTTTCGTTTCAAACCTGATTTTCTGCCTATAGCTAGTGTCTGTTTTTCTTTTGAATCAGGATATGGTTCTTCCTTCTATGTGCCCTAACCCTAGCGATGCTAAGGAGAGAGTTTTTGCACTCTTTGGATGTGGTTAGGTGTCTGAAGCACTATCTGGTGGCTACTGCACCTTTCAGAAAAATTGATGCTCTTTTTGTGGTCCCTTCTGGTCCAAGGAAGGGTTTGGCTCCTGCCAAGTCTACTATCAGCAAGTGGATTCGTCAGGCTGTGATTCAGGCCTACTCTGCTAAGGGGAAGAATCCCCCCTTCGCCTTACTGCTCATTCTACTTGTGCTATTGGTGCCTGTTGGACCTTCCGGCACCAGGCTTATGTTGAACAAGTTTGCAAGGCCGTTACTTGGTCTTCTGTTCATACCTTTCAAGGTTTTACAAGGTTGATGTTAAGGCCTCAGCTGTTGCTGTTTTTTGGCCGCAAGGTTTTGCAGGTGGCAGTGGACACTGCTATTGGAGTGTAAGTAATCTATCTGGAGCAAGACGTACTGTATACTAAGAATAATACAATTCTGTGAAATACTCACCTGTAGAATTGGTATTATAAGTATACAGTACGTCCTGCACCACCCCACCCTTGGTTTTGCATTATTCTGGATCCCCTGTATGGTGATTGTTATCATTGTTATAGTTACCAGTTTTTGGTTGTTAAATTCTCCCGGCTTCTTTTTCACTGCTTTTCAATGCTGGGGATTTGTGGGAGGTCCCCGAGTATTTGAGGGGCCGGGAGGAGCCTGTTTTACATGTCTCTGCAGTGCGGCGCCATCTGGCAGAGGATAACCCAAGTGTAAGTAATCTATCTGGAGCAGGACGTACTGTATATTTATAATACCAATTCTACAGGTGAGTATTTCACAGAATTGTATTTTTTATGTACGCAGTCAAGTCCGATTTATTATTATGCAAGCTAATATCCAAAGTAAACGGCATGTGCAGCATGCACAGCAGCTAGACTGAGAGTTACTCAAGGTCCTGGTAGGTTGTCACAGGCATCTGGTGTCATGCTGACTGCAGTGCATCCCACAGCTGCTAAAGGGTGTGGTGGGGGGGGGGGCATAGAGTGAACACTATAATTGAGGTAGTCTCACAAATGCACAGTTGGGTTCAAGTCTGTTGAATTAAATCTTGGACATGCTGGTCAATGTATATTTGGACAATTTACATATTCCAAGTGTGACATACACTCCGCTTCCACAGTCATGACATCTGGGTAATCTCCAGTAGAGGGCGAACTTCTGCAGAGATGAATGCGGTCCATAAATACCTGGGACCTCCCACTAATTCCCCAGTTCCTTCTCAGCAGGAAGGCGAGCAAGACAGAAGATGAAGACTTCTCTTACTTGCAGGTGAGCCGGGCTCGCGCCCGGCCACTTTTGTTCCTATTGCTGCCAGGGCCTTTTCTAAGTTAACCCTATTTGAGCCTCCCAGCCTTGGCTGCAGGTCCTGGTGAGGGTAGGCAGCACCTAATTGGTGTTGAATGAGCTTTTGCTCCCTCGTGAGACCCCATTTCAAGGGGTAGGCTGATTTCCGGGTTGGTGAAAGCTGGGATCCGCGTTGCTGGGTTAGCTGGGAGGGGGCGTGGCCTGACGCGCGCGCTCTGCTCTGGCCCGCCCCCCTTGTTCCTCACCTCTTCACTTCTCTAGCTCTGCCGGTGGCCATATTGGACGTTCTGCTGTTGCTACTGCGGCTGCGTCGGGTTGTAAGGGCCTGTGAGCCACTTCCTTAGCTTTTGCGGGGGTACCCCTTTTCTCCGGTTTGCACTTGTGTATATATATATTTGTTGATACATAATATTTGTTATTTTTACTTTTCACTGTTTGAGTGCCTTTGCTTATTGGCCCTTTTTTATGTGTCTTCAGATGGTCTCGTGTGTGTGCACTTAAGGGGTTTTTCCCAGTCCTGGGGTCCCTAGCCTAATTTGATCATCTACAAATCCTCCCACAGGGAATCTAAAGGGGCATCCCGTGTTGCTTCTGCTTAATTCCCTACGGTCCTTGCCACTGACCCTAAACGATCACCATATGTAGGCTCCGCAGGATACCGGGCTCGGGCTCCCTCTGGGACAATCCCGGACGTGTGTGGGTTGTGGGGTATCCCTTACGGGGGAGAATGTGCTGATTTGTATTCCATGTTCCCAAAAGGCCAAAACGCGGCAGTCGGGTGCCCAGCCTTCTGGGTCGGCTCCCCCCGCTTCATCGCCTTCCCCTCCCCGCCTTATCCATACCCCAAGTGACATGGTTGCTAGCGGGGAGTCGCACTCTGATGTTTGCTCTAAGTTGGCCAGCATCGAGAAATGTTTTGCTTGCATGGTGGGCAAGAAGGCCCAGGCTAAAAAGACATTTGTCGCCAGCCCAGGCGGCTTGGGATGTTGATGATGATTCCCTTGATTGGTCGGATTATTCCCCGTTAGAGGAGGGGGAATTGTATGAGGAGTCTGAGGCTGACGATGTACAGTTTTGTGATGCTGATGTTGGGCAGGCGCGGGGGGATGCCGTTGACACTACCAAGGTTTTGACACATCTCTTGGAGGTTTTGGATATTGCCCCGCCTGAGGCGCCCCCTCTCAAAAAAGGGGAATTTTTTGGTTCCCACAAGCCTTGTTTGGAGTTCCCTACCCAAGGTCACTTTGATGCATTGATCCTTAGGGAATGGGAGAAACCTAGTCGGCTTCCAGGTGTTCCTCAGGGATGGGATAAGAAGTATCCTTTCCCGGTGGAAGCGGTTAAGCGCTGGTCTTCTCCTCCCGAGGTCGATGCGCCAGTTTTCGGATCGACGAACACCTCGGTGATTCACACCCCAGACGCCACTACCCTTAAGGATGGCGAGGATAAGCGCCTTGATCACATGGCATGCCATGCTTTTGCCAGTGTGGGTTCGGCCTTGCGGCCTCTGTGTGCATCTGCACTAGCGTCGGTGGCTACTAGGTCTCTGATCAGGGACTGGTTAAAGGACGCTCACCTTGATCTTGCCAGCGCTGAGTTCGCTACTCTTAAAAGGTGTGAATTGTTCCTGGATTTTGTCTTGGCTGCTATGGAAGACACTATTGTCATGTGTAGTAGGACTTCGTCCTTATTGGTGGCCATGCACCGATCGGTCTGGCTCCGCCAGTGGACGGCGGACTTTGCAGCCAAGAAATCGCTCACAGCTCTCCCCTTCTTGGGTTCGCGGCAGTTGGATGCTGTGGCAAAGGGAGGTAAGTTGCTTCAGCGTATGAAGCAGCGTCGCTCCTTTCAGGGGGCAGGCTCCTTCAATCCTTCCTTTCGAGGTGCCAGAGCTGTCAGAGGTTTGGCCTTCTCGGGTGTTAGAGGTTCTTCCTGGAACAGAGGCAGAGGTCGGGCCCGTCCCGTGTCTGCCTGGGGTTCCAAGCCTAAGCCCGCGGTTAAACCGGCTCAGCAATGAAGGGACGCCCTCACCCGCAAGGGTGGGGGGACGGCTGCGGCTCTTCTTCCAGGTCTGGGCCCGGGAGGTCACAGACAATTGGATCTTGGAAGTGGTCTCCTCCGGGTACAAACTGGAGTTCGAGTACTGGCCTCCTCGGGTGCCCTTGGACCCTCAGGCTGTACAGGGGCTCCTGTCAGCAGTACAGAATCTTCTGGACATGAGTCATATGCCCGGTGCCTCCCTCGGAGAGGGGCAGGGGTTGTTACTCCAATCTTTTCACGGTTCCCAAAAAGGATGGCTCCGTGAGACCCATTCTGGACCTAAAGATCCTCAACAGATTCATCAGAACCAAGAAGTTCCGCATGGAGACTCTGCACTCGGCCATCAATTCCCTTTGTCAAGGGGACTTTATGACATCCATAGACATCAAGGATGCGTATCTGCATGTTCCTATTTTTCCAGCGCATCAGAGATTCCTCAGGTTCGCGGTGGAGGATCAACATTTTCAGTTTGTAGCCCTTCCCTTTGGGTTGACCCCTGCGCCGAGGGTTTTCACCAAGGTTCTGGCGGGCATAATGGCACTGCTCAGGGCATTCGCATTGTGCCGTACCTGGACGACCTGCTAATCTCAGCTTCTTCCCTCCGGCAGGCGGAGCTGGACACACACCAGGTGGTGTCGACCCTGTAGAGGTTCGGGTGGGTGATCAACCGCCCCAAGTCCTCTCTCTCCCCATCAAGGGAGATTTCATTTCTGGGCATGAATCTGGATACCATTCTGGCCAGAGTGTTTCTGCCTCAGTCCAAGGTGCAGGGGATTCAGGATCTGATCCGCCTTCTTCTGGCCAAACTGGTGGGATTGATGGTGGAATCCTTCGAGGCAGTCCCGTTTGCTCAGTTTCACATGAGATCTCTCCAACTTCACCTTTCTACATTCCGGGAGTGGAAAACACGGAGGCGGATTCCCTGAGCAGGGGGGGTCCTCTCGCCAAGGGAAGTGGTCTCTCAACCTGGGGTTTTTCAGTCCCTTTGTCACAAGTGGGGAACCCCGGAGGTGGATCTCTTTGCCTCACGGCACAATTACAAACTCCCGGCCTTTGTGTCTCTATCTCAGGATCCTCTAGCTCTGGCAGTGGATGCCTTGTCCCTTGCCTGGGGTTTCTGTACCTGTTTCCTCCCTTCTCCATGGTGGGCAAGGTGGTTCGCAAACTGGTTCTGGAAGGGGCACCAGCAATTCTGGTGGCTCCAAGGTGGCCAAGAAGGGTTTGGTACGCAGACGTTGTAAGGTTTGCGGTAGATCAGTACCGGCTTCCCATGTTTCCGGATCTGATTTCTCAGAGTCAACTTCTTTACCCCAATTTACAAACGCTGGCTTTGACGACTTGGCTGCTGTAACCTTCATTCTGAAGGAGGAAGGTTTGTCTGAGGCTGTGGTTCAGACCTTGCTTAGAGCTAGGAAGCGGTCCTCTTCTGGCATTTACTATAGGACTTGGCGGTTCTATATTGACTGGTGTGAGGCTAGGGCTTTGCCTTGCAGGGTGTTTTCGATTCCTAGGATTTTGGAGTTTCTTCAGCACGGTCTGGATCTTGGTTTCCAGCTTAGTACCTTGAAAAGGCAGGTCTCGGCTCTGTCTGCTTTCTTCCAAAGATCGTTTACCTTGCACCCGCTGGTTAAGACTTTTTTCCAGGGGGTTACTCACGTTCAGCCCCCTCAGAAGGCTATGGTTCCTGTTTGGGATTTGAACTTGGTTCTTTCAGCTCTCCAGGGTCCTCCTTTTGTGCCGTTACAGTATATTGCTCTTTCTGTTTTCACTCAAAATGTTGCTTTCTTGGTGGCTATTACCTCTGTTTGGCGTGTCTCTGAGTTGGCGGCTCTGTCAATTCAGGCCCCTTACTTTGAAAGACACCAGGACAAGGTGGTCTTTTGCTTTAAGCCAGATTTCCTTCCTAAGGTGGTATCTGCCTTCCATCTCAATCAGGATTTTGTTCTCCCTTCCTTGTGTCCTAAGCCTAGCAATGACAAGGAGAGAGTCTTGCACAATTTGGATGTTGTTCGCTGTGTTAAGTACTATTTGGTGACTACTTTTTATTTCCGCAAGACGGACGCCTTTTTCGTGGTGCCCTGCGGGCCCAGGAAAGGTTTGGCGCCCACCAAATCTACCATTAGCAAATGGATTAGTCAGGCCATTGTTGGGGCCTATTCTGGTAAGGGGAGGACTTCCCCTTTTAAGGTCACTGCACATTCTACTCGTGCTGTTGGTGCGTCCTGGGCTTTTCAGCACCAGGCTTCTGTTGACTACATTTGTAAGGCTGCTACTAGGTCTTCCGTTCATACTTTTTCCAAGTTTTACAAGGTTGATGTGCGGGCTTCAGTGGATGCTGTTTTTGGCTGCAAGGTTCTGCAAGCTGCAGTGGTTTAAGTTGGTGCATTCTTTTACTCTTTTTTGGTTCCCACCCATGACGGGCACTGCTATTGGATGTCCCAGATGGTCATGACTGTGGAAGCGGAGTGTATGTCACACTTGGAATAATACCGTTTTGTGAGTACTGTAAAACGGATATTATGAGTGTGACATACACTCCGCTTCACCCCACCCTTTTGGTATTCCGGATTTTTTATATGGTGAACCATTGTTTATTTTGTTAGTATTGTTATAATTGGTTCTTCCTGGTCCCCTTACTGCTATCTTACACTGGGGAATTAGTGGGAGGTCCCAGGTATTTATGGACCGGGAGGAGCTCCTTTTTTTGCATTCATCTCTGCAGAAGTTCGCCCTCTACTGGAGATTACCCAGATGTCATGACTGTGGAAGCGGAGTGTATGTCACACTTATAATATCCGTTTTACAGGTGAGTACTCACAAAACGGTATTTTCTAGCCTTGTGACTTGTTGCGTTGTCTTGCTGGAATATCCTATCCACACCAGGGAAGACATTCTGCTTATATGGGTTATGTGATTTACAAGGAAGTATTCCTTGTCAAATCTGCTGAGAGCGCCATCCACGTGTGGATCCAGAGAATGTCACACAAACATTCTCCAGGCAATAACACTTCCACCGCCAGCTTGTGTTCAAGTAATGGTTGCAAGGCGTTTGTTTTCTGATGTTTCTCACCTGATTTTACATTGTTCATTCATTTAAGTAGGAAACATAGGCCCCTGTTCCAATACTCTAGGGAAAATTTAAGATTTTGTGCCAGTGCAAATGCTTAAAAGCCCCATATGCAGTATAGTTGGTGGACTGTTTTAGACACACATTTGGTAGCCCCTTGGCTGTTTTGATGGTGCTGCCTTACTGTAGCATGTCGGTCCTGCACACATTTTGTCATTGACGTTCAACTCTCAGATCAATGGCACGTGGTACTCCACAGTTTCACGTCACATATCCCACTTATTATATACTTTAACTAAAGCAGCGCATGAATTGTTCACAATCTGCGCGGTCTAAGTAATTGCCACCCTTGGCCCAAAAGCCAATAATCATCCCTTTTTGCTGCAAGGGATGTATGTAGGCAGCCTATCGCATACCATATACCCACCAAGCTAGCTCAGAACATGTGACTTTCTTCATGATGTAGGAAGTGGTCCTAATAATGTGACTCAACTGCATATACTTTATTATCTACTTTGTTATGACCTCATGCTTCATGTAATTCTCCAACTTGATTTGTTCCTTGACCATGGGAATTGCTGGTATATATCTCAGACCCAGTCTATAATAGACCGATACATCTGCTGGTCTTGTGGTTTCTGGAAAAATTTACATAATGTCTTTATGGATGGCTGAAAGGCCCAGTTCTTCTATGTAACATTTTGAAATGGCTAGAAATGTATTTTAGAAGAAAAATATCCCAGATTTATTTCTTTCGTTTTACTTAAATTGGTTTATCTACCAAAGTGTTTTCCATGGTATAAGTAAATCATATATTTAAACTGAAAATCTGCTCAGACATAGTTGGTGATCTTTTTCTCCAGAGTTTTATTGTCCAGAAAGCTGGCCTGGATTTGCTGGCACGCCGCTTTAATGCAGGATGTCCCCTGGGGGGGGGGGCAAAACCCTGAGTTTTAGACTTTTAAATATTTTTTGACCTTGTGAAACCATATTAAACAGCTGGCCCGAGCCCGTGCAGCTCATCACAAATTGCTAGCTCGAGTATGCAACTAGCTTAAGGTACAGCACCAGGCTTCTGTTGAACAAGTTTGCAAGGCCGCAACTTGGTCTTCTGTTCAAACTTTTTCTAAGTTTTACAAGGTTGATGTTAAGGCGTCAGCTGATGCTGCTTTTGGCCGCAAAGTTCTGCAGGCGGCAGTGGTTTAGACTGCTTGCTGTTGCTTTTGGGGATCCCACCCTACCTTACGGACACTGCTGTTGGATGTCCTATGAGTAAGGATATCTTTCGGAACGGGGCGGGATGTACACTAAGAATAATACAATTCTGTGATTACTCACCTGTAGAATTGATATTATTGGTGTACATCCCGTCCTGTTCCGCCCCACCCTTGTTGTTCTTGTTACCTCTTTATGGTGATTGTTGGTTATTTTCTTCCGGCTTTTGTTAACTGCTTTTTAAATAATGGGGTTCTGTGGGAGGTGCCTCGGTATATATGGGCCGGGAGGGGCCACTTTTTCTGCTCTGCAGTCACGTGACATCTGAAGATGATTAACCCATGAGTAAGGATATCTTTCGGAACGGGACGGGATGTACACTAAGAATATTGTATTTTGCTATACAGGATAAGCCCTCCCCTGTATGTGCTACTCTTTACATACTGTATATGCCCAGTTTAAAAATGGCAGTAGCTTAGAAAATCAGACATTTGCAGTGGGGATGAATGTTTTCTGAATGTCTAGCTCCCGCGTGCATCAGCTGAAGGAAAGCATCTGGTAGGAGGTGTCCTTCACTCCACTTATTCAGAATACATTGTCTGATTTCTCAATCTATTCTTACTGTCCGGCATAACTTGGCATTCTACTCTGATTGGCAGAGAGCCCATCTGCTCATGTGCTGTGGGATCGCCTGAGAGGTAAGAATACTGGAAAAATATGGCAATATTCTCAATCTGGCACCCGCAGCAGCTTCCACCAAAAAGTTTGGGTTCTGCACTAGAGACTAGAGCTCATCCTCTATTTGAAAGCAATCTGTGGACAGATACAGGGACCATGGAAGCTGCTGCATGGGACAAAAGGTGTTTTTGGCCCAAAACAGGAACTTTATTACGTGCTTGTCTACCATAAAACACAGAATATAAATGAACCCTTTAACCACCACCAAGCATGTGAAATTTATGTGGCTTCTTGTCAGTTCTCTAACTTCCAGCCATGTAAATTTCACGTGCTTTGGTTTTTTCTTAAAAGAAAACAGCTTACCTCTTTCCAAGATCCAGAACGGGGGTTTCCTCATCCCCTGGGGGGCCTCCAGTCCTCTGTCTGCGATCTTCAGCAGTGCCAGGAACACAGACTTTCTGCCCGTGTGTGGGGCACTTTCCACTACAGGGAAGGGCCTTTTATACTGGTGAGTGAACTGACATCAGCATGTTCACCAGTATAAAAGGCCACATCCGGCAATGGAAGGCGTTAAGGACTGGGGGGGGGGGGGGGGGAATATAAAGGATTCTTCAAAGTGTGTGTATTTTTACCTAACCCATTGTGAGCTTGTAAGGGGCCCTTGAGACACCTGTACCAGATCAAAGGGCAGGAGAAGCCAGCAAGTGGCCTGCTGCCAAGTGGGTGACTTGCCAAAAAAACCCTGCCACATTACCCGCAACCCAAAAGGCCAGGCAGGGTGCAAAAGAACCCAGTGCCTGTGTGTGCTGGTAGGCTTCAGACCCGGGGGCTGGCTGCTTGGCCTCGGCTCCCTGGTCTACCAGCCTCCATAGCTGGTGCCCTGGTTGGTTTTGCTGGAGAGGTCCCATTTTTAAGGGTTTGACCCTTAAAAAATGTGTGGAGTTTAACCCTTGATAGTTAACTGCAAGGTGCAGTTATTTTATTTGACAATTTTATAACGCTGTTTACGTTTGAGGAGTCTACCGATACATATGTGGTACCGTTGTAATCATGAAGAATGGGACCTTTACGCACAATATGATTTTCTTGAAAAACGTGAATTTTGTTTCACCCATACTTTTCCTGCGAAGATCAGTCAAACATATATAGTGTAGAATGCTTATAAATAGCCTGGCAACAAGATGTGAACTTTAGGTAGGTTGGCAGTTAAAGGGTTAAATTAGTGAAATTGGATTACCCCCCTCCTTTTTTTGCGTTTAAAGCGGACCTTCACCCTGAATAACAGCGTATATTATGTGTTTCCCACACCCTGTACATACAGATTGCCCACATTAAAAATCATCCTACCTGCATCTACTGCATGTTATGAGCCTTTAAACATCCAAGATGATGGCTCATGGAGCATCAGGCAGCCTGCAAACTGGAACTGTCTTCTGACTGTGTTGCTCTGCATTCTGGGATTGCTGTCCTTTCCCTGACCCCAGCTCTGCTCTGTCTGTGCAACTCCACTCCCCTGCACTTTATCCCGCTCTCCTCATTCACTATGTGATGCTTCTGAGTCAAGATGGCGGCACCCTTATCCTGAACAGAGCTGTAGCCCAGTGGGGGAAAGAATAATAAGTGACTAAAAACTTAAAATACATTAATTTTGGACAATAGTTTAAGGGTTTGGGCTTTTCATGAAATCATGCTGAAGGTCCAGTTTGAAGCAATAAAATGAATTATAAAATATATTAATATATTGTTGTTATAATATAGATTTAATATATATCACACACAAACTGTGCTTAAAGATTGCTATCCTAGTTATTAAACAATTTAAGTTTAGCTGGGATTTCCAGGCCATATGCACCATAAATGATGGCACAAGACCTTTGCTACCATGTGATCCCTTCAGACGCGCTCTTCGTCTGTTGGGAGCTAAGATGTTAATCCAATCAGGAACGCGTGGCAGGCTTTAGATGCTTGGCTGGTTAAAGGCTGCCACGAGTCTGCCTCATCTGTCCCCTCTTCTGTCTGTCCCTGTGCCTAGGTCACATGGAATCCTGCAGCCCCCAGGCAGCTTTGTGTAGCGCTGTATTCATTAACCTCTGTGATCACGCTCTTGGGACAACCTATTAAGATCACACACTACTGTGCTACTGGGTGGTCTGCAGTCCATCAGCAGTGTCACTTGTCGCACTCCTACTTGTCCTGAACATTTGTGATCACAATAGGTGTTTAGCATTTTGTGAGGGTTTTTTCTTTACTACAATTGTTATTATGTTGTAAAGAAAGACTGGTTGTTCTGGAGTGTGTGTGTTGGGTTGTAAGTGCCCCTGCCAAATTCTCCTGGACAAAGTGGAATTTACAGTTGCTTCTGAATGCAGAGTCTGTTATTCTAAACACATTAGACAAAAGAATAAAATGTCCAGTGACATTAAATACTGATGACTTTATTGCTGGACAAATAATGGGTCTTGGGTTCAAAGTGTTAAATAATTGTATCCTCATTTTATTAAAGCGGACCTCTTGCAGCTATGCAGTGGCAAAACGTTTCAGCTTTTTGCAGTTAGCGATGAAAGCTTAAAGCTGAATAAGAGTCTATCTTATATGTTTCCCACACCCTGTACATACAGATTGTCCACATTAAAAATCATCCTACCTGCATCTACTGCATGTTATGAGCCTTTAAACATCCAAGATGGCGGCTTATGGAAGCCGCCATCTTATCAGGCAGCCTGCAAACAGGAAGTGCCTCCTGACTGTGCTGCTCTGCATTCTGGGACTGCTGACCTTTACCTTACCCCAGCTCTGCTCTGTCTGAGCAAAGCACAGCTATAACCCGCCGCCCTGTACCTTATACCACTCTATTATTTTTATTTTTTCCCTACGATGGTGAAAACTGCTTCCATAAAACACACCTTTCCTATTGGCAGCGTACACCAAGTATGTACACAAAGATGAGAAGTGAATCCTGTCCACGCAGAACACTGCTGCTACGCCAATGCTGAGGTGGGGGGGCTGGCGCAACCTTACACATGCCCTGCAGCAGTGTTCTGTGTGTGCAGGACTCTCTTCTTGATGTACAGACTTTGTGTACATTGGCAATGGCAAAAGATTGCAGATGGTGAAAACTGCTTCTTAAAACCAGACCTTCAGCATCATTTAATGAAAAGCCCAAACTAACTATTAAACTATTCTCCAGCATCTAAAATTAACATTTTGTATTTAGTCACTTACTTATTATTATGCTTTCCCCTGCTGGACTGCAACTATGTTCAGGACGGATTATAGCCTTGCTCTGCACAGGCAGAACAGAGCTGGGGGTCAGAAAAAAGACCGCAATCCCAGAATGCAGAGTGCCACAGTCAGAAGGCATTTCCTGATTGCAGGCTGCCTGAGACTCCATGGGCCTCCATCTTGGATGTTTAATGCCTCAACAAATGCACTAGGTGTAGGTAGGATGATTTTTAATGTGGTAAATCTGTATGTACAGGGTGGGGGGAACTTATTCAGGGTGAAGGTTTGGTTTATAATACACATTTTCTATCATAGGGGGAAAAAAATAACAAGATAAGCTCAGCACCTTTAGGACATAGTTTTGGCACACAAGTATATACACTTTCAAAAATTCCATCAAAAGTGGACTTATCCTTTTAACTGTTTCATCATCCATTTTTCAGAGCTGCCTAAAGTCCAAAGTAAAGACACTGGTCATTGATTAAGGATCAGATTAGATTAAGAAATATATCTTAATGTTGGCCTAAACTGGTTCTGATCTGTGGCACACTATTCCACCTCTTACCGCTGACAGTTAGCTGCACAATTGGGAGATAACTCCCTTTTCCTACAGGCGTACACACAAGAGAATAAATGCCCCCTACAGGCTGTTGCACTTCTATGCAGCTGTTTCTGGGTGGATCTCCAGAAGAAGAAAAGTATTTCTAAAGGGTCGATCAGCACTGGTCCAGCAAATTTGGGTTCTCTGCAAGAGCATTCTTGCATGAGTGAATTCTTGCTTTCTCGCATCATTCAGGGGACACATGCAAGACAATCTTGCATGTGACAAATTAGTGAGAGAATTTAACTAGCGTGAGATTTTACTGAATTGCTTGAAAGTTTTTCATTGACAAAAGCCATGCTGAAAATGTCAGTATGTTTTTCAATGAAAATTGCATGTGGTAAGTTTATATTTTTTTTTGTTTTAAACTATTAAACATTTTTAAATGTATAGCTGCTATCTCCCAGCACCAACCAGCCTGAGAACTAAGCATTGGGTTGATAACACAGTGTGTAGAGGCCGACTGGGCGGCCCTTCGCCCTGCTGGTATACCTGTCCCTGTGGCCTTGGTGTGTATCCTTGGAAGCACACTGGGCCCATACCAATAGACACTGGCTTTTTCCAAACCCCTGATACCCCAAGAGTTGGTGGGGGTAATTGGGCATGCGTACCACCATGTCACTAGTCTGTGCCAGCAGGTGACATGGCAACCCTAATGCTGCTGTTGCCACTGATGTACAGTAGGTGTCTATTTTGCAGAGTTGTGGACCTTCTATTGTTTAAAGTGGACTGTCACCCAGGGGTGATCGGCCCGGGAATCTTATACCTCCCTCACCGCGGGACATCCGAGATCGGGATGTCCCGCGGTGAGGGACCCCCCAAAACCCCCGAAAAACTTACCTCATCGGCGGCAGCGCCCGCCGCCGCCTCCCGCGCGCCCCTCTGGGCGTTTGTGAATGGCCGGCGCGGGTGCGCGCACTGTCAGAGGGGCGCGCGGGAGGCGGCGGCGGACGCGCTGTCTTGTCCGCCGCTGTCACCCGCTTGTCCGTGGCTACGTGGGAGCGTGGTGAGGTGAGTTTTGGGGGCTTTCTGGGGGGTTTTACACAGCGGGGCACCCCTGACCGGGGTGCCCCCCTGAAGTGGACCAAAACCCAGGATAGTCAAAATCCTGGGTGTTGGTCCACTTTAACCTACAGGGGGTGGCCCGGTAAGCTGATCTTCAGTCATTTTTTATTGGAGGTCCATTTTAGGGAAATGAGGAAGCCAGTCTTGAAATCTCCTACTCAAAAGCTTCCACCAACCCGGCCATAAAATCCATTGTTTGCAACCAGGGTCAACCCTCGCCTCACTCCAAGGGCATCCAGTTCAACCCCAATGAATGACTCTCACTGGATGGGATGTTGGTGTCCAATCGAGAACCACGTGACCAAGGGGGGCAGCAGGTAGAATCTTTAATCTGGTGCAAAAAATGGAAGCTACTAAATGTTGTAAGCTTTTTTAATCATCAATCGGGGATTGACCACCCAAATAACAAAGGGTACAAGCCTTTCCTTCTCTATTCACTATAATGGAGGCCAAGGCTGGACACTCCTCACCATTGCAGTGAATGAAGAACAACGTGACATGGAAGCACCATGACATTGAGATCAGGCCTGGGCGGCACAGGATTCAGTCCAGACATCGGGAGAGTTGATGATCACTAGAGTCTGACAGATCAGCTGCAGGGAATGAAAGGTGAGTACCCTATTGTGTGTTTTTTTTTCTTTTTTTGGGGGGGGGGGGGCGGTCAATTCCTTTAAAATGTCTGTAGGCAAAAAAAGCCTATTCTGGTAAGAGCTCAGCTTCCCTATATTTAAGATCATAATTAAAACCTTTTTGTGCCACGGTGGCCATTGTGAGCCAGTGATGCACAGTTCAGCCCTATTACATTGATTCCTGGTGACTAGTCGAATATGGAGGAATAACTGAGTAGTTCTTTATTTGATTTAAAACATTTTAGCTACCTTTTATTCTGTCCGTGAAACGGCTAAAGCTTTCTGTTTACAGCTTATTTAGGAGAGGCCTTCAGATTGTGTGTATATCAGCCTGACGTATAGTTCTCCAAACTGATGAAGCAGAAGACATTAATGCTTTCCTGGCCTGTGATGTGACATTTTATCAATAGCCATTGAACCTGCCCGACTCTTATAGGGATCTTTAGGAGTTTTGCCAATCCATTTAGCACAACTATACTTGCATTTATACTAACAATTGATCCTTGTTTGTTTTCTCTCTCCCAGGATGCTGAGGGGCAGACACCTCTGCATTATGGTAGGTAGCATTTGTTTTACGATTATTTGTAAGATTTTGTTGTAATTTTATTATTTAGTGGAGATATAAAGGCGACAGAAATTAGGTGACTGCCACTCTCTCAGTTCTAACATTTTCATGTCCTAGAAGAGTTCTAGCTTTAGAGATTCCAAAACTTTTTGAACCAGTTACCCCTTTAAAGTGGACCAACACCCAGGATTTTGACTATCCTGGGTGTTGGTCCACTTAGGTGGGGCACCCCGATCGGGGGTGCCCCGCTGTCTGAAACCCCCCCGATCGCCGCAAAAACTCACCTCTCCCCGCTCCCACGTGACCTCGTCCGGCCAATGACAGCGCTCAGAGCAGCTCTGGTATGCGCGTCCAAAGCCGCTTGGACGCGCATACCAGAGCGCTGTCATTGGCTGCGTCTCTCGCTTCCCTCTAACAGGGAGCGCTCCTGCGCCAGCCATTCACAAAACAGCCGGCGCGGGAGTGCGCCCTGCTAGAGGGAAGCGAGAGACGCGGCCGCGTCTCGCGCATGCGCCGTTGGATCGCCGGTAAGGTGAGGATTGTGGGCCTCCTGGAGGGTTCCTCCCCGCGGGACATCCCGATTTCGGATGCCCCGCGGGGAGGGATCTGATCGGTCCGGGAATCTTATAGATTTCCGGGCCGATCCCCCCTGGGTGTTGGTCCACTTTAAAGTGGCGTTTTAGACAAAAAGATGCCCCCTACCCTTCTACTCACCATCATTTTGCTGAATTTGTTTTCTGGGTGTAGAATGATTTACTCACCTGCCTTTTCAGCCGTGAATGCTCACATGTTGTGACCCTTGCTGCCAGTCCCTTGTGACTAGTAACAGGGACACACACACAGGCTGGCTGGGGAGTGCACTTAAACTCAAGCCATTGTAAGCCAGACCACCACTGCATTGTTCTAGGGATAGAGCCTGCATGTGGGAAGGTAAATGTGATTTTAGATTTTATTTTTTGACTTGACTGTCCTTTTAACCCCCAGCATTATGCAAGAGGGAGGGAATCCCTAAGTGTTTAAAGTGGACCGAAACCCATGATTTTTACTATCCTAGGTTTTGCTCCTTGCCTCTGTGGGCATCCCAAATCGCTGTGGGTTCCCCAGTAAATCTTACTGCGTTTGGCTCCATTCAGCGTCTCTTGGCAGACGAGAGGTCTCGCTGGCTACGGGCCGAATAGAGCGTAGCACACTGACCTCTGCATCCCTGCTAGCCTCAACTTGGTATGTGCCCACACCGGCCATTCACAGATGCCTGGCGCATGTGCTGACGCCAGTTAGGTAAGTTTTATTGGGGATCCGGAGGGTTTCACACAGCATGACTTCCCAAATCAGAGTTCCCCAGAGAGGGCCACTTCTGTTCAGTTTAAGTGGGTTGAGTTTTAGGATTTTTTTCAGCTTTGTCAGTAAGCTAATATTTTCACGTGAGGCACACTTCTAAAAAGGAGCCACTGCCAAAAGTGTCCAGACGTGTCAAGAGGATGATTACTGATGCTGTATTCTGAAAAAAGGATCTGTGACAATGATAAGATAAATTAATCGCTAATCTATTGTAACCCTCCAGTGGCCACCCTGGAATTTAAAAGATTTAAAGTGGACCAAAACCCACGAAACTTATAGATTCCCTGTCCCATCGATTTCCAATCCCCCCCCCTCTGCTGTGTGAAACCCCCCAGGTCGCCCCATTCACTTACCTTGTTTCCCGGTTCCATGGTGTGTCTACAGCAGCGGCCGTATCCTGCTATCCCTCAGGCAGGGAGCTTGCCTGCGCCAGACATTTGTGAATGCCCGGCGTGGGCATGCTCCTTGTTAGAGGAAAGCGGAGGATGCGGCCATCAGGATGTTCAGAGCCACTGCTCTTAGACGCTCCGTGGGACTGGGAAGAGGTGAGCTGGTCTCGGCGTCCTGGGGGGTTTCACGCAGCTGGACATCCCCTATCGGGGTGCGCTGAGGGAAAGGACCAAAACCCAGGATAGTCAAAATCCTGGGTTTTGGGCCACTTTAAGGGCTTGGATGCTGGCTTTCCCCGGGATGCCCTGTTGTGTGAAACCCTGCAGGCTGCCAGTAATTACTTACCTTTCCCCGGTCCAGCAGTGCATGTGCAGTACAGTCAGCCAAAGGCTCTCATTGTTATGCGCTCCACATTGCAGAATTAAATAGACATGTCGGATGACTCTCATTGGACAAGAGCCCGCACATGTGCCATTGGAACGAGGAATAGGTGAGTGAATGGCAGCGTTCTGGGGGGTTTCACACATTTGGGATGCATCAGGAGAATGGTACAAAACACCAGAAAGTTACTTTCCTGGGCCTTGTTCTGCTTTTAGTCTCAATCGGAGCAACATTCTAAAGCGCCACTATATCGGCCAACTCTGTAATGCATTGTATGGCTTCCAATCACTGGACTGCCGCTGACCAACTGAGTTTGCCGAGTGGGATTGCACTGCCGCTTTATGTAAGTGGAGTACTGAACCTGCTCTTTCCAGGTAATTACATCAATTAATCAATTATTGTAGATGATTGAAACATAAAGTGTATAAGGTTATAGAAAACAAATTGGCACAATAAATGGATTGAAATAAAAATAATTTTGGCTTTATTTACCCTTCCTTTACTCACAGAGGAAAATAATGTCCCCAATTGCCGATCATAAAAGATTTATGTCCGCCTGTCCTGCCAGGTTTTTCCTTTCCATTCCGGCTGCTGGTGTCGCCCATCATCAAAAGTTATACTTCCTGGTCATCAGGGGGCTTTTCTAGCCAGCAAAGGCCTATGTAGATGTTATAAAAGAAATGTAAAAAGTGCAATGGAGCTCCATCACAGAATTGTCAAACATGAAAAATCCCTATAAACACACTAGATAGTGGGAGGGGAAGTGACCCCAACTTTTTGGACCTACCAATCCACTTTTACAGAGAACTGCTCCCCTCGTGTCTCCTAAGCTAGCCTGTGGGAAACTGTAGCAATAATGCCTTTAAGATCTCAAAAAGAAAAATGCATCATGGGTAAAAGCATCGACAAATACCAGAAAAACTGCAGTATTAACAAGCAGTTATTCCATCACACACTGGCTCAGGATAAGGACATGTCTTCCCTGTAAAATCAGAATGGTACATTTGTAGCTGTGGCCTGATTCTTTCTTCTAGTAAGTAATCCTTTTGCCTTCTAGCATATTTATGTTGGTTTTTATTTTATTTTACAAAAAATATCCTTTTAACGGGACAGTCCAGGCAATGGCAAAATTAAGACCACAAGCGGCTCACCTGTAGCCTGCCCCATTGTGACTTTCCTCCATTTCCTATTGAGGGGGAGACTCATTGGTGTTATAGGTTTGCCAATGGAGGGGGCGGTGAGAATCTGATTTTGTACTGCTGAATAGAAGCCTCCCCCCACATGCTTCATTCATGCTTGTAGTTCCAATATGATGCTTAGTGGGATGTCGGTTTTGTGAGACGGTAAAGGCGTGAATTTATAATGGGAGAACATACCATTGGGAGGTTATGTTGGTCCAGGGCATTGCCCCTTTTTATAGTGGCCAGTTGCTCAGGATCTGAGGCTTCTTTTCAGCAGAAGCAACATCTGCCTGTCTCTAAACTCTTTATGTGCTGGGCAGCTCTGGTGTCGTGAGTTATTGGCAACCTGACAGCAAGTGGTTATAGCAAAGGTCAGGCACCCCATAAAAAGGCTGTAAATCCATCTTCCCTGCTCCTGACTAGCCAAGGTCAGCATGGCGTTCTCCCTCTGGTTGCCGCCCCCATTCTGGAGATGCCCTGGAATAGGGGTATGAAATACTATTTCCCTGATCTCCCAGTGGAAATCAGCCTTCTCCGAGCAGCGAGATCGAGGCTGAAAACAGACCAGTCCCCATCTGGTGCAGGGAGGAGGCAGTGTACATCTCTGCTGTCAACACTGTGAGGAGAAGAGCAATCAGGATTTTAAAGTGGCTGTATTGCTTAGAGCAAACTAAATTACATTCCAAAAAATACTTGCAATAATATTTGAGCAGCCTTTTAAAGATGTCATCCAGTGAGTGGCACATTACCGGCGGCACCAGTACATCTGTATACTGCAAGAGTAAAAATGAAAGATGAATTGCAACCATGCCGAATCAAACATGGCAAGAGATTCAGTTCTAAAAGAAACCTCACAATTCCCAGCAACCACCAAAAGTATAAACTGGAATCTCTGGGTTTCTTCTTAAAGGTAACCTATATGAGGACAATGAAAGCTAGTATGTGGTAAAGTAATTCCTAGTAAGAATGTCTGGCTAATTGGAAAGCCTGTTTTGGGGCATTTCCCAGCAGCTAGAGATGTGAAATCCACCAAGCGTCCTGGGGCATCTAAAATCGCCTTACCTAATGATTCCAAAGTCACCAGAATCAAGCACAAAAGACAAGTCTATGGGGTACTAAACTTGTATAGTGCCCTTTTCAGGGAAATTACAACTATTACCAAACTAGAGTTCAGTATATACCATATATTTCGCACTATAAGATGCACCCAGGGCTTAGAGGAGGGAAAAAAATATTCTGAACCAAATGGTGTGCTTAAATACCCCATCCCAATCGCCCCATGGCAGGCAGTGTGCAGAACACCCCTTCATCCCATGGCAGGCAGTGTGCAGAACACCCCATTCATCCCATGGCAGGCAGTGTGCAGAACACCCCTTCATCCCATGGCAGGCAGTGTGCAGAACACCCCATTCATCCCATGGCAGGCAGTGTGCAGAACACCCCTTCATCCCATGGCAGGCAGTGTGCAGAACACCCCTTCATCCCATGGCAGGCAGTGTGCAGAACACCCCTTCATCCCATGGCGGGCAGTGTGCAGAACACCCCTTCATCCCATGGCAGGCAGTGTGCAGAACACCCCTTCATCCCATGGCAGGCAGTGTGCAGAACACCCCTTCATCCCATGGCAGGCAGTGTGCAGAACACCCCTTCATCCCATGGCAGGCAGTGTGCAGAACACCCCTTCATCCCATGGCAGGCAGTGTGCAGAACACCCCTTCATCCCATGGCAGGCAGTGTGCAGAACACCCCATTCATCCCATGGCAGGCAGTGTGCAGAACACCCCATTCATCCCATGGCGGGCAGTGTGCAGAACACCCCATTCATCCCATGGCAGGCAGTGTGCAGAACACCCCATTCATCCCATGGCAGACAGTGTGCAGAACACCTCTTCATCCCATGGCAGGCAGTGTGCAGAACACCCCATTCATCCCATGGCAGACAGTGTGCAGAACACCCCTTCATCCCATGGCAGGCAGTGTGCAGAACACCCCTTCATCCCATGGCGAGCAGTGTGCAGAACACCCCATTCATCCCATGGCGGGCAGTGTGCAGAACAACCCTTCATCCCATGGCGAGCAGTGTGCAGAACACCCCATTCATCCCATGGCGGGCAGTGTGCAGAACACCCCATTCATCCCATGGCAGGCAGTGTGCAGAACACCCCATTCATCCCATGGCAGGCAGTGTGCAGAACACCCCATTCATCCCATGGCAGGCAGTGTGCAGAACACACCATTCATCCCATGGCAGGCAGTGTGCAGAACACCCCATTCATCCCATGGCAGGCAGTGTGCAGAACACCCCATTCATCCCATGGCAGGCAGTGTGCAGAACACCCCATTCATCCCATGGCGGGCAGTGTGCAGAACACCCCTTCATCCCATGGCGGGCAGTGTGCAGAACACCCCTTCATCCCATGGCGGGCAGTGTGCAGAACACCCCTTCATCCCATGGCGGGCAGTGTGCAGAACACCCCTTCATCCCATGGCGGGCAGTGTGCAGAACACCCCTTCATCCCATGGCGGGCAGTGTGCAGAACACCCCTTCATCCCATGGCGGGCAGTGTGCAGAACACCCCTTCATCCCATGGCGGGCAGTGTGCAGAACACCCCTTCATCCCATGGCGGGCAGTGTGCAGAACACCCCATTCATCCCATGGCAGGTAGTGTGCAGAACACCCCATTCATCCCATGGCAGGCAGTGTGCAGAACACCCCATCATCCCATGGCGGGCAGTAAGCAGAACACCCCTTCATCCCATGGCAGGCAGTGTGCAGAACACCCCTTCATCCCATGGCAGGCAGTGTGCAGAACACCCCTTCATCCCATGGCAGGCAGTGTGCAGAACACCGCCTCATCCCATGGCAGGCAGTGTGCAGAACACCGCCTCATCCCATGGCAGGCAGTGTGCAGAACACCCCATTCATCCCATGGCAGGCAGTGTGCAGAACACCCCCTTCATCCCATGGCAGGCAGTGTGCAGAACACCCCCTTCATCCCATGGCAGGCAGTGTGCAGAACACCCCATCATCCCATGGCAGGCAGTGTGCAGAACACCCCTTCATCCCATGGCAGGCAGTGTGCAGAACACCCCCTCATCCCATGGCAGGCAGTGTGCAGAACACCCCATTCATCCCATGGCGGGCAGTGTGCAGAACACCCCATTCATCCCATGGCAGGCAGTGTGCAGAACACCCCATTCATCCCATGGCAGACAGTGTGCAGAACACCTCTTCATCCCATGGCAGGCAGTGTGCAGAACACCCCATTCATCCCATGGCAGACAGTGTGCAGAACACCCCTTCATCCCATGGCAGGCAGTGTGCAGAACACCCCTTCATCCCATGGCGAGCAGTGTGCAGAACACCCCATTCATCCCATGGCGGGCAGTGTGCAGAACAACCCTTCATCCCATGGCGAGCAGTGTGCAGAACACCCCATTCATCCCATGGCGGGCAGTGTGCAGAACACCCCATTCATCCCATGGCAGGCAGTGTGCAGAACACCCCATTCATCCCATGGCAGGCAGTGTGCAGAACACCCCATTCATCCCATGGCAGGCAGTGTGCAGAACACACCATTCATCCCATGGCAGGCAGTGTGCAGAACACCCCATTCATCCCATGGCAGGCAGTGTGCAGAACACCCCATTCATCCCATGGCGGGCAGTGTGCAGAACACCCCATTCATCCCATGGCGGGCAGTGTGCAGAACACCCCTTCATCCCATGGCGGGCAGTGTGCAGAACACCCCTTCATCCCATGGCGGGCAGTGTGCAGAACACCCCTTCATCCCATGGCGGGCAGTGTGCAGAACACCCCTTCATCCCATGGCGGGCAGTGTGCAGAACACCCCTTCATCCCATGGCGGGCAGTGTGCAGAACACCCCTTCATCCCATGGCAGGCAGTGTGCAGAACACCCCTTCATCCCATGGCAGGCAGTGTGCAGAACACCCCTTCATCCCATGGCAGGCAGTGTGCAGAACACCCCATTCATCCCATGGCAGGTAGTGTGCAGAACACCCCATTCATCCCATGGCAGGCAGTGTGCAGAACACCCCATCATCCCATGGCGGGCAGTAAGCAGAACACCCCTTCATCCCATGGCAGGCAGTGTGCAGAACACCCCTTCATCCCATGGCAGGCAGTGTGCAGAACACCCCTTCATCCCATGGCAGGCAGTGTGCAGAACACCGCCTCATCCCATGGCAGGCAGTGTGCAGAACACCGCCTCATCCCATGGCAGGCAGTGTGCAGAACACCCCATTCATCCCATGGCAGGCAGTGTGCAGAACACCCCCTTCATCCCATGGCAGGCAGTGTGCAGAACACCCCATCATCCCATGGCGGGCAGTGTGCAGAACACCCCTTCATCCCATGGCAGGCAGTGTGCAGAACACCCCTTCATCCCATGGCAGGCAGTGTGCAGAACACCCCTTCATCCCATGGCAGGCAGTGTGCAGAACACCCCATTCATCCCATGGCAGGCAGTGTGCGGAACACCCCATTCATCCCATGGCGGACAGTGTGCAGAACACCCCTTCATCCCATGGCAGGCAGTGTGCAGAACACCCCTTCATCCCATGGCAGGCAGTGTGCAGAACACCCCATTCATCCCATGGCAGGCAGTGTGCAGAACACCCCTTCATACCATGGCAGGCAGTGTGCAGAACACCCCATTCATCCCATGGCAGGCAGTGTGCAGAACACCCCTTCATCCCATGGCAGGCAGTGTGCAGAACACCCCTTCATCCCATGGCAGGCAGTGTGCAGAACACCCCTTCATCCCATGGCAGGCAGTGTGCAGAACACCCCATTCATCCCATGGGAGGCAGTGTGCAGAACACCCCTTCATCCCATGGCAGGCAGTGTGCAGAACACCCCTTCATCCCATGGCAGGCAGTGTGCAGAACACCCCATTCATCCCATGGCGGGCAGTGTGCAGAACACCCCTTCATCCCATGGCGAGCAGTGTGCAGAACACCCCTTCATCCCATGGCGGGCAGTGTGCAGAACACCCCATTCATCCCATGGCGGGCAGTGTGCAGAACACCCCATTCATCCCATGGCAGGCAGTGTGCAGAACACCCCATTCATCCCATGGCGGGCAGTGTGCAGAACACCCCTTCATCCCATGGCGAGCAGTGTGCAGAACACCCCATTCATCCCATGGCGGGCAGTGTGCAGAACACCCCATTCATCCCATGGCAGGCAGTGTGCAGAACACCCCATTCATCCCATGGCAGGCAGTGTGCAGAACACCCCATTCATCCCATGGCAGGCAGTGTGCAGAACACCCCATTCATCCCATGGCAGGCAGTGTGCAGAACACCCCTTCATCCCATGGCGGGCAGTGTGCAGAACACCCCATCATCCCATGGCGGGCAGTAAGCAGAACACCCCTTCATCCCATGGCAGGCAGTGTGCAGAACACCCCTTCATCCCATGGCAGGCAGTGTGCAGAACACCCCTTCATCCCATGGCAGGCAGTGTGCAGAACACCCCTTCATCCCATGGCAGGCAGTGTGCAGAACACCCCTTCATCCCATGGCAGGCAGTGTGCAGAACACCCCTTCATCCCATGGCAGGCAGTGTGCAGAACACCCCTTCATCCCATGGCAGGCAGTGTGCAGAACACCCCATTCATCCCATGGCAGGCAGTGTGCAGAACACCCCATTCATCCCATGGCAGGCAGTGTGCAGAACACCCCATTCATCCCATGGCAGACAGTGTGCAGAACACCCCATTCATCCCATGGCAGGCAGTGTGCAGAACACCCCATTCATCCCATGGCAGACAGTGTGCAGAACACCTCTTCATCCCATGGCAGGCAGTGTGCAGAACACCCCATTCATCCCATGGCAGACAGTGTGCAGAACACCCCTTCATCCCATGGCAGGCAGTGTGCAGAACACCCCATTCATCCCATGGCGGGCAGTGTGCAGAACACCCCTTCATCCCATGGCGAGCAGTGTGCAGAACACCCCATTCATCCCATGGCGGGCAGTGTGCAGAACACCCCATTCATCCCATGGCAGGCAGTGTGCAGAACACCCCATTCATCCCATGGCAGGCAGTGTGCAGAACACCCCATTCATCCCATGGCAGGCAGTGTGCAGAACACCCCATTCATCCCATGGCAGGCAGTGTGCAGAACACCCCTTCATCCCATGGCAGGCAGTGTGCAGAACACCCCATCATCCCATGGCGGGCAGTAAGCAGAACACCCCTTCATCCCATGGCAGGCAGTGTGCAGAACACCCCTTCATCCCATGGCAGGCAGTGTGCAGAACACCCCTTCATCCCATGGCAGGCAGTGTGCAGAACACCCCTTCATCCCATGGCAGGCAGTGTGCAGAACACCCCTTCATCCCATGGCAGGCAGTGTGCAGAACACCCCTTCATCCCATGGCAGGCAGTGTGCAGAACACCCCTTCATCCCATGGCAGGCAGTGTGCAGAACACCCCATTCATCCCATGGCAGGCAGTGTGCAGAACACCCCTTCATCCCATGGCAGGCAGTGTGCAGAACACCCCATTCATCCCATGGCAGACAGTGTGCAGAACACCCCATTCATCCCATGGCAGGCAGTGTGCAGAACACCCCATTCATCCCATGGCAGACAGTGTGCAGAACACCTCTTCATCCCATGGCAGGCAGTGTGCAGAACACCCCATTCATCCCATGGCAGACAGTGTGCAGAACACCCCTTCATCCCATGGCAGGCAGTGTGCAGAACACCCCTTCATCCCATGGCGAGCAGTGTGCAGAACACCCCATTCATCCCATGGCGGGCAGTGTGCAGAACAACCCTTCATCCCATGGCGAGCAGTGTGCAGAACACCCCATTCATCCCATGGCGGGCAGTGTGCAGAACACCCCATTCATCCCATGGCAGGCAGTGTGCAGAACACCCCATTCATCCCATGGCAGGCAGTGTGCAGAACACCCCATTCATCCCATGGCAGGCAGTGTGCAGAACACACCATTCATCCCATGGCAGGCAGTGTGCAGAACACCCCATTCATCCCATGGCAGGCAGTGTGCAGAACACCCCATTCATCCCATGGCAGGCAGTGTGCAGAACACCCCATTCATCCCATGGCGGGCAGTGTGCAGAACACCCCTTCATCCCATGGCGGGCAGTGTGCAGAACACCCCTTCATCCCATGGCGGGCAGTGTGCAGAACACCCCTTCATCCCATGGCGGGCAGTGTGCAGAACACCCCTTCATCCCATGGCGGGCAGTGTGCAGAACACCCCTTCATCCCATGGCGGGCAGTGTGCAGAACACCCCTTCATCCCATGGCAGGCAGTGTGCAGAACACCCCTTCATCCCATGGCAGGCAGTGTGCAGAACACCCCTTCATCCCATGGCAGGCAGTGTGCAGAACACCCCATTCATCCCATGGCAGGTAGTGTGCAGAACACCCCATTCATCCCATGGCAGGCAGTGTGCAGAACACCCCATCATCCCATGGCGGGCAGTAAGCAGAACACCCCTTCATCCCATGGCAGGCAGTGTGCAGAACACCCCTTCATCCCATGGCAGGCAGTGTGCAGAACACCCCTTCATCCCATGGCAGGCAGTGTGCAGAACACCGCCTCATCCCATGGCAGGCAGTGTGCAGAACGCCCCATTCATCCCATGGCAGGCAGTGTGCAGAACACCCCCTTCATCCCATGGCAGGCAGTGTGCAGAACACCCCATCATCCCATGGCGGGCAGTGTGCAGAACACCCCTTCATCCCATGGCAGGCAGTGTGCAAAACACCCCTTCATCCCATGGCAGGCAGTGTGCAGAACACCCCTTCATCCCATGGCAGGCAGTGTGCAGAACACCCCATTCATCCCATGGCAGGCAGTGTGCGGAACACCCCATTCATCCCATGGCGGACAGTGTGCAGAACACCCCTTCATCCCATGGCAGGCAGTGTGCAGAACACCCCATTCATCCCATGGCAGGCAGTGTGCAGAACACCCCTTCATCCCATGGCAGGCAGTGTGCAGAACACCCCATTCATCCCATGGCAGGCAGTGTGCAGAACACCCCTTCATCCCATGGCAGGCAGTGTGCAGAACACCCCTTCATCCCATGGCAGGCAGTGTGCAGAACACCCCTTCATCCCATGGCAGGCAGTGTGTAGAACACCCCATTCATCCCATGGCAGGCAGTGTGCAGAACACCCCTTCATCCCATGGCAGGCAGTGTGCAGAACACCCCATTCATCCCATGGCAGGCAGTGTGCAGAACACCCCTTCATCCCATGGCAGGCAGTGTGCAGAACACCCCTTCATCCCATGGCAGGCAGTGTGCAGAACACCCCATTCATCCCATGGCGGGCAGTGTGCAGAACACCCCTTCATCCCATGGCGAGCAGTGTGCAGAACACCCCTTCATCCCATGGCGGGCAGTGTGCAGAACACCCCATTCATCCCATGGCGGGCAGTGTGCAGAACACCCCATTCATCCCATGGCAGGCAGTGTGCAGAACACCCCATTCATCCCATGGCGGGCAGTGTGCAGAACACCCCTTCATCCCATGGCGAGCAGTGTGCAGAACACCCCATTCATCCCATGGCGGGCAGTGTGCAGAACACCCCATTCATCCCATGGCAGGCAGTGTGCAGAACACCCCATTCATCCCATGGCAGGCAGTGTGCAGAACACCCCATTCATCCCATGGCAGGCAGTGTGCAGAACACCCCATTCATCCCATGGCAGGCAGTGTGCAGAACACCCCATTCATCCCATGGCAGGCAGTGTGCAGAACACCCCATTCATCCCATGGCAGGCAGTGTGCAGAACACCCCATCATCCCATGGCGGGCAGTAAGCAGAACACCCCTTCATCCCATGGCAGGCAGTGTGCAGAACACCCCTTCATCCCATGGCAGGCAGTGTGCAGAACACCCCTTCATGCCATGGCAGGCAGTGTGCAGAACACCCCTTCATCCCATGGCAGGCAGTGTGCAGAACACCCCTTCATGCCATGGCAGGCAGTGTGCAGAACACCCCATTCATCCCATGGCAGGCAGTGTGCAGAACACCCCATTCATCCCATGGCAGGCAGTGTGCAGAACACCCCTTCATCCCATGGCAGGCAGTGTGCAGAACACCCCTTCATCCCATGGCAGGCAGTGTGCAGAACACCCCTTCATCCCATGGCAGGCAGTGTGCAGAACACCGCCTCATCCCATGGCAGGCAGTGTGCAGAACACTGCCTCATCCCATGGCAGGCAGTGTGCAGAACACCCCCTTCATCCCATGGCAGGCAGTGTGCAGAACACCCCCTTCATCCCATGGCAGGCAGTGTGCAGAACACCCCCTTCATCCCATGGCGGGCAGTGTGCAGAACACCCCCTTCATCCCATGGCGGGCAGTGTGCAGAACACCCCATCATCCCATGGCGGGCAGTGTGCAGAACACCCCTTCATCCCATGGCAGGCAGTGTGCAGAACACCCCTTCATCCCATGGCAGGCAGTGTGCAGAACACCCCATTCATCCCATGGCAGGCAGTGTGCGGAACACCCCATTCATCCCATGGCGGACAGTGTGCAGAACACCCCTTCATCCCATGGCAGGCAGTGTGCAGAACACCCCTTCATCCCATGGCAGGCAGTGTGCAGAACACCCCTTCATCCCATGGCAGGCAGTGTGCAGAACACCCCATTCATCCCATGGCAGGCAGTGTGCAGAACACCCCATTCATCCCATGGCAGGCAGTGTGCAGAACACCCCATTCATCCCATGGCAGGCAGTGTGCAGAACACCCCATTCATCCCATGGCAGGCAGTGTGCAGAACACCCCATTCATCCCATGGCGAGCAGTGTGCAGAACACCCCATTCATCCCATGGCGAGCAGTGTGCAGAACACCCCATTCATCCCATGGCAGGCAGTGTGCAGAACACCGCCTCATCCCATGGCAGGCAGTGTGCAGAACACCCCATTCATCCCATGGCGAGCAGTGTGCAGAACACCCCATTCATCCCATGGCGAGCAGTGTGCAGAACACCCCATTCATCCCATGGCGGGCAGTGTGCAGAACACCCCATTCATCCCATGGCGGGCAGTGTGCAGAACACCCCATTCATCCCATGGCGGGCAGTGTGCAGAACACCCCATTCATCCCATGGCAGGCAGTGTGCAGAACACCCCATTCATCCCATGGCAGGCAGTGTGCAGAACACCCCATTCATCCCATGGCGGGCAGTGTGCAGAACACCCCATTCATCCCATGGCAGGCAGTGTGCAGAACACCCCTTCATCCCATGGCAGGCAGTGTGCAGAACACCCCATTCATCCCATGGCGGGCAGTGTGCAGAACACCCCTTCATCCCATGGCGGGCAGTGTGCAGAACACCCCTTCATCCCATGGCGGGCAGTGTGCAGAACACCCCATTCATCCCATGGCGAGCAGTGTGCAGAACACCCCTTCATCCCATGGCAGGCAGTGTGCAGAACACCCCATTCATCCCATGGCAGGCAGTGTGCAGAACACCCCTTCATCCCATGGCAGGCAGTGTGCAGAACACCCCATCATCCCATGGCAGGCAGTGTGCAGAACACCCCTTCATCCCATGGCAGGCAGTGTGCAGAACACCCCTTCATGCCATGGCAGGCAGTGTGCAGAACACCCCTTCATCCCATGGCAGGCAGTGTGCAGAACACCCCATTCATCCCATGGCAGGCAGTGTGCAGAACACCCCATTCATCCCATGGCAGGCAGTGTGCAGAACACCCCATTCATCCCATGGCGAGCAGTGTGCAGAACACCCCATTCATCCCATGGCAGGCAGTGTGCAGAACACCCCTTCATCCCATGGCAGGCAGTGTGCAGAACACCCCTTCATGCCATGGCAGGCAGTGTGCAGAACACCCCTTCATCCCATGGCAGGCAGTGTGCAGAACACCCCATTCATCCCATGGCGAGCAGTGTGCAGAACACCCCATTCATCCCATGGCAGGCAGTGTGCAGAACACCCCTTCATCCCATGGCAGGCAGTGTGCAGAACACCCCTTCATGCCATGGCAGGCAGTGTGCAGAACACCCCTTCATCCCATGGCAGGCAGTGTGCAGAACACCCCTTCATCCCATGGCAGGCAGTGTGCAGAACACCCCTTCATCCCATGGCGGGCAGTGTGCAGAACACCCCTTCATCCCATGGCGGGCAGTGTGCAGAACACCCCTTCATCCCATGGCGGGCAGTGTGCAGAACACCCGATTCATCCCATGGCAGGTAGTGTGCAGAACACCCCTTCATGCCATGGCGGGCAGTGTGCAGAACACCCCATTCATCCCATGGTAGGCAGTGTGCAGAACACCCCTTCATCCCATGGCAGGCAGTGTGCAGATCACCCCATTCATCCCATGGTAGGCAGTGTGCAGAACACCCCTTCATCCCATGGCAGGCAGTGTGCAGAACACCCCATTCATCCCATGGTAGGCAGTGTGCAGAACACCCCTTCATCCCATGGCAGGCAGTGTGCAGAACACCCCTTCATGCCATGGCAGGCAGTGTGCAGAACACCCCTTCATGCCATGGCAGGCAGTGTGCAGAACACCCCTTCATCCCATGGCGGGCAGTGTGCAGAACACCCCTTCATCCCATGGCGGGCAGTGTGCAGAACACCCCATTCATCCCATGGCAGGCAGTGTGCAGAACACCCCTTCATCCCATGGCAGGCAGTGTGCAGAACACCCCTTCATCCCATGGCGGGCAGTGTGCAGAACACCCCATTCATCCCATGGCAGGCAGTGTGTAGAATCTCCCTTGGCCCTGCTAATCTAATGGCTTCTGATTATGACCTCAAGGCCACCACACGCTCTGCACTTTGGCATGCCCACATAGCTTGCTTTGTATCATTGGATATTACAGCAGTTTCTTCATCAACAGGGTTGTTAAAGCCTGTGTGAAAATTCATAAGGCTTTCACTTCTTAAAATGGATACTTTGGTGGTAAACCATCTAATTTTATACATCTGCAACTAGCCTGCAGCATTACAGTGTTCTGTCACCCCATCCCTTTCTTGTAGTGTGCTATGTATGTCTAGAGAACATGTTGAAGGTTATGGTAGTTTGTATGAGGCTGGAGATTATGCCTGCTAAGCCTGCTCTGTTCAAGCCCTGCCCCATATTCTGTGTACAGAACCTTCTCTCCTGCATTGTGTGTGCGAATGCTTTTTCAGGCCAATAGTCATGTATACATTTATATGTACAAAACGAAGTGTATGGAAATGTTCTTCAGTAAACTGATCTGTGGACTTCTCTACTTCGTCTTGCAGCTGCTGCTTGTGAGTTCCCCGATATAGTGGACCTTCTACTGGACCATAGTGCTGACCCTTCCCTGGTGGACAACGATGGATTCCAGCCACATGAGGCCACTGACAACAAAGAAATTTCACATATGTTAAAGCAACATGCTACATTTGGGGAACATGACAAGCCTCCAAGCCTCAAAATTCCAAAATAAAGCCCAAAGTGCAAGTTTCATTTTCTTCCCCCTAAGTTTTATTGTGGTGGTTTAAGTCTGATCTGTCAGTAGTCTCCAAAAGATTGTTGTGTATTTATTTTAAACATTTACAGTCAAATATGCAATATTAAAGGAAGTGTTTTTAAAACAATGTTTGGTTCCAAAGATGTTTTCTGTATTTTTTTTCAGAACATATTCCATTTGTAGGTTCATTTCATGAATTATAAAAAAAAACATACAACTTGAATAAGAAACTCTGCAAACTGACCCTGCTGCCAGGGGGGTGTGAAGCCCTGAACAGCAGCTGTAGATTTGCGTGATAGGCCAGCCAACCAATCCCAAAAGCAGTGTGGCTACACTGCTCCACGATTTGGGGGACTGACCTGTCACTTAAGGTACCAGCTTCAGCTTCTGTGCAAAGTGCCTGCCCCCCAGCCAGGTGTATATTTTAAGTTATTGGCCTGCCACGGGGGGGGGGGGGGTGGAATTACCCACTCCCAGCTGGCAGATTGGAGATCACAGATTGAATTATTATCATCTCTGTGTCGGCTGATGTGACAAACCCGCTGGCCGCATCCTCCACTTCCCTATGGTCATGGCCTCAGTCCCGCCCAGAGCCTATCTGAATGGCTGGGCACAGGAGTGTGCCTCAGCCAAGGGAAAGCCGGGGATGTCTCATGGCCGGCCATGAATTCAGAGCTCACAGGTTTTGATACGCTTTAAGGAACATACAGTCTAATGTCCTGGTACACATATACACTATGTGCAGATGCAGATAAGTGTCCAAGATAAAACCCAGGACTGTTTTGTTAGGTTATTGATGGTCTGCATCATCCGCTTGTTCCTGTAGTGTGACATTGCAGAGTGGCCTTTGCCTCTCACACCAAAATGTTATGTGAAATGGGCATGAGTAACTGTTTATACTGTAGCATGATATAAGAATTATAAACTTACAATTAAAACATAGGTGGTAGGGAGAGTTAAATCAAAATGTTAGAGCTGAATCCAACAATGTTTGATATGTAAACAAGGTCTAAGTCCACCTGACAACCAGATTGGTCACTGGCAGTCATGAGATTGACAACTATTCGAAGGAATGAGGTAAGCATGCGTTGATTTGAGAACAGAATTGTCACATACTGGATCCACAGTTTTTTTGTAAAAAACTGTCCAATTACACACAAGGGTTGATTCAGAGTCAGATGAGATTTCACACTCCTATTTAAAGAGAGAAAACCATTCACTTTCATCAGAGCCAGGTGAAAATTTACATCCAGTAGACAGTGAAAGTCAATGAGTTTTTTTTTCTCCGAAGCAGTGAGAATTCTCATCTGGCTTTCAATAGACCCCATATAGGTTAGTATATGATAGCCAAACACACTGTCCACCTAAATCTTCACCAGCTCAAATTCAATCTATTGAAATCTTGAGTTTAATTAGTTTTTGGACAGAGTAGATAAATAGTAATACAAAGTTATGCCACTGGGCATACTCACCTGGACAACCACTCTAGCTGACTTATGTGAGGAGAAACTGTTCTAGAGTCTCCAGAGGTTCACATGTCTGTAGCCGCCCCTTTAGAACTGCAACATTTAAATTTATCTCTTGTCCTCAAAGGGAGGTACAGTATTTTCCTGTTTTCCTGAGTGCACACCAAGCCCCATGGAAAAAATGGTGCAGTGGCACAAAGTTCATCCCTTACTCAACAGACACCAGAGAAAGGGGTCATAGGCCTAAGAGCCCAATTATTGACTCAACTAGTACCTTCCTAAGTCAGTAACTAGAAGATAATGTTTTCAATTCCTGTGCAGGTCTGGTTTCTGAATACATTGTTTAAACTGGTTTTAGGCGTGGCACTACTGCTACTACTACAGCCTACTAGCACTACCCAGCTGGTGGCATATATCTTTTTCCAAGTCGACCTTCAGCTTGACCATGTGGAGATATTATGCTCGACCCCCTGGCAGGAAACACAAAACAGGAACCGAGGTTAAAAGCCCCACTCCTTCCTCCCCTCCTCAGTTCTTTGTGGTTCCTCCCTGGGAAACCTTTGGACAGAGTGAACCTGGTGTTAGACTTTGGCCAGTTTGTTTTAGCTTTTTATTTTTCGACCTCCAGAGTTCTGGAGTACCCAGCTGTTCCGGACACAGTACCCCAGAGGAGTTGCTGCTGCGGGCCGGATACAGCTATTTTCCCTCATGGTTTACATGGGCACTAGTTGTGCTACTTCTCCTTTAAGTCCCAACAACTGAGCCAGTTGTGGGTACGCTGCAGTCGGTGTATAGCTTTTTAACTTCAGAGCAGCTGGGGGGGGGGGCGGGCAGGAGATGCCTACAAGACCTGTCATTCTTCCGTATTGCCCACTAGTGTGAGAAACAACCTGCAGTGTTTCTTACAGGAAATAGATACATTGCTACCACAGTTCAATAGGTTTCTTTCTTTTAGATCTGGGTTTTCCTGAACTTGCCCACCTGGGGTGTCTTAGTTGTCTCTTTTCAGAAGTACAGATGTTCCTGCGCAGGCCCATGTGTCCCATGCACTGCTAACTTCTCCATCTATGTGGTTGCATGGAGAGGCATGTCTTTGGATGGGGGTCATGGGTCTCCTGATTTGAAAAAACACCCTCAAAATGCCCAGTAGCCCTGCTCAATCTTACTGCCTCCTCTTGGTAAAGGACCAATTTGGGGCATGCTACTGGTTTTAGCTCCACTGCCATGTCTTCCACAGTGCTGTGGACAGAACATGAGGCGAATGTGTCTTCGATTCCCTATGGGTCTCTACTACTGACAACTACACACCACACCAAATGGACTAGGTGGGTGTTCAACATGTGTCTAAAACACAGTTTAGCGAAACCTACTGTGGCTCTGAAGCAGGCGGATAGCTACTGCACCTCTGATAGTGAAAGTGCATAGTCACAAAAGGCTACCATTTTTATGACCATATTGGATTTGAACACGGTTGCAAACACATTAAGGAACAAACACCCTGCAGCCTGTTAGTGGCAGCATTAAGGTCTAGGGAATGTTTTTCTGGCACACTCTGGGACCACTCACTCATGTGAAAGATGCTTCAACCAATCAGGCAATGATTGTATGGGTCGCGCCCACCCATACAGTTATCCTTGGGGTAGATGGGATCTCCTAGCAAAACAATGCAACTTTTCACATTAGAAATGTCCAACATTGGCTAGAAGAGCATGAGCATGACCCCTAATTCCCCAGTATCTGTGGGACCATCCTCATTCTATGTGGATCATCACCATCCCCTGCACCCTTCAGTAGCTGTGAGATGCTCTGCACTCCAAACTCTGTAATTTGCTGTACTTATGTGATTCATGGCAGCCCCCCCCCCCCCCCCTCCTGTTTTCATATTATCAGGATTCTAGTTGGGTGTGTGAGGATTTGGGTAACTGCCTAGATGCAGAAGTGATATGGGACTGCTACCAGCTGGGAATTACTGGGCTAAGCAAATGCTATATTTTACCTTGTGCTTTATTAAGGCTTCTGCATAAGTCTGGTATTAAACAATTTCCAAAGCTTCGCTTAGGTTGCAGGTTCACTGCCAACAAACCTTCCCACAATTAGTGTCCCTTGGCATGTTGCTTTCAGCAATTTCCTGGGTGCGCAGAATCTAGACCATCCAAAAATCTTAAACCTACAGAACAAGATGGAAAGGTTGATTTCTCTATTGTCGCCATGCATACCTGTTACAGCTGTGAGAGAGTTAATCTCTACCATGAGCCATATGCATGCTGCGTTTGAGCTGTCCCCACCATTGCAAATGCTGCAGCATAATCTGCTTTCCAGCGGAGCACGCATCTCCACTCCGACACGCACACATGCTCAGCCCTAATCCCTCTCCTTTCCTTTAACTACCGCTAACCAAAGTGCTTAATGCACAATTTAAGCTGGATCCACTCTAAAAACACTTTAATTGAGGAGCATTAAATGTTAAAATGATTAAAAAAGATGATATAAATAAAACCAAAGAGAGGCCGGGACCAGCATCTGCAGTGATAAGGGAGGGAGGGGGAGTGTTGAAGCTCTCTGGTGGCTTATGAGGCTCCGAACATTAAAGTGTCTAGTGCCCCGCTTCTTCTATATAACTGATTAGTTGGCATAGACAAATTCTGGGTTAACATTAGCAGCACTGCACAGAAAAATGAAAGTATATTCATAGCCAATGTTACTGGATAAACACCAAGCACGTTCTGGGGTCACACGTTCTCTCCCTCCTAGTGGGATGGAGCTAAGCCCCTGGCCAGTCTTTTGCAGCAGTTTACTTTGCTGTCATGGACTACATTGGTGCTGTGAGCGATACTTGGATAAAGATACAGAGGAGACTTTATAAGAAGGCATTGTTTTATTTACACGCATTAGACACACATTGGCTTTCTCAGACACGTAGCAATAAATACATCACAAGACTTTCACTGCATGGACTGTACATTATATACACATTGAGGAAAGCCGACACTTTGTGCAATCTGGTCACTGTCCTGGATGTTGAGAAGACACATTGGAGCAGGCCCATCGCTGTGGATTGTGCCTTAGTGCGTGTGGGTGGCGCACATCGGGATGTATCGCTATACTTTGATCTACAACTTGTGATGTTAGAAATATAACATTTGTAATAATCACTGGCGAAAATAATTTCTTCTTGGCAATGTTGTTAAGTGGCAGCGTTGTGTGATGTGGGTAAGTTGTGCGAATAGGCAAGATTGTGCTAGGTCAGGAGCGGGATGTGCAATTTAAAGTGAGATTTGGAATGGTGCGGCCATGTGCTATGTATATATGGATGCTAAAAATAGAAATGAGCACAAGGAGGTTTGGTAATCTGCAATGCTGCATTTCTTTAAAGTGTACCCCAGATAGGAAGTTTATATCATCACCTTCTATCCTCAGCCCAGTGCCCCAAAACAACCGACATTTCTTTTTTTTTTACACATACATATTTCATAAAAACACTAATAGGATTCAGTATGATGCTGAATGGCATGTCACATGCTAATTCATTCAGTTCCATGGTAAACTGCCACATAATGGCACTTGAGCTTGTAGGGCATTCAGAGGTATTGCAGTTATTATAACTGATAAGGCTGGCCCCAATGCTGAGCTGTGTTTAACTGAATGTATCATACCTGGAAAGCTCTAGGGAGCTATATGGCCGACCAGTCAAACAGCAGACTCCATCCGGTTTGTGTTTTAATAAATATTGAATAAAAAAAAAAAAATTCGGCCTGTTTTTGATATACGATCACTTTAAGGTCCTCTTGCGGAGTAAAATAAAGGTGTCCCTCCCTATACAGTTTGAAAAAGGGAGATTGTTCTTCCCAAGACAAACACAGCCATAGCATATATGTGTTACGAAGAATGACTAATGACCTCTACCAATCCATTGACTGGATACTTTATATTTCACATATCGATTTTGGCATGGTACTTTTGCTAAAACATTCATTTTTTTTTTGTTTAGAATCCTCAAACCAGTATAAACAATTAAATCAGACCTAAAGCAAATTTACACTCCAATCCCAGGGCATCAGGATTTGGCATCCCCCACGCCAGTAGCAACAGGAAGCCCATAATGGGGCAAATTACTCGTCCATGTTGCATCTACGGCTCATTCACTTCCCACCAAGTGGATTACATTGGCCGTCAGCAGTCATGTAGGGTGCAAGATCGGCATGAGAATGTACACAGGGTAATTCTGCCCCGATTTAGCTCTCCTGCATTTAACATTACCACTGGCAGCAAAGGATTTGAATAAAATTCATAAAGTGCACCTATACTCAGAGGGGAATCGTCACCTTCCATCCCCAGCCCTGTGCCCCGAAAGCAGCCTGTGTTTCTTTTTTTACTGAAACCTGTGCCCAATATTGATAAAAAAAGACTAACAGGAAGTAGTATTATGGTGAATGGCATCCGTATGTTAAAATTATTCAGTTACAACTAACGGCAGTTAGTCACATAACAGCAGTTATAACTGATAATACTGACCTCCAATGTTGAGCTGTGCACTGTAACTGAATGTATCATCGCTGGAGCACCAGGGGGCAGGGCTGGACCAAGGAGCAATATGGCTGAATGCATCCAGTTCGTGTTATGAATATAAGGCAAATGCTTTAGTAAAAAAAATAAATAAACACGGCGTGTTTTGCGGCACTGGGCTGGGGATGGAAGGTGACAACATAAAGTTCCCTCTGAGTATAGGTGCACTTTAAACACTAAGGTATGGGATTTCATATTCCCATTAAAGGAATATTGAAAGGAAATTGCTCACCAAAGTGCTTAGATGTTTCCCTTTCTGTCCTTTCAAGCAGCTAAGTTCCTACTGGACATTTTGTTTCGACTGATTTGTGCAAATCTGTCATGTGAATCTTGTAAAAGCTGACTAGTGAAAAGCCAAACTTTTTTAGTCTTAGTTGGAGCTGCTGTAATGTTATTTTTGCTGTCTCAATACTGATCTTAGGGACACGCTGGCACCTATATTGTTAAACCTGAAGGAGGACATAAAGAGCAACAGATTTGACTGCAAGTATTTATCTTCTTTTGGGACACTGTTACTTTTGAGGTTCTAAAGCAGACCTAACAAAGAGGGTTGGTATCTTGCACCATAGGGCAAAAATAGGCAAACATAAACCTAAAAGCTAAATTAGAATGATTCAGCCATGGGGGGAGGGGAATATAAAAAGGAGAAGCTAAATTACCTTGTTTAGCGTAAGTACCAGTGTTTCCCCAAAATTATGTGAAAGAGAAATCATTTTCTACTGGCAAAGAAATGCAATATCTTGAGCCGGTCCCTACGTTTCGGGCCACTCCATTAACTCACCCATGGATTTTGGGTTAAATTCGTGTTTGGTGGCCAAATGGGAATTGCAGGTTGATCTTACTATAACAGTTACAAACAGCAAAAAGAGAATTATATTGACCTTAATGCTTTACCACATAATCCACATTACCACTATACCAAAATAACAAAGTCTGTCTGGATTTGGACTTTAAAGTGGACCAAAACCCCTAAAAGCAATTTAATCTATTTTGCTCCCTCACCCCAGGGACATTACCATTTGGATGTTTTCTGCCTTCAATGCTGCTTGGCATTCCTGTTATAGTGATTTTCATTTTCCCCAGCTAATGCCATTCGTTTCTAACAGGATACCATTGTTCTAAACTAGCTGTTTAAGCCCCCTTCTCACAATTTCATGCTGTGAGCAATTTGTGGCTATTGAAGGAAGAAGGATAAGAGCCAAGAAGAAAGATAAGAGCCAACAGAAGATTTCATTTTCCCCCAATTTTTTCCTTTAAAGCCCCAATCATTTGGGAGTATTTTATCCAATACATTACCAGGACACTAAGGGAAGTTGATACATGTTTTTTTCTTTTATTTTAACCTTCCATAGGATGTGGTTGGTCTGCTTTAAGTGGAGTCCAGATTTAATGGTGGCCATTGATCAAAAAATAGAAATGCATTACTTTACATTTGTTCAATGGACAATGAGGTGATGTGTTCCTCTAACTGTGTCGTCAACAATACCTTTTTGTCCGGTTAGAGATTGTCGGCAGCATGTTAAAAATGAAGATCTGTGCCACATAAGGAAACCCAACAGCACTGTTTGGGAAGCCCACCACCTCTTCCTATGTGGCATGATTGAGCAAATACCCATGAGCACAGCTTAATGTGGCATCCTAAAACTTGAGGAGCATCAGGAGATGTCCCTAGAAACCCCCAGGATTAGATAGGGGGAATCCTGACCCACAAAAGTGCAAACATTCCATTTTAGTCTGATCACATTTCTAACATATGTATCTGAAGGCTCCTCCACCTTGTTTGTACAACTCCAATATCAGCATGATAGGATTGGAGCAGTTTACATCAAGGTCATGATACTGTCCTGAAGGAGGATCTTGTGGTTTCAACGGATTTGTTGAAGGCTAAAGATGGTGTCTGCAGAGTTTGGCAGCTCTGTGATCGTCTTAGAAGGTTTGACCGTATTTTTTGCTGCTTTCCTTTTAAAATGGAGGATGGTCCATCTCGTCTAACCAGGAACCTGGGCTGGTTGGGAAATCTGGATAGCCCATGCTGCTTTCTGTGGATATATCGGATGTTGGAGCGGCTGGTAGAGGCTGTAGTGGAGGGTGAGGTAAAAGCCCTCCTGAACTGTCCATGGTGTATGGTAATCCATGAGATGGTAGGGAGGAGATAGAAGAGGGCGACTGAGGAATGTCATAGGGACTACCATCGTGAAGGTCTTGGTAGGACTGTCCGGTTGCATCTATTGTAAAACCTCCATTAACCAAAGGTATATTGACAAGGTCCCCTCCTGTGCTGTAAAGGCCTCCAGTAGATCCCAGTTCAGATATAATTTGATCATCTGTTGGTTGAAAACACATTAATTAACTAATTGATTGAATGTTATCATATATCGACATATTACACAATCATCATTTTTTTGTGCAATGCCTTAGAATAAATAGTGTATTGTAAACAATAGGTATACTGAAAGCAAATCAACACAACATATGAATATAGTTTTTCCAGTATGGTTCATGTTTAAGGAAATTGAGTTTTTTGTGTTCTTCTAAATATAGAAACAAGCCATGGCTGTTAGAACTTACAAACGACTATTAGGGAACCTCACCAACCATTTTTTTCAGCTGTCGTCTGTCAGACGTTGTTTACAATATATATATATATATATATATATATATATATATATATATATATATTAATGTTGCTCCCTGCAATCTTAATATGGTGTATACCAGCTATTAGACTTTGATATCTTCCTCAGAGGCAAAGATCAGAGATCTGATGTTTCATATCCATAATGCTGTGCCCAAGCAAAGATCCCAGTTTTCCAGCTACTTGTTCCCTTTCTCATGTTTTTTTCTAAATGTTACAGACCAGTGCTCTTTGTGACCCAGTCACATTGAATTAAAGTAGGTTTGGGAATGGATTTGTCTAAATAGAGTTGGTAAATTGGTCATAATAAATCTTTATTGCTTATCGAAAGGAAAGATGATCCCTCCCCCCCTGGTGGCATGGGCTTCAAAAAACCCTGGAGATGTGGCAGCTTCTCTAAGATGCATTAAACTTTCCAGTGGTGGTCCTTTAGAATCTGTATTTCAAAATACAACATTTATGATGTCTTAAAAAATACTTTATAGATACCTGTGATGCCCAATGGTCAGCTCTGCTGGGGGCTTGCACTTTATTTTATACCATTTTCGCAGTTTGTACAGCCACTAGGGAATCAGCAGAGCTCCGGGATGTTGTATCTGCCCCTCATCTGCTGCACCTTATGCTGGGCCTATTTAGGTGGGAATTTCGCTCTACCTGGTGCAGCAGAATTTTGTGTGTATATGTGAGTGTACCTCTGGCGTTCATAGTTCCTGTTTATTAACTAGCAAGCAGGCCTCTACCTGGCTTCCCTGAGGCTGCTTGGCAACCTCCAGTTCCTGACCCTTGATGCAGCAGGCCTCCTTTCAGCTCCTAGAGACTGCCGGCTCCTGCCCTAGGCACTTTGGGGTCCCTCTGTATTTCTGTGTACTCTAAACTTGTGTTAACTAGTTTTTGTTTCTTATGTCCTGTATTATTTTGCTACCTAATGTCAAGATTTTCTTGTTATATTTCTTTTTTTTTTTTCAATTCTTTATTTTAAGATTTTCGCAAACATGTTCATTGCACAAGTGCAGCAAAACAGTACACATATAATAAATATCAACGAATCGTGAACACCTAAACCGACCTACAAATCTCACAACATGACACAGCAATCAGATTACAATCAAGTCACTATAGAACAATCTAAAGGGGAAAGTAGGGGAGGGAAGGTGAGGGAGAGGGGGGCACGGATCTCTGGGCTTCTAGCAACACTCGACATTCATTAGATTCAGAAAATTTCAACCAATTTCTTGTTATATTTCAACCTGAATTATACGTTTTCTTTTGTTTGCCTTTTCTTTATCAATTTCCTTTTAGTTAATTTATCCTGTGTTGTGTCATTGTTCTGTTCTAAAAATCTGATCACAGGTGGAGAGCTTCATCTAGGGAGCTGCCCGGCCCTGAAAATACCATGCTTGTCAAGGAGACTTAGGAAGCCCAAAATTAGAGGCAGCCACCGAAACTTGCCCATTCTCGTCTCTGTTAGTTGCTAGTGGTCACGTGGGACCCGGGGTCTGTGTAGAAGTGTCAACTAGATAAGTAATCTTAGGCTTCCTTGGACTCAGGGCATCCAAAGCTGAGATGCCACAGAGGAAGGGGATTAAAGTCCCTGCCCAACCAAAAAACAGAGAAAAAAACAATGACATGCTATCAGCAGTGGATGCTCAGATGAATGTTGGGGGCTGGTTGGGAGAAAGTGGTCAGTTTAGGAGCTGATGCTTGCCTTATGCTTTTTGTTTTTTACTTTAGGTCCACCTTGGACACCAAATATTGATTTCCTTCATGTTTCCTAAACATTCTAGGGGGTTTCTTGATTAATAAAGACTATTCGTTGTGCCTAACTTTGCCGTATCTGCTGCAAGGCAAACCTAGGCACGTGCCACTTGCATGGCAGAGGGGCGGCTGTGTGTCTGCCCGCGGTGTCACCAAGCGGCCCACAGCACCACAACCCCCCCCCACACCGGAGTAGCCCGGCACGCATGTCCGTCCTGCTGCCACCCTTCCCCCCCCCAGTCGGAGCAGCCTGTCCGGCGCTCTTGCCCGCAGAGTGACACCAAGCAGATCCGCCCACACGGATCCCTGCAGCCGAGACATGAGGACCCCGGGAGAAAAGGTAAGGAGCCAATATAAATTAATTGTTTAAGATTTAAAGTGGATCAAAACCCAGCAGGATGATTCCCGGGACGATCCAATCCCTCCCCACGGGGCATCCAAAATCGGGATGCCCTGCTGTGTGAAACCCCCCAGGACGCCCCCTAACCTTACCTTACTCCTGGTCCAACGGCGCATGCGCAGGCCACGCCCGCATCTCGCGGTTCACTCTAGCAGGATGTGTGCCCCCGCCGGGCCGGCGCGGGTGCGCTGCCTGTTAGAGGGAAGCACGAGATGGGACCGCCAGCGCTCTCTTAGCCGCTGAGCTAAGACATTGCTTTGACGCGCATAGCTCATCGGCTCCGAGCGCGCTGATTTCATGAGCGGCCGTGCATCCGCCATAGGAGCAGAGTGAGGTGAGTTGATCTGGGCATTCTGGGGGGTTTCACATAGCGGGATATCCCCGATCGGGGTGCCCCGGGGAAGTGGACCAAAACCCAGGATAGTCAAAATCCTGGGTTTTGGTCCACTTAAAAAAAAAAAATAGATGATGAAGATAGATGATGATTTTGTAGAGGGAGGAAGTCTCCCGATTTGGAATGCCCTGGGGGAAAAATCAGAGGCCAGCCCCCCCCCAATACCCATAGACACTCACCTCTTCCCGGTCCAATGGTGCATGCACAGGCTCTGGTCCAATGAGAGCCGGCCACTGTCACTAGGTAATTCGGCAGGTGGCTCTCGTTAGAATTGATGGGGATCCCAGCCTGTTGAATTACGCAATGACGGTGAGCGGCTTTCATTGGACCAGAGCCCGCGCATGCACCATTGAATCCAGGTAAGTGTTTACTGGACTTTCTGGGGGATTATACACAGCGGGATATCCTGAACTGGGATCCCCTGCTGTTTAACCCCCCCAGAAGCCCCATTTCACTCTCCTTGTCCCTGACTCCTCACCGCATCTGGGAAAAGTGGCCATATCCCGGCTCACCTCTGCACGCACCTGCACTTGGCCTTTCTGAATGGGTGCACCACCCACACGTGACGGCTAGGAGGTGAGCGGGGGATGTGGCCAGATGCGCACTCTGCTCCCTTCGAAAATCTAGTTCCCGGGTTTTGTTTAAATATGGGGGGGGGTGACCAAAAAAGTGCCTAGGGTAGCACAAATCCTAAATACGGCCCTGGTACCGAATATAGCAAAAGATCACAGAATTACCTAGGCATGCATTCAGGACTGGGTTCGGTGTGTGGTGGAGGCCACCTGTAGATTAATCGCTGCCCCTGAAGGAGCCCCCCCCCCCTTAATCAAGCCCTGCATGAGCCATAAGGAGGGCTTCTTCTAGCCAAAATACGTGCATATACTAAACTGCCTTTCTATTGGCTAAATTCGAGTCTAGCCATAGCATGCCATTGAACATGACAAATCCTGCTATAAAATGCTTCTTTATAAAACGCTAAAGCTAAGATATAATAAAGAAATTAGTCTGATATCAAATAATAGGCAGTGGGTTTGAATTATAAGCCGCTTAATATTCCACGCACACCAAAATCATCATAAAGCGCTTGATTGCTGAACTGGAGGTATGATTAATGCTCCTTCGCCGTTCTTATTTATTTGATCAATTGCCTGGTTCACGGCCGTATTTGACAAATGGACTGCAGGGAATACTACTCAGGTATTTACTGGAGATGGAGAGGAGGCTGTAACTGCCGATGGCTGTCAGCTCCGTCGTGGCTACAACTTTGCAGAAGCTCAGGAATGGGGCTGACAAATACAAAGTTCATTACGATGCACTATATTTCATAACAACACAGCATGCTCTCCAATAATTCACTCCAAGTTTTTGCCTCTGTGAATTGCTTTGTGCTTTTTTTTAATGCAGTGTAGTGTTCGGCTATTGCTGTTTTTTTTTCTAACTAAAACATGAGAGAATGGAGAGTCAGCTCACATGGTTTGTTAGCACTCATACATTTGCATACATCTATATATAAGCTATTCATAAGGCTATTCTTAACTGATCTAGTGCAAGTCTCCAGGAGACAAGAAGCTGCAGGACAAGTACGTTTTAGTATAACATAGCACTGCAGTTGCTGGTAGTCCACGTAAGTCAGGTCCAATACCTGCTTGCTACATTTTTATTGGTAATCTTGCACCATCACTCCTACCCATTCCCCCACAGCCGGTCTGTTTCTCCTGACAAATGAATGGTTATGCAAACCTTTGATCCTAAAATGATCCATGCCAAACTCGAGAAGTTCAAGAAGTGCGAGCAAACACTAAAAATGTATTTAGTGTGAACATCAAGCATATGCTCTTCAAGGCCCACCACCAGCCTTTGAGGGGGGCTCAGGAGACAGGGAGTGAAAGGGGTGTTAAAACAGACCAACAACCATTTTACCCTAAATGCTGATGCCCCTGCATTCATTCCCCACTGCCAGACCAAGATAGTCTTACCTGCTTCTCATTCCATAAGTGAAAAACAGCCAGTCTCTGCTTTAGGACCAATGTTGAACAATCATGGGGCAGCATGTCACCAGTGAAATGAGGAGCAGGTAAGATCATATCCAGCTAGGGTGGTGTGTCCCAATAACGATGCCTCCGGGCACCCAGCTAGATGGCGGAAAACACCTATTGTGTATAAAATTGGCGGTGAATTTTGTTGAGAGGAATATGTGATTTCCATCAGAGGTTCTAGGGAGGAATTCTCAGAGCCCCCCCTCATGGCCAGTCTGCCCCCAGCCCTCAAAAATACACAGAAAACAAGTGGATCCCAACCCCACAGGCCTAGAACTTGGATGCAAGGTAAGTATAACGCTTGGCAGCCACACTCTGCACTGTAATCCCCGGGGCACTCAGTGGGCTCTTGGATTGCTTGGTGCTGATACCAATCATGAACATAGCATAGCATTAGAAATCTGGGAAGTTTCAACATGCACTTTTATGTCTTCTTATTTGGACTGGTGGTCCTTCCTTTCCTGTAGTTGTGTTATGTTTCCTATAATAAATCTATAATAAGTCTTACCTCTGTAGCTCAGTTCACTGTCACTTGCCCCGCACTCTTCAGCAGAACTTTCCTTTCCAGGCTTCCCTACGCGCGTTTTCCTGACACTCTTGTAGAATTGTCCCCAGCGCTGCCGCCCTGCATCCTTCTTAAGCCTTTTCTCTTTCGCTCTTCTGTTTTGGAACCAAACCTAAAATGGATAAGAAAAGAGACAGATAGTTCCTTGGCTTTGGAAGAGAAGGTAAATAAAGAAAATGTAACGAAACTCATATCATCTGCTTTATGTCAGATGACAATGTAGGGTGCTGGGTATTGGTTGCCCCTAACTCATCCTATCCTTTCTGTTTGAAGGTCAATACATATTTCATTTTCTAACCTATCATACCTACCATCCACCCAGCAAACATTGGAAGTTATTTTGGAAACTAGATCTGCTTATTACTTACAAGTCAGGGGGGCTAAAGCCTGTCGAAGTAGGGCTTCTAGGTAGTCAACAAAGTTAGGAAGCTGATCCTGGGGGAAGCCTGAGGCTGAAGAGACTGTTGAACAATTACCCAGATTTACACTGCTGCACTATAGAGCCTCGTCATTTTTAGACAACCCATGGATCTTCATTCCTTCAGTTTGGGTTTTGATGCCAAGATTTAATTATATTTTAAATGTATGTATTTGTATAAGTCACCAAAATCTACCATCACACCACATGGAGTTGCACATTAACATAAGCTATAGAATAATGACAGTTTGGGGCAGAAAGGATGTTGGGGTCCACAAATATAATATCATAGTTTTTATAGTAAATAAATATTGGTGTTCCTGTGTGTACAGAGAAAGATATATATATATATATATATATATATATATATATATATAATCATTGACCAAATGCAAAGTGCTGGTCGTACATTTGGCTAAATAGAGCAAAATGAACCTTGTTTCTAGTGGTGGCGTACCTTGCAGCTTTCTTCAGTCTGTTCATGTAAAGCCATCACCATAATCTGCTACTGTTTAATCAATGCCAGCAAAGTGTCCATATTTCTTGGCTCTGTCATTTGGCAGCCAGCTGACATTTTACCGAATCTGCAATATCTCAGCATATAAGTAAATCTTAAACTGAGACGCATGATTGTAATGTATTTTTAACTTTCTCCTACCCTGTGGCTGTACCCTATAAGTGTGATCCCTCATTTTATGAAATCAACATTGTGCTCATCTCTATGCAGCAATTAAATATTAATCTAAAGACTGGCTGATAATCAGGGGGTCTAATGCAGATGTAGGGCTCGGATCGGGGCCCCATCTTTGTTGCCCCTCTTTGTTGCTTTACTTATCTGATTTGTGCTCACATGTCATTATGTACAAAACAAAAGCCTAGTTTGTATTGGCTACTTTAGTGTATAGTATCTCATTTAGTTAAAATGCCACCCTGGGATCTGAATGTGACAGCCAGGGAGTTACTGTATAAACAGCTATGGGGCAACTGTCTGTACCAGGGCGTGCTCACATTTAGCTAAACTGCTGCTAATAATATTGACTAAAATGGACCTAGGGTGGTAACATAAGGACCACTTGCAGCCAAAAGATGACTGAGTTGGGTCATGGCTAAGGTAACACAGGTGGCCAACATTTCATGGGCGAGTAAGATCAAAAGGTGGTGACTAGTACAGAACTGGAGGTTCCTGTCCCTATAACTCCCCCTGGGTTTCAGTAACACATTACTGTTAAAGGGTATCTGGAAGTAGATGGGACAAAAAAAGGTCACCTTACTCTAAGACATGATCCAGTACAGTTCCAATCGAGTTCAGACTGCCTTGTGACTATAGACAAGCATCACGAGATCCCCCTTCACTGCTTCTAAGCCACTACTCATTGCTACAACAGCTAGGGAATTACATCTCATTTATTAGGCGAGTATTACTCGTAATATTTTTTTAATCATTTTCCTACATAGTTTTGGAAATGAACATTGTCACTATTTATTTAATTAGGTATTTTTTTGTTATTGAGTTTTGTGTATTTATAATTATGCACATTTTCTATTTGCACATATACACTTAGCATTGTATAGTGTATTTTTTTTGTTATTGAGTTTTGTGTATTTATAATTATGCACATTTTCTATTTGCACATATACACTTAGCATTGTATAGTGTATTTTTTTTGTTATTGAGTTTTGTGTATTTATAATTATGCACATTTTCTATTTGCACATATACACTTAGCATTGTATACCTAGTTTTCAATTTGCCACTTTATATAAAGCGTAATATTCTAATAACATTTTGCTTTTATTTTCCCCCTCAGTCTGCCGTCCTATAATCCTCTGCCTTAACACAGTGTTACACGTTATAGGCCGCTGCCTCTTCGGAGTTAGCACACTACTTCATCGGAGAAAAGATGAGATGTCATGAGATGGCATGTCTTCTATTATTGATGATAGAGGTTAACCCTTCCCGCAGCCCTCATTTGCCCCCCTGTGTCCCATTATCCTGCTAACTTTGTATCCTAGTATCCAGTAGATAGTCACTTTATCTGATTTAATGTTAATAATGCCTCCTTCAGCATTTGTTTCTCTTTTTTGATAGTATTGGCCATGAGCCTGTACCATAAGCTTAAATCGGGGGAACCGCGTCCTTCCATTTAAGTGTGATGCATTTTTTTGTTACGCTCAGAGTTCCAAAAGTTTATTTTGGACATTCCCCTCCTGGCTAATTGCGTGTAGGTCTACATTAAGAAGACAGTGGGTGGGGACTAGTTTAATATTTAATAAGCTCTCCACATATCTAATCACATTCACCCTGAGTTTTCTAATGTATTTACGCTCCCACCACAAATGTAGTAGAGACGCATTTTGTTGCACCACCAACATTGAAAGGGCTGCATCCTACAGTTATGGTCACTTGTTTAAAATGACTAATGCCTCTGCTTTTGCCATGTTTATGAAATTCAGAATTTTATACCTTGATCTAGTGGTATGAGCTTGGTCTGGATTGTTAATATATGAACTTTGTCCTGACCATGTAGTACCTTTTTACATACTGGGGAGATCCCGTTATTCTATAGGATGTATAGTTTGATAGCTCATTTAAAGGAGGTGTATAGTAAAATTGTGTAATTTTAAAATTCCATATAAACAAACATGTTGGCTAAGGAGAAGAGGGGTCACTTATACACCAGAAGTGAATACAACTGCTGGCAGGCTTATGGTTTTTATCTCCTGGTAGTAGTAAAATCCAAGGGTGACAGATTTGAGTGTATCGGGGGACAGACCCCCCTCCACAGATTTACTGTTCCTTCGAATCAAAGAAAGAAACGAGCCTGGTTGGATATTTCTTGATGCCGGGTATATAAGTGCCCCCCTCCCTCCATCCACCATATTTATATGGATTTTTATTATTGGCCCTATTTTTTCACGATGGTGCTCCTTTAACCACATCAGTCATACTTCAGACTGGCAATACTAAGATAAGGCCCCTAGTCAATCATAGCTCTTACCATAGGGAGACCTTTTCTGCTTTTATCTGCTCTCTAGATTGTTTGGCTCTAGGGTAGGATGGAGTGTAAGATTATGGTTTACTTTTGTCCAGACAAAACCAACCCCCCAACCCTCCCATGATTCCCTACTGGTGATGCCTGATGAGTTGCACAAAAGCATAACTGATGCTTTCTGGTCGCCCGCTCCCCTGTTGGAGGTGGAGTCATTCTGGGGACAGAAGCACCTCATTCCCAAAGCCCTCACTGGACATCACTGGTGGGGGAGATAATGTTTATTTTGGCTCAGCTGTCTCAAAAAATTGCTTTGCCATATAAATATTTTTATTTTTATATTGAAAATATATTATATTGTAAATAAATGAATGCACTGTTAAAGACGGACAACACACAGGAATTGCACTTTCCGTGTGTTGTTCCTCCATGCGGTGGCATCCCAAATTAGGATTCCCCACTGTGTGTATTCCCACAGGTCGCTCCATACACTTACCTTCCTTCCACTCCCATGGCACTGACGAGTGCACTGACAAGTGTGCTGATTGGCTGAGCGTCACGCTCAGCGATTTGGTGCGTTTGTTGTCACTTGGCTTCCTTCAGTGCCACTGACAGCTGAGCCACCTGGACAACTAAATACGCGAGCAGCACCGAAGGGAGCCGAGTGCACTGCCAGCCTCATCCCCCCTCACCCTGCATCCATGGCATGCCTGCGGCGCTGATTCAGAAAGGCCGGATGCAGGCACATGCATGGCTAGAGGTGAGCGGGACTCCAGCCGCAGCACAGAGATGCAGCAAGTGTTAGGTAGAAGGTGAGTGAATCTGAGCATCTGGGGGTTCCTCTCTAATAACAAAGTATAAACTACCTACGGCAGAGGGGGTGAGTGCTTTCTATAGGCCACATATGATATCTGTACAAGTACCTGCACGACGCGCATGTCTAGCCCCGTCTCGGAGGATAGCTGCTCCCGCACATGTCGCGCTGGTTTGGGTGAGTTCTTGTAGGCATTCTTTAGGGTCTCCAGCTGTTTTGCCGTGATCGTGGTGCGAGGCCTTTTTGCTCCCCCCTCTGAGTCATCTGGGTAAAAGCAAAGCACAGCTGGAATTAGTATCTAATATTATTATGAATTGTCAGTGATTGCAAATTAATACATTAACATAAGAGAGAATTCCTTGTGTAAAGAGTGAGTGTTGCTAAAACAGGAAGGGGAGATAGAATCTTTCTATACTCCTTAAAACTCTGGTCCAAAATATTTTAGTTCTTGATAAAGTGGAAATGGGTCAAATCTTTCAGAGCTCTGGAGCTGGAGGCTTTTTAGAGACCCACGTAAAGCTTAATAAAAGAAGAACCCACTTGCCTCCCGTGGGGTCCTGCTGGCTAAGCCAGTTCAGTTTCTATGCTATCAGCTCTAGGACTGAATAGCACACTCCCTGGCCGGCCTTGGTGAGCATCCCTGCTGCCAGTCATGAGGAAGCAGGCCCCCTTTCTGTAGGGGAACATCATTTAAACTTCCCCCACTGATATGCCTTCTGCAGGCAAACATTAAATGTGCACTCTGTGCTTCAGCTGATCCGCAGGTCTGGGAGATATGTTTTTTTTGCTTGTCTTTGCAGGCCATTTAAACATCATCTGTTTGTGGCCAACTCGAGCAGAAAGCACTGCATGTTTTACTAAATAACCATGTAAATATCCATCTTAAGTCTGTTTTTGACCACAGTTCTTCTTAAATAGGGTCACTGCAGCCATAAGCTTATTGAGAGGGATTAACCCCATGCAGATGTTTGGAATAGCAGGCAGATTCTGCACTCCTGCAACCCCGAGACCCTCAGTATAAATGACCTTATAGCTCTGTACAATCATCTCTTATTTCCATCCATAAGTAGTAAGCCTTCAGTTGTAATGACTCATCATGAATAAAATACATTTTATATTATATCCCCTGACTGAAAGCTTTTTCCGGCCCATGCCGCCAAAGAAATACGTTGTAACGGCTTCCCTCCCACAGATTTCCTTTGCTACATTAACTGTTTAGTCAGTGTTTGCATGTGTGAATTGCTGCTGGCACAGCACCCCCCTAATTCTCATGTATAAGCAGGGCTATAAGTTGTGTGACAAGATGGCTGCCCCCATGTAATTCAAGAGTGAATGATCTTTATGCCATTCCACAACATCTGCATGGGGTTATGCCACTGATCATAAGAAGGGAAGCAGTTTAGTAAACTTTCTTTTTTTTGACTGGAGCTCCGCTTTAAGGTTAATTTACACCCCCATTCAGGTGTATACTGATTTTTTGATGTCCCTGTGGTTAACAAAGCAATAGAAATCCCTAAATTAGACAGCATTGTTCACCAGGTCCACAATCATAAGACTCTCTCGCAACCCATGTGAATACTAGCGGACAATGGGTTTTGCCGGGCAGACGTGTGCATGATGTTTGACACCTCCCACTAAATCCTTTTAGTCACCAGTGGAGCAATGAAAGCAGTGACCATCACCTCTGGGTAAATGGGGAAGGGTGTCTGATTTGGGGCTTTGTAGGCTTAACTGGCAGGGCATACTGATATGGGATTGTGGTTCTTTAGGTCTGCTTTAATGTGGTTTAAATGTATAAATAGATTTGGTCTGCTCTCTATAATTCCTTAGGGGTTTCACCTATGGAAACCCATTGGCTTCATTGTCATACTCACCTATTTTCAAGAGTCTGAGGTGATTAAATTCTGCATCGAGTAGAGCACTTGGTCCCAATCAGGATGCCACCTAGGAACCCTCCTAAGCACTTCATTTAAACGTCTTTACCTAGATCCTGCCCTGATTCCTGTTTAAGTGCCTGGGACAGAAAGTAAATGTAACAAAAAAACATGGGTGTCATAACTAAAGATGGTCACCAGCATAAAATATAGGGTTCCTGTGCCCATTAGCTGTGAGATTGGAGCTCCAATATTAGGACACAAGCATCACATGAGTTCTTCTTCCCAGTTAAGTACCCCTATAACTGATAGGAGGGGGTAAGTGCGTATGACACATCTTAGAAAGTGTGCATCACCTATTTACAGGAACTATTCTCACGTTCTACATAGCCAATGATGTCACAGCCATGTCATCACATTAGATTTTGGTTCCGCACCGCACCACTGGAGAGAATATTAAACAACAGGATGATTCATATAATCAGTATCCTGATGCATCACCACTCCAATTGTTTTTAAATGCCAACGCAAAACTTTTCTTTTTTTGGGGGGGGGGGGTGCTAGTAAAGGTTAGAGCCAACTAATTGTGTTATTGCTGTTTGTGATCCCATTGTGCAGAATTAGCATTAACCAAAGTTGTGCTCCAACAAATCTGAGCCTTGAAAAAATATTTTTCTCCAAGAAAATGACCCCAAGCATAACGCCAAACCTACTCAAAAAAGACTTTAAACAAAGTTAATATCTTGGGAGTCCAGATCTCAATCCACTAGTCAATGGCTGGACTTAAACCGGACCTTGACACTAAATAAGAGCTTATCTTATATGTTCCCCCCACCCTACACATACAGATTGCTCACATTAAAAATCATCCTCCCTGTATCTACTGCATTTTCTGAGCCTTTAAACATCCAAGATGGCAGATTATGGAGTCTTAGGCTGCCTGTAGACAGGACCGTGCCGCTCTGCATTCTGGGATTGCTGTCTGGACCCCAGCTTTGCTCTGTCCGAGCAAAGCACAGCTATAACTCTGCCCCCCCTGCAGTTTTCCCCCCTCTCCTCTCCTCAGTATGTGAAACCCCTGAGATAAGATGGCGTAGCCTGTATCCTGAGTCCTGAACAGATTTGCAGCACAGCAGGGAAAAGAATAATATGTAGGTGACTAAAAACGTAAAACATATTAATTTTAGATGGTTTTTAAGGGTTATATTATTATTATTATTATATATTATTTTATGCTGAAGGTCCGGTTTAAAGGCTACCAGACTATTTTTTGGCCATACTGCAGTGATGTGCTCAGCACCATCTGAAGTCATTGGCAGGCTCTTTGGCTGTTTTGGTTCCTAAGTATTGAGCTGCACTGCGCTGCAAACACACACATGTGAACATGATCATGAGATCCCCTAAACTTAGCTGGCTGGAGCTTTCCTTCCACCATGCTTTATAGCAAACAACAGAAGGAGTTGTATCATTGCTCACCGTTCTGCTTAGCTGTTTCGTAGTCCTCTTTGCAGACTAACCGTCCATCCTCCATAAGGTAGAACTCGTCACCCGTGGCCAGTTGTCGGCTGCAAATGATGCAGGAGAAGCAGTGCAGGTGATAGACAAAGTCCTGAGCTTTCCGGACCACCTGGGTTGGGGGGATCCCCTGCTGACAGGCCGTGCACTTGGTGCCAAATCTCCTGCAAGAGACGCAGACACAACGCTAAACACACGGACACAAGCCTGAGAAGAACAGAAGCAGCGTAGCATGTGAATTCATTTAACACTTGCTCAGTTCCTATCAAAATATACTTGTGGTATAAATAAATGTGTATCTGGAAGACCAAGTTCCAGGATCCCAAATGCTGCATTTCCCATTTACTCTGGCCCTGGTCAGATCCTAACTGCAGCTTAGTAGCAGCTAGCCCACTACTGGTATATCTGGTATCTCCAGGGCGTACATGGGTTTAATGAGCCTCCAATACCCTGACATGATCGGGCCTTCTGCGGGCACGTCATGCCTGCCACTGCTGCCACCATTGGGAGGCAGTGGCAAGGCTAAGACGGTGGTACCAGCAATACATTGATTCACTGGCTGGAGGATTGGCCAGCCCAGATTAAGGAGATATACATACCATAGAGGTGGGGGAGGCAGCTTTCACTGGGCCCCTTCTGCCATGGGCACAGTAGCAAGATCCCCAACACTCTTAAATCAGGCCTTTAGTCTTTATAAACCACAGCAGCCCTAGGGGCAGTGCCATTTGGTAGCCTATCCCCAAATGAGAGCGAAGAGTCAATCCAATAGGGTTCCCCAAGTGGTTGTGCACACTAGCATGCATGCCTACTTTGTGAACCCCCCTTTGGATGCATGTGCTGCAGTGTGGCTGCTCACCAGCAGGAATGAGGAAGGGTGAGTATTTTTATTCATTTAGCTGGGATTGCCTACTTGCTCATTTTCCCTTCAGGTCCACTTTAAAGGGTAAGTTAACTTGTAATGTACTTACACTGCAGACCTCAAGTCAAGGGTGCCAAACATCTCTCACCTGTAGCGCCGGTATGAGAAACCAGCATGGCAGGTTGACATGGCCTCTGTACAGCGTGATCCCACTGAGATCATTGGGTGCCTCATACACAAGGCACTTTTGTTTAAGGAGGCACCTATTGATCTCATTGGGGAGTGTGCCATACTGAGGCCACATCCACCCACTGCTCCAGGCTTCTCGTATCTGTGCAGATATGCTGTGTGGGACTGGGTGGAAGGTGAGTGGTGTGTCCCTGATCTGAGGTCTGTGGGCAATGTTGGACTGGGGTGTCTGGGGCCCACCAGTAGAACTGACTTCAGGGGCCCACCCCACAGTTAGATGAAAGTATTACTGCCTTATAATCAGGGCCCATGCACACAAACATTATACCAGACTCTATTGTTTGTGTGTGTGCACTTGTTATGTCAAAATAAGCTATATGTAGCTCAGGTTTTGGTGCTAAAAGCCCTTAAAGGGGCTGCTGAATCCAAGTGCCTGACAGGATTCCCTGGTAACCCCATGGACCAGTCCAAGCCTTTGGGGTAAGTCCATGTGGGCTTAGTTTTAAACTAAACCAGGCCTATAGTAAAAAATGACTAGGTCCCTTTTATCAATTATCACTGGACATGCTGATGCTTCTACATTTAAAGATGTTTAGTATGCCAAAATCCACCATGGAGTCCTGTATGATGGGGAAATATGTAGTGAAACATGTCTCCTACTGAAGGAGTTACAGCTTCTGCACATGTGTTTATCTATTTACCGACCCCATCGGATGACAATCAGCTAGAAAAAGGTGAGTAGCTCTCTAATGCCGGGTCACTGATAACATGGGGGGGAGTTAGGTCCACTGTACCTCTGTAAACTCTGGGGAAGCCTAAATGTCCCACTTTGCACATGGAAAATGCGGAATGCTGGATGTCTGGATGTCTGGATTGTTTACCGCTGCTCTGACTCTTTGGTTGAATGATGGCGGTGGAATGCCTGGACTTCTGAGCATTGGCTCCATCACCAGCATCTTTTATGGACCAAATATTTCTAGAGCATGTGACCTGTAATTAAGCCACACACTAAACCACACCCCTACCACACTCATCACTCACTAACTGGTTTACACTGTCCCACTTTGAGGAGCCCAAACCTGTGAACCAGGACCCTCCCTGACACAGAGCTAAATAGGTCCATTTTAAGGGAGAGTTAGACAGAAGGGGGAAGATGTTTTCTTTGAGAATTCAGCAACATAGGCCACAGTGAATAAACCAATTTTTTACCAGAAGTCTTTGCACAAAGGGGACAAATGCCCCTCTGCCCCGGAGTCAAGCAATAGATACACAAATATTTCCTTGTCACTGTATATTAATTCAAGCAGTGGCACTACGATATGTGATGAGGCTCCAGTGCAAACATGTTAAGCAGGGTCGTAGCTAAGTAGGGCAGGGAGGGGCACTTGCAGCAGGTCAGGGGGTGCCAAAGGGGGCCTGATAGCAGGTGGGGAGCGCCATTTTGAATCTTTGCCCCGGGTGCCAGAAAGCCTGGCTATGCCTCTGCTTTTAGGGCTTATACAGTAAACTTTTTACTATCTTTTAACTCTAACTTTAATTAAATGCAGCCATACAACTAAAGACTGAAACTGCAGAGACAAATGGTGCTTCCTTTCTCTGGATTACTCCAAGTGAGCCTTTGATAAAAAAAAGTGGAGGTGCAACAATGATGGGGCCCCTAACCTCCTGGGCCCCGGTGCAGTTATGCCCTTGACATGAAGCACAGTTTATTCAATCATTAAGAACCTGTCTAGCTATATGTTTGCCAAGCTGTGATAGACCCACAAGATGGAGACTAGGAAGGCAGGTCCAGCAAAGAGACCCATGAGCACTTCAAAGGAAGTACAAGCATCTATGGCTAAGACTGGAGAGACTATACACTATCATGTGATATCCAGTAGGTAGTGTCCAGAAGACATTGCATGGTCTGATTATATCAGCTTTTTACCAGATGATACATTTGGAGTAACTTAGATTCATAACAAGAGCAGAGACTGGAATGAATGTGTCAAAATACAAGACAATCCTGGAGGAAAATGGTGCAAGAAGATGCCATCAAGTATAAAATCAAAGCTTAATAAAACTGTGTCCTTGAGTGACCTTGTGCAGTGGTGTAACTAAATGTGATGGCCCTGGTGAGAACATTAAATAGGGCCCTTTTAAGGCCCATACAGTAGACTTTAACTCAATAGGATGCAGCTAGACAAATAAAGACTGAAACAGCAGAAACCAATGTTGCTTCCTTTCTCTAAATTCTCCCAAGTGAATACAAATATGATGAATAAGGAGAAAGAGCAACAATGACGATGTTCCCTGACCTCCTGGGGCCTGGGGTGGCCGCACTCTCTGCACCCCCTGACCATGTCAGGTTCTAGATCCCCATTTAAAAGATAATGCATGTATAGATGGATGCTCTTTCACACTCCCCATGGTTCATTGTCCTGGGGGTTCCATCCTGCTCCCTTGCACAGAGCACCTTCCAGCAAGGGAACCTGCTATTAAGGAGAGGAGAGAATGCTGGAGCTGGTCTAGGTAAATACTGACCACTGAATAGTACTGGATCTGCTCAGTTCTGGATCCGCTGGCCTGGGAGCTAAGGTGATAGGTGCTGCTCTACATCTTTAATCAAAGCAAACCTAATAGTCTACAATATGGTTTTAGTTGAAAGTCAAGGGGGTTTAAATCAGATGTATTCCCTTCTTGGCAACTCTGTGCAAAGGGTGGTCCTGTTTTATGGAACCCTAAAAGACTCCGTCCCTCTGCTGTTTAGCAAAGCAATTAAGAGATACTTACTTTTTTTCTGGCAGAGCTCCATCTGACAAGAGACTGGCAACGGCTGCACACTGCCATCCTGGCAACCCTGAATGGCTGCTGTCAGCTATATGAAGGAAGGCAGATGTGTTACGTATCATAGGGGTTGGCTTGCATAGTAGGGCACCCCAGATCGGGATGCCCCTATGCTTTGGGGGGGCAGAGGAAGTTACATTTCTCCTTTAAGGTCTCTAAAATTAAGGGCACCTGTTAAACACAACAGAATGATTGATGTAACTGACCAATACCCATCTTCACATGTACAATGTCTCCCCCATAGCCATAAATTAGAACACAGGCACTGTAATGGAGGCACTGTAATGGGGGGCGGGGGGTGCAGCCCTTCACCTACATACAGAGCTGGAGCAGAGAATGGCTCGCTTGTCAAGATCAGCCTGACTCTGCCTGATGACCCAGAGGATTAATTGTGAGTCTTCCTCCCTGATGGTCACCCTAACCTTTCTAATCACTCCCGGGGAGCCTCCGATAGCCGCCTTGTATATGAGCAGCCTGGAGTCCCGGCGCAGCCTTGAAAATGCAATGCCAGCAATGCAGCCGCTATCCTTGGAGCTGAGATAGCTGGAAGCCATCATAGTCCTGCTGCTTAACAAGGACAGCAGCCAAGTTTAACAACCAAGACCGTTTATTGCAGGGTTAGGCTTAATGATCCTTAAAGTGGACCTGTCACCTTGAATTACTATTTTCCAGAACTGTCCAAAAGAGCTTCAATCGTTTTTTGCCTTTTCTAGATTTAGATGTACTGGGATTATGGAGCTATAAGGAAAAAATGGCCCTGCAATTCCAGGCAATATTTCTCTACACCCCTGTTGCCCTACCTTCATCCAGCAATTAAAACTGATCTATTCTCACTTAATAAACACCCTCCTCCAAGTCTTTTCCACCCAAATAACCTGGACTGAATGCACAACATAAAAGTTCTAACCACTGGTTGTGCCCTAACTAGCGCTACCAGGAGCTCGATGCTGCGTTTCAGTAAGCGTGGCCCCATCACTGCAGGGATTATAAATGCCGCCTTTATTAGCCTGTCACTGCAGCAGTATCTGGGCATGATCCCTGCAATGCCAATGGAACAGAACGGGCTTCTGGCAAAACAACAGACATGTGGACCAGATGAAAATATTTTTTGTGTAACAGTTTTGCCATAGTTAGCTGCGGGAAATAAATGCTGCTTTGAAGAAGACCTACAACCCCCCTGCTGCCTGTCCCTGCTGCCCCCCCCCCCCCCACACACACACACACACACAAAAGTCTGTACACTCTGCACAAGGAACATTGGACCTAAAATAAAAAGGGGGCCATTCTCCCACCATCGGCCCCAACTTACCTTTTGGATATCGCTGCGGCCTGTTGCGGCGTTATACGGCTGCTTCAGGGCCCGATCTTCTGCTCCCCCGCCCCCCCCCCCCCCACTAGCTTAGACGTCTGTAAGTGACAGCACGGCTTTAGCCGCGCTCTTCAAAGTCCCGCTCAGCGACGGCTCCATTGCATCTCACTGTGCAAGAGTGAGATCAGGGGCCACGCACAGTGCCTGATGGGATGCAAGATGGCATTGCCTGTCACAAGGTTGCCCAGAATCCGAGAGACCCAGAAGGTGAGTAAATAGTGCCCTAAGGTAAGACAGGAGGGGGGCAGCAGATCGATGAGGTCTCCTCTTTAAAGCCCCACAGGGAAAGTAGGACTGCATTGGGGCGATTGCTATTAAAGCACGTCCTTCAGTTTGGTAAAAATTGCCGTGTCAGGATTTGCAAAGCTGACCACACAAACTCAAGGCTGTGATTGCTGCAAAAAGTTCATCCAATAAATTCTGAAATAGGAAGAGATAAGCCATATCTGCAGGCAGAATGAAAACAGCAATCAGGCTTAGTCAGGCCCACAGTGTTACAAGAGAATCTCCCGCTGGGGCGCCTTTGAGCTGTATAGCTTATCTGTGGCATCCCAAGTGTACTCACACACAAACAATACACTTTAGCAGGGCCGGATTATGAGAGGGGCACAAGGGGTGCGAGCCCCGGGGCCTCCACCACTTGCCCTGCAAAGGGGGCCTCCACCAACCTTTGGGGCGTGGTCTGGTCCAGGAGGCTTTTCAGTCTTTGGTCTGATGAGCTGTGGGGCCAGCAACAAAGCTTTAGTCGGCAGTGGCGGCCCCCCGCACCTGGGCAAACCTTTTTTTTTGTTTTTGCAAACCTAAAGCCAAAGCCACCACAGGGCAGGACAGAGAGTCTAGAGCAGCAAAGCCGCCATCGGCAACGCTACAGAGATGGGTGGGTGCAGAGCTGTCACTGAACATAAGCCACCAAGCACAGCCCCTGGCAGCTCAATGCAGAGGAACTGTTTTCTGCTGGACCAGCTGGGTGACTACACTACCCCCCACCCAGAATGGCAAAACAGGAGTGGAACAAGGGACTCGATCTTCCAGTCAGTAGGCAGGTGCCAGACAACCACCAATCAGTTACTTGGCTGGACTATTATTTTAAAGGAAAATAAAAATACTGTATGTGGGGCCTCCACTAGATTTTGTGCCCAGGGGCCCCCACCACACTTAATCCAGCCCTGCACTTTGTAAATTGAATATATGCCAGGGATACTTGCATGTAAGTGTAGGATGGGCCCTCAAAGTCAGTTCTAGTAGTGGGCCCCAGACACCCCATTCAGCAACTAGCAGAAGAGATCTTTCTCATCTGGTGTCAGCTGTCTTGAGCAGAGAGGATTGTGTCACTAAGCATGGCAAGCAGAAAAACATGGGTGTCACTGAGACCAGAGGGATGTCCCTGGCGCTGGTTCCCACTTTATGGTCCTGATGACACCTATGCATTTTCTGCTAAATGAACACTTCTGTCTTGTGTCTAATGACCAAAGAGGAAATACTGTTAGATCTCCGCAATTCGCAGTTTGAAATCTTTCTCAACAATTTTCACTGTAAAGTCCAAAATCAATGATGATGATGCACTGTGGTTCCTGCGGTGGTTCGGTGCAGCATATAGCTGATGGTGCTATCTCTACTCTCTCTGGATTGTGTACCTGGCAGTGACAGGCAGAGGTGGGATGGGGAACCAATAAACTAAATGAATCACCTATTCTTGGGATTTACTCGATTGGCAGCCTGAGGGGGTGGTGACTTTGGTCACTTTAATTTAGTGTCCCTTTTGCAACCCTAGTGGTCAGGGGATCCCCTGTTGCTTTGTTGGGCCAGTCTTACCCCGGTCACAGAAAGCATAATACTAACATGTAGGCTTTCATAGAATGCTGATGCTCAGTAAGACACAGCCAAACAATAAAGGTCACTGGACTGACAGTAAACTTTAGGACTCACTTGAAGAAGTCTTCTTTGCAGTAGACGTTGCCAGCCCGGGAGAAGCAGCGCTCGGCCAGGGGGACCTGACACTCGCAGCACTTCAAGCATGCGCTGTGCCAGTGCCGATCCAGGACCTTGAGGATGAATTTATCCAGAATGTGCTCATTACACCCTGAGCAGCGGGGGATCTCTGTGCAACGAGAAAGCAAATAAATATGGATGTCAGCGAACAACAGTAGACTTCTAGCGACTTGCGTCATCATCATTATCATCATTCCATCAGCATTCCACCGCCATTTATCTCAGCTAAGGTTGAAGGGGAGGCAGCGAGGTTGCCAGCTCATCTCTTTAATTACTTCCACTCTATGAATTACACAGGTCCAGGTTTAATCGGTGAAGGATTAAATGTTAGGCAAACAACTCCAAATAGCAGTCGGCATTAATATAATGATATCAATAAATGTGAGATGACCCAGTCTGAGCTGATCTGATAAAGGTGGTGGCAACAACAAGTAGCCATAGACAGGCATGCTCACACTGCATCTAAATCATGGTGCCTAACCTTCAACATAAGAGCCATGAGATGGATGAGAACTACTTTAATAGAAAGGTCCACTTCTGTAGACTGTTCCTAAGACTCCAGTGCCGGGCAATCCAAGAGGTAACTAAAGTATTCTCTTACCTGACCACTGTGAAGCCAGAAGCTCCTCTTCCGGTTGGCAGGTGGGTGTGGCCTGTGTTCTGCCGGCTTCGATTAAAACTAAGGGGTGCCTATGTATGAGGAAATGGCAGCACCCATTGTTTTCAATGAGAGCTGGCTGTAACCAGGAAGCTCAGCTAATGGTTTCACAAACCTGACTGCTGGAGACCGATTGACTGTGCAGGTGTGATGGTCAAGTAGAGGGATCTTCCAGTTACCTTTTGGACTGCCCAGCCCTGTAGTCTTAAGGAAAATCCAGGGAAGTGCACTTTTCCTTGAAATTAAATTTATTTTAGGAGCCATATAAACCTTATAGGACTAGAAGCACATGGGCGATTCTAAATAACAATGCAGTAAAGTACTTGAAAGCAACAAACTTGGCAGTTCAGTAGCAATGCTGATCTCCTTCCCTCTGAATAAGAGCCTATCTTATATGTTTACATACAGATTGCTCACATTAAAAACCAACCTACCTGCATCTACTGCATGTTATGAGCCTTTAAACATCCAAGATGGCGGTTCATGGAACGTCAGGCAGCCTGCAAACAGGAAGTGCCTTCTGACTGTGCTTCTCTGCATTCTGGGTGTCACACTCAACTCACCCGGCCTTCAGTCCCGTGCCGTCTCTGGGCAGTCAGCCGGAGGTCTTCCTGTGCGAGCGGCGGCTCGGGCATCTCCGCCGCGAGCGGCGCCGAGCATGGCCGCTCCCTCGAAGTAGGGGCGCGCCCCAACACACATGAATGTGCTTGCGCGCGCGTGCGAGCACATAGGCTTTATGCCCTCTGGCGGCGCTGCGCACAGCCGGAAGCAGTTATTAAAGGGCCAATGAGCCCAAGGGATTTCTGGGCTATATGCCCTTTGTGCGGGTCAGGTCCAATCAGGACCAGGATTGTGTCACCACCAATCACCACACTCTTCCCTGTAGTGTCAGCCCTATTTAAGACAGACCCCTTCATTACACCAGTGCCCGTGATAGCGTTAAGCTGAGTGTGCCTAGGATTGTCTTTTGCCTGTTTGAGATTGTTGCCGACCTTTGCTTCCTTTGACCATTCTTACTTGCCGCCTGGACCGACCCTGCCAGTACCCCGACCACGTCTCTGTCTCTTCCTCTGTACCGCGAACCCGTGACCTCCTGGATTGACCTTTGGCCTGACCTTGACCCTTCTTCTGCCTACTCCTGTACTGTGATATTATTGGACTGCCTTCCCGTGTATGACCCAGCCTGTCTATGTTGCCCTGTTGAGCCCTTGGTTCGTCCGCCGTCACTCTCCGGTAAGCTCACATCCTTTGTGCTATCAAGTCCTGGGGGCAACCGTGTCCGGTGAGGCGTATAAAGCGTCCCGGCAAACGGGGGCTTGTCTAAAGGTGAAGCTAGCAGCGGAGATTGGGGGTTGTGGGCTTAATAATAAGAATAATAAGTGAGTGACTAAAAACTTAAAATATATTAACTTTAATTGCTGGGGAATCATTTATTAAGGGTTTGAGCTTCTCAATAAATCATGGTGAAGGTCCGGTTTAAGAAGAAGAAACCAGGAAAAATTTTTGTCAAATTTGAAGTAATTGACCATGAACATAAAGAAGCTATACTAACCTGGCATGCCCCTCTCCATTGTAGTGAATAGTTCCTATAATGGATAGTGCAGAAAGTTCCATAGTCATTGACTTGGATCAGGTGATCAAGTGCCAGAGCTTCGGACTAGGAGCGATCATCTGTGATCAATGACTTTAAGTTTAAGCAAAATTTGAAAGGCAACTCTGCTAATTATGTATTAATGCATAGTAATATAAAGTGTAATAATTGCCTGGTTTAAAATGGGTATAAACTATGCAGTGCAGTTCAGGTTACACTATAAGGCTCTGGCTAATTATTTGGTAAAGCCAGTGTGACTTGCAGTGTGCATTGCAGTGTGGATTGCAACCTGCATCTTGGTGGGTTTTTAGTGTTTAGACACAAAAAAAGATTAAAAAAAATTGTCCTACTTTTTCCCTAAAAAAACCTTTGTATTTGCGATAGGGCATTTTTAAAGGTGAGGTACTTCCTATCCATAAGAAAAAGCATACTTTTTTAAGTTTGAAAATAACAGCACCCTATGGGCTATGCTGAAGAACATTTTTCTGCATAGCCCATAGGGTGCTGTTGTTTCCAAACCTAAAATAATTACCTCATAGAAACAATGATGTACCTAACATGTATAAATGCCCCATCACAGATACAGGTTGACACCAAGATCTACAAGAAGATAGACGTGAGCCGTGTACACACAGAACACTGCTGCTGCTGGGCATGTGTTAGTGTGAGTGAGCTCCCTCATCTCCGCAGCAGCCATAACAGCAGTGTTCTATGTGTACAGGGCTTACTTTATTCCTATTCCTTTCCTATTGTAGTTCTTGATGTACAGACTTGGTGTACAGTTCCCAAAAGCAGGTAGTGAAAACTGCACCCATAAACATACATCTGCTTACATAAGAAAAAATACAAAATCTAGATCAGCTCAGCACCTTGAGGATCCTTTTGGCACACACTTATATTCATATTCAAAACTCGAAGTAGGAGCAGCAGTGGGATAGGCCCAATACCACTGGCACATGCAAGCTGCCGTTCTCCTATGCAGGTTGCCAGCCCACATCAGCCACCGTATACAAACTCTGCCTGAAACTTTAAGCTAAAGGCGGACAACAGTCCTTTGTAGAAAAGCAGCTACAACCTGCACATGCCTGACGGAAAGCTCTTTATCTTGTAGCGTGTAGATTTTTGAAAATGGATATTATTGTGTGCACAAAGTATGTCCTTAATGTGCTGTGCATATCTAGTATTCAAAAATGCCATCAAAAGTGGACTTTCCCTTTAAAAATCCTAATAAAACATGTCAGAACCTTCAGACATATGTATGTGTGTATATACCCCCCATTCATGCTGAATTGGCTCCGCATGAAGGCTTAAAGGAAGTCCAAAGATTGGCAAAACTGTCAAAACTTTGGCAACATTCTGACTCTTTAACATTCCTGTCTCACTGGCAGACATACTGGTGCATTCACATGTCTAACAGCAGCCTACAGGGTTAGCTGAGTGTGCAGGCACGTGTCATACATGGTGCCACACAAGGCCAGCACCAACAATGGGCATACCAGGGCAGATGCCAGGGCCCCTGAACGAACTGGCAAAAACACAAGGTTCCAGGCTCCTCCCGACAGGTGTTTTCTTTGTAATAGGCTGGACCATGCCAGACTGTACATGCTCTTCTATCCATGAATTGGTTACTGTTATATTCGGTGGTATAATAGTAACCAATTCATGGATAAATAGAGTGTGTACAGTTTGGCATGGTCCAGCCTGTTACAAGCAAAACTCACAATTCAGCAATTAACAATAATGGAGGAGGTGGCATGGAATGAAATGGAATTAGCAGCAGCTGAGAAGGTGGTGAGGACCAAAGGACAATAAGGATCAATGGAGAAGGTGGCAAGGACCGCACAGCAATAGTGGACTTTTCAGCAGCAATGGAGAAGGCAGTGAAGACTAGAGGCTAATCAGCAGGGGCAAGCATTAAGGACTGGGGGGTGATCAGTGGAGAAGGCAACAAGGGCTAAAGGACCATCAGTGGAAGCAGAGAAGGTGGACTAGATGATACCAGTAATTGCTGGCAGTAGAGAAATCATTGAAAACTGCAGGGTGAACAGAAGCAGAGGGGACCCATCAGTGGCAGTAGAGTTGAAGGGTGACATGATGTGACATCACATTGTAAAGAGGTTGAACACGGCTGCCCAAGGGTCTACATAAACATAGAGCCAGCCATATTCCTGCACAGCCAACCCTATTGGCCACCCATGGTCAAATGCGCCATATTTTGCCGAATTTCTAGGCTTCAATTGAGCTTTATGCTGACCTGCATCCCAAACCAGGATGCTCAGAGAGGATGCAGCGGTCCCAATGGCCACTTTGAGGTTCAGTGACATTAGGTCCACTTTAGCTAATAATCTTGGCTATATGTGTTTCCTTTCTGGAAGGATCTGGTTGAATATGGCTCTGGGGGACTGGTGACATCTCTTTAGGAATACACAGAAAGTCCATTTGACTGACTGATATAGTAAGTAGGGTAATCCTTTTTATATTGCAATGATCTGAAAGGACAGTGGACTGATATAGTAAGTAGGGTAATCCTTTTTCTATTGCAACGATTTGAAAGTACGTCGGACATTTAGTTCAATTAGGTTAAAGAAACATTTCTCATATTTACTAAATCATTTCATAGTTGACATTTCAGCAATGTATTTATAATGCTTGAATCCAGGAAATGGAATGGGTTTTTTGAATAGATAAATGATCAATTTACATTATTCTATTCTAGTGGCACTTTATGATCTAAGGGAGGATGCATGGTCAACAAGATTACTCACAATTGTCACTTTTCAAGTATCCTGGCCTCTCCCGGAGCTATTTAAGCCTATGTACTGGATATACTTACCTTACCCCCATGCCAGCTGGGCAAATGATGTGCTACAAACAAAGGTTTCTCCCTTCTGTTTCAGTTTTTATTTTATTTTTTTTGCAACCCATGTCCCCATGGCTTCAGCCCCAGATAGCTCTTAGCTTGGGGTGGTGTGGGCTTTTGACCCCGGTTAGGAAGGGAGCCTGTTGTTCCTACTGGAGCTGTATGCTCGTGCATACAACTGAAAACTTCTTAATACATTGTGTACCACATGCTGGCCTATGGCCTAGTCAAAGAATCCAAGGCACCCTCTATATAATCTTGTGGCCCAAATATACATTAGGTTGATGGATGCAATCAGTAGTCCTTTAAACAACATTGTGTATCACCTATATTATCCAAGAACCCCCTCCTTACCACCATGTCCTCCTATAATACCCAAGCACCCTATTATTCAATCCTTTACCCCACTCATACCAATCAACGTGTTAGTTAAAAGGAGGGGTCACTTAGACACCTTTTGGTTTTCTTCTACTGTAAGGGAAAAAATCCAGGGATGACGGGTTTTTGGGTGTACTGTTCCACATTTATAGGGGTAATGTGCTCTATTTCAATCCGGAATCAGCCTGTTGAGAACAGTAGCATTAAACACTTAAAGACAATTTTCAGGCAAATAATAAAAAAGCTATACTCACCTTTTCTCCCACACAACCCATCGCTCTCAGCCCAGGGCAGCAGCGCTCACCTGAAAGGCTGGATGCAGGTCCCTCTACCTGACAACTCGCGCAGGCCTGCTCTCTCGTCGGGCTAGTCAGTCACTGTGAGTTACTATGCCCTCCCTTAATATATGGGGTGATAAGGGGTCTGTCTTATGGCCTGAACCACTAACCGTGGCCCTAACTGATCTGCAGAAAACAGAATGGCTGGGATAAAGGCACCCCCAATGGCCATCACCCTGCTCGCCCTCCCCTAGAACAGTCCTGCATTAGCATAAGTCACTGCCCTGTAAAAGCAGAATGGTGTGTACAAAATCTGTCACCCCCGATTATTCCAGTAAAAGCAAGAAACAAGCTTTTCTGGACATTTTTTAAAGCGGGGTTACCTCTCCTCTAGCCTTTGTCATCTAGATTTTTTATATAGATTGTTATCATTGGACCATTTTTTTACGCTATTGCTACTTTAAGCTCCAGACCAGGGTTTCCCAACCACTGTGACAAATTAGGCCTGATTTTAGAAAAAATGTGTTCTTGGGCAAAGAGGAACAACAAACACCTGCATGCTATAAGACTCTTGGGGTTTTGGTCTACCTCATCGAATTCGGTTACCACTCTATGTTTGCTGATCGATTCCCCTCTTCTCCGAGCCCTTGCTGCATCATCGCTATACCTCTAGCTAGGCACGCATCCGTGCCAGGCTTTTGTGAATGGCTAGCGTGGGTGCTTGTCGTTTTGAGTTCAATTCTTGTAGTTCCTCTTTAAAAGTCTAGCCTTATGTCTGGACAGTGTGGATGATCACTGATGGCCATTGAAAAGATGGCTGCTGAGGTCCGGGGAATCCACCATAAACTAAACATATTTGAGATGATATTCTCTTAACTATGACCCAGCCTATCACCAGTCTCCCCAACCTAATAAAAACCCTTGCATTTTTTTCTGGGCTAAAAGTCAACCATGCAAATTCCTATGCCTTGAACGTAACTCGCCTGCCCTCCCTGGTTAACCATCTCACCATACAACTTCCTCTCTGATTGGTCTCCCACCACATAGACTATCTGGAAATCAAACTTACCTCCACGTATGAAGCCTTATATTGTGCCTTTCTCATCATTTTTATGGAGGTCTTGCTACCAAATGAAAAATCATGCAAAAATGAAAACATTTCACACTAAAGTTCTCACAGAAAAAAGGCTCTGCTGAATCAGACGAGGGGAAAAAATGAAAACGGAAATTTTCACCCCCCAAAAAAGTGAGAAAGGGGCTCTGAATCTTAAAATTTGGGACGCTTTTATATTTTCTTATAAATAAACTACGCCCCTACTGAATAATCCCCTTTTCCCCCAGGTCTGGAATCCCCTTCTGCTTTTCTCTGGTGGAAATCACAAACATTTAATAAAGCTTATGATCCCTTGATCAATAACAAATTAATGGAGTGGTCTTCCTTGGTTGAACACCACCGGGCCTCTCCCAGGAAAAAGAATCCTTTAGCTATGCCCAGTAATTTCCCCCCTTCTCAAATATGCCCTATCTTCCTCGACGTGTACGCACTTTTATGCAATATTTGAGTTGTATTTGTGCATTTTCAATTAAAATATTTCAATTTAAACTGAAAAAGAAAAGTTGGATGCTGAAGTTAGTGCACCCTGAGCAATAGAAAACCTCTAGCACTAAACCCAGAGGCCCCTTTAGTTATGGGGGCCCTTGAAAATTGCCCAGTTTGCCCTGGGTTATCTGGTGATACTCATGTCCTGTGGTAAAAAATGCATCTAATTGGGAAGAGGTACTCCTCAAAAAGGAGCTGGGAAGAGGTACTCCTCGAAAGAACCCTGCTGTAGACTTTAACCTTGCATTGCAGTGGTTTCTTATCAATAAATCTTATGCCCCCGGTACAATAGCTTTTTATTGACATTTTCTAACATGACTTTGTGAGTATGAGTAAATGAAAATACACAATATAGCATAATTTTGTCTCACTGGCACTGTGACGTATAGAACCCAGGAGGGTATGAGAGTTGTCTGCATCCTTTCGGAAAGGTTTATACAATTTATGCTGCCTAAAGATTACATTTTATGACAATAAATCAATAAGGAGGATTTAAAAAAGCTTCCTATGATAATCTCATTGACCAAAAAGCTTTACCTTTCTCAGACAGTTAAGCGGTATTCCCTCTCCTCCCTGGATAAGTGCTCCGCTCATGTTTCCAATCAATTGGAATTGACAGCAGCCTAACGTACATGTTGCTCTACAGGTCTCGTGAATCCACATGTCCCTTCTTGCAATATAAGGATGCGGGTCAGGATCAGTAGTAGAGGTCCCTTACCTATCCTCTATGTTGGGAGCTCTTCACACTTTAGTGAACACCCCATTGGGGGCTGCATTTAGGGGTTGTAACTTATCTGTGAAAAATGACTTAACTTATTGAGAAACCTAATCACCCCTCAAAATCAGATCACCAAAAGTCTGTTATAAAAATGCCTTAAATTTTAATTAATTTAATCAATGAAACAATGTCAGTGGGGCATGTATTTTTTTTATTGTGAAATGTTTAATGTTAAAAAAAAATGCATGGTCCCCCCAAAAGCCAACCAGCCCGGGCCCGGCCATAAGGGCTTGTAACCCAGAGCTCAGAGGCTGCACCTTGCGGCCCCTGTCCATGCAACCTACAAGCTCTTATGTCCTTTGGTATGGGCTCGGGGCTCTTCCAGGGGTGCCCACGGTCTGCACCAATGGACACTGGGCTCTTCCACACCCCGATGCCCCAGATGGGGGTTTGGTTAATGTCTGGTTACTGTCATGTCACCCTCTGAGTCTGGCAGGTGCCATGGCATAGGTGTCCCCTGGAACCCTTACCAGTTCACCCCAACTAGTTTAAAAAAGAAACCACAAAAATATCTTTAATGTTCTAATTTTCACTACTCCACCATTATCTGCCGCCACTGTCCACTGGCTTTTGGGGTTCTTCTTTTGGCCCATCTTCTTGTGGTGGCACAGGATTTCAGAACCTGACAGCTGTGCCACCACTTGGAGTTAAGGGAAGATAGGTTCCGACTTCATTCATCCTCACTACCCAGCGATGGCCCATAGTGAGTGCCAGGGGAGCCGTCTTTTATACTAGTAGGTGGGGCCTCAATGGACTCTCCTCTACATCATGTTTGATGTCACAGAAAGGCAATGGCCTAGAGGGGATTTTTCTGAGAACCCCCCTCTAGGCCCCTCCCCTTCTGTGGTGTCACGTGGTTGAGATTCCATAGAGGCCCCACCTCTTAGTATAAAAGCCACTCCCAGACTGCTCATTATGGAGTCCCCAGCCAGGGGTCGGGATGGTAGGAGGGGCTTCATTATACCCCCAGCTGGCATTAAGTAAAGAAATGCTGTGCCGGACATCGGATGGGACAGGTAAGTATAAGTTAACTAAGACCAATAATATATATTTTTTCTAAACTGGTGTTTTTATTGACTTTTACTTTGAACTAATAGGGTGTCCCATGGACCTCTATACCAGCTCATTGCCCATTACCCGTATCACCAATGGGCATGGTGGTGCGGATAAGCCTGACGGCCCATAGCATGAGCCGATGCTAGGCACCAGACCTGTGCTATAGGGCATAAGAGATTGTAATGTTCCGGGCCAGGGGCCGGCTGTACAGCCTTCGAGCTCTGGAATTACAATCCCCTATGTTTGGATTTCCAGGTTGGTAATGCTTACAGGGGCAGACCCCATGCATTAAAAAAAAAAAAATAGAACATTTCTAAATAAAAATTAAAAAAAATAGATTAACAATGCCCGTTAAAGCGGCATTTGTTTTATCACTGAAATGGTCAGGCTATATTTTGTGAGATAAAAAGTGTGTCTAACGAAAAATACAAAAGAAAATCACACTGTCAGTTTCAGTGCTGGCTATTGCCTCATTGTTTTTAACAATAAAAACGTACAACCCGCTGACAGTGATTCGTTCAACTGCCATGAGAGTTGTAAAATTACGCATAAAAACTAAACTTCACGAATTCTCGCTTCTGTTACGCCCTACTAATGAATTCATAGTGAGGGGGCTTTGAATCACCCAAGATGGTGAGAATATACACTGGCGAATTGTCTTTCTTTTAAAATCAAGATTTTGCACGGGAGGCTCTGAATCAATTGTGTACCACATACTATATATGCCCTGTCCAAGCTATCCAAGCTCCCATTATGTGGCTTACACATACATTAGGTTAATGCAACTTTTTTTGTAAGCCCTTGCTCTACTTCAGCACTAGTGAAGGGTAACAAGGTGGGGGGGGCTAAAAGATGGGCAGTCTAGCTGCACTGGCCCTTTAAAAACCACGTTACCTGTATGATTAGGATTTTTTCACTTATAGGCAAAAATATCAAAAAATATCAAATACAAGTTGGTCAATCTGTGCTCTAGTGCAAATACTGTATGAAAAATTAACACAAAAAACATAAACTATAGGAACAACAAAATAAAAAAGGGGGTGGGGAGGAAAAAGGGGGAAGGGGTGAGTAGTTAGAGCTGAATACCTTAAGCAAAAGGATACCTACAGTATGTCTCTCCGCATCCCCATTAAAGCAAGACCATGAGGTTGATTTAGAACCTGGTGAGAAAACTCACTCCTTTTTTTTGGGAGAAAACTGCCATTTAATTTCCTTGTCTATCGAGTATACATTTTCACCTGGCTCTGAATCAGGTAGACAATGAAAGTGAATGGCAATTTCCTCTCCCAAAAAATAAGTGAGTATTCTCACCGGGCTCTGAATTGACCCCCATGTGTGCTATTCACAGCCAGCTAAGAAGGCCTAGATCCAAGTTTGGTGTGGCATATTCAAGTATGATTTGTTAAATATAAATGCCTACTAATGCCCTTTAATGAATTACCCCCAGTATGTTTTTAATATGGGTAAGTTGGACACATGCCATACAAGACACTTCCTCTAGTTCATCATACTAAGAAATGGAAGGACCCGGTACAGTCCTGCCTTGCATCACTCTAACATACCACTTGGCGAGTAAGGGGTCAAATCCCCAAGATAACACATTGTCTGGGATTTTATAGCAAGTCCCTGGAGCAATGGCGGATTAGGATTAAGGTCACATCGAAATCTCCCCAACCAAGATCTTCTGCAAAGAATTAGTGGCAAATCTTTCAGGCCTTGAAGAACGCCGAGCAGAAATACATCTTAAGAAAATGCTGCTGTTTATCTGTAAATAGGATTTTGTTTGGCTTAAAATACTCGGCAATAAGCATATACTGTCTATAAAAGACTACAATATGTTAATGGATGGGGGTGGCTGTACATCTGTGTGTAGGGCTGCACAGGCCGGCCTACGCTCACCATACGGGGAAGCTGAAGATGTGCCGGGGTCAGGTCATCACAGTAATCCAGCCACTGGCCTACGGTTTGTACCACTTGCTAAATGCCCCTTCAAATTTACCTTATTGATAATAGTATTTATTAATAGTTTCTCAATAAGAATCCAAATTTTATTACAAGTTTTACATTTTTTAACACAATGGCCTTGATTCACTAAGAGTTGAAAAAACTCTCATGGTAGTAAAAAATTCAATTCATGAGTAAAAAGCCTGAGAATGTCACTGTTAGCGTATCACCAGATAGGAAGACAATGAAAGCCAATGGCACTTTTTTACTCTTGAAAAAGGTATTGAACTTTTTACCCCTTTTTACCTGTAGTAAAAAGCTGCCATTGATTTGCATTGTCTTCCTATCTGGTGAATCAGTAACTGACATTCTCAGGCTTTTTTCTCATGAATTGAATTTTTTACTACCATGAGAATTTTATTCAACGCTTTGTGAATCGAGGCCAATGTGTCTATGAAGCCACCTCTAGCTAGAATTTTTATGGGTTTTCTGCCTTCTCTTTCCCTATTTCAGATGAAAAAAAAACGTTTGGGTTATTTGTTTATGACAGCGGACCTCCAGTCAAAGATTGGCCAATGGGATTCAGCACATGCACGTCTCCCTGGTGAACATGTGAGGCACCAGATTGACTGCAGTCATGGACAGGTAAATTATTGTTCTCGGTTGTGGCTTCCTATTTGGACTGTGATGCCCCAGGGGTGCAGAGATGAGTGCACCCAAAGTCATTTTGTCTTGTATAAAGTAGTGCTAAAAGAAACAGAGTGCCAAGGAGCTCCAAACTCCCAGAACCCGCATTACAGAGTACTTACTTCTTCCAGGCTGGGGATAGCGATGGAGGGGTTCACAGTAGACCTACACCCTCTCTGGCGCAGACTACCCACGAAGGATAGAGTTTCACTGTAAAGCAGTCTGACATCCAGGTAGGTGCCAAAGTTAAGGCTTTGCAGCACCTCCATCCCCCCCCCCCCCCCCACCCCCTTACAATAAACTCTTGTGAACTTCAGCTACTACTTTCTATTTTCTAAATGTCTCAAATACCACCTCAGTTGCCTATGTGGGTTTTCAGCACCTAACATTTTCACAAAACAATATAAAGGCCTATTCAGTACACTTTCCTTAAAATATCTCACATATATAAAAACTATTTCCTGCTTTATTTCAAAATATGACATGTGATAACATTAGCAGTGATCTGAGGACAAAAGAACAATATAGGACTTTATAAATGCTAAATACAGGGCCAATTAGTTGGTTATTAATATGCAAAGCTTTCACTTGGGCGAAGAAAAATGATCCAGTGACTGTAACAGATGAAATTACTCCAAAAAGCAAATGAAATGTGTTGTCACATTGCTGTAGTGAAAATGTGAGGTGCAAATCCTGCTCTGTCCTCCTCCCTTTACTGTGGACCAGCAATAAAAAATCACTTAAACCAGACCAACGCAACAAATAGTGCTCATATGCATCCCTCCCCAGGGCAATATAGATTGCTGCACATAACAATTCATTTACCTTTTTCTAACTCCTGCTGTGGTAAACAAAATGGTGGCTCATGGATCTTGAAAACAGGAAGTGCTGCTAGGCTTCCTGTTACTCTGCATTGTCCGTTATGTCATTTGAATCCAGGCAGTAGCACAGCTGAGATGCTGGGAGAGGAAGTCTCAAAATGGCAGATAACGCTAGAAAATCAGTGACTAGGCACTTCGGCTTAGAGTGGATGCAGAACCAAATGTAAGTGCTGACTATGATTCAGTATTACGCATGCAGATGGGGCAATGGAGTATTGTGGAGTTTTCCAACTGTGTCAGGCTGTTGGTCCGGTTAAATCACACCTTATTTTAACAGATGCCTTAAATAAGGCTCTCCTCCACAATATTCCGCCCGGACACCGCTCAGACGAAGGTGGTTACACTGAAACACGTGTCAGCAGCATACGGACCTCACACAGCCAGGATACGAGATACTTTGCTCCTTGGACTTTGCTTGAGCCTTTTGCTTGCACACATTCTGTGCCTCTTGCTTTAAAGTGGACCATCACCCTCCCGTGATCGGCCCGGGAATCTATAAGATTCCCGGGCCGATCACCTCCCTCCCCGCGGGACATCCGAGATCGGGATGTCCCGCGGGGTGAAACCCCCCCAAACTCCCCAAATCCCCTGACCTTGTCTTCTGTGAATAGCCGGCGCGGGCGCGAGGCTTGTCCGTCGGCACTGGGAGCGGGGAGAGGTGAGTTTTTCGGGTGATCGGGGGGGTTTCACACAGCGGGGCACCCCGATTGGGGGTGCCCCACCGAAGTGGACCAAGACCCAGGATAGTCAAAATCCTGGGTGTTGGTCCACTTTAACAACCATAAGGTATTGCCACAATTGTTTCTCTATCTGACAAAGCTGCACAGTAGCAAATAGTGGCACCATTGTTTTTGAATCTTTAAATCTAGAGTCAATATTACACTGCCTGATACTATATCTTCACTATTAATATGAAAGCTACACTTTCCATACAGTATCTGGATATCTCGCAAATGCTATTGTAAATATTGGACATGTTTTAATTAGCCTTGCATAACTCTGATATGTAGTGTTCCCTCATATGCACATTTCCTGTACCCTCAGGAGGACCTAAACTATAGAATCGGATCCTCAATTAACTATATCCTTGTATACAAATAAACTTGTTTTTTAATTGCAGTTTCTAGGTGTGCATTTATATTTGGTTTTTCTAACTGATGCCTCACTTTAAATTAAAGCGTGAAATAATCCTCGTTTTCATTCGCTATTTTAAGGCAAGTTTACTTAAAAAGGCTAAATTGCATGAAATTAACCCTTAACTGGGTTTTGTATTTATGTACATGCATTTGAATTTAAGTATTGAAATTAAAATTATAATTTACTCGGTTTGGATTTAGGTCCATCTGCCCTTAATGGCGGCTATCATGGAGTTAGTTTTTTCCAGCCCTATGACGCGTTCGGCGCTGCATTCTATGTCTGCCCTTAATGGCGTTCTCTGTGAAGGATGCCAGTTCCTGGCATATGACGTAGTGGATATTTGGCCCAATCAAGCTCTGACACGTCATCTGTGTGAGCTGATTGGAGGAGGTTTTTCTCCTCACGTATCACAATACGGAAGTCAGTCCCTCACAGCATGCAGTGCCGGCGGAAAGCGCGCACATTGGACCGGACTGGATTATATACCATGAGGTTCCATCTAATACTTATACAGGTATGTCATTCCGGGATTACCTCCCAGCTTTTCCTTTGCTCCCCTTAATACCTGGGTTTTGTCTCACATGAAATGTTTTATGTAATTATATGTTATTGACATGTGTATAAATGATGACTAGTTGAATTGCCCCATTGTCATGATTAAGAGCTGGTGCTCGAAACGCGTCGACGTGGGGCCTGCTCTCTTGTGCTTTTTATCACTCCTATGCTGTAATGGCTTTTAAATGCTACAATTAAAGGATCGAAGATTTTAAGCTTGTACTTCATGGCTGGCACTTCTTCATTTTGGACTACTAAATTGCATGAAATGCTCATAGTTCTTTTCACCTTTTGGAGCTGCATTTTGCTTATAGAGCAACTCCAGCTTGGGTAAAACGTGGCAGCAGTACAGGTTGGGGTACAGATCAGTCTGTGACCTGGAGTACCACCTGATAAGGTCTCAGGTACCACCAATGCTACTCGTACCACTGGTTGGGAACCCCTGCTCTAGAGTCTAATATCATCACAACTGATTACACCTTTTCAGAATCTAGAGCTCTGTAACCAGGGTTTTGGTGGGCTTTAAAGTGGGAGTCCAGTCTCATTTGTTGGAGTATGGCTTTTTTGTTTCTGTCTGGACTGTTCATTCAGATGTTGTTACAAGTATGGATGGACTTAAAGCAGAACAACCACATTGGTAGACAGTTAAAATACAGCGTTGATCTTAGAAAGCCATCCTGGGATTTTCACGTGAGCCTTTCATGTGCAGATACAAGCTCTCTACATGCCAACATGCAAATAATACATTTTTAAGTAAGACTGAATAGTATTCATTATCATTGCTCCAATATTCACTTATAAAAACATCAATGTTTCCTTGTTCAATTCCAATGGCAAACAATTACCATTAATGAATTACTAAAATAATATAGCAACTACTAAAGTTTACAACACCACTATTTATTAAAAAAAAATCATCCATCTGACAACTGTGTAATTCAAGATGGCTGCCAAGTCCACATCGTGACCACTTTCTGTTAGTTTATGCACACGTCCTTTATAAGCATATTGATGTGACTACAAGGCAATGAATTACTTTGTTTCCATGTGAATATCGCACAACCAACATTGATTTATTCTCATATCAGTAAATTGTCCGCACTTCTTATATTATAGCTGCTTCAAGAAAAGAATCCTCATCAGAATAATTATTGATGGAAAGTACTTATTTCAAGTATAATTTTATTGCTGGGAAACTTGTAAGGGACACAATGTGGAGGCTGATTCACAACTAGCGCCACGTATTGCCAGATGAGCATCTGTATAGCGGCGCTTAGAGCGAACGCTAGTAGACGCTGTAAGCGAATATCGGGCGCTGTAACAGAGCATCTGGGTTCGCTCTGGTAACCTGGCCGGCATTGATGAATGTGATGTGTGTTGGGCGCTGTAACAACAGTATAGCAATGCAGCGAGCGAGAGGTAGCGCCAGCATAGTGCGTCAACACCATATTTAACAAAAAACTACACAAACACACTGCGTGGGCGCTCTAAATCTGGGCGCTGTAGCATAGAGCGCCAGACGCTGTGTGATTAAAGTCTGTTTTGGAACACATATACACCAGTAACAAAGCGAAATCACATGGAATGACATTGTTTTAACACTGGGACAATAACACTTTAGTGCCAGACCTGTAAATACAAATCTGCATAAAAATATAAAAAGTCAAAAAAATGTATAAAAGTGTTTGTTTGCAGCCAGCCACACAATGATTTGAGCAAAAAATGTTTAATTGCCAAAACCCTATTTAAACACAAACAAATGAAAGATGTATGAGAGAGCGACACTGAGTGACAGATACTACATGGCGCTGCTGAACCTAGAGCGCCGGCGCTATACGCTGAGCCGCCTGTAGTAATACATGTGGCGCTACATGGCGCTGTTAGAGGCGCTCACCAGATTCGCTTTCTTAAATGTGGTTTTGTGTACAACGCCCGGCGTTCACCAGACGCTGCCTGCCGCTACGAGGCACTACCTGCTGCTAGCTTTTCTTAAATTATCCCCATAGTGCAAAATGCTTAACCCCCTTGGCGGTGATCCCGAGCGTGACTCGGGGTCAATTTGCGCAGTAAGTGGCGGTGACCCCGAGTCACGCTCGGGATCGATTAGGGAGCAAGAGCGGGCGGCGCAGCCTCCTTACCTTCTCCCTGCGATCCAGCGATGTCTCCGCCGCGATCGCAGGTGAGAGCCGCGGCTGCGGCGTCCGTCTCTGCTTCCAGGTTCCGTCTCTGTGAGCCGCAGAGGCTCTTGGGAGCGGAGCCGTGCGTCAGAGACAAATGCAATGGCAACGCTTTCGTTGCCATTGCATTTGTCTGTATCAGAACGCCAGGGAGGTTAAACATTGCTAGGCAACAAGAGGTGAAAACATATCTAGGTAGGCTGGCACTTAAAGGGTTAAAGCTCAGTATAGCTTTTTAATTTTTACATCCTTACTTTCCTTTTTCGGTGAAGGATGTTCTTCACTATAGCAGACGGGCAGGCTGATTCATCACTAACGCCAGGTAGCGACAGATGTGCGTCTGTAGCAGACATTTTCAGAGCGCCCGCTAGTAGTCACTGTGCTCGGCCGTGGGTCGCTACTTCATAGCGACTCATTGTGAGGAGTCACTATTTGACCAGTACAGCGCTGTATGGGAGCGCATGTTAGCGACTGCTCATAGCGACCGACTCACACCATATTCAGCAAAAAAACAGCCTCACAAATCTCTGGCGCTGAAAAATGCTTGTTTGAAGCCCAGAGCGCAGGAGGCGGTGTGTTTAAAGTCTGTTTTTCAGCATCTATCCACTAGTAACAAAGCGAAAACATATGGAATTACATTGTAACATGAACACTTTAATGGCAGACCTGTAATGTCATTTCTGAAGAAATATATAAAAAATTAAATAAATGTGAAAAAACTTCTTTTTCAATGCCAGAAGAGGTCACAGAATTATTTGTGATTTTTTGAAAACAAAAACCCCGTTTAAAGAGAAGAAAAGGTTCGTCCATTGAAATGTATGGGGGAGCGACAGGTAGCGAGAGGTCATACCTGGCGCTGTGCAAGGCTGAACGCTGGCGCTGTTCGCTGAGGCTGTGAAAATGATGAATCAGACGCTACATGGCGCTATCCCAGTCGCTAAACAGATTCTGCTTGATAAATGTGTAATTGCGTGCCGTGTCCGGCGCTCACCAGTCGCTACCTGTCACTACCTCTCATTAACCAGCCACTACCTGACGCTATCCCTTCTTAAATAAGGGCCATTGTTTTGTTAAAGGGGAACTCAAGCATTATATAAGTACATTTTAATGAAGGAGACATTTACCATCATTTAAATATGTGATAGTTGCATTAAAGGTTAAATCCAGATAATGCTAAAATGTGTGGAGGGAACTAATCTGAATAAGGAACATTTACTGCAATTTAACTCTAGAGGGACATTCCAGGCAAAGGGTTAAATCAGCCTGCTTTCTTTTTGCCTCATGTTGGCTGTCAGGGTGGCATCTTTCATTCACAAGAACTTTACATTTCCTGATAAATTGTATAGAACTTGCTCTCCTCTGCTGACTCATTTTTTCAAGGTCCCCAAAATGAACTGACTGAGGGGACCTTCAATGCATGGAGTCATCATCTTCTACTGAGAAGGCCCAGCAGAGTTCACTTAGGGCCTTATTCGTGAAGGGATAGCACCAGGTAGTGCCTGTACAGCGGCAGGTAGCGGCAGGTGAACACCGGACAAGGCAATTACACATTTATGAAGCCGAATCTAGTGAGCGACTAGAACAACGTCATGTAGTGTCCGATTCATCATTATCCCAGGCTCAGCGTACAGCGCTGGCGTTCTGCCTTGCAGAGCGCCACTTCTTACCTGTCGCTACCTGACGCTCTCCCATACATTTCAATGGACAATCCTTAAATCCCTTTCCTGATCCCAATTTTTTTTTTCTTCAAAAAAAAAAAAAACTTCTGACGTTTCCTGGGCAAGAAAATTAAATGTTTGAAAACTTTTTGGATTAATAATATTTTTATGCAGAATTGTCCTTACATGTCTGGTATTAAAGTGTTCATGTTACAATGTTATAACAATGTAATTCCATATGTTTTCGCATTGTTACTAGTGGATACATGTTCATAAACAGACTTTAATCACACAGCCTCTGGCGCTATGGGCTACAACTACATCTGTCGCTACCTGGCGTTAGTAATGAATCAGCCTACCAAAGTGATTGAGCAATATAAACCAGACTGATTGAAAGATGCTGCCCGACAGCCAGCATAGGAAGAGTAGAAAGCAGGATAATGTAACGAGTAGAAAGGTGTGGCTACACTATGGGATAATGCATAAAAAAGCCACTTTATTCCAGCAAATAAAAGCTGTAGAAATTCATACAAATGTACAACAAGCAACAACTAAACTCAGTGCATGACTCTAGACCTGGGTGATGGATAGGGAGGTCCTTTGCTTGAAATACCCCTTTAGCCAGCAGCACTTATATTAAGCTTACACCTAACTGTGAAGCTGTCATGGGCATATCATGAAGAATAGAGCAATGTATGGCAGGCTGTGAGGTCAGCTTACCCTGCAGGGCTGGGTGGGCACTGGAGGGTCAGGGTTAGGTGAGGTGATGTTTAGGAACTTGACATGACTAACTAATCACCCAGCCTGTGATCACCTCCAAAAACCAATCAGGTGAACAAAAGAACTACACATCCATGAAACATTCATACATTGGCTACATGGGACATTGACGAGCCCCCCTTCCCATTTCAGACTATTCTAAAAAGAATTAGGAGGAGTATAGTAAGTGGAAAAAGTCGGGCTGAGTTGATAAAAGAAGTATGTAACATTACGAGGACACATTGGATGCTGTAAATCTTTAGTGTGCTCTTGTAAGGATGTAACATAAATTACATGTTAAATACGGTGTCATAAAATGATATTTAACGCCAAGCTCGGGAGAGATCGATTCCTGGGCTGGAAATGGCGCAACATCCCTGGGACGCGCCTCCTCTCCCTGTAGCAGCAGGCTTGCTGGTATGGCGCTGTCCTGTAAGGGAGCGGAGTGCTGCTGTCCTTGGTGCTGGAGGCGGGGTGGCGGGGCTCCGCTATGTGTTATATAATAAGTGACACCAGTCGATCCCGGGCCCTACATGTCTGCTACTGAGCTCCGCGGCCACTGACAATCCAATCTACTAATTACCGCCACTGATGCCAGATTTACAGACTGTCAGAGAGCCCAGAGAAGCCATCAATCTCTGCCTGCTCAGAATAAAGAGCTCTCTTTATATAAAAATATCTAGATACCCCGATACTGTACTGCATGCCCCAGCCTCCCCCAACCTATAGTGCCCAGTTCTGTGCTGCCCCCAGCCTCATACACAGCACCCAGCCATGTATCTCTATCTGCTCCTTAGGGTGCACGAAATCACATCCATCCTTAACATTGGATAATCTACCACCATTAGTCTTTTTCAGCTTCATACATATCTATAATTCAATCATCAGATCTATCTATCTATCTATCTATCTATCTATCTATCTATCATCTCTCATTTTCTTCGCTATCCAGCGCTCTCACATCTATCTCTAGCCATCCATCCATGTATTTATATGTGTATCCATCCATCTTCACATTCTATCTGCATAAAATCTGTGTAGCAATTATCTCTATCAATCTATCAATTTATTTGCTCTCTCTAGTTTCTTATATATTATGTGCAACGTATGATTCATCCTCTAATCTTGATATATATAAATATATATATATATATATATATATATATATATATATATATATTTCAGTTTCCAGCTATTCAGCGTCATCTCTATCTATCCATCCACGTCTCAGGCTATGCATATTCTATCTACAGGTTATCTATATACTTTTCCTACACTAAATATTTATCTTTCAACAAAATTACTGTCTATTTATCTGTTTAACCTATGTCTTTATCTATCAATTATTTACATTGGCAAGATTGCAGAATAATCTGTATGCCACCTATAATTTACTCCATCCTGTACACAGATGCTCTAACTATACTATTTATGTGTATTTGGTGTACCTTAAATTGTTGGAAACGCTGAATCTACTTTCTTTGTTAAACAGCTCTTTTTTTCTATTTAGCTTCTTACATATTATGCTCAGTTTCATGTATTCCTATTAGAGATGAGCAAACTTTTTAAACGTTGGATTCGTCCCACATCCTCTGCCCCACCCTGGACTACCTGCATGGTCATGGAGAGAGAGGTTCAGGGAGGGAGTCCTGCATCTCTCTTCCTGCCGTAGGGAGGGGCTTTTATACTGGCAATTGAGCTGACGTCTGCCCATTCTGCCGGTATAAATAGGGGCCCAGCAGATTCTACTGAGAGCAGTGCGGGAAACAACTAGGGTATAGTGACCAGGGGTGGGGGACAGCCAGAGAGCAGCTGCGTTTTTATTTAAGGATTTCAGGGGAAAAATCGGTCCAAATAAATCACAGGAAAAGTGTGCTGAATACATTTTCCCCTCCCATTCTAATAGTTTGGTGTGCTCATCCCTAATGTCTATATAGGGATGAGCATTTATTTCTGCTAACCATTCAGCTATCTAGTCTTCTAGATCAGGGTTTTCCCACCTTTTTCATACCACTTCCAATTTTTCAATCATCTCAAGTACCAGCCATTACAGTGTTCTCCAAAGAGTGAATGTCGGCAATAAAGCTGACCAACCACCTGCTGTGGCTGCTCAGAGTCTAAATAATTCTAGGGGTAGCTGATCCTGATTCAGGGTGCCCTGCTGTTTGAGCCCCCCAGACCTTTCCAGGGCTCCCCCTAGCTAAGGCACGCACCAACTCCCAGCTGTAGCTGCAGTGCAGTACAGTGAGGGACCTAGAAAAATATAATATTTGTCCTTTTCAGGGCAGTTAGGTAGGGAGAGGAGGCTCATTTACTGAGGGACAGAAAAACGTCTGCTTATTGTTTTTTTATTCGTTATTTATTTTTTCTTATTTTAAAGTAAATCACAACCCCCAAAAACATTAGATTACCGTTTGGATGTTTTCTGCCCTCAATGTTGCTTGGTATTCCTGTTATACTGATTTTAATTTTCGTTTTCCCCAGGTATCAATTGGTTTCTGACAGGGTATTATTGTTCTGAACTAGATGTTTAAGCCCCCCACCAGTTCCAGGCCTCTTCTGCAGTGGCCGCAGTGCAGCCCATAAGAATCGTGGCCGCAAGGCTGCTGCAGAAGAGGCCTGGAAGTGGTGAGTATCCTGGCACTCGGTTTCTTATTTTAAGGGTCAGCCCAGGTCCTTACTGCGGAACTATAGTCATTTTTGACTGTAGTTCTGCTTTAAATGTAACCTTCCATAGGACAGGTACTTTCCCTACCCCGTTTTTGCAGGTCAGTTGCCCCCCTCTAACACTTACTGCCCCCATTTTACAGCTATTTTTGGGTCACCAGGTTTCAGGTCCCCATTGATTTCAGTGGGGTCGGGTCAATTCGAGGTAACACAACAGAACTGTTTAAAGTTTGGCTGAGCTTGGGGAACTTAAACTTCTACGGGTTTGCCCATCACTATTCATCAAGCGGGTAACAGAAAAAAAAGGCTAAGGAGAACTCACTCAACTCTCATCTCTCAAATTCTTTTGAGCAGTAGGCACTTCCCAGCATTAAATATTAGTGGATACACTAATGCAGGTTAGCATCAAACATGGACACTATAACTCCAAGCAAAGGCAAGGGGGTTTCTAACTCCATGCCAGCAACATAACCTGCCACCTCTATGCACTCCCAAACCATGTGCATTATTGACCCTAGAGCATCAATACATCTAAAACTTGATATGTCCAGAAGACCTATATTTTAATCCTCGTCGGGGTGAGGTTCATGTTGTGGAAACTCTTGGCCTGAAAATTGCAATTTCTGGATCTAATTACAGAGGAAAAAAAGTTCTTTGAAACCTCATCCCAGTCCTCCTGGTCCTTCTCTCCATTTGCCCAAGGCCTCATCCAAGTTGAAACATGAAGGGCGATTCACTTCAAGCGCCACGTATTGCCAGATGAGCGTCTGTCAACGTTGTAAGCGGGTATCGGGCGCTGTAACAGAGAGTCTTGGGACCTTATTTATGAAGGAATAGCGACAGGTAGCGACTGATGAGCGACCGGTAATGACGGGCACCGCCACGAGAACGCCGGCTCCCCACCACAATCACACATTTATCAAGCCAATCCTGCTTAGCGACTGAGATAGCGCCAGATAGCCACTCATTCATCATTATTCCAGCCTCAGTCCACAGCGCCAGCGTCCGACCTTGAACAGCGACAGGTATGACCTCTCGCTACCTGGCGCTCTCCAATGCATTTCAATGGAACAATCTTTAAATATTCATAATTAATTGTTATTAATGTTTTTTTTTTTTTTAAATGTGCAAAATTCTGTGACCACTTCTGCCATGTTAGTTAATTTTTTTAAGGTAAAAAAAAAAAAAAAAAAAAAATTGTGCAGAATTGATATTACAGGTCTGATATTGTATTCATATTACTAAATTCTTTATATTTTTTTTTTTTTTTTTTGCTTTCCAAAAATATGGTGGTTTGGGGGTTAAAAAACGACTTTTAACACATTTGGTTTAAACATGCATTTCACAGCGCGAGAATTTTTTGAGCGTGATTTTTTGATGAATGTGGTGGGAGCCGGTCGCTCTGACCAGTCGCTATCATGCGCACCCATACATCGCGGAACCTGTCAAATAGCGACTCGTCACCCCATATTCAACATTACTGCACACCGACTCAGTCGCTATCAACTACCGAACAATGGCCAAGCACAGCGACTACTAGCGGGCGCTGTGAAAATACTGCTACAGTCGCTCAACTGTCGCTACCTGCCGCTATTAATGCCTCCCCGTCTCTCTAGTAACCTGGACGGCATTGATGAATGTGATGTGTGTTGGGCCCTCTAACATCAGTACAGCACTGCAGCGAGCAATATGTAGTGCCAGCTCAGTGCGTCCACCACTCGGCACTCAACACCATATTCAAGAAAAAGCTACACACAGTGTCAGTACTCTAAAGCTGGGCGCTGTAGCATAGAGCGCCAGACACTGTGTGTTCAAAGTCTGATTTTGAACACTAATACACCAGATACAACAAAGCGAAATACAATTACATTGTTTTAACACTAGGACAATGACACTTTAGTGCCAGACCTATACATACAATTCTGCATAAAAATATAAAAAAATAATAAAAAAAAAAGGTCACACGATTTGAGCAAAATAAAATAAAAAAAATTGCCAATCACACTATTTATACACAGCTAATGAAAGCTCATTGAAATGTATGGGAGAGTGCTACAGAGCGACAGGTACTACATGGCGCTCCTGAGCTTAGAGCGCCAGCGCTATATGCTGAGCCGCCTGGATTAATACATGTGACGCTACATGGCGCTGTTAGAGGTGCTCACTAGATTCATTTTCTTAAATGTGGTTATGTGTACAGCACCCGGCGTTCACCAGGCACTGCCTGCTGCTACAAAGCACTACCTGACGCTATCCGTTCTTAAACCGGACCTTCAGGGTGATTTAATGAAAAGCCCAAACTCTTAAAAAACGGTTCCCCAGCATCTAAAATGAATATATTTTAGGTTTTTAGTCACTAACTTATTATTCTTTCCCCCCACTGGGCTGCAACTCTGTTCAGGAATTTAGGATACGGGCGCCGCCATCTTGACTCAGAAGCATCACACTTACTGAGGAGAGGAGAGTGGGATAAGGTACAGGGGGGTGGGTTATAGCTGTGCTTTGCTCAGAAAGAGCAGAGCCGAGGTCAGGTAAAGGTCAGCAGTCCCAGAATGCAAAGCAGCACAGTCAGGAGGCACTTCCTGTTTGCAGGCTGCCTGATAAGATGGCGGCTTCCATAAGCCACCGTCTTGGATGTTTAAAGGCTCATAACATGCAGTAGATGCAGGTAGGATGATTTTTAATGTGGACAATCTGCATGTACAGGGTGTGGGAAACATATAAGATAGACATGTATTGTGTTTTTCTCCCTATATTTAACATTGCACCTTTTAAAGTGAGGGTTGATAAGTCTTCAAGAAATAAACCTGTGTCCAATATAAAAAGAATCATATAAAAATAATGTATCCAAGTATACTAAAATCACTATTAGGGAAAGGAGGAGGGATAGAAGATTGGAGTGGTATTTTGATACAGTGTTCCACAGAGGCAGCATGATGCTGCTGGATGATATGCACTCCTCCTTGGATGTGCTTTATAATGATGGTAAAGGTTCTGTGTTCCAGCTCTTCCAATGTGGGCATAAATTAGCAATGGCACTTCCTCACAGTCCCTCCTACAGACCATCTAGCAGAGAATGCACACAACACTTTGAATCTGAATTACGAAGGTCAAAACTTGCTTGCTGACCCATCGATCTGGGGGTGGTGTTGCTTCTGTCCCTTGCTCTGATTGGCTACAGTAAACCATGATGCCAGTGTATATGTGGATGCAGGCCCAGATTTCCTGGTCATATGAAGCACAAGCATGTCTGCACCATATAATCTCAATAGGCAAAGGTCATGCTTGTGCACTCACTCACCCCTTTGCAGCAGCCAAGCAGGGATTTTACAACGGAATAAAATTAATGATACCATGTTTTATTACCGGCTATTATTTTCTGATTTTGCAAATTATATAGTCTAAAAGCTAGAAGATCTATTATGCCCGTTATGACAATTCTTAGGATCAGTAGGAAATATTTTGCATCTCATCGCAAATCGCAATTCATCGCAAATACATATTTTTCTTTCATTATACCATAAAAGTAAGTAAACAAGATGATTGTATATTCAATGGTGAACCTGTCACAGGGAAGGTAGCAACAGGCTTCTGTGCATGTGGTGACAGCTAAGCCATCTCTTGCACCATGTACAGCCCCCGCTCCCCCCCCCCCCCCAGCCTCAACAGTACTAGACCTCCAATGCAGGGGTTGGCTAGTCACATGTGGCTCCCAAGCTACAGGCTGGGAATCCCTGTAGTAGTAGATCAGATTTGGTGATACAGGGGCCATGATGCCATGCTCTTATACAAGACAGTTTAGATAAACCCTGCCAAATGTCAGCAAGCCAGCCAGCATGGAACCACATCTATGCCTTTTGTTGTATATCTGATAGGTAAGTAGAAGTGCCTGTAGTGCAATTACTGTAAATAGAAGGGCAAGGTTGGATGTTGTGTGAATAGTTGAGTGCAAAGAACACAGCTTACTACCAGCTGGATATAATGGCCAGTTGGCCACAATCTTGGTCTAAGCCATGGCACTGCAGGTCAATTAAAAACGCCTAGGATGGCATCATGGCAAGATTAACAATGAAACAAAACACAAGATTTTCAACTTCTTGGGTTCTGTTGCTCCTGGTGTGTGTATTCACCGGTATCACCCATAAATACACCTTTTCCTTGTTCCCATGATGCATGCATGGGCCATTTAGCCAATCAGCAGCGTTAGTTCCATTCAGATGCGCAATCTGGCCTTTCCAGCCTTCTGCTGTTGGTGTGCACACACCAGCCATTGATAAAGGCTTGGCGTGTGCCTAGCAAGTGGTATGTTGGGTATGCAGATGCAGCAACAAGATGCAATGAGGGTTGAAGAGGTTGATCAGATGACCCCCGCAGGTTTTATACAGAAGTGCCTCCCAATTTGGGATGCCACGTAAAGAGGTAGACCACTGCCCCAGGAGTTTTATAACCTCAAGGGGGGTGTTGTTCCTTTTTACAGAGGGAGAAAACCAGGGCTGTTGCTCTGGGCCCTTCACCACTAGTGCTGCTAAATTAAAATATTGTGTTTATCCGTAATTATTGACCAAATAAGATTTTATATTACTGGCTCCTGTTATCAGCTCATGCAATGTTATGTAAAACTTTGGAACCACCAAATCAATCCTGTTATGGCTAACGTGGACGCTAACACCAGCGATTGCAGGGGGGTTGCCCGAGAACACAAGCACCCCGCAGCCATGGTGGTGTGAAACCAGCCTTAGAAGTCATCAACTGCTATTCTTTTACAAAAATATCAAAAATCACATTTTCCTTCTAATTATAACAGCAACCTCAGTAACTAAAATGGAATTAAATGCACTACAAAGTTTGCCTCGGTTTATCAAACTCTGCTGCATGTTAGAAATGAGCAACTATTACATGCAGTGCGAAGAAGTTGGTGGAACAGAGCAGTGCTCATTGGTGTAGTTAAATCCAGCATAAGGCCCATAGGTACAGACAAAGGCACTGATACAGGCCGGGCTATAGGGAGAAATCTAGTGCAACAATGCAAGCTGATTATTTAACAACAAAACCTTTAGACTTGCAGCGCCATTAAATGCATGGCATGCTTACGGAAATATAACTGCTCCAAAAAAAAACAAGGCTTCGCAGCAAGGTGAAGGTCAGCAAAATGACACAAATGACACAAATTGTCACAGAATGGCGAGCTTTATAAATCAGGCTTTATATGTGGCAGGAAAGAGATGAAGCCCCTGCATCTGTTCGAGCTTGGCTTCTCTATTTTAACCTAAATGTCTTGAACCAACCTTTTTTGTGTCCAAGATGTGGAACTGACTGTCATCATAGGCGTGTCCTAGATCCTGCAGCTGTAGGTACACAGCTGAGTCCTGGCCAGAGGAGATGTCCCTTCTGTGCTGCGCATTCCGCTGGTGTGGCCGCTTGGATTCAATCACATACCCATCTGGACACTGATCTCTGACTGCACCTCATACACAATGTTGCTTTTCTTGTGTTTCAGCATTGGTTCTTGTGGCTGTTGCCGCAGTACATTCCCAGGTTTAAAGCAGACCAACACCTGTTTCCCGCTAAAGGGTGTTGGTTTGCGTCCAACCACATTCAGACAGGCTTGGGTGGCATCCAGAATGCTGGCACCACTACACACAAGATGACCATGTTTTCTATCATGTCATACTTTCTAGCTTCATCTTATGTGTCCTCTGCCTTTTGCTATTTTAACAAAGGCCCTTGTTTTGTAATCCTCCCTGATTGGGGGTCAAACAGCAGGTACTGCTCCCTGAGAGTAGGTTCCCCTCCATACTGGCTGTTCCCAGGCAGATTGCAGGCCCATGTGTGGGGATTTCATACATGATAAAAGAGGACAGCCTGATGAGTTTTGAACAACAGCATGCAGTGGCGTCATTATCATGTTATGTGGTCCTGGTGCGAATATTAAATGGGTCCCTTTTAAGGCTCACACAGTAAACTATTTTCTGTCTTTTAAAGCGGACCTTCAGCATCATTTAATGAAAAGGCCAAACCCTTAAAAAAACAGTCCCCAGCATCTAAAATAAATTTATCTAACCTTTTTAGTCACTTACTTTTCATCCTTTCCCCCACTGGCCTGCAACTCTGTTCAGGACTCTAGGATACGGGTGCCACCATCTTGGCTCAGTAGCATCACATACTGAGGAGATGGGTCAAAAGTCCAGAGGGCGGGTCTATAGATGTGCTTTGCAGTAGATGCAGGTAGGATGATTTTTAATGTGGGCAATCTGTATATATGGGGTGGGGGTAACATATAAGGTAGACTTTTATTCAGGGTGAAGGTCCAGTTTAACTTAATTGTATGCAACTAGACAACTAAAGACTGAAACGGTGTGAGACAAATGGTGTTTCCTTTCTCTAAATGGTGCCAAGTGAGCACATACATGATAAATAAGGTGGGGGAGCAACAATGATTTTGACGAGTGCTGGGTTATGATACAATATGCCAATCGCTAGTCCTGCCACGCAAACATCAGGCAATCTGGGACAAGGGAAATTACTGATTTTACTATTGGGAAAGGAGAGAAGAAAATGGTCAAACCACCCAAATGGTACTGCTCTTGGATGCAGGGGATATTAGTCACAAAGATGTTTGGGTCTACTTTAAAGCAAACCAGTGACAAATAATCTGTGACAGAATGTTACCCATTACCTTGGTGTAATGTATACCTAGAACTTTTTGGTTTAGTCTGTCTGGCCACTGCATCATGGGCCTGATTTACTATTTTTTTTTACAGTGTGCCCTTCTCAACAGCGCAAGGCTCTCTGGGTCCACTCTATGATGCTGGTTCTGAGGGTACCTGAGCAGGGTAAAATCCTGAAAGTAGTGTTGCTAACTAGTTGAAAGCTGTCTTTTAACATTGTTATTACATAGGATATGCCAGGACGCGCCTCCAATTGCAATCTAACACATTTACAGGGCAAACATTGACTTTCTTTCAAGAAACTAACACTGTGCGCTTGCTTAATTCCTGCGCCAGTAAAAAGCAGCACACTGACAAGTGCTGCGCTGCTTTATGCTGACAGCTTAGTAGGTGTCAGATTTGCATGTCCCGAGGTTCGCAAAGATTTATAAATATGTATGTCACCTATGACAGGGTGCGCACAGGTACGCTCGTGTGGTGCTCCCTGCCATAAGGCTTGATAAATTAGGCCTTGTGTGTGCTCTTTTCACCAAGAAGGAGGTTTGCAGGGACTTGATCCCCAGATAGGCTTCTGTGTGAACAGGACCTGAAGCAGCAAACTAATGCAGTATTTGGAACACACAGAAGGGAAGGGAGCAATCATAGATGGACCTGACCCCTAGAAAACCCAAAGCAATTGCTGTTGCTTTATGCTCTGAAGATGCACCTAGTCAACCAGGTCATGGTATAGCTAAAGTAAAAAATTAAGGCACCTGTAGGGCCTGGGGCCTGGGGGTGGTAAGTGAGTAGGTGTACTTATTTCTTAAATACGTTCTATAACAAAAGTAACCCAATATTTAAAAAATAATACACTCTACTGTATGTGGAAATAATCCTGACAACCTTGTGTATTCACTTATTGGAAGAAATTAAACCCACTGTCTGTGCCAGCCTTTGGGAAATCAATAGCATCAAACGCTCTAATACCTGCCCAACGCATTGCATGGTGGGTAACAGCATCTACACACAAGAACTACAATAGTAATAAGATGTTATTCTAGCACAGGATAGCTCAAGAGACAGACTGTCAAAGTTGGACAATTCTTCCCCTTGTAAAAACAGAATGGTTCATTCACAAATGTGTCACCCCAATTCTTCTACCATTCAGTAAAATGTAAAGGTGTGACTCTGTTTCTTTAGTAATGGCACCTTTTAATACTGCCTGGGAGACAATCAGCACTTCCATGATGGTCCGTATAGAAGCACTGCCAGACAACTAGAGGTAGCTGCTGAAATGGCTGCTGTGGCATTGCCTATAAGAACCCAGTCTTCACTTGTGGGAGCTAGTGAGGGCAATTGTTAGAAAAACTGTGGGTATGGTATGGTTGTCCATCTAATTTTAACTATGGTAAGTCACATACAGACAGCATCCTACTTTTCCAATGTAAATATGACGATTGCATTATGCTGATGGTTATGGAACCCCCTCCCCTGAAGTGAGCACCCTGACAGTGCACTGAGCCTTGCTCTGCTCCCCAGGCCCCCTCCTATGCCCCTTCACTCTAATGGGACTCCATTTATCTGGCAGCACTGAGACTCCATGAACAGTGGCTGCCAGTGATGGATCTGCAGGGGTCTAGAGGTCCCTGGCAATGGCTGATATCTGTTTCTGTTATCCACTCTGTACTGTGAGGAGGAGAACAAAGACTCTGCATGCTATTACACTCAAATTTACTCATTTGGGGGAATGGCGTTTCTCTCTGTGCTTCCATATGCACAAGGGATTTGTAATGTTTTAATAACATTTTATAGCAAAACAGGGGTTCAATGTAGGTTCTACTAAAACATGCCTGTGTTACATGTTAACGGAATTCAGATGAAAGGTTGAGTTTTTCTGGTATAGGCTACCTGGTTCTGAAAGCCGATGGCAGGCTCCACAAGTTCAAGTAAGGGAGATTCTGATATGAAGCATATCAACAATAATTTATTGAATATAATTGTATATAAAGGTTTACGTTTACTTTTACAGTAAATGGGCTATAAATGTGACAGACAGACAGATAGATAGATAGATAGATAGATAGATAGATAGATAGATAGATAGATTTGATAGGGAGATTATTTTTAGTTAGAGAGATGGATGGTTGGATAAATAGATATATATTTTATGGGGGGGGGGGGGGGGGGGGGAATTTGAGCATTGGAATTTTCAGCATACAGCTGAATAATATTACCACATAAGTATTAGGAATTAGAAAATGAACATTTAGATATCTACATGTAGCACATGGTTTTGGGAAACACAAATAGAGTTCTAATTTTTATGAGAAATATGCGAACTTCGAATGTCGAAATTAAACCTTCATTTGGAAACTTCGAAATGAAAATTAGAGGGCGTATAGAGAGAAAACTGCCTCAATACTATAAAATGAATACCTTTATGTAAATACTGTATAATAGAAACCGTTTTAAAAAATGGTATATGATATATATATATATATATATATATATATATATATATATATATATATATTTGTTACTTGCAATTGTAACAAGGTTTAACATGTAGAGAAACAAATTGCTGTTCATATGAGGTAATGGATAGATCAACATAATACTAAATATGACAACAGATATTCCGTATTATTAGAGATATAACCAATAGGATGGGTAATGGATGACAGGTAAAAATGTGATCAGCAGAGCAGGGGTATGGGCCACAGCAGAAGCCCTGACAGGTATCTGGAGTCTGGACACAGACAAACATCGAACCAGGATGGCAGATTGAAAGTACAGATCCTCTGATCGGGCAGAAGAGATGAAGACATGAGATGGCAGGAATTCCAGGACAGGGAGGGACACAATAGCCAAGCATTAGATAAATAGCAGCATTCAGTAAATAGAGCACACGGAAATATTAATGAATAGAGGAGGTAATGGCTGCACTATTGATTGCATCAACCAACAGATCGATTAATGGGATAACTAACAATTACAAATATGAATAGATAATAATTAGGTAAATTACTTAATTAGACAAACTTTAGAAAGCAGCATTAGTCAATCGTTTTTTAGAAAACGGTCAACAATGCTGCAAAATGTAAAATGCCAAATATCTATATATTTACTAAATATATATACTTTATGCACACGTTAGTAATCGGTGACAACTGTTAGCATAGCTGCAGGGTTATGACATATATGACTCCATTCCTCCTGACTGTGCCACCCATTTATCACAGGGGTTGGGGAGCGCCCGCCCGGGAATATTAATGTATCATTGTATATCATATACTGCATGGACTGGGTGATTCCCAAGGAAAATTGTTTACAAAATATAAAATACAAGATATATATATATATATATATATATATATATATATATATATATTACGATTTATGTCGATAACAATAAAAAATATAAAAGTATATATATTCGAATTCAATATCAAATAGTTTGATCATATTTCAAAATAGGATGAGAGAAAGAAGGAAACATTACCAGTGTTTTATTATTATAATAGATAGATAGATAGATAGATAGATAGATAGATAGATAGATAGATAGATAGATATGCAGAGGGATAGATAGATAGATAGATAGATAGATAGATAGATAGATAGATAGATAGATAGATAGATAGATAGATAGATAGAAAGGCTGAGTTTTTAGAGCTTTGCTAGAAATGAAATATCTACCAAACTGTAAACATTATCGATAGATAGATAGATAGATAGATGACAAATGGATGACATATAATAAAGAATTTGTGAGAGGAAAGAAAATAAAGATCACATTTAATAAATACAATAGATATTCGGGCTTAAATATATTATCTTATATTATCTTGAAATACGTACATCTTTAACCTTATTTATCTTTCTATATGTTCTCAATTTTGTATCTCTCTATTGATTTATTCTTTGTGATAATGTTTTAATTGCATTTTAAAGCCTCGTCAGACTATTTATTTAAGTAGGCTGCTTGCTACTAGAGAGACCATCTTTTATGAGGTTTCTCTACTGCCATACAAGTATTGTTGCAATCTACTGAGAGAGAGAAAGGCTGATAGAGGGCCAGCCATCCCTCCACACATCTCCAGGCAGAGACATCTGATGAGGCAGACTGGGATAACAAAAAAAAAGGGACTGGAGGTCGGGTAACCTCGTCCCTGCTGCACCCACTACCCCACCAATACTCCATCCATCACAGGAGCCTTCCCAGACACGGCTCTCTCCCTTTGTCACCCTGCTCATACCATTATCCTGGGAGGAGGTCAACAAGGGGTTAAATAATGCAATACTTGTTTGACAATCATATTTACTACTTATAGTAATAAATAGAATCAATTGCAGACAGTAACTATATTATCTGCGTATAGATGAACCATATATATATTTTAATTGTACAAATAATAATTATTGTACATGTTTTTGTACACTTATATTAACTGTATTATTTTAAAGTATCTTAATATTATTTATCCTGTTATTATTCAGGATATAACACACACATTGTATATATATATATATATATATATATATATATATATATATATATATATATACACACACACACAATACTTACTATTTACATACAGTCTCAATATTTTTTGAATCTGAATTTAATCTGATACACACACAAACACACACACTTATATATTTAAATTCAGCATGTATTATATTCTTATACAGGAATACAGTCACTGTGTTGGTTGTAAATATGATGCTTGAGATATATTTATATATATACATGCTGGAGTCATTATACATGATCTTTTTTGCTCATAAGGATACATTGATCACTCCAGTCATCTCTGCACTACAACTCCCATCAGCCCCAGAAAGGAGACTCTGTAGGTCTGGGTGCGGGGTGGTAAAATTAGGACATAGTGACCCCGGCATGGGTGCAGGACATGCTTGGTAGCGATCAGTTAGGGTGCGGAATGCTCTACCTGTGAATGATGCGCCATTACCCCGTAGCCCGCAATGTACTAACAGGTGGAATTAAATTACACTGGCGTGGCCCGCTATGAAGGACCATACACTTTATTGTCAACACATTTCTATAACCCCCTCACTGCCAGAGAGCATCTGGGGTGCTCATATATGTCACCATTCGTACTGCCGTTTTCAAATTTCAATCAAATCCAATAAAAAAAGGTTTGAGACTTTTATCTAATCCTCCTTCAATCCAGTCAAATAGCATTTGATCAGAATACGTCCATTTTACAAAACACAATGATAAAAGATAAATGTTCAGTTCATCTATAGACTGGCTCTATAGGCTAGCGATTGCTATCCAAATGCAGTTTCGAAACAATTTACTTCTAATCAATGTTTTTTGTATCTCAGAAAAAAATGAAAAAAAGATGATTATCTGCAATGAAGGATCGAATCAAAGAAAACGTACACAAAAATCGTGCCTCATTGAATGTAAAGCAGCTACATGTATTTAAGTGATTTAATTTAGCTATGATTAAACGTATCATATTAAAGAAAATCTCAGCGTGTGTGGGCAACTTAATCCAGGGGCGTAACTATACCACACCACGCGACCACACTGGGGCCCAGGAGGTCAGGGGGCCCCATCATTGTTGCTCTTTCACCTTATTTATCATATTTGTGCTCACTTATTATTTAACTAAAAGGAAGCGCCATTCCTCTTTGCCGTTTCAGTCTTTAGTTGTCTAACTGCATTGAATTGAGTTAAAAGACAGAAAAATATAAATATAAATGTTTGTACATTCAATTGGTGAAGAATCTACTATTTTAAAAACACTATTTAATTTTGGAAATAATAAATATTCCAACAAAGCCTATATTTGTTTTATTAATGCAATTGCTGAAAGGGCTGTAAAAGTCCTACTAAAATGTACAATCTTATTAAAAACTAATCATACTATGACCAGCTAGGGGTCTCATACGACGTAGTCGTAAGATTGTACAATCAGATTGCACGCATTGCAATCCTAAAACAAAAAAAAACCCTTCGTACTCATTGCAATCTGTACAAGCCTATCAATACAATATAGTTCACAATACTATTTACACAATCTATCAGATCTGACCAGTTAGGGGGTCTCAAATGACATTATTTTGGTAACATTGTGCAATAAGATTGTACATCCAACCCCCCCCCCCAAAAAAAAAAAACCCATAGCAATCGGTACAAGCTTACCAAATCAATATGATAAGAAAACACTGATTACACTATACTTTGGTAAGATAGTACAATCAGATAGAACGCATTGCAATCCTATAAAAAATCTTACACATTGCAGTTGGTACAAGCTTATCCAACCAATGTAGTATAAAAACATTGATTAAACAATCTATCCGATCTGATCAGCTACAGGGTCCCAAATGACATAATTATGGTACGAATGTACAATCAGATTGCACACATTGAAATACTACCCTAAAAAACTAAATAAAACAAAACTATATACATTGCAGTGGTTACAAGCTTTTAAAAAGACTGTAGTATGAAAGTGCTGGTTCGTGATTACACTATCTATCAGATCTGATCATCTGGGGGGTCTCATATGACATAGTTAAAATTGTACAACCAGATTGAACGCATTGCAATCCTGAAAAATTAATTGCAATTGGTAAAACCAATAAAACCTTATAAAATAAAACAACAATCTATCGCCGTATGAACACCTAGGGTTCTCATACCACATCGTTTGGGTAAGACTGTATATTTATATTGCAACGTTCATGGCCATCAACCCACACGCATTAGTATCCAAAATAACCTGAGGGTCACCATACACACTGCAATCGATACAATCGTCTCAAAACTATTTAGTATAATATGCTGATGAAACCTAGCTATTAAATCTATTCGCACACTACTTTATGAAGGGGGAGTCTGATAGCACACATTGCAATCCTTTCCAACCAGATCACATTGCAATCGGCACAAATAACGTTAGATAAATAACATTGTATCAACACTGAGTAAACGATTATTTTCACCTCTTTGGTCGACTGGGGTCTTATGCTACACAGGTTTGGTTAGGATGTACAATCAGACTGTAACATGCATGGTCAGCATTTCCATAGCCATTACAATTCTATCTTGGGATTAGCAGATTCAATCAAATTCTAATAGGAATGACATAACGTTTGCGGGCAGTTTTACTTGACTTGGAAAGATCCTGAATGAATCAGTTAAGAAATATTCAATCCGATCCCTATAACCCAATTGCTTGAAAGCTAACTGTAAATCCAACAATCCTTTATGTCCCAATAGTTATTTAAATTACACCAAAATAATTCAGCAAGACGCCTCTGCTTCCCTGTGTGTACTTCCAGATATAATCGCCTCCACGTATATTGGCCAATTGATCGTGTGTGTACCATTCTGTACGAGCTAAAACCGGTCACACACGTGTTGTTTAACGATTTCTTTCTGGATTTGATTGAATGAAACTGTTTTAGGCTATTGAAGCCTGGTTTCTAAATATAAAAAAGAATTATACTAAACTGAAAAAAAAATATTTAAAAATCTAACAGATATCAGAATAATGTATGGTAGAGTGAGGACAAAATAATGGAAAAAAAAAATGATTTTACTAATAACAGAGTGAAAGGGAATGTTAAGAACATCAGACACCGATCAGATGGAACAGTTTGCGGCCATCAGCTTGGCTGCTGTATGGCAGATTGGGGAGCACCACTGAATTCTATATAGATAAAGCTAAATATTAGTTTTATATTTGATACATATCAATAGATGGAATGGTACAAATGATCTGCAATAGGAAAGTCCAGCACAGAATAGCAAGTCACATCACCCTCAGTAAGCAAAGATACATGGTATATCCAATAATGTTATATAAAATGTAGCTGTCATGGGGGCAGCAGACAGGGGGGGGGGGGGGGCAGCAGGTGACAGGCAGGAAGAAAGTTTGCAGGAAACTTTTTGGCCAGGACAGCCCCCCCCCCCCCCCATCATGCCAGGTATAGGGGGGCAGTAGAGGGGCTGCAGATAGGCCAGTCCCCCCTTCCCTGCAGCAGCGGCCCTCCAGCCTGCCAGGCAGCCATATCATACAATCCATGACATAGACATATAGAGATAGAGAGAGGAAAACGCCTTACGGTGCATTGGCAGCCCGAGCATCTCCGGGAGCCCCTTCACAGCAGCGGCGGCCGCATCGGCTGCGCCCAGGGCTGAGCTCTGCATCATTGTCGGTGAGTCGGGCGGCGCTGGAGCAGTGAGGTGCGGGCTCAGGGCTGGCGGGCCGCTCCGGGTGTTCGGGCATCAGGTGGGCTGACAGGTGGGCGGCTGCTGCTACTGCTGGCCGGACACTGACGCTGCAGCGCTGCCCTGCCGGACTGCCGCCACCACCACCACCAACCACAGTGATTCATTCACACTGCAGGAGCCGCTCTGACGTCACCGCACGCCCCAGCGCCACGCCCCCTTCCCCAAACTATTCTCATACTATAGAGGAGAGGGAGGGGCCACCGCCATCGGGGTGTGTCCTGGCAACGCCCCCACCCGCCGCCTTAGAGGTGCGGCTGCAGGTGTCATTGCTCCTCCATCGGAACCCTCCCTGGTAACCCTGTGCTAGCCCACCTGTCACCCACAGGTGCCTCTATCTATCTATCTATCTATCTATCTATCTATCTATCTATCTATCTATCTATCTATCTATCTATCTCTCTCTCTGCCTGTCTATCTATCTATCTATCTATCTATCTATCTATCTATCTATCTATCTATCTATCTATCTATCTATCTGTCAATCAATCAATCATTTATCTATCAGTGATCCACCTGTATGTCTATATATTATCAGCGTATCTATTGTCAGTCTACCTACTATCTATCTATCTATCTATCTATCTATCTATCTATCTATCTGACAATCAATCAATCAATCAGTCATTTATCTATCAGTCGCTCAGTCAGTGATCCACCTGTATGTCTATATATTATCAGTTTATCTATTGTCAGTCTACCTACTGCCTATCTATCTATCTATCTATCTATCTATCTATCTATCTAAATTAATAATGTAATAAATTAATCAAACCAATTAACTATGTCGAGTATCTACCGGTATTTGTCATATTATTGCCTATAAATCTATATATCTCCCTGTCGATCAGTCTATAGATCAATCAGTCATCTATCTCTCTGTCTATTTTTATCCATCTATTCACGACTGTATCATTCTATCTCTATCTATCTATCTATCTATCTATCTATCTATCTATCTATCATTATTATTATTATTGTTATCAGGGCTGGATTATGAGGAGGGCACAAGGGGTGCGAGCCCACCCAGAATGGCAAAGCAGGAGTTCCCGAGCAGCACGCACCCGCACAAGGGTGGCACAAGGGTGAAACAAGGGTGGCACAAGGGACTTGGTCTGACATTCCAGTAAGTGGGGTGACGGACAACCACCAATCAGTTACATGGCTAGACTATGGCTAGAGAAACAATACTGTATCTGGAGACTTCACCAGATTCTGTGCCCAGGGGCCTCCACCACGCTTAATCTGACCCTGGTTATTATTATTGTTTATTTGTAAGGTGCCTGCTTTGTGTTGCTGTACAATATATAGGTACAGGAATGTGGGGCCATTAGTTTATTTGTAATGAGTCATATATAATAGAGTTAGGACAATGAATGCATGTAATACATACAGTATTAATAAGTAAATTGCAACAAAACACATTGGCACAGCAGTACAGGAGAGGAGAGAGAGCTCTGCCCTTGTGAGCTTGCAATCAAATCTATCTATCTATCTATCTATCTATCTATCTATCTATCTATCATCTATAACCCCCTTGGCCACCAGCAGTCACGCAGGAGCGAGGACCTGGTGAGTATATTGGATCTCCAGCTCATGAGCATCCAAACTGAGGATGGATGCAGCATAATTCACTCCATAATTATTGTGTTATAGCGTGTGACTGGGGCAGTTGTGACCTAGTGTTTAAAGTGGACCAAAACCCAGGATTTTCACTTTTCCAGGTTTTGGCCCATCCCCCTGGGGCATCTCTATTTGGGACGCCGCGCTATGTGACCTCCCACTGGTCGACTGCAATACATATCTTGCTGGCATTCCCACGGCGCAGGGGCAACTCTCCTCCATGTGGCCATACCAGTTATTCAGTAGCAAGAGACGCCTGTCCTGAGCTCACAGAGGGAGGGAGTGAGGATGCCCTGGTTCCTGCAGCTAACCAGAGTGCAGCTACGCTTAGCCACAGCACCTGCAGCACCTTCACCAGCAGACATTCAGGTCTGTAAGCCCAGAAGAGGGACCTTTATGGGGGAAGAGGCACAGATAAGTTTCAGTCCTCGTTAAATAGTACAAACCCATATTTATGAAAGCGCAGGGGCAATACAACTATATGGTAGTACGGAGGCAGTACAGCTCTATGATAGTACTGTACTTATGTATGATTACTGTCGGTTTGAAGGAAATACAGATTTATTAGACTAGCCCTCTATGACAGTACAGGATAATACAGATCTATAATGCAATACAGCTCTATGATAGTACAAGGGCAATACAGATATTTTGTAATTTGTAGCTATAACACTACAACTCTCTGGCTTTCCAGAGAGGCAATACAAATGTATAAAGGTACATTGACACTACAGATCTGTGCTCATTTAGAGGCAATATACAAACATAATAGTCCAGATTGTTGTCTAATAGAAATACAAATAAAGATATTCCTTTATTTGCGTGACAAAATCAGGGCACAACTTAAGAAGGAGCAGAACCCATGGTTTTACTCATCTGGTTTTGTTCCTCCTGCAGAAGGCATCTCAAATTTGGATTATCCCCCCCCCCCCAGTTTGAAACCCCCTGGAAATGCTGGTGTTCTTGTGTTGCTGGCAATCCCATGCCGCATGCACGGGCTCTTTACTAATCAGCTTACTATGCCGTGTATATTGATGAGTGGCCTAAAAAGCTGAATGGAAGGGGAGTGGCAAGCAGCGAGCAGGCATCAGTGAGATTAATGTTGGCAAAGCTGCTGCATGGGTCCAAAAGGCGCGTTCCACAGTGATTCAGGGCATTTTTACACATTGATGCCCCCCAAATCAGCATGGCCTTTCCTAGGCTGGTGGTTGCTCCTATTTAAAGTGGACCAAAACCCAGGATTTTGACTATCCTGTGTTTTGGTCCTTGCCCCCTGGGCACTCTGATCGTGTATGCCCCTCTGTGTGAAACCCCCCCATGCCCCTCTGTGTGAAACCCCCCCAGATCGCCCGATCAAATTCACACTTCCCCGGTCCTACGGAGCATGTGCAGCCTCTCATGCAATCAGCATTGGGGTGGGAGTGCGTTGAGAGCCCGAAGATGCACGGATGTTGCCACTGGATGTACTTTGCCTAGGGTGTCAGAAAGCAGGTGAATTCTGTGGCCCCACAGGGGGAAAGTTCACACAGCAAGGCATCCCATTTCTGGATACCCCTGGGGAAGGCCAGTGGCCAGCCGAGGAATCTTTAAGATTCCATGGCCACCCACAGTGGGTTTTGTTCTGCTTTAAATCTAGTATGATCTGGCATGAGCTAATTGCTGAAATGGGGCAGTGGTCTGACCAAACTCCAGCTGGGGGGCCAGTCCCAGCTGAAAGTGATATAAAAGTAGACTGGAAAGTGAAAAAATGAGAAAGAAACCAGGAAACTGTTCAGTATTTGGTTGGGGAATACAGTATTCTCTAAGGCCACACATTGATGACCTTGAACTATTGAGATGTGTCTTGTGTCAGTCTGCTGTGTATTCTTGTTTGTATCTTTCATCAAGTGTCTGGAGAAGAAATCACGCACCAATCTATTAACACAATTATGTTTGCGGAGCAGAAAAGGAACAAAGAGGAGAGGAGAGGAGAAAGCAAAAGCAGAGATAGAGAAAAGTTAGATATAGCTGGGATAGACCAGATATATGGTGAGGGGTGGGGAATCATAGAAGGTAAAGGAGAATGGTTGTTCTCAACTTATATCTTAAAAAAGCTCAAGAGAGCTTACATTAACCATCGCCTTGGGCTTCAGCACGGGTTGCTTTGTATCTGCACACATAGGGATAGAGGGCCAGGATTTGTATATTGTAGTTCAGCCAAGGCCACCTCTTCTTGTTGTGGGTATGGATCATCTAAGGGCTTGGTCATGGGCCAAGCATGCAATTTAGTTAGCCATCTAGTTCTGACTTCACAGGCAGCATTCTCTTTCCAGGTAAATACCTCTAAAAATGTCCACACACAACAATCCTTCTACACAACCTCACCCAGCACACATCAGTCTGATTCTAATTATTTAGGAAGATATTGGTAAGATGAGCAGAATGTTAGCTTGGCAGCTGAAGCATCAGTAATGACATTGTATGCTATACTCTCTCACTACCAGGAGCAGACTGGGGTTAAAAAATGGCCCGGGACTTTTCTGGTCACATTGGCCCTTCTGCAGTGTGTCCGGCCTGCGTCCAGTGTCAGAATCCCCCCAATAACATTCTGAGTGGCAGAATTCCCCCACAACATGCTCCGTGGCAGAATCCCCCCACAACATGCTCCGTGGCAGAACCCCCCATAACATGCTGCGTGGCAGAATCCTCCATAACATGTTGTGTGGCAGAATCCCCCCATAACATGCTAAGTGGCAGAATCCCCCCATAATATGCTGAGTGGCAGAATCCCCCCATAACATGCTGTGTGGCAGAATCCCCCCATAACATGCTAAGTGGCAGAATCCCCCCATAACATGCTGCGTGGCAGAATCCTCCATAACATGTTGTGTGGCAGAATCCCCCCATAACATGCTAAGTGGCAGAATCCCCCCATAACATGCTAAGTGGCAGAATCCCCCCATAACATGCTGAGTGGCAGAATCCCCCCATAACATGCTAAGTGGCAGAATCCCCCCATAATATGCTGAGTGGCAGAATCCCCCCATAACATGCTGTGTGGCAGAATCCCCCCATAACATGCTAAGTGGCAGAATCCCCCCATAATATGCTGAGTGGCAGAATCCCCCCATAACATGCTGTGTGGCAGAATCCCCCCATAACATGCTAAGTGGCAGAATCCCCCCATAATATGCTGAGTGGCAGAATCCCCCCATAACATGCTGTGTGGCAGAATCCCCCCATAACATGCTAAGTGGCAGAATCCCCCCATAATATGCTGAGTGGCAGAATCCCCCCATAACATGTTGTGTGGCAGAATCCCCCCATAACATGCTAAGTGGCAGAATCCCCCATAACATGCTGTGTGGCAGAATCCCCCCATAATATGCTGAGTGGCAGAATCCCCCCATAACATGCTGTGTGGCAGAATCCCCCCATAATATGCTGAGTGGCAGAATCCCCCCATAACATGCTGTGTGGCAGAATCCCCCCATAATATGCTGAGTGGCAGAATCCCCCCATAACATGCTGTGTGGCAGAATCCCCCCATAACATGCTAAGTGGCAGAATCCCCCCATAATATGCTGAGTGGCAGAATCCCCCCATAACATGCTAAGTGGCAGAATCCCCCCATAATATGCTGAGTGGCAGAATCCCCCCATAACACGCTGAGTGGCAGAATCCCCCTGATAACATGCTGTGTGGCAGAATCCCCCCATAACATGCTAAGTGGCAGAATCCCCCCACAACATGCTCTGTGGCAGAATCCCCCTCCATAACATGCTGTGTGGCAGAATCCCCACCATAACATGGTGAGTGGCAGAATCCCCCCATAACATGCTGTGTGGCAGAACCCCCCCATAACATGCTGAGTGGCAGAATCCCTCCATAACATGCTGAGTGGCAGAACCCCCCCATAACATGGTGAGTGGCAGAATCCCCCCATAACATGCTGTGTGGCAGAACCCCCCCATAACATGCTGAGTGGCAGAACCCCCCCATAACATGCTGAGTGGCAGAATCCCTCCATAACATGCTGAGTGGCAGAACCCCCCCATAACATGGTGAGTGGCAGAATCCCCCCATAACATGCTGTATTGCAGAATCCCCCCACAACATGCTGAGTGGCAGAATTCCCCCATAACATGCTGAGTGGCAGAATCCCCCCATAACATGCTGAGTGGCAGAATCCCCCCATAACATGCTGAGAGGCAGAATCCCCCCATAACATGCTGGGTGGCAGAATCCCCCCATAACAGGCTGAGTGGCAGAATCCCCCCATAACATGCTGAGTGGCAGAATCCCCCCATAACATGCTGAGTGGCAGAATCCCCCCATAACATGCTGAGTGACAGAATCCCCCCCATAACATGCTGAGTGGCAGAATCCCCCCATAACATGCTGAGTGGCAGAACCCCCCCATAACATGCTGAGTGGCAGAATCCCCCCCATAACATGCTGAGTGGCAGAATCCCCCCATAACATGCTGTGTGGCAGAATCCCCCCATAACATGCTGAGTGACAGAATCCTCCCATAACATGCTGAGTGACAGAATCCCCATAACATGCTGAGTGGCAGAATCCCTCCATAACATGCTGAGTGACAGAATCCCCCCCATAACACGCTGAGTCGCAGAACCCCCCCATAACATGCTGAGTGGCAGAACCCCCCATAACATGCTGTGTGGCAGAATCCCCCCATAACATGCTGAGTGGCAGAACCCCCCCATAACATGCTGAGTGACAGACACCCCCATAACATGCTGAGTGGCAGAATCCCCCCCATAACATGCTGAGTGGCAGAACCCCCCCATAACATGCTGAGTGGCAGAACCCCCCCATAACATGCTGAGTGGCAGAATCCCCCCCATAACATGCTGAGTGGCAGAATCCCCCCATAACATGCTGTGTGGCAGAATCCCCCCATAACATGCTGAGTGGCAGAACCCCCCCATAACATGCTGAGTGGCAGAACCCCCCCATAACATGCTGAGTGGCAGAACCCCCCCATAACATGCTGAGTGGCAGAACCCCCCCATAACATGCTGAGTGGCAGAACCCCCCCATAACATGCTGAGTGACAGAATCCCCCCATAACATGCTGTGTGGCAGAATCCCCCCATAACATGGTGAGTGGCAGAATCCCCCCATAACATGCTGAGCGGCAGAATCCCCCCATAACATGCTGAGTGACAGAATCCCCCCATAACATGCTGAGTGGCACAATCCCTCCCATAACATGCTGAGTGGCAGAATCCCCCCATAACATGCTGTGTGGCAGAATCCCCCCATAACATGGTGAGTGGCAGAATCCCCCCATAACATGCTGAGTGGCAGAGTCCCCCCATAACATGCTGAGTGGCAGAGTCCCCCCATAACATGCTGAGTGGCAGAATCCCCCCATAACATGCTGAGCGGCAGAATCCCCCCATAACATGCTGAGTGGCAGAATCCCCCCATAACATGCTGTGTGGCAGAACCCCCCCATAACATGCTGAGTGGCAGAATCCCCCCATAACATGCTGAGTGGCAGAATCCCCCCATAACATGCTGAGTGGCAGAACCCCCCTGATAACATGCTGAGTGGCAGAATCCCCCCATAACATGCTGAGTGGCAGAATCCCCCCATAACATGCTGTGTGGCAGAATCCCCCCATAACATGGTGAGTGGCAGAATCCCCCCATAACATGCTGTGTGGCAGAACCCCCCCATAACATGCTGAGTGGCAGAATCCCCCCATAACATGCTGAGTGGCAGAATCCCCCCATAACATGCTGAGTGGCAGAATCCCCCCATAACATGCTGAGTGGCAGAATCCCCCCATAACATGCTGAGTGGCAGAATCCCCCCATAACATGCTGTGTGGCAGAATCACCCCATAACATGCTGAGTGGCAGAATCCCCCCATAACATGCTGAGTGGCAGAATCCCCCCATAACATGCTGTGTGGCAGAACCCCCCCATAACATGCTGAGTGGCAGAATCCCCCCATAACATGCTGAGTGGCAGAATCCCCCCATAACATGCTGAGTGGCAGAATCCCCCCATAACATGCTGAGTGGCAGAATCCCCCCATAACATGCTGAGTGGCAGAATCCCCCATAACATGCTGAGTGGCAGAATCCTCCCATAACATGCTGAGTGGCAGAATCCCCCCATAACATGCTGAGTTGCAGAATTCTCCCATAACATGCTGAGTGGCAGAATCCCTCCATAACATGCTGAGTGTCAGAATCCCCCCATAACATGCTGAGTGGCAGAATCCCCCATAACATGCTGAGTGGCAGAATCCCCCTATAACATGCTGAGTGGCAGAACCCCCCCATAACATGCTGAGTGGCAGAACCCCCCCATAACATGCTGAGTGGCAGAATCCTCCCATAACAAGCTGAGTGGCAGAATCCCCCCATAACATGCTGAGTGGCAGAATCCCCCCATAACATGCTGAGTGGCAGAATCCCCCCATAACATGCTGAGTGGCAGAATCCTCCCATAACAAGCTGAGTGGCAGAATCCCCCCATAACATGCTGTGTGGCAGAACCCCCCTATAACATGCTGAGTGGCAGAATCCCCCCATAACATGCTGAGTGGCAGAATCCCCCCATAACATGCTGAGTGGCAGAATCCCCCCATAACATGCTGAGTGGCAGAATCCCCCCATAACATGCTGAGTGGCAGAATCCCCCCATAACATGCTGTGTGGCAGAATCACCCCATAACATGCTGAGTGGCAGAATCCCCCCATAACATGCTGAGTGGCAGAATCCCCCCATAACATGCTGTGTGGCAGAACCCCCCCATAACATGCTGAGTGGCAGAATCCCCCCATAACATGCTGAGTGGCAGAATCCCCCCATAACATGCTGAGTGGCAGAATCCCCCCATAACATGCTGAGTGGCAGAATCCCCCCATAACATGCTGAGTGGCAGAATCCCCCATAACATGCTGAGTGGCAGAATCCTCCCATAACATGCTGAGTGGCAGAATCCCCCCATAACATGCTGAGTTGCAGAATTCTCCCATAACATGCTGAGTGGCAGAATCCCTCCATAACATGCTGAGTGTCAGAATCCCCCCATAACATGCTGAGTGGCAGAATCCCCCATAACATGCTGAGTGGCAGAATCCCCCCATAACATGCTGAGTGGCAGAACCCCCCCATAACATGCTGAGTGGCAGAATCCTCCCATAACAAGCTGAGTGGCAGAATCCCCCCATAACATGCTGAGTGGCAGAATCCCCCATAACATGCTGAGTGGCAGAATCCCCCCATAACATGCTGAGTGGCAGAATCCCCCCATAACATGCTGAGTGGCAGAATCCCCCCATAACATGCTGAGTGGCAGAACCCCCCCATAACATGCTGAGTGGCAGAATCCCCCCATAACATGCTGAGTGGCAGAATCCCCCCATAACATGCTGAGTGGCAGAATCCCCCCATAACATGCTGTGTGGCAGAATCCCCCCATAACATGCTGTGTGGCAGAACCCCCCCATAACATGCTGAGTGGCAGAATCCCTCCATAACATGCTGAGTGGCAGAATCCCCCCATAACATGCTGAGTGGCAGAATCCCCCCATAACATGCTGAGTGGCAGAATCCCCCCATAACATGCTGAGTGGCAGAATCCCCCCATAACATGCTGAGTGGCAGAATCCCCCCATAACATGCTGAGTGGCAGAATCCCCCCATAACATGCTGAGTGGCAGAATCCCCCCATAACATGCTGAGTGGCAGAATCCCCCCATAACATGCTGAGTGGCAGAATCCCCCATAACATGCTGAGTGGCAGAATCCTCCCATAACATGCTGAGTGGCAGAATCCCTCCATAACATGCTGAGTGTCAGAATCCCCCCATAACATGCTGAGTGGCAGAATCCCCCATAACATGCTGAGTGGCAGAATCCCCCCATAACATGCTGAGTGGCAGAATCCCTCCATAACATGCTGAGTGGCAGAATCCACCCATAACACGCTGAGTGGCAGAATCCCCCATAACATGCTGAGTGGCAGAATCCCCCCATAACATGCTGAGTGGCAGAATCCCTCCATAACATGCTGAGTGGCAGAATCCACCCATAACATGCTGAGTGGCAGAATCCCCCCATAACATGCTGAGTGGCAGAACCCCCCCATAACATGCTGAGTGGCAGAATCCTCCCATAACAAGCTGAGTGGCAGAATCCCCCCATAACATGCTGAGTGGCAGAATCCCCCATAACATGCTGAGTGGCAGAATCCCCCCATAACATGCTGAGTAGCAGAATCCCCCCATAACATGCTGAGTGGCAGAATCCCCCCATAACATGCTGAGTGGCAGAACCCCCCCATAACATGCTGAGTGGCAGAATCCTCCCATAACAAGCTGAGTGGCAGAATCCCCCCATAACATGCTGAGTGGCAGAATCCCCCCATAACATGCTGAGTGGCAGAATCCTCCCATAACATGCTGAGTGGCAGAATCCCCCCATAACATGCTGTGTGGCAGAATCCCCCATAACATGCTGAGTGGCAGAATCCTCCCATAACATGCTGAGTGGCAGAATCCCCCCATAACATGCTGAGTGGCAGAATCCCCCCATAACAGGCTGAGTGGCAGAATCCCCTCATAACATGCTGAGTGGCAGAATCCCCCCATAACATGCTGAGTGGCAGAATCCCCCCATAACATGCTGAGTGGCAGAATCCCCCCATAACATGCTGAGTGGCAGAATCCCCCCATAACATGCTGAGTGGCAGAATCCCCCTATAACATGCTGAGTGGCAGAATCCCCCCATAACATGCTGAGTGGCAGAATCCCCCCATAACATGCTGAGTGTCAGAATCCCCCCATAACATGCTGAGTGGCAGAATCCCCCCATAACATGCTGTGTGGCAGAATCCCCCCATAACATGCTGTGGGGCAGAATCCCCCCATAACATGCTGAGTGGCAGAATCCCCCTATAACATGCTGAGTGGCAGAATCCCCCATAACATGCTGAGTGGCAGAATCCCCCCATAACATGCTGAGTGGCAGAATCACCCCATAACATGCTGAGTGGCAGAATCCCCCTATAACATGCTGAGTGGCAGAATCCCCCCATAACATGCTGAGTGGCAGAATCCCCCCATAACATGCTGAGTGGCAGAATCCCCCTATAACATGCTGAGTGGCAGAATCCCCCCATAACATGCTGAGTGGCAGAATCCCCCCATAACATGCTGAGTGGCAGAATCCCCCCATAACATGCTGAGTGGCAGAATCCCCCCATAACATGCTGAGTGGCAGAACCCCCCCATAACATGCTGAGTGGCAGAACCCCCCCATAACATGCCGAGCTGCTGATGAGGGGTTTGAAAAGAGAACACAAATGTGAACGCAAAGGCGAAACAAAATAAGCAAAAAGCATAAACGCAAAAATGGAATCCCTACCACAAACACTGCTGTGTAAATGCATGCTGCAAATGTGACCATGCCATAGGTGGGCCTGTGGGGAAGACTTGGCACATGGCAGGGGGCAGGATGGTTACAGTGTTTAGCCTGGGAAGAACCAGAGCCCATTCAGTGTAGAAGCCTGCTACAGTGTGCTTCCTAACCAATCAACAAGGGCTCTCCAAGACCAAGCTGATAGTATTAGGGCTGGCAAATGGCGCTGAGGTTTTACCATACAGCATACATTTTAGCATACATTTGTGCACAAGCCCTAGCACAAGCGAGCATTCTTGTTTTGAATTTTTTATGTGTGTGAAATTTCTCTCAGATGTGGTTGCACTCTCATGATTCAGCGACCACAATTAACCTTAGAGACAGGCTATTAAGGCAAAATATTGGTATGAGAATTAGAGGAGGTAAAGAAGAATGGTTGTCCTCAATCTTATATCTTCAAAAAGCGCAAGAGAGCTGACGAGCCATTGCCTTGGGTGCTTCAGCATGGGGTTGCTTTGTATCTGCATACATAGGGATAGAGGGCCAGGATTTGTATAGTGTAGCTCAGCCATTATTCCCTATGGGCCAAGGCCACCTCTTCTTGTTGTGGGTATGGATCATCTAAGGGCTTGGTCATGGACCAAGATTTTGGTGTGTCTTTGTGCCCTTTTGGAGAATTGGAGCTTTTTGAGAGATTGATGAATCTGCACTGCACCGCACAATCTCCGGTGATGCTAGTGGCTTATTAAAAATATTTTAAATTACTTTATACTTTTACATGTATTTAAGTAAAAAGTAATATATTTCAAATAACTAAACCACAAAAAAAAATAAAAATAAAATAAAAATTATATAATATATAATCTTGTTTGATTTTTTATAAAAGAAAAGGGAAAATATACAAGATTATACAGATATTAGATTCAAGTCATAACATACATGTTAGGCATAAATACTAAAATAAATAACACAATATTACATTTCTACAAATCATTATAGAGAACAAATATCCTCCAAGGTATAGTAGGCAGTAAAAACGGTAGCCAGCCAAGCCTTTGGCGCTCCTTTGCATTGAGAAAGCGGCGAGAGTGCTTTCATTTCTTGCTCAAATAGTGATGCTGGCTGACATTTCTCACTTAAATAGTGCACAATGCGAGAGAGATCTCAAATGCATATATCGCATGCTTGTGCAGTAGCGCTGGTATCTTGCATTTGTCCCCTGAATGATGTGCCAGTGAGTTTGCGCATGAGAGTTGACTTGTGGACAATCCAAGGGGTTTATTTAAGAAACACTGACGCCACGTAGTGGCAGATGGATGTCAGTTGAATGTCAGGTCCCAGTGCAAAAGGTGTATGTATGAAGTCAAATATCCAGAGCTCCTCAGAGTTAGTATCCCATCTATCATCAGTGCTAGCAAGTATATGAGTGCTGGCGCTGAGTTCCGTATAGCGCCAGATAAGATCAGGAGCTCACCCTGCAACGTGTGGCCTATACATTTCAATGGGCTGGGATAGTTGTATTTTTTTTGCTCACTTTTGTTTAATTTTTTTTTCTTGGAGGGGGGGCTTGTGCATGTGCCACAGGATCCCTGTGCTGTTTGGAAATTATTTTGTATGCATTTTTGAAACTTTGTGTTGCCCTGCAAATTTGTGATTTGGGCCATGTGAATGTGAATGCATCATGCCTTTCATGTATCCCCAATGCAATTCCTAGTGTTTTTTTTTAATTTTTGTAGCCTGCCACCCCCCCCCCCAAAAAAAAAACGTACTGTGTGCCTTTAATCCCATTTTTACACTTCCCATACGGGCGCTGTGTGCTGTCCTTCATAAATTTAGAGGTTTGCAGAGCTCCCAGCTGGCACTAGGGGTTGCTAGTATATAGGCTTAAACAGCGCCCGGCCGTAAAGTGGTGAGATGGGGTGATATTACTGTTGACACTGTCCATGTTATATAACAGCATCGGGTATTGTTGAATGCATCTTTTCTACAGCAGGAGAGCACGGCCTATCCATTTGCTATAGGATTTGAAGCACTGATGGTAACTGATAAAATTCAATTGTTAAATTGAGAGTTTTGTTCCACTTTTAAGAATTTTTTTATAGTACGCCCTTCTCAACAGCACATGACTGAGTGATGCTGCTTCTGAGTGCACCGCAGTGTAAAACCCCTGGTGTAGTGCTGCTAACTAGTAGAAAGCTGCATTTTATCATTGTTACTAGTAACATTGTTACTACATAGGCTACACCAGGGTGCACCTACAATTGGAATATATATTTATCATTATTCTAGCAGCTAGTGTCCCCAGACACACATAACACATACACTTAACGGTCAAACATTTACATTCTTTTAAGAAACTAACCCTATGCACCTGCTTGTACTTTCGCAGGGCTCTCAGTTCCCATCATATTAATTCCTATGGGAATTGAGAGCCCTGAGCCAGTAAAAAACAGCGCACTGACAAGTGCTGCGCTGCTTTAAGCTGAGAGTTTAGTAAATGTTAGTTTTAAATGCGCTGAGGTTTGATAAGTATGTTTAGCTATGACAAGGTGCACTTGTGTATGCCCATGTGGTAGTGCTTGCTAAATGGGGCTCTATGTTATTTGTGAATGAAGGCAAATTGACTTTTTTCATTGACTTTAGACAATGTGCCAGAGGCAGTGGAGTAGCTAGGGTTTCTGGCACCGGGGGAAAGATTCAAAATGGTGCCCCGCACCTATTCTCAGGCCCCCCTTTGTCGCCCCCTGATCTGCTGCCCCCAGGGCAAGTGCCCCCCCTGCTACCCCCTAGCTATGTCCCTGGCCAGAGGTGTATGTTTTTGGTACAATATATATATATTTATATATTGTCAGGAGGTCTTGTAAATGATTTTCCCTGGCCAGCACGTCGGTAAACCAAAGCTGGTTGGACACTACAGGTTGGCATAATGTCTGTGTAAATGAGCCCAAAAAATAAGCAGGTGGGCCCCCAGAGTTAGTTCAACTGGTGGGCCCAAGACTGTAAGGCGTTGTGTTATATTTACATCAGAGCCCCACAGTAACAAAACACAGTGTCCTGATATATTGCTCAGTTAATTCGTGCTGTGATTCCAACATGATTACTCTGATATTGATGATGATGATGATGATGATGATGATGATGATGATGATGATGATGGTGGGAGCAGATGAAACAATGGAGGAAGCGGATCGGCCTCCTGTATCTGCAGAATCCAGCAGCCACTTTGTGCTGTCAGTGACTGTGTAACAGAGCACTACAAAGCTGCCCCCTCCCCACAATCCGGATACGGCACAGACAATCGGATTGCTCCCTCCAGCTCTTAATAGAGTTGATTAGCAGCCGCTGGGTTATCCCGATGTATCCACAGCAGGGCAGGGGCAGGATTACCCAGGATAACTCCTTCTATAATACCATCCAATTGGTTACATGAGGATTTAACAGATGGGCTCCTCGGTGAGTGCAAACATCGGAGGCCCCAGTCTTCAGATTATCAGGGCCAGAGATATGACTAGTGGAGACAGCTGGCGCATGAACATAAGGGACTGCACCAGAGATTCTTGCTCAGATTTTAACGCCAGGGAAAAAATGGGACACTCTTCTGCTGGGTGGATATCCTGTCACCTGTTTGTGACTTATAAATAACAATATTTACATTTATGTCTGGCAACTGGGATTAGGATTTATTTTCCATGATGGGCTTTGTTTTATTGTAAATATACACTTTAGCACATTAGGACATCAGCTCATTTAAAGTAGACTCACACCCACGTGCAGGTTTAGACTGGTCCCCGGGGGGAAGGGAACACCCTGATGGGTCCTAGACTCAAGAAGACTTTTGGAAGCCTTCATCTCCAAAGAGGCCCCCTACCCAGTGCACCGTGGATTCCACAGTGCTTACAGCCACAAGGTTTGGTTTACTGAGCATGAGGTGAGCAATTTGTTAGTTCTGGTCCTGTGTACAGCCCCTTTCTCAGCACATACTACAATGAGCACTTTCTGATCGGTAATGCTGTCGATTTTTCTATGACAGAAGCAGCAGAAAATGTTAGATGTTGCTGCTTATCCATTCTTGGTGGGAATTACTTGTGTGGTCATGCTCCATTCTACTGGTGGGCCCAAAAACTCCCAGTCTGATTCTGCCCACAACAAGCCCTGGGAATGGTTTAGTCTAATGGCACCAGTTCTGAGCTGCAGGAGAGGCGGCAGTAATGAGAGAAGGCTAAGCTAGGCCCATGTGGTTCAACCTAGGGGAGGGAATGATTGGGATGGCTCCAGACATGTTCCCTTAAGCCCGCTTCCCCCCGGGAACATGGTCCCTGCAGCTTATCTCTTCCCTGTGACAATGGTCTCCTCTCCCCTCCTGCTGTTATGTACCCCCCCTCCACCAGACATGGTACCCTTTTCTCTCCCCAACATGGTCCCTTACCTCCAACCCTCTCTTACCTAGTCTCTTCTGACATGGTCTCCTCTCCCCCCTCCCAGATGTGGTTCTCTCACCCTTCAGTACCAGGTGAGAACTCTCTACTACTTTTCTCTCCAAAAAGTTGACGTTTTCTCACCTGGTGCTCATCCCCACTGGACATACTGTAGTGCCCTCTGCCACCTTAGACATGATCTGCTGTCCCCCAACTCCCCAACACATGACCCCCCGCAATCTCTCCCTGGACATATTTCCCAGTTGAACCTTAAACACACCACATACCTCACTAGAAGACATTAGGGACCTTATTTAACAATAAGCATCTTTCTGGTGGCTATAGTGCCAGTTTTGGAGCGCTGGAATCGTTCTAGCGCCATGGTAGTTCACACCGCAGCCCTGGATACTAATTAGCTTTAATTGTTGCACTAATTATTGGACAGCCTATGTCAGCGCCTATTGGACCTGACTGCCGATTATTGCAGCTCCAGTGAGCGACACTTTTTACAGCCAGCTTTTCGGCTCTGCACAGCTTATTTATGATTGTTTTCCTCCTTGTAAAGTTTGGCGCCATATTTTTCTGGCGCTGGTCAGCGTTTCATTATTACAGTTACAAGAAATCACTGCTAGGGACAAAGGGGACAAACTTTGCAGTCCGTTTAGGCTGTTTAATTGTTGTGGTGCAAATGACTACAAATTACTAAGAAAGAGAAGCCATTAAAATCAATTGTAGTATGAAAAATGTCATTTGGCGACATCTAGGTCCTGCGTTTCCATTACTGACATGTCACAATGCAAGTTCTGTACAAATAAATGTGTGCGCTGTGTGGCTGACTCTTCATAAATAAGGCTCCAAGTTGGCCATACGGTACTTTTAGGCGAATAGCTAAACAGGGAGCAACTAATAAATTTCAAGAAGTTTATGGGGAACTAATCATTAACTGACAATGTTTGTGGACATGACATAAATGCCCCTCTGGTGATAAGCTAGATACTAGGAAGATGGGCTTGGGGTTGGAGTTGCAGAGAAGTATCTTACAGACTGTGCATTTAGATAGACATCATTTAATCTTCTATGAACCATAACTACAGATATAAGGGTTGATTCAGAGAGACATCAAAAGACTTTCGTTTTTGTGTCGATCTGTTTTTTTTTGGAAGTACGAGTGATTCTAAGCATGCATGCAAGCCTAGAAGTCTTCGGCCATTCGTATGCCAACGAGAATGTCATTTTCCAGCTTTCGTTTTCCGTTTATGTTATTCATGTTACAACGTAGGCTTTCGTTTTTGCCCTTTTTCTATCGTCTCCTCGAACGATTCATTTACGTTTCCCGTTAGATTCAGATTTTCTATTTCTATAAATAATCGTCCAGACGAAAATCGTTACGCCCTTACGCCTGTGCACTACAAACTTAACGTCTTAATGTGCTCGCCTACATATTTGGTTCACTCACTTCTGCTACAATGCTTAGCTAAATCACTTTGCGCTCAGTATATTCTTCCATTTTCCACCCCTAAAACTTACCTAAATTACTTTGCGGTCTCATTCTTCTTCCATTGGCGCACCTAAAACTTACCTAAATCACTTCGCAGTCAGGCGTAACCAACCCTTCATGAATGTATTTATAAAAGGAAATGACACAGAAACAAGTTTTTTTTTTAATCTTAAATGGCATTTTTATATTGCCTTTTTTTTTGTAAATTTTTTAAAAAAAATAGAACAACTTTGAATATTAATTTTTTTTTTTTTGGGGGGGGGGGGGTAAAATGTGTATATCAAATTTACAAACTTAAAAAAAAATAAATAACATATTAACATAACAAACTATATACACGCAGGCCCTAGAACATTATTCTTCATCTGTGGTCCCCAACGAGACGCGCAGCTCCTGCATCTCTCCCACCAACTGAAGGACCCTGGCACTCAGTTGTGCCACTCTGTTACGTGTGGTCCCTGTATAAAAACGAAAAAAGAAATTATTTGTCGCCAAATACATGTTTGCCAGCTGTGGATGGAATGTTTTTAGGTTGCAAGCTAACTCAAGAGGCCATATGTCATTATGCTAAGGAATTAATAAAAGGAAGAGGCGCTCATATTCCTCCACAAAGCCGCAAAACATGGTCAAAACCAAGCAAGCCGAGTGCAAAATGGTCCCGTAAGTGGATCGCAAATGAAACCGCTTTATAGGGCGGTGGGCCCTCGGCAATCTGCTCTCTGAATGAGACGCAAGCCCATCCCAATAACGTAAGTTATCTGAACGAACGCAAAATATCAGATTTTGATGGGAAAATGATCCGAACTAACGCAAATGATGCGATTTAGTTCCGTCCATCGATCGAAAGCGCATATACGCATTAGCGGGAACGAACATACGAATGGAAAAACGAACGAAAAAAACAAAAAAAAGGCCAAACAGACACAAAAACATACACAAACACATACAAAAGTCCAGACGTATCTGTCTCTGAATCGAGCCTATAGTACAAGTACATCAAGCAACTGCTGTGGGGCCCTAAAGCAAAATGGGACTTTCCTTCATAATTTCTTTATTTAGAAGATGCACAAAAATCTGACTAATATACCATTACATAGCAGAATAGTTGCAGTGTGTGGAATACGGTGCATCATCTGATATGATTATATTGACAAATATCGTATAACAGAGTTGAAATAAAATGGAATCAGTGTTCAGGAAAAATGTAATTTGCCCAGGCATCAGTATCGATTGCCATATACATTTTGTTATAGCAGATCTACACCCTGTTTTGCAGGACAGGATTCCCCTTGGCACCTAAACCCTTTATTTACCACCCACTAGTCAGCCAGTCAGTCAGCTATAGTATATTCAACTTGTCCATAGAGGGTCTTTGAGACACAGGGGCCAGAACCCTCAGTGTACATAGCAGCAACCAATAGGGTTAGAGGATACCATGGATGTACTGGACTAACTTTCTGTACTGTTAACAGAGCCATTGCATTTTTGCAAAAAATGATTCTTCAAAATATTAAGAAACATGGACATTTTATCAAGATTATTAGCAGTCATCTTTTCTGATTGTATAGTGCTCTTGCAGGTTAGGATTAAGGTTTTTAATACTTAGCTATGACCTACTTAGCATCATTTAGGGGGACATTAGTTGGTACCCAGTGGAGCACCCAGGGTTTTGCTTTGTGGGAGGGGGGTCTGGTATGGGCAAGGGTACATGGCCTGGGCAAGGCATGGCACTTCACGAGTAGCATACCTCTGAACTTTTCAAGATGGGAAAGAGGTGGAATGGGCTAGACACACGTATCGATTATGCAATTAAGCCACAACCCCTGATCACGCCCATACCACACATCTACCCTCACCCATTGACTCAGTTTCACGCCCAGCCCTCGTCAAAGGTAACAGGAGCAATAACTGTCAATCACTTTCACTGTCTATCTTAGGACTGATTCAACAAGAGGTGAAAAGTTACATCCGGTTGCTGAATCACTCGCAAAGTAGACAATTAAAGTGAATGGCAGTTTCTCTCCTAAAAAGTAGTAGCGTTTTCTAACCTTGTGCTTAATCGCCCCTATTGAGTATAGTCCAATATCTAATATCAATAACGTTTCAGGTATTTTGATCTATTAGCAGAGCAGAGGGAGTGGAAACTGAGAAAGCGAGTCAGACAACTAGCAAAATGTAATCAAGAACAATACCGCTAACTTCAGCTGTCTTGACTTATTACTACACATATACTCTGACAAGGATAAATGAGAACTTGCACAGAAAAAAAACACAAAATAAATTGTACCCAGAAAAATCACAGAATTTCTTTTAACTTTTCATAGCAAGAGCGGGTGAGTGATTGTAGTCTTGCTGTCAGCTGTCCATGCGGCAGATCTACCCAGACCCCACAATTAATCAGAACCCCAAACGTGACTAGGGGTGACTGCTGCACGGTTACTGGCGCTATATAAATAAACATTAATAATAATAATAATAATAATATTAATAAGCAGTAAATCATCCCACGGCAGGGGGCCGTCCATCTTGGCCAGTGTTTGGTAGAGTAGGGGGCCAGTGTCCAGGAGCCTGGACAAACACTTTAACCCCCTCAGATTAGTTACAGCTATTCATCTCTCATCATATTAAACAATAGGTATAGATGGCATTTGCTGACATTGCAGGGGACATCCCGATTTTTGTTGCCTGCATCAGACCCGACTTACCTGATCCTCGTTCCTTCAGTAAAACTGAGCCCTGCAATTGGCCAATGGCAGTCATTGGGTTCTCTCAGGACAGTTAAAGGACTCCTGAAATCTTTGCAATCAGAAATGAAAAATGGGGGTTGTAGGGGTGGTATGCACAGGGTGGATTTTGGGACCCCTGGATCACTTGAATCCCCTAAAACATCAGTTAGTCCCAAAGCAAAAATCATAGTGGAGCACCTTCTGCTGTGGAACAAAACGGTTAGTATTAGCTGTATGTGAGGTTTACAGGTAGTAGGCATGACCCTCTATGGCACAGAGGTGTAGGGCTGCTTTAAAGTAAATAGTGTACCTACTGCCTAAAGTAGACCTCGACCCCCCTGACAACTTAACCCACTTACTCCCACCACCAGTGAGCACCACATTAGAAAGTTACCTTTTTCCTGCAAAACTCTAAGATGACCTGGAAATTGCTGCACACTACTGCACAGAACACCTTCTTTTGGAGGTTGTGACTGTTGGACATGGGTGCAGCCATTTCATAGTCCCCTTGTAGACAGAGGAAAAGGGAAGTATCTACTGGATGTCAAACTCACAAATGGCAGAAGGAGGGTGAGTTAAAGCGGACCTTCACTCTGAATAAGAGTCTATCTTATATGTTTCCCACACCCTGTACATACAGATTGCTCACATTAAAAATCATTCTACCTGCATCTACTGCATGTTATGAGCCTTTAAACATCCAAGATGGCGGCTTATGGAAGCCGCCATCTTATCAGGCAGCCTGCAAACAGGAAGTGCCTCCTGACTGTGCTGCTCTGCATTCTGGGATTGCTGACCTTTTCCTGACCCCAGCTCTGCTCTGTCTGAGCAAAGCACAGCTATAACCCACCCCCCTGTACCTTATCCCACTCTCCTCTCCTCAGTAAGTGTGATGCTTCTGAGTCAAGATGGCGGCGCCCGTATCCAAAATTCCTGAACAGAGTTGCAGCCCAGTGGGGGAAAGAATAATAAGTAAGTGACTAAAAACTTAAAATATATTAATTTTAGATGCTGGGGAACTGTTTTTTAAGAGTTTGGGCTTTTCATTAAATCACGCTGAAGGTCCGGTTTAAGTGCAGTTAGTTAGGTTCCTATAGGCCAAGACACTTGGATGAAGGAGGGGCCCACCTATTCCCTATCCTTGGAATCGCCCCATAACATGCTGAGTGGCGGAACCCCCGCATAACATGCTGAGTGAAAGAATCCCTCCATAACACAGGCTGTGAGGCAAAACCACCCCCTATAACATGCTGAGTGGCAGAATCCCCCCATAACATGCTGAGTGGCAGAATCCCCCCATAACATGCTAAGTGGCAGAATCCTCCTATAACATGCTGAGTGGCAGAATCCCCCCATAACATGCTAAGTGGCAGAATCCTCCTATAACCTGCTGAGTGGCAGAATCCCCCCATAACATGCTGAGTGGCAGAATCCCCCCATAACAAGCTAAGTGGCAGAATCCCCCCATAACATGCTAAGTGGCAGAATCCTCCTATAACATGCTGAGTGGCAGAATCCCCCCATAACATGCTAAGTGGCAGAATCCTCCTATAACCTGCTGAGTGGCAGAATCCCCCCATAACATGCTGAGTGGCAGAATCCTCCTATAACCTGCTGAGTGGCAGAATCCCCCCATAACAAGCTGAGTGGCAGAATCCCCCCATAACACGCTGAGTGGCAGAATCCCACTATAACAAGCTGAGTGGCAGAACCCCCGCATAACATGCTAAGTGGCAGAATCCCCACCATAACAAGCTAAGTGGCAGAATCCCCTATAACATGCTGAGTGGCAGAATACCCCTCCATAACATGCTGAGTGGCAGAATCCCCCCATAACATGCTGAGTGGCAGAATCCCCCCATAACATGCTGAGTGGCAGAATCCCCCCATAACATGCTGAGTGGCAGAATCCCCCCATAACATGCTGAGTGGCAGAATCCCCCCATAACATACTGAGTAGCAGAATCCCTCCATAACATGCTGAGTGGCAGAATCCCCCCATAACAGGCTGAGCGGCAGAATCCCCCTATAACATGCTGAGTGGCAGAATCCCCATATAACATGCTGAGTGGCAGAATCCCCCCATAACATGCTGAGTGGCAGAATCCCCCCATAACATGCTGAGTGACAGAATCCCCCCATAACATGCTGAGTAGCAGAATCCCTCCATAACATGCTGAGTGGCAGAATCCCCCCATAACAGGCTGAGTGGCAGAATCCCCCCTTAACATGCTGAGTGACAGAATCCCCCCATAACATGCTGAGTGACAGAATCCCCCCATAACATGCTGAGTGACAGAATCCCCCCATAACATGCTGAGTGGCAGAACCCCCCATAACATGCTGAGTGGCAGAATCCCCCCATAACATGCTGAGTGGCAGAACCCCCCATAACATGCTGAGTGACAGAATCCCCCCATAACATGCTGAGTGGCAGAATCCCCCCATAACATGCTGAGTGACAGAATCCCCCCATAACATGCTGAGTGACAGAATCCCCCCATAACATGCTGAGTGGCAGAATCCCCCCATAACATGCTGAGTGGCAGAATCCCCCCATAACATGCTGAGTGACAGAATCCCCCCATAACATGCTGAGTGGCAGAATCCCCCCATAACATGCTGAGTGGCAGAACCCCCCATAACATGCTGAGTGACAGAATCCCCCCATAACATGCTGAGTGGCAGAATCCCCCCATAACATGCTGAGTGACAGAATCCCCCCATAACATGCTGAGTGACAGAATCCCCCCATAACATGCTGAGTGACAGAATCCCCCCATAACATGCTGAGTGACAGAATCCCCCCATAACATGCTGAGTGACAGAATCCCTCCATAACATGCTGAGTGACAGAATCCCCCCATAACATGCTGAGTGACAGAATCCCCCCATAACATGCTGAGTGACAGAATCCCCCCATAACATGCTGAGTGGCAGAATCCCCCCATAACATGCTGAGTGGCAGAACCCCCCATAACATGCTGAGTGGCAGAATCCCCCCATAACATGCTGAGTGGCAGAATCCCTCCATAACATGATGAGTGGCAGAATCCCCCCATAACAGGCTGAGTGGCAGAATCCCCCCATAACATGCTGAGTGGCAGAATCCCCCCATAACATGCTGAGTGGCAGAATCCTCCCATAACATGCTGAGTGGCAGAATCCCCCCATAACATGCTGAGTGGCAGAACCCCCCATAACATGCTGAGTGGCAGAATCCCCCCATAACATGCTGGGTGGCAGAATCCCCCCATAACATGCTAAGTGGCAGAATCCTCCTATAACATGCTGAGTGGCAGAATCCCCCCATAACATGCTGAGTAGCAGAATCCCCCCATAACATGCTGAGTGGCAGAATCCCCCTATAACATGCTGAGTGGCAGAATCCTCCAATAACATGCTGAGTGGCAGAATCCCCCCATAACATGCTGAGTGGCAGAATCCCCCCATAACATGCTGAGTGGCAGAATCCCCCCATAACATGCTGAGTGGCAGAATCCCCCCATAACATGCTGAGTGGCAGAATCCCCCCATAACATGCTGAGTGACAGACACCCCCATAACATGCTGAGTGGCAGAATCCCCCTATAACATGCTGAGTGGCAGAATCCTCCAATAACATGCTGAGTGGCAGAATCCCCCCATAACATGCTGAGTGGCAGAATCCCCCCATAACATGCTGAGTGGCAGAATCCCCCCATAACATGCTGAGTGGCAGAATCCCCCTATAACATGCTGAGTGGCAGAATCCTCCAATAACATGCTGAGTGGCAGAATCCCCCCATAACATGCTGAGTGGCAGAATCCCCCCATAACATGCTGAGTGGCAGAATCCCCCCATAACATGCTGAGTGGCAGAATCCCCCCATAACATGCTGAGTGGCAGAATCCCCCCATAACATGCTGAGTGACAGACACCCCCATAACATGCTGAGTGGCAGAATCCCCCTATAACATGCTGAGTGACAGACATCCCCATAACAGGCTGAGTGGCAGAATCCCCCCATAACACGCTGAGTGACAGAACTCCCCCATAACACGCTGAGTGGCAGAATCCCCCCATAACAAGCTGAGTGACAGAATTCCCCCCATAACATGCTGAGTGGCAGAATCCCCCCATAACACGCTGAGTGGCAGAATCCCCCCATAACACGCTGAGTGACAGAACCCCCCCATAACACGCTGAGTGGCAGAATCCCCCCATAACACGCTGAGTGGCAGAATCCCCCCATAACATGCTGAGTGGCAGAATCCCCCCATAACATGCTGAGTGGCAGAATCCCCCCATAACATGCTGAGTGGCAGAATCCCCCTGATAACATGCTGAGTGGCAGAACCCCCCATAACATGCTGAGTGGCAGAATACCCCCATAACATGCTGAGTGGCAGACACCCCCATAACACGCTGAGTGGCAGAACCCCCATAACATGCTGAGTGGCAGAATCCCCCCATAACATGCTGAGTGGCAGAATCCCCCCATAACATGCTGAGTGGCAGAATCCCCCCATAACATGCTGAGTGGCAGAATCCCCCCATAACATGCTGAGTGGCAGAATCCCCCCATAACATGCTGAGTGGCAGAATCCTCCAATAACATGCTGAGTGGCAGACTCCCCCCATAACATGCTGAGTGGCAGAATCCCCCCATAACATGCTGAGTGGCAGAATCCCCCCATAACATGCTGAGTGGCAGAATCCCCCCATAACATGCTGAGTGGCAGAATCCCCCCATAACATGCTGAGTGTCAGAATCCCCCCCATAACATGCTGAGTGGCAGAATCCCTCCATAACATGCTGAGTGGCAGAATCCCTCCATAACATGCTGAGTGGCAGAATCCCCCCATAACATGCTGAGTGGCAGAATCCCCCCATAACATGCTGAGTGTCAGAATCCCCCCCATAACATGCTGAGTGGCAGAATCCCTCCATAACATGCTGAGTGGCAGAATCCCTCCATAACATGCTGAGTGGCAGAATCCCCCCCATAACATGCCGAGTGGCAGAATCCCTCCATAACATGCTGAGTGGCAGAAGCCTCTAAGTTAGCATCATGTGCTGGAACTTCTAGCGCCATTGTAGTCCACAGCAGCACAACACCAGAAAAGTCAAAAATTCTGGCATTCCAAAACTGGCGCTATAGCCCCCAGATAGATGCTAAATGGCGCCCTTCATAAATAAGGACCAATATTAATTAAAACAGGAGTCCCAACAATTTCTTTTTGTCAAGTACTAATTTCCATTTACTAATTATCTTAAGTACCCCCTGGATGGTACAGGTGGGTTGTCAGTCTCTGTGTTAAAATACAGAGTAGGTAAAAAAGTATGGTACAAAAATAAAACATACTAAGGATGGACTGCTATAATGAACTTACTTCACAAATCTGATATAACATAAAAGTGTAGCAATTTTCCTTTGGCAGCACTAAGAAAGTTCGCCATTTCTTTAATGCTCACTAGAAATGCTGTTGAGAGACAAATTTGTATCTAATTTGCTAAAAAAAAGCACATGCCAACATCACAAAGAGGTTGAAACATAAGGAGACTGGCCGCTTATACAAGGGATAAAAGATCGGATGGCCATCTGTCAATGACAAAATATTGGAAAACATTTGTCCGACTTACCTATCTAATTTCCAGGACATCAACATATCGAGCTAGCAGAAAACCTTAAGGGAAATGGCATTTTTGTTACGCCAAAAGGATATCCTTAAGATGTTGAGCTGATTTACTTTTTTTTGGTAAATGTGTGTTTTATGGAAGCAGTTTTCACTACCCGGAATCTGGAAAACAGAGATAGAAAAGAAAGGAGACAAGAAAGAAAAAAGGAGGAGGAAAATAAAATAAGGGGTGGGGAGAGATGGGAAGGAGTTGATGGAGGAGGGCAAGACTAGGGTATGAGACAATAGGGAGGGTTTATATGCGAGTATGTGGGGCTCACCTAGGCAATGGTGTCCCCTTCATGGTCTCTCTTATATGTTGCTCGCTCCCGGTAATCAAAAAATGACCAGGGATCTGTCCAGATTTGTTGCTGCATAGTTGTCAGTCCTGGGAGTCCATTTCTTCTGAGATCAAGAAGTCAGTGCTGATAGCCACCATTTTCTTATGGCACATAATACATTCCACTCTTAATCGAGTTCGGCATTGGACTTCCAGTGTTTTGCTGTTTGTTTAGTCGACGTGAATATGAAGCACAGTTTTCAATGGTGTTTATTGCACCGCTTGTTATTGCAAGGCTTCACTTGCTACTTTAGATATTGAATTCCAAGAACTGTATATATACTTTGAAAGACTGGTGATCATGTTCGGCCTTTGGGGTGTGTGAGGTGTGCCATTGCACAGAGCGCCATGGTCAGGGGGGCGCCATGGTCACTAAGCACTAAGCTGCCCACCCGCTGGCTCAGCTGCTGGGGGTGCATGGTTAGTTGGGTCAGAAGGGAGGGGTGCCATGCTAACTAACCTCTGTTCTGCTCTTAAAAGTGGACCAAATTGGCTAATTCTCTATCCTGGGGCATTCACTGTGTTAAACCCCCTGGGATCACCAGGCATACCCACCTTGCAAGCAATCCCATGGCACATACAATACGCAGGCTTTCAGCCAATCAGCATTCTATGTTGTATGTATTAATGCAGGGTATAGGACTCTTTTTGTCCACAGATCCAGGCTATAGAGAGCCGGCAGGAGCTGGCAGCAGATTCCTCCAGTGTGGCAGTACATTCCCCGGAGATGTGGCCTGTGCTTGCACCATAGGATTTATACCAGCGATCCCAGGTGGTTTTACACATTGGGATGACACACAGATAGGGAATCAGTCGGCAAAAACAGCTTTTAGTCCACTTCAAAATTGACTGCTAGTCTTCTTGCCCCTAGCATCATACCTGATACTTGATGGACTCCCCCACTTCTGTATTATCTCCCCACCGTCTGCCAGTTCACCACCCCACATGGGTGGTCACATGGGGCATAGAAACTGGCAGCAAATGGGTATTGGGTACCTCTGCCTAACATCAGGCTTGATGCTAGGTTATGTGGAGGAGGCTTCTGGGGAACCATGTGGGGCAGTAGGCCGCTAGAGAGGAAGCGTAGACGAAGTTGGGGGGCACCATCGTCTCATCTCACACAGACAGGGGTGGAGTGGGGTGAAAAAACAACAGGGGCTTTTTGGGGCACACCAGCCCTGCTGTACTGTACTCGGTAAAAGGTGTGAAAGCAGCCACATTCCCTGCAGCGCGCGCCCTCCCTGAATGGCCAGGGGCAGGGGTACACTCACAGCCGGAAGATGCAGAGATGCGGCCACCAAATATTGACATCTTTCAGGGAGCCAGGAAGCAGGTGAGCATAGCGGTGCCCTGGGGGGTTTACACAGCAGGGCATCCTGATCTGGGAAGGCTAGTGGCTGGCTCTGGAATATTTTAGTGACTGAGTTTTGTTCTCTTCTGGTCAGATACAGAATCCAAGAAGCCTGGCAGCACATATTTGAGAAGGCTGAAAATCTTTGCAGTGGTCACAATGCCCGATTTTACATTTAGGCTGCCACCATGGGACCCCCCTCAGCATGTGTGTTGGCAGTATGAGGGATGAGCACATACACAGCAGAAGCAGCAGCAGTGAGCACATACATCAGCTTACCAAGCCCCTGATGCTTTGAATCATCTCTGACAGCAGTGCAGCCGCTCTGACCTCCAGATCTTCTTTCCACCTCACCTGTGCTGACTCCCGCCTTAGCAGAGTGACCCCACCATTTACCCCACCCAGTGTAAGCTCTGCCCTCCTCCCCAGCCCGTATCTGTGCAATATACTGGGCTGCTGCTCAATTCCACGCTGCCAGTGCACACACGCTCTACTCTTACCAGACGCTCTTTGGCTAGAACCCCTGCCCTGCATCTATATTTTGTCTGTGTGCCTGCCCGCTGCAGCACCAATCTGCCATTGTCCTTCTGCATCCGAATCGGCAAGATCTGGGTCGAATCTGGCTTCAGCACGGATACCTCAAAAATTTAAAAACACCAGGGATTGTATCAGGACACATGAAAGACAGGACACATGTTTTGCATGGCCCAAATCACAAGTTTTCAGCACAACACAAAAGTGCATAAAAACATCCAAAAACAATTGCAAACAACCCAGGGATCCTGTGGCACATGCACCAACCAATTTAAAAAAAAAATAAATGACAAAAAGTGGCATAAGTAATTATAACCATTCCACATTATAACCATCCCACGCAGGCCACATAATGCAGGGTGAGCGCCTGGTCTTATCTGCGCTATAGGGAACTCAGTGCCAACAATCATCCCATTTCTGGCACTGTTGATAGATGGGAAACTACCTGGCACTATCCTAGGTGCTCTGGCTTGATAAATACACTTTTTGCTCTGGGACCTGACATTCACCTGATGTTCATCTGGAACTATGTGGCTTCGCGTTTATTAAATAAACCCCTTAGAGTTTCACTTTAGGTTAGACGGAGGTGTTTTTTAAACAACTTTTTTTTGCAAAATCCAAGGGGTAGTGCAGCAACAGGTACATAAAGTGCACTAGGCTTTTTTTTGGAGAGAATGAGGGTTCTGATTTTTTTGACTGTTTATCTAGATTGAAATTCAGAACCAGGTGTAAAATGTGCTCCTCCATTTCATTTTTCACCGGGATTATGCCCGGACCAGGCATTAGACTAATATGATCACTTACAGTTATTAGAGTTTACGAGTATGAGTTTTGTGTGTCTGAATTTAAAAAAAGTTTCCGTGACTCTTCAGTTTAGCTATGGCATTTAGATTACGCACCTGTATAAAATCTCCACTGTTTGCACGTTAGGCATGTTTTAACATCTGTACCCCTTAATGCCCTATCATATGGGCTGAGCTAAGCACTGCAGGAGAGGACCACTTTTTTGGTGAGGGACATCTGTGCCATCTACACACTTCCCAACTTTCTGTGCCATTCTGCCCCTAAATTGCTAAAATTGACCAACACCAGCTACTTGACTCTATACTAGTATTTAAAGTGGAACAAAAGCCTGGATTTTGACTATCCCAGGTCTCGTTCCATGCCCTGTGGGCATTCTGATCTGGGATGCTCCACTGTGTGAACCCCCATCCAGATCATCCAGAAAAACTCACCTTTCCCCGGTGTGGTATAAATAGAGAATAGACAGTCCAGGGATATAAAATAGTTAAGAATTAATGGTTATTGGCTCCCTCAAACCATAATTAGCACAATTAGGCACACAAAAGGCTGAACCGTGGTTTTAAGCATACAACATGGCTGCTGAACAAAATAGCCCAGTTGTTCTGTAATTAACCTTGTTGTTTGTGAGAATTTATTCTGAAAACAAGTTTTCCACAGTTCTTGTTATTCTGCTACTTGTTCAGTTCTTGCTTAGTCTCTGCACACAGCATTTCACATGGAAATATTAGGCATGAAGCCATCTGAGCTTGGTAAATTTCCACTATATTCCAGCACGTTCTGGAGTCTCCTTGGTTGATGGGAGCATGGCCACATCCCATTACCAAAGGAAAGTATAATTGCCACCCACAACGAGTTTGGTGAACGCCTTCTTGTAGTCCCCGATAGGACACTGTTGACTGTGTTGGAACCTCCCACACAAGGGCGAAGCTAATCACCTCCCTGTCATTACATTCGCGTTATGGGGATGATGGTGAAGGTGCATCATTGCTGGCGTTGTGATGTTTTGTGATTCCAGGTGAGACCTCTTTCTTCCTCTTATAACTATAGTACAGAATTCAGTGATAATAAGCTGCATTAATGTTTATGGTGTTATATCTGAATGTTTAACCTTCATAATATCAATTCTCAAGAGTGTGCTATACAATTATGTGCTTAATATAATTAAGCTTGTTATTCAATAACTTCTTAAAGCTGTAAAGCTGATATTTTATCATTTGGCAATACACCTGGTTCTACAGCACATGCACAGGTTCTCGTCCAATCAGAGCCGTTTGCCATGCATAAGTTCCCCAAACATCTCTGTTGATGGTAATGGGGACCGCAGGCGGCCTATCTGAATGGCTGGGGGAGGGATTGTATGCACAGCCAAAAGATGCCGGGGATGCGGCTGCCCCTTAATAAATAACCTGTCCCTGAGATGGGACATTGCGACAGGTGAGGGGCATCATTTTGACAATCAGGCAAGGATACATTTAGCAATATTTAGAAACAGCACAATGTAGAGGACTCAACAATTTTCTTTCATTTGATTTGCATAGAGATGCTTTTCATGGGCAATAATATTATAACTGACTATAGGTCCCCTTTAATATACATATGATTATGGGGCTAAAATGGCAAGAGACTAGGCAAATAAGTGATCATTTTGATGCAGTTGTCTGACTAGAGCAGGGAAACCAAAATGATCTTTACTTAAACCGGACCAACACCCATTTTTTTAACAGGTGTTGGTCCCGCAGTCAGCTAATCAAAACAAGCTTGGAAGATGCCGGCCACTGGAACTACCCACCCCCATGACCACCCACTCCGTTCCCGGCACTGGCTCATAGTGAAGCTTAGTATTTCGGGCATTCTGGGGGGGTTATTTGCGGGGGGGGGGGGGGCTCATACTGAATGCCCTCCCAGAACTTGTTTTGATCAGCTGACTGCGGGTCCAAAACGGGTGTTGGTCTGGTTTAACTGAAGCCAGCAGGGTCCCTGGGTGCACACCTGAGGACTCAATGAATATTTGGAGGGAAGGGGAGTGCAACGCCCATCTTTCTCATCCTCACACCCTGCTAGGGAACAGAGAGACCCCTTAACAGGGTGATGATTTTAAAAGCCAAAGGGACCAAGGAAAGGTGTTTTTCAGTGATGACCACATTTTATATAATAACTATGGCCAGTGATGCCCTAAATACACCTTCCCGTGATTTCATGCTGCAGGCTTCCCAGTCCCTGAGGGATGCCAGACTGTAACCCCTCGTTCTCACCTTTACTCTATCTTAAAACCTGAAGAGCAGTCGGACAGAAGAAAGGAAATGAGAGGCTGGTAGCAGAACACTGAAGAAAGCAAGAAGACACAGAAGAAAAAATTGCAATCAGCAGAAGATAGAAAACACTATGGCTTGAAAAATATTATTTTTGTATTATTAAATATCTAAAAGTGGTAACGCTTCATTCAGATAAATATATTTTGTGTTTTCATCTTTACATTTCATACTTCTGAATGTGTAAGGACTTGGAGGGACGGCCATTTTTGTGAAACATTTTCCAGAGCACCTACCCAATGCTGAAGGACATACAGGCTTGTATCAGCATGACCAGGGGACCATTGCCAGGCTGCTGAGCCCTGGCGTTATCAGTCTCTATGTTTGGCATTCTGGAACCCCTGGGAGGGGTATCCAAGGCTAATTTTTATGTTTGTTTTAAAAACATAAAAAACAAAAAGGTAGAAACTTTAGTAGTAGTAGTAAAAAGAACCCTTGACATAGCACAGACTTTTCAATGTATAAAATAATTAGACATTGCATGTCATCATTCATTTTAGGCCAACACTAACATAAAATGAACGAAACGATTGCACACTGTCCAAAATATTATACTTGTGATTGTACACCCCCATCGTATGCCAGTATGTCTTTAAATCACATGTTAGTGAGTGTATTTTTATGATGTTTACTTAATTAATATGCTAGTCTGACTCTTGGAAATGCTTTGTATTTTTAGCCAAGGAGGTTAGTAGCAAAAAAATGGAATTTGCTCCATCCAGTGGTAGGTAAAAGTAATGCGATATATATATATATATATATATATATATATATATATATATATATAAACAATAACTTATCAAGGCCAACAATCAGTTTTTTAGATTCAGACCAAAGTTAATTAGTTTGCAACTGATTAGTGGACAAACCCAATGGCCTGTCTCCTGGACCAGCATGCGCTGGAATAATTCTTTGTGGGTGTGTTTATATATGTTTTTTACCTTCATGAAAAGCTGTGGGTAGATATTAGAGATATTAGAGTACAGCCCGCCCTCCACATTCGCAAGTCCGGTATTCACCATTTCAGTTACTTGCGAATGCTTTGGAGGGGGATTTTAAAAATACCATTTTGTGAATACTCACCTGTAAAATGGGTATTATAAGTATGTAACACACTCCGCTTCAAACATTAATAATTACACTTGGGTTAACCCACCTGTAGGTGGCGACGTTGCAGAGAAGTCTTGAAAAACGAGCCCCTCCCGGTCTATACATACCTCCCACTTATCTCCCAGTTTTCAAACAGCAGTAAAGACAAGGTACCAGAAAAAAACCATAGGTAACCCTCAAACTGAAACGAAGCTTCACCATATAAAGATCCAGGATACCAAAAAGGGCGGGTGAAGCGGGGTGTGCGACATACTTATAATACCCATTTTACAGGTGAGTATTCACAAAATGGTATTATTCTAAGTATGTCACACACCCCGCTTCAAACATTAATAATTACACTTGGGACATCCAAAAGCAGTGTCCAGAAAGGGCGGGTATCCAACAAGGCAATAATGCAAAACTCAAACCACTGCAGCCTGCAGAACCTTGCGGCCAAACACAGCATCCGCTGAAGCCCGCACGTCAACCTTATAAAACTTGGAAAAAGTGTGAACAGAAGACCAAGTAGCAGCCTTACAAACTTGCTCAACAGAAGCCTGGTGCTGAAAAGCCCAAGACGCCCCAACAGCACGAGTAGAATGAGCAGTGATACGAAAAGGGGGAACCTTCCCCTTGGCAGAATAGGCCCCAACAACAGCCTGACGAATCCATTTACTAATGGAAGACTTAGCCGGAGCCAAACCCTTCCTGGGCCCACAGGGCACCACGAAAAAAGCATCAGTCTTATGAAAAGGAGATGTAGTAAGCAAATAGTACTTCACACAGCGTACCACATCCAAACAGTGCAAAACCCTCTCCTTGTCATTCTTAGGACACAAGGAAGGAAGAACAATGTCCTGGTTAAGATGAAAAGCAGAGACCACCTTTGGAAGAAAGTCCGGTTTGAAGCGGAAAACCACTTTGTCCTGATGCCTCTCAAAGTAAGGAGCCTGAATCAACAAGGCCGCCAACTCCGAAACGTGCTGAACAGAAGTGATGGCCACCAAAAAGGCAACCTTCTGATTCAAAGTAGAAAGAGCAATATCCTGCAAAGGCTCAAAAGGAGAAGCCTGAAGAGCAGAGAGAACCAAATTCAAATCCCAAACAGGGAGCAAAGGCTTCCTAGGAGGCCGCAAATGCGAGACCCCCTGGAAAAAAGTCTTGACCAAAGGATGAAGCGCAAAAGACTTTTTGAAAAAAGACAGACAAGGCAGAAACCTGCCCCTTCAAAGTACTCAGCTGGAGCCCAGAGTCCAGCCCCGATTGAAGAAATTCCAAAATCCTGGAAACAGAAAAGACCCGACAGGGCAAAGATCTAGCCTCACACCAATCAATATAAGATCTCCAAGTCCTAAAGTAGATGGTAGAAGAAGACCTCTTCCTGGCGTTAATAAGAGTCTGAATTACAGAATCCGAAAGATTTCAGCAGCCAGGCCGTCAAAGCCAGCGTTGGTAAATTGGGGTAACGCAGTTGACCCTGTGTGAGAAGATCCAGCCGAAGAGGCAGATCGAACTGATCCACCGCCAGGCGAACGATGTCTGCGAACCACACCCGCCTTGGCCTACTTGGAACCACGAGAATGGCGGGAACCCATTCCAGGGCCAGCTTTCGCAACACCTTGCCTAGCATGGGGATCGGAGGAAACAGATAAAGGAACCCCAGCTCAGAGACATGGCATCCACCGCCAGAACCAGAGGATCCTGAGAGAGTGACACGAATATCGGGAGCTTGTAATTGTAATTGTGACGAGAGGCAAACAGATCCACCTCCGGCGTCCCCCACCGGAGACAAAGAGACCGAAACACCTGGGGATCGAGAGACCATTCCCCCCGGTGAGAAGAGCACCTGCTCAGAAAGTCCGCCTCCGTGTTTTCCACTCCTGGAATGTACACTGCCGAGATGCAAGGGACATGAGTCTCCGCCCAGGCTAGGATCAGAGACACCTCTCTGAGGGCACTCAGACTGCGAGTCCCTCCCTGGTGATTGATGTAAGCAACCGCCGTCCGATTGTCCGACCAAACCTGAACCGACAAGCCCTGTAAATGCTGTGTCAAATGAGACAGAACCAACCTGATGGCTCTCAACTCCAGAACGTTGATGGGCAAGTGGGCCTCCTGAGGACCCCACCGCCCCCGGAACTGAAGATCCTTCCAGAAACCTCCCCATCCCGACAAACTGGCGTCCGTGGTGACAGTTTCCCAAAGAGGCGTCAGAAAAGACCTGCCCCTCAAGAGATTGTCCGAGACCATCCACCACTGGAGAGACTGCCGAACCCGGGAGGACATCCGGAAGGGCCAATCCAACAATCGCGGTCGCCGGTCCCAAGACGCCAACAGATGAATCTGAAGCGTCCTCGTGTGAAACTGAGCAAAGGGAACTGCCTTGAAGGAAGCTACCATCAACCCCACCAGTCTCATCCCTAGCCGGATGGACGGGCAAGGATTGGAAAGAAGAAGCTGCGCCAATTCCTGCAGCTCTGTGTTGGCAAGAATCCAAGGACATCCCCAGGAAGGACACCACCCTAGCCGGAGCGAGAGAGGACTTGGGATAGTTGATCACCCAGCCGAAACTCTCCAGAGTGGATACCACCGTCCTGGTGTCCATCTCCGCTTGACTGAAGGAAGGAGCCATGATGAGAAGATCGTCCAAATAATGCACAATGCGAATCCCCTGAGCTCTGAGAAGGGCCATCACGCCCGCCAACACCTTGGTGAACACTCTTGGAGCCGAGGTAAGGCCGAACGGAAGAGCCACAAATTGAAAATGCCGATCTTCCACCACAAAGCGAAGAAACCTTTGGTGAGCCGGAAAGATAGGAATATGAAGGTAGGCATCGTTAATGTCTATGGATGTCATGAAGTCCCCCTGCCGAAGAGAATTGATGTCAGAGCGCAGAGCTTCCATACGAAACTTCCGGGGAGGAATAAACACGCTGAGGAACTTCAGATCCAGGATGGGACGAACCGACCCGTCCTTCTTGGGCACTGTGAAGAGATTGGAATAATACCCGCGGCCCACCTCCGAGGGAGGGACCGGGCAGATGACTGCCATTTCCAGAAGATTCCTCACCGCCGCCAGGAGCCCCTGCGTGGCCAAAGGATCTGAGGGTACACGAGACCTGAAAAATCTTAGAGGAGGTCGGGACTCGAACTCCAGCTTGTAACCGGCCGACACCACTTCCCGGATCCACCTGTCCGAGACCGCCTGGTCCCACACCCGGGAGAAGTGTCGCAACTGTCCCCCCACCCGCAAGGATGAGGGCGCCCCCTCATTGCTGAGCGGGCTTGGCAGCGGGTTTGGGTTTGGCACCCCAGGAGTGACCGGGACGGCCACGGCCTCTACCCCTGGAGGCCGAAAAGACCGCACCTCTGCCAGCTCTGGCTCCCCGAAAGGAGGGATTAAAAGAGGCAGCCCCCCGAAAGGAACGACTAAGTTTCTTGCGCTGAGTTACCTTACCTCCCATGGCAACCGAATCCAATTTCTCACCAAACAGGCGCAAACCCAAAAAGGGAAGAGCCGTAAGCGACTTCTTAGAATTAAAATCAGTAGTCCATTGCCGCAACCACACCGACCGTCGGATAGCCACCAACAAGGCCGTGGTCCTGCCACACATCACCATGGCGTCATCCTGAGCGGCTAGGACAAACGAAACAAAGGACTCACAACGTTTGAGAGCAACAAACTCATCACAAGTAGGATCAAGGTCCGCAAACAAATCCCTGACCTAACCGCCAACAACTAAAGTGCCGAAGCACAAACAGGCCTCAAAGCCGAACCCGCACAGGCAAAACCGCGGTGAGCCAGCTGGTCAATCCGGCGATCTTCGCCATCCTTAAGGGTAGTAGTGTCAGGAGAATGCAACACAGCCGTGTTAGATAGCCCCAAAACCGGGGCATCAACCTCGGGAGGAAACGCTTCATCAAGTCCGCCTGAAAAGGATACTTCTTATCCCAACTAAGCGGAACACCAACAAGACGCGTAGGCTGCTCCCATTCTTTCAGGACGACATTCTCAAAATGTCGTTGACTGGGAAACTCCAAACGCAGCTTGGCCACATCAAACAACTCACCCTTTGGCGGTGGAGCCGCCACGGGAGGGTCTAAAGCTAAAACTTCAAACATTTGAGCCAATATTGAAGGGGTGTCAAAGACCATCCCCGCCGCCTGGTCACCCTCAGCACCAAACAACTGCTGGACCTCAAGGTCGTCCGATTCCTCAGAATCTCCCCCTCTTCAGACCAGTCCAATGCCTCAAAAACATCAACATCTGGGTCCGGCGGAGTTGGGGACAAGTGTTTCCGCTTAGCCGGAGCCTTCTGAGCAACCACAGCAGAAACCTTTTCTCAAGGCTGGCCAACGGGCACATACCTTGGATTGCGAATCCCCACCCATGACAACATCACACGGGGTCCGGAACAGGCGGGGAGGAGTAGGAGATGACACGGGCGGCGAGGGCCCAGAAACCGGAGTGCCGGACTGGCGCTCAATGTTCCGCTGCGCACATGGAATGCAAATAATGACATCATCCCCCGGGAGCAGAGCCCCACAACCCCCACACAGCCTAGATTGCCGCCGAAGGGCCGTTTCCGGTATCCTTGGAAGCCTCCATATGGTGAAATTGTGGTATTCGCAATTACCCAGGGATTTACGCCGTATGCAACCCGGGATGCCCCCTTAATGTCCCAGTAGTGGGAGGATTTGCAATTTAAAATATATATATATAATCTTTGTAATGGACAAAACCCCACTAGCCAGGTATCTAAGACCGGGAGACCCCTTCAGCACGGGATCCCAGGATCTGCAACGGAAAGGACAACAGTCACTCCAAGGCAAATAACAAACAAGCATGCATCAGTACGTGAATAAATTGCAAGTACAAGCACAGGCAAGATACACAGTAAAATATAAAGACATATATATATATATATATATATATATATATATATATATATATATATATACATATATCTGTGTATACACACAAGGGCAAGGGACCCAGCTGCAGTACAGCTGATTAGTAAAGATGACACGGACGGCACCCAGAAAACCCCAATCCTTGAGGGATTACTGTCAGCCGCGTCCTGACATAATAAGCCAGCTCTAATGTCTCAGTAAAAAAGCAGAATTACCCGCAATGAAAACATACCACCTTAACTAAAAAACACAGACTATCTTAAAAAGCCGATCTGTAAAATGGCGGCGCAGAAGACAGCCGCAGCAGCAACCGACCATCCACGGCCAGAAACGAGGAGGAAGGAAGAGGAAGAAGGGCGGGCCCACCCCACCCAAGCGTGGCAAGCGCTCCGGCCCCGCCCCCCCTCCAAGCATCAGCACAGCGCGGGCCACGCGAGACGTGGCCCCGCCCCCCTCCTCCTGCCGGAGTACAAGCCTTACTCAGCAGGCGCCTAAAGACATGGCGCCCGCTCCTCAGCCAGAGCCCCGCACAAACAAGGGACCCGGTCAGACAGGCGGGCCGCGCCAGCCGCAGTAAAAGCAATCAGACACATACATGAGGTGGAGACAAATAACATGTACCAAGCATACAGACACAGCCCCCCCCCCCCTTACTAGCGCAGGGAGAAGGGAACCAAGCGGGACACAGGGCAAATACCCATAGGGGGCAACGGGACGGGGCATCCCAAATCCGGATCACCAGGCCGGATAACCGCGTTGCCCCATAGTATGGGGTCTAGCGGAGGAGCAAGCTCCTAGGCACCTTAGGGCGCCGTCTACCCTTGCCCGGCCGGCAGCCTAAGCTGGGAGGCTACACAATGAATTAAGGGGCAAATAAAATAAATAGACCAGAATAGGCAGAAATAGACCAGAATAGGCAGAAATAGACCAGAATAGGCAGAAATAGACCAGAAGGGGGGCCGGGGTGTTACCCCGGCTACCTGCAAGCAGGAGACTTCATTCTTCTGTCTTGTCACCATCTTGCAGAGAAGAACACTGGGAGATAAGTGGGAGGTCCCAGGTATGTATAGACCGGGAGGGGCTCGTTTTTCAAGACTTCTCTGCAACATCGCCACCTACAGGTGGGTTAACCCAAGTGTAATTATTGTTTGAAGCGGGGTGTGTGACATACTTAGAATAAGCAAAAAATCCTTACCTCACCTGGACCCAGCGCCATTCATCCCCTGGACACGGGCTGTGTCCTCACAGAGCGGCATTCCCTGCACTCTGCACGCTCCTGTCTGCCCATTAAAGTGAATGGACAGGTAGGTGGAGCCATGCCCAGTGCAGGAAATGCTGCTCTGTGCATTTCTCCCAAGATATTGGTGCCCAGGACTCAAACTGCCGAGGGCCCAGCGCTGGATCTGTTACAGTTTTCTATAGACTGGCTGAGAGGAGACGCAGTTAGTCAAAACTGTCACCCCAGGTTTGGATCTTTGGACAGGAAGTACCACTCTTGGACCGCTTTCCTGTACAGTTTATTCTCCAGGAAGACACCAGGGCCAACCATGTTGCTTTGCAGGGACCAGACTGGGCATCAAGAATTTGAGACCACTACAGCCATAGTGTCAAAGTGCTTTCAATGTAAACCTATTTTCCACACACCATACTTCTTAGAGCATTCCAAGGTAAGATTTTGTGCTTTAGCGGGTAGTACAGCGTGGAAGTCAGAGGGTTTAGCTGTGCTTTAAAGATGGTCAAGTGGTTGTTGTGGATAACTATGCTAAGACAAATGCATCTATTCATATATGCCCAGTGGGGTGGCTGCAGAATATAGGCTAAATGTAAAAAAATTCATACTGAGCCTCTGCACCCAGAGGAGCAAAAGGCTGGGGAAGGGCTTATTTTGGCAGAGGTTTCTCAGTTTCCCAGAATACAGTTTAAGAATAAGAACGGAATGTCCTTAATGGAGAAACAACATCACAGAGGCAAGTCACATTTTAGAATGTCAACAATAATAGGCCCTATATATTTAGGATAAAATAAGTGGTATTCAATGTCACCCACTTGACTCTGTGCCATTAGCTTTTGTACTGGAGGCCTATCCTGGAAAGTACTAGCTGTTTCCTCTTGGCACCTGAGGAGTTTGAAGTTGTCTGTCCCTGCACAGCGTCATACTGTGAATAGAGATCAGCAGTGAACTATACTGGGCCCGGACAGCCCTGACATTCAGTTTCTTAATTTTAGTGCTGAAATTGTGATTATTATATTGCTTACCAATATTCAACCTATTTCTACCTTGGTGGAATAAAGTTCTGGATGAATGATGCAATGTGCTTCCCAGCCCAAAGTTATAGCTTTGTATATGGCCACTCTTAATGGTACCTCATTCCTTGCTACCAGGAAATGCACTGGAACTTGGCAACATCCTGCTGCTTTACCTTCATCATTGCATGTATTAATATTTTATTTCTGACTCTAATATTTTAAAGCATGCCCTCTGTATGTATATATTATATTATATGGTGACGGGGAGCAAGAAACACCTCGCCCAGCCAACCATGCCCACCAGAAATTGCCCCTGCCCTTCCAATGGCCAGTCTACTCCTGCAGTTATTTAGGGAGAACTGCAGAAAAAGAGAACTGTAGATTAGTGCCGATGTTAGCAAAGAATAGACTTGTCAAAGTGACAGGGCCCTGGTATGGTTAAATGGGGCTCTGTCTTTTACCTCCATTGCAACTAGACAACTGAAGGCTGAAACATCAGACTGAGACAAATGCTTCTATTCTCTAAATAATGCCAAGTGAGCATAAATTAGATACAATGGGTTCCAGTGCACTCACACCCCCTGCACCCTTTATAGTTGCACCCATTCTCTTCATCCTTCATCTTCATCAAGCACTTTATATCTAAAAAATGTTAGCAGTGTGTTAGTAAGGCAGAATCAGCTTGCTACTCCCCTGTTTAGAGTATGGCCGCAGATCATGTATGATATGTGGCCCTCAGGTAAACACATGAAACGCATAATCCTAGTAGAGTATTCAGTTGATTAGCAACTGTCAGAGCATTGTTTCTCCCTTTAGCTAAGATGGTTGAACCCCTCAAGATATATCTTCTGCCAGGTAATATCTAAGCCCATGAGGTACAAGGGCTCTAGACCACCTGATCCCACTGAATACCTGTGGACACAGAGCTTAGGAGATACTCTTTCCTCATGGAGAATAGCTGCTCAATGCAGTCCTGCACACCTCGTATTTGAGGTATGGGGTCTGCTTGCTTGCAACTGTTTTCTTTCCCAGGGAAAGGATTGTGTTCCACTAGGAGAAGTTAGCATCTCTCTAATCTAGGTCTCACTGATGGTAAGAGGGGGTAGGTTAGTATAGTGCTCTTGTGTCTGGCACAGAGCTCAGTTGTTTCATCCAAAGGTTTATGTTATTTTGCTTTAATTGGAAACTCCCAGTGAAACAAGACAAAGATGTCCTTACAAACATTTGTTCCAGAAAGTGGTGTTTAATGGTTTCATTGTACTTTGTGCTGAGAGAATACAATGTATGTTTATGTGGGCAATGCTTTGGTCTTAAATGATTGTCTTAAAGTTAGAAAATTCCACGAGCTTTCAAACACAGTCCCCTCTAGTCTCTTTCCAAATTGGTTACAGCCTAGGGCTAGGCCATACTGGTCTCATGCTTGATGAGCTCCACACCCCCATGCTCGAAGGTAGCGGCGCCTGATGCTGAGGTACAGATACATCACGAGGAGACACATGCTGGTTATAAAATAGAGAATAATACACAGGCTGATGTCTAACCGGGAAAAGCCAGATTCCAGCATCTTTACCCAGCGGCCCTTCCAGTTGACGTTTCCATCCTCTACCACCACTCCCATAAGATATTTGTCAACTCCCCTCTTGATCAGTCGTTTCTTCACTTCTTCCTCATCGAACTCAGAGTCAGGTGGATCCATTAATATCCTTGGATGAAGAGCACGTTTATGGAACTGGGAATTGGAGTCCTGCAATGTCCTTCCTTGGAAATAACGGTTTTCATAAGCATCCAGGTCCAAAATCTTTTCTTCTTCTCCCTGGGAAGCTTTGTTGGATTTCATCTTTATAAACGTAGGCCTATGTCGTGACACTTGGCTTTCTTTAGTTTTCTGAGGCAAGTCCTTTTTTTCTTCTCCTTCAGACTTATTGGGTGGCTGTGTAGGGATGGCTGGTGGCTCCTGCTCCTTCTCCACATCTTCTAAATCTCTTTCCTTTCTTTCAGTGCTTGAGCTTGCACCTTCCCGTTGCTTTTTTAATAGTTCCTCTTCATCTTCCAAGTACTCATAGGAAATTTTTTTCTTTGAAAATCGCTGTTTCAGAAAACGGAGGACGACATTTGGATTCCAGGTTTCCATATTGCCTAATTTTCTTCGACACTTCGAACAAATGTCTTTGGAGGGCCATTGGATCTTTGGGAATTCTGGGTCTTGATTGCCAATACCTAAGAATATAAACAAGTAGATGGACTATAAGAGCAATCTAAAAGCATTGAAAAAATTAAAAAAAAACAGAACACACACCAGGGGATACATAGGAAGTATCCAGTATTGTCTATGTCGGTCCAGATTGGATCCCTAATCTATCAACTACTAATAATGCAAAAAATACATATAAAGTACCAGTGTGATAGAATAAAAATATATGCTATTAAGAAAATATATACAGTACCAGTATGTCATTGTAAGACCAAATTTCATTACCAACACACACACATTTTTAAGAGCTTAAAGTAATTCAGAAGGCATGAAAAAAAAAAAAACAGAAACTAAAGGATACCTACCTTTTGTCCCCCGCTGCTGGTCGGCAGATCAGCAACTCACAAGAACCCTGGAACCAAGCCTGTACCACAGTCCCCGCTTCCCACGTTGCCACAGGCCTCAAGCTTTATTTACTGCTGCCTCCATGCCAGGACACCCCCTCCATCATCAGTTACAGGGGCACATCCAGGCTCAGTCGTGTTGTGCTTGTGTACAACCTCAGCCTGACCAATCGACCTTCGTCCTTTGTTCTATTCCTTTGGTACCTTGTCTTGAATACTCTCAACCTCTCGGCTTAACACCTAGTTCAAGCTTGACTCCTCTCTCGTCTCCTCTCTTTGTACTGCTCAATGCTGGCCACCTGGCTCCTGACCTAGCTTAATTCCTGACTACACTGATTCAGCTTTGCTCCTCAGCTCTACTCTAGATCAGCCATCTGGCACATCCTTCAAAATTGCACCCAGTGTCTTGGGGTTTCAATGGTCTTCATCTGGCATCCTTTGTGTTAATTCTTGGGGAAAAAACGTGGCTGGTGAGGCCTATTCTGAATCCTGCTTGATTATAGGTGAAGTGGTGGTGGAGAATGGGTTACAGGGAGGCAGGTGTCTAACCAGACCAAAAAACTATTTGAAAAGGACAGTGGATGTCTGCTGGATGTTTACATACTTGCCAATCTTTGGTTGACACGATTATGGCTTCTCCACAACCACTCAACAGCTTCATCGTGGTCCCGAACTGAGCTCATCGATTGGCTTGCCATCTTCTCAAACTCCTCAGCACATGGCCTGCAACCAAAGAAGTATCGGACATATTCCCGCATTGCTTGTAATACTTGGTGAGGATCTAAAGTAAAACAAAAAGTCTCATGTGTAGACAAATCACATTTGTACACTTTTAATTAAAAGTCCATCCAAAACAATAATTGAGTGTTGCATATAAACAAGATATTTATCAATATCAATGTGTATTCATTCAAGGTATCTGATTTATACACAATACAGTACTGCGATTTATACACAATAATGATGCTAGCCCACAAAAAGCATATCTGCTAGATGAGTGAAGGTATATCTCCCAACAGATGGCGCCATCTTTATGTAAAGCAACATGAGAGTTCTTTGCCATGAGGTGCCATGTTGAACTTTCAGTGACCAGTATGAGAGAGTGTGAGAGCAAAAACACCAAATATAACACAACTACTCCCCATTCACACCTGAGACCTTGTAACACAAGTCACATGACACCGGGGAGGGAAAATGGATAATTGGGCACAATTTGGCCATATTCACTTAGGGGTGTACTCACTATAGTTGCCAGGGGTTTAGGCATTAATGGCTGTGTGTTAAGTTATTTTGAGGGCACATCAAATTTATATATTGAATCAAAGTGTCATATCTTCATTGTTGTCTATAAAAAGATATAACATATGTACAAAACTGTGAGGGGTGTATGCACTGAGAAACGTTATGCCCGTCCATATGTCATCCATTAGTCTTGGCCCTGACACTGCATCAGTCAAAGTGACTGGAGCACAACAAATTACCCACAATTCCATTGCAGTAAATTGTGTGGGCAAGCGTAGTCACTGTGTCTAAAGTAGATGGTGCCAGGTAAGTTATTGAGCAATAGAAGGAAAAGGAAGCTGCTGCGGGGAGAAAATATAAAGAACACTTTATAATATTTTGTCCTTACAGTCCTTTTAGAGTGGACCTACACCCTATTGGGTAAATCTATTTCTGTACGAAAGAATTCCCCATCAGGGGCGTACATATCAGGCAGTATAGGCAGTGGGCCTGGGTGCAAGCTGCCTCCCCCGCCTCTATAGAACGCATGTCCGGCGCTGGCGGCAGCAGAACTTCATACTTACCCAGCCATGCTGCCTCCATTATCCATGTTGGCTTCTCCTGTCTAGCCACACCACACCCTGCCCTGCACCCCTATGCAAGCCTCCCCCATCCCAGTACCAAAAAGAGCTAAATGTAACTCCAAGTGCTAAGGAGAACCCTGCCCCACTTTAAGCAGCAGAAGGAATAATACTATAAAATACAAAGTCTCAGATTCCAGAGATATCCTATAAAACTGGATCATATCAGGTCTAATAGGATAAAATGGGATATAAAATGGGTGTCGGTCCACTAGAGGGTAGAAATCCAATTGCTGGGATCCTCCCCTCGATTAACCCCCTGCAATCTTACTCTAATCTGCATTCCTCCGGCCATTTTACTGCCCAAGAATGGAACAGTTTCTCCAGGGGAGACCGAAGTAAGGTAAGATTTACAAGGTTTGCATGGAATTGAGTGAGGAACCCTGGCAATTGGGATGCCCCCCCAGAGTGGATGAACACCCTGGTCCTGTTTGAAGAAGCTCGGTCATGAAGATAGTCTAATATTAAAAATGTATATAAACATGCTAGATGCATGAAAGTAGAGAGCTTACATAAATACCCCATATAAAAAATATTGAGATGTTTTTGTTTTAATGGAAAGAAAGAAAAGCCAGAGGTGACAGTTTTTAGAACTATTCCACTTTTACAAGCGACAAATGCTCCAATGTCTCCTGAGCCAGCCTGTGAAAAAATACAATTCTGTGATTACTCACCTGTAGAATTGTTTTTACTGTGTACAGTATGGCCTGTTTCATTTCAATCATTACTTCTGGGTATTCCGCCACAAGGTGGCGCAGTTGACTGCAGAAGACTTGTGGCTCCTCCCGGCCCTATAAAATGCCAGGAATCACTCATAGACCCCCATCATTGAAAAGCAGTTATGCAAGATGCCGGGAGATAAACATGAAAAGAAAATTCACAGCCTCAAGAAATAAACTTTAAAACAAATCACCATAAAGAGGCAACCAAGGATAACGATAACAAGAGAGGGATGAAATAGGCCGTGCTGTACACGGAAAAATACAATTCTGTGATTACTCACCTGTAGAATTGTTTTTTCTAAGTGTACAGCACGGCCTGTTTCATTTCAATCATTACTTCTGGGACATCCAATAGCAGTGTCCGTAAAAGTAGGGTGGGATCCCCAATGAGTAACGGCAGGCAGTTCAAGCCACTAATGCCTGAAGCACCTTGCGGCCAAAAACAGCATCAGCTGAGGCCTTGTAAACCTTGAAAAAAGTATGAACAGAAGACCAAGTAGCGGCCTTACAAACTTGTTCCACAGAAGCCTGGTGCTGAAAAGCCCAAGAGGCACCAATAGCCCTAGTAGAATGAGCAGTAACACGGAAGGGAGGTTCCTTCCCTTTAGCAGAGTAAGCTTGCACCACCGCCTGTCGGATCCACTTACTGATAGTAGATTTGGCCTGTACAGCACGACCTCGAAAGTGGGGGGGTCAACTGGGAGAGAACCAACCTGATCGCCCCTAGCTCTAGAATATTGATGGGCATGTGGGCCTCCTGGGTGCCCCACTGACCCTGGAACTTCAGAGACTGCCAAACTCCCCCCCAGCCGGTCAGACTGGCATCCGTAGTGACAATCTCCCAGCGTGGAGGCAGAAAGGACCTGCCCACTAGAAGATTCCTCGAGTCCAGCCACCAGGAGAGGGACTGCCTGACCGGAGGGGACAGAGCAAACTCCTGATCCAGGGACTCCTGATTGGTCTCCTGATGAGGTCTCATGTGGAACTGAGCAAAGGGAACTGCCTCAAAGCAAGACACCATGAGACCCACCAACTGCATCCCCTGCCGAATGGAGGGGTGAGGACACGACAGCAGGGCCCACGCCTGCGTCTGAATGCTCCCCACTTTCTGCTGAGGGAGAAATACCTTGACCTGAGAAGTATCCAGCGTCATGCCCAGGAAAGACCTCGCCAAAGACGGAGACAGTGAAGACTTGGGATAGTTGATCACCCAGCCGAAGGACTCGAGAGTGGACGTCACCACCTGAGTATCCCTCTTGGCCTGATGAAGAGACTGAGCAGCAATCAGAATGTCGTCCAGGTAAGGGAGGATGTGAATGCCATGGTTCCTCAGGAGAGCCATGATGCCTGCCAGCCAGCACCTTGGTGAAAACCTGAAGAGCCGAGGTGATACCGAACGGCAAGGCCACAAACTGGTAGTGTTGATCCCCCAGAGCGAACCTCAGGAACCTCTGGTGACCTGGGAAGATTGGCACGTGAAGGTAGGCATCCTTGATGTCCACCGTGGTCATGAAATCGACCAGCCGAAGGGAACTTACGGCCGATCGTAATGTCTCCATGCGAAAGTGCTTGAACCTGACGAACTTGTTGAGGCCCTTTAAGTCCAGGATGGGCCTCAGAGAGCCGTCCTTCTTGGGCACCGTGAACAGGTTGGAATAGTACCCCCGACCCTGTTCCTGAAGAGATACCTGACAAATGACACCGGACGCCAGAAGACGTTGAAGGCCAGCCGCAGTCCCTGAGCCGACACAGGGTTTAGAGACATCTGGGATCGGAGGAATCTTGGGGGCGGCCAGGCTGCAAACTCTATCTTGTATCCGGAGGAAACCACCTCCTGGATCCACCAGTCTGAGACGCGAAGCCTCCAGACGTGAGCAAAAAGCCGAAGCCGCCCCCCCCCACCCAGTCGGGTGAGGGTGCCTCCTCATGCCTGAGGGGCCTTGGGAGGGGGCTTGGTTCCCCAGGAGAGACCGGGGAGCCCGCGGGATATGCCTCGACCCCAAGAGTCTCTGCGACTACCTGAGAAGGAGGACCCACGACCTCCCCTTGAAGGACGAAAGGAAGAGGAGCCCCGAAAGGGCCGAGCCAACTTTATGCGTTGGGGAAGACTACCATCCTTGGTAAGGACATCAAGATGCTCACCAAAAAGACAGAGACCCGTGAAAGGCAGCCCAGTGAAGGAACTTCTTAGTGGCCGTGTCAGCTGCCCACTGACGCAACCACACGGACCGACGCATAGCAACCAACAGGGCCGAGGCCCTACCACCAAGCCGGAAGGCATTGTCTATGGCATCCATGACAAAGGCGATAAAGTCAGAGCAAAGCAAAAGGTCCTTATAATCCTCCCTTTTCTTACCAGAGCGGGCGGCCTCAGCAAGACGCCTGACCTTCTTTTCAATGGCAATGGCCACAATAGCCGCAGCGCAAAGGTGAAAGCATGACTAGCCAGCTGATCCATACGCCGGTCCGCACTATCATGCAGTGTGGTAGTGTCGGGTGACGGCATGACCGAAGTGTTAGAAAGCCCCAGGACCGGAGCGTCCACCTCAGGTGGGCACGTCCAACGCTTAACCAAGTCGGCCGAGAATGGATACCGTCTATCCAGCCCCTTGGGCACCGAGGGTAACCTATTAGGACGTTCCCATTCCCTAAGAACCATATTTGAGAAATGGCCCTGTCCCCGGGAACTCCAAGCGTTGCTTGCCATAGCGGAAGAGCTGCTTCTTCTTCGCCACCTTAGGGGGGGGCGATGTGTAATGTATCAAAGACAGCCGACAAGAGTCTATTGGTATCATCCGGGAGCCAGGTCTCCTCACCCGAGGAGGACCCTAGGTCACTAACGTACTCGCCTTGACGATCCCCGGAGGAGGTCGAGTCACCCTTCCTCCGGGGAGTCACGGCTGCCATACATGTCAAGGCCCTCGTCCTCATCGCCAAAGAGGGACAATTTGGTGTCTAAATGCCGCTTCTTGCTAGAGGCCTTGCCCGCCGCCGGTCGAGCCAGCTGTCGCTCAATGCTGGCTACGCGCAGCGCCAGATCTGATTGCGACCCCCTGCTAGCTTCCCCCTCACTGGGGGCTAAATGCAGACACGGGGGAGTAGGGGGTGCCATAGGGAGGACAGGACTGGAAAGAGATGCACTCGTCCCAACCTGTTCCGCAATAATACTTTGGGCGCACGGCACACAAACCGCGCCGCCACCACTCAAAGGGGATGCCCGCACATGACACACAGCCGAGCCATGTCATCCCACGGCGCCGCGAAACCGCCCTCGCAGCAGATGAAAGGCGCCGAGCACCATTAGCGGGGACGTACCCCTGACAACTCCCATAGCGCCTCCCGCCGCGGGCGTACTATGCGAAGTACGCCTGCGGCGGCGGGGAAGAGGCCAGAAACAGCGCACGCCGTCACCCGACCGCCATAACCCCCCACCCCCCAACAACGGCCACGCCGGGGAGAGGGGGAGGAGGAAGAGGAGAGGGGACACGGCGGTGGGAACGGCATCAGCAAACAGAGAGGGTGGGGGGGAGTTTGGGGGGTTGGGGAATGGAATGAAGGGTGAGAGGAGCCCGGAACAATAACGACCCTCCAAAAGTAAAACACAAAACTCACCCCTGAAACAGAGGGACACACGGTCAGAAGTGGTTTCTCCCATCCCTCTATAAGCTCACCATATGCCTATGGCCGGCTACCCTTCAGTGCACAGGGTATGCGGCCCGGAGCAAAGTTTACCGAGCACCCGACCCAGGTGCTCCCCTACCATCACCCGATCCGTCAGCCAAGGCTGGGAGGCAAGAGGGTCTGGAAGCGGGTGGAAATAGGCTTGCAGGGCTGCAGGCTTGGTTGCCCCACTCACCTGCGAAAACATAGAGAGCCATCTTCTAGTCTTCGCAGTCATGACTGCAGAGAAACACTGGGGGTCTATGGGTGATTCCTGGCTTTTTATAGGGCTGGGAGGAGCCACAAGTCTTCTGCAGTCAACTGCGCCACCTTGTGGCGGAATACCCAGAAGTAATGATTGAAATGAAACAGGCCGTGCTGTACACTTGGAAAACAACCACTTTAATACATGGTCAAAGCTCTGCATGATGGATAAAAGCATTTACATGTATCAGAGGAAAAGTAATAGCTATAAGCTATTATTGCAGCGCAGACTGGCTCAGAAGTTAGAGTTGAGCAGTCCTCCCTGTAAAATTGAAGAGTACATTCAGAAACCTGTTTATTTTCAGTATATGGCTGGATTCTTTTGATGCATGAGTGTATAAGCACTCCCCTTGTCTTGCCATCTATGATATTTATGCAGATTATTATTATTGGACACAATACACACAACAAGGGAAACCTTACCCACAGCTATGGGGTCCTCCGGACTGACCCAACCCAGGTTGGGTAAAATATCCTTAAGAGCAGGCTTTGATAAAGTGAGGTGTACTAATGTATTCTGTACTCACCAGATTCACTTTCTGTTATTTCAGAAGCTTGGACCGTCAGTAGGTGGTAGAGCGTCCAGACTGTACAGGGGAAACCTCGGTATTCCGGCTGAGAACCTTGACACCAGACATAATTCTCTTTTGAGGAGAGAACTGCCTCTGATTTCTTTAAAGAGAGGGGTGGAAACAAAGAAAAGAATCAGAAGAGACCATTACTGGCCACTGTAACTGTAGATTAATAAAAAAACTTTCCTCCATGCTGCTTAATAATGTTTATACAAGAACAACATATTGTTATATTTCATGCCTTCTGGAGTTTAAAGCAGAACAACACCTATTTCACAAAAAATGTGTGTTGGGCCCCTCCGGGGGGTGGGGGCTTCCTGATTGCCAAGCTTCCCCCCCATTTGAAACCCCCAAAAAATCCACCTGTCACCTCGCTCACCTAGTGAGATGCGGGTGCGAGATTGGCCAGTGACATGGACCATTGTCAGGCTTCTGCTTTGTCGGATACATGTGACATGTGAGCGCGGCTGGACAATCATGACAGTTAAGATTTAAAGTGTTTGTGCCGCTCACCCATTCCCCAACTGAATGCAGCACTTACCTTCTGCCTCAGGGAATAGCGCTGCTCTTCAGCTTGTAAACCTCGCTGTAGACTGGATATGGGCACCTACTTATTGAGCAAAGGTTTTCACCCCTTACATCCAGTTCCCAATCAGCTCAGCACAGCAGGGATGGAACTGCTAATAGGCCCCTCCCCCTCCCCTGTGTACCCCGCCCCTCTCCCTTCATCTCAGTTTCCTCTTTATGCCTGCTCCTTCCCCTGGGAAGCCGTCTCCTCTGCATAGGCTCTGGTGTTAGACGACAATGCTGCTTGTGATGGTAATGCAGCAGCACGTCCAGCATGGTGATGATCGCCCTGCTCTCAGCTGTCCCCGCTCTGTGCTGCCTCCTCAGCACCTCTGTGACATGTGCCGAGGAGGAAGCACAGAGCGGGGACAGCGAGAGCAACACTGGAGGCAACCATCATGCTGGATGTGCTGCTAACAGTGAGTTTCCCTGCTGCGATCTTCCCTTCCTCTGGTTAGTACTACCCACCCCCATGTACATTCGAGTGCATGTGAGTGGTGTGCAGATTGAGGGGGCAACCCAGGAATTGGGATGCCCCCCAGAGCAGACCAACAAGGTAAAATGGGTGTTAGTCTGGTTTAGGTAACTCAGTTAGCAAATCTGACCCGAAAAAAAAAACACATGCATACATCTTAAGTATATAGCTTATATTTTTGCTTTCATTTGTTTCAAATTAGCCCTGTATATTTTCAGGAAAAAAGTCACCCCAGCACCACACCAGTGATTACAGAAGGGCCCTACCTGTTGCTGAAAGCACAAAAGTCTTTAAAGTGGAAGTCCAAGCTTTTTCTAACCCCCCCCCCTTCTTGCTGTGCAAAGCTTGATTTGGCCACTGAAATAATAACTCACCTGATTGCGAAATCCTTACCTGATAGCGGTGGGGTCGGGGCTCTGCATGACAGCCATAGACAGGAGTGACAGACCAGTACAGTCACACTGCTGCACATGATTGGGTGACGAGCTCTCACTCAATGTTTGGCCGTGCAGGTTGCCCTCCTACACAGTTGGTCGTTATTTATGTTATTGAACAAATTGGGCTTAGCACAGGGTAAAGGAGGGGTGGGAGGAGTGTTACAAAATTTGTGGGCTCTCTTTTTAACTGTCCTGGTGACAGATTCACTTTCATTCTGTTTACTGTAGTCTGAACAGAGCTCTATTTAACTGCTGCTAAGTACTGGGCAGTATATGCAGGCGTACATCATTAGCCATTAAACCAGTCCTTCACTCTGAATAAGAGCCTATCTTATATGTTTCCCACACCCTGTACATACAGATTGCTCACATTCAAAATCATCCTACCTGCATCTAATGCATGTTATGAGCCTTTAAACATCCAAGATGGCGGCTCATGGAACATCAGGCAGCCTGCAAACAGGAAGTGTCTTCTGACTGTCGCTCTGCATTCTGGGATTGCTGTACTTTTCTTGACCCCAGCTCTGTCCTGTCAGTGCAAAGCACAGCTATAACTCGCCCCCCTGTACTCTATCCCGCTCTCCTCTCCTCAGTATGTGATGCTTCTGAGTCAAGATGGTGGCGCCCGTATCCTAAAGTCCTGAACAGAGTTGCAGCCGGTGGGGGAAAGAATAATAAGTGACTAAAAATTTAAAATATATTAACTTTAGATGCTGAGGAATCATTTTTAAGGGTTTGGGCTTTTCAATAAATCATGGTGAAGGTCCGGTTTAATGCAGGGCAAAAAAAAGTCTATCAAGTCACACCAAGAACCATCTGTGGGTTTCCTTGTTGGTGCATATGTGCGAGCTTTACATAGTTGCTGTAAATGCCACATTCGACACATGGCATCCCTTCGTACAGTACCAGCAGTGGTTGAAGCCTGGAGGGTAGTACTCAACAAGGCCTGATCTATTACAAAGGCACCCTGTGGATGGACAATGACTTGTAGGTCTGAAATGGGCCAAGAGTGTATAGGCACGCCAACCCCCCCACCCCATGGTGCCTCCAAGTAACCAAACCAAAGGGGTAGATGCCCAGTGTTTAGTTGGCCTGTAAAGAGTTCCGCTAGGACGCACTGGAAGCTCTGGGTACATAAGGTCTGGAGCTAGATACAATCTGGAGCAGAATCAAGGTGCAGTACTCTATCAGCACTAAAATCTGCCCTGACTAAAGCCTCCAGAACTGCTAGGCCCCAGTGATGATTTAAGAAAAGGACTGGCCCCATTAGAAGAGGAGCTGAAACATCTGCACATACGTGGACTTCACAGATCACTGACACTGCCCTGCATTAGATCAGACTCTTCCTCAAACAGCACTTTGCTTACCAAAGAATCCACATTCTTTTTTTTTCTCTTTTTCATGTTGTTATCTGACTATATTGCTAGTTGTAATTTCTTTTATAGCAGTTTGTTTTACTGCACCATTGTCTTCATTTTCCTCTATATTCCCTATTTGTATTTGTTTCACTTAAGGGACTGCTTGCCATATTTGCCCTCTCTATTCCTGTAGCCTCGCAGCAGCACCTAGAAACAGAAAGGTGGCACCGACTTCTGGCACTCCCCTTGATTCCCCCAGCAACAGACCACCAATCATAAGGCAGACTGGTGATCTATAACTGTGCCCCCTTTGGCCGCCTATGTATAACAGCATTGTGACTGGTTGTCAAAGTATGCAGATATAAACACGCTGTCTGCTATTGTCCTAGAAAGAGGCCACATCCCTTCCTTAAAAATGTCATAAATGGGGAACATTAGGGCTATGTGATTATATGGCTTATGTAATTGTGTCTTGTTTAGCCTATAGCTTGGTATAACAGTACTGGAGTCTCCTGCTCCATCCCTGCTTCTGCTGCATTTGTGACTTGCCCAAACATCACAGGACACCATAATACTAAAGATGCTTGAAAAGACAATTCATTTGTTGCGAGCCGCCATCAAAAACTGGATGAGGCATTGAGATAAATAAATGTGCAGACACAGAGGAAATATAAGGCACCTACACATTGCCAATATAATATGGTCAACAGTAAAAAGTGTACTCACCTGATCCTTGTTATTTAAAACATCTGCAAAGCTTTCGTATGACACAATCTCCCCCTTCTTCTGAGACAGCCAATCATACAGATTATTCAGGAGATTGCGCAGGTATGGACGAGCAGGAAAATACTACGGAAGAAAAAAAAGCTATGAGTACAAGAAATACAATTAAAATAAAAGGTTTAAAAACACAACCAGACCACAGGTATGCTCTGGCCTGCATACTGTGATCCAAGCAGGGGGTGGGATTCAGACCACAGGTAAGCTCTGGGCCCGCATACTGTAATGCAAGCAGGGGGTGGGATTCAGACCACAGGTAAGCTCTGGCCCGCATACTGTGATCCAAGCAGGGGGTGGGATTCAGACCACAGGTAAGCTCTGGGCCCGCATACTGTAATGCAGGCAGGGGGTGGGATTCAGACCACAGGTAAGCTCTGGCCCGCATACTGTGATCCAAGCAGGGGGTGGGATTCAGACCACGGGTAAGCTCTGGGCTCGCATACTGTAATGCAGGCAGGGGGTGGGATATCAGACCACGGGTAAGCTCTGGCCCGCATACTGTGATCCAAGCAGGGGGTGGGATTCAGACCACAGGTAAGCTCTGGGCCCGCATACTGTAATGCAGGCAGGGGATGGGATTTAGACCACAGGTAAGCTCTGGGCCTGCATACTGTAATGCAGGCAGGGGGTGGGATTCAGACCACAGGTAAGCTCTGGGCCCGCATACTGTAATGCAGGCAGGGGGTGGGATTCAGACCACAGGTAAGCTCTGGGCCCGCATACTGTAATGCAGGCAGGGGGTGGGATTCAGACCACAGGTAAGCTCTGGGCCCGCATACTGTAATGCAGGCAGGGGGTGGGATTCAGACCACAGGTAAGCTCTGGGCCCGCATACTGTAATGCAGGCAGGGGGTGGGATATCAGACCACGGGTAAGCTCTGGCCCGCATACTGTGATCCAAGCAGGGGGTGGGATTCAGACCACAGGTAAGCTCTGGGCCCGCATACTGTAATGCAGGCAGGGGGTGGGATTCAGACCACAGGTAAGCTCTGGGCCCGCATACTGTAATGCAGGCAGGGGGTGGGATTCAGACCACAGGTAAGCTCTGGCCCGCATACTGTAATGCAGGCAGGGGGTGGGCTTGAGACCACAGGTAAGCTCTGGGCCCGCATACTGTAATGCAGGCAGGGGGTGGGATTCAGACCACAGGTAAGCTCTGGGCCCGCATACTGTAATGCAGGCAGGGGGTGGGATTCAGACCACAGGTAAGCTCTGGGCCCGCATACTGTAATGCAGACAGGGGGTGGGATCCAGACCACAGGTAAGCTGTGGCCCACATACTGTAATGCAGGCAGGGGGTGGGCTTGAGACCATAGGTAAGCTGTGGCCCACATGCTGTAATGCAGGCAGGGGGTGGGATTCAGACCACAGGTAAGCTCTGGGCCCGCATACTGAAATGCAGGCAGGGGGTGGGCTTGAGACCACAGGTAAGCTCTGGGCCCGCATACTGAAATGCAGGCAGGGGGTGGGCTTGAGACCACAGGTAAGCTCTGGGCCCGCATACTGAAATGCAGACACGGGGTGGGCTTGAGACCACAGGTAAGCTGTGGCCCACATACTGTAATGCAGGCAGGGGGTGGGCTTCAGACCACAGGTAAGCTCTGGGCCCGCATACTGTAATGCAGACAGGAGGTGGGATTCAGACCACAGGTATGCTCTGGGCCCGCATACTGTAATGCAGACAGGAGGTGGGATTAAGACCACAGGTAAGCTCTGGGCCCGCATACTGAAATGCAGGCAGGGGGTGGGATTCAGACCACAGGTAAGCTCTGGGCCCGCATACTGTAATGCAGGCAGGGGGTGGGATTCAGACCACAGGTAAGCTCTGGGCCCGCATACTGAAATGCAGGCAGGGGGTGGGATTCAGACCACAGGTAAGCTCTGGCCCGCATACTGTAATGCAGGCAGGGGGTGGGATTCAGACCACAGGTAAGCTCTGGCCCACATACTGTAATGCAGGCAGGGGGTGGGATTCAGACCACAGGTAAGCTCTGGCCCGCATACTGTAATGCAGGCAGGGGGTGGGCTTGAGACCACAGGTAAGTTCTGGCCCGCATACTGTAATGCAGGCAGGGGGTGGGCTTGAGACCACAGGTAAGCTCTGGTCCCGCATACTGTAATGCAGGCAGGGGGTGGGATTCAGACCACAGGTAAGCTCTGGTCCCGCATACTGTAATGCAGGCAGGGGGTGGGATTCAGACCACAGGTAAGCTCTGGCCCGCATACTGTAATGCAGGCAGGGGGTGGGATTCAGACCACAGGTAAGCTCTGGCCCGCATACTGTAATGCAGGCAGGGGGTGGGATTCAGACCACAGGTAAGCTCTGGCCCACATACTGTAATGCAGGCAGGGGGTGGGATTCAGACCACAGGTAAGCTCTGGCCCACATACTGTAATGTAGGCAGGGGGTGGGATTCAGACCACAGGTAAGCTCTGGCCCGCATACTGAAATGCAGGCAGGGGGTGGGATTCAGACCACAGGTAAGCTCTGGCCCATATACTGTAATGCAGGCAGGGGGTGGGCTTCAGACCACAGGTAAGCTCTGGCCCGCATACTGAAATGCAGGCAGGGGGTGGGATTCAGACCACAGGTAAGCTCTGGCCCATATACTGTAATGCAGGCAGGGGGTGGGATTCAGTCTGAACTAGAAAGGCAGCTGGACATGTGGCTATATAACTGCAGCTAGAATTCAGCAACAGGCTTATGAAAGGTGAATTAAAGGACACGTGTAGACTTAGCGAATGACACAACGGAATACAGGGCGTGCCCCCACAACTGATTGATTAGTGACTGCTGACACAGGAATAAATTATACTCGCCAAGTGTAGTGTAAAATATAGACGCCTAAATACTACCAGCAGTGCCATGAAGATCAATCAAACTGGCAGTAGCTCCTCGATTTCTTCCACTCACCTCCTTCAGCACAGTGATATACTGGTAAAGGGCCTTAAGACGTTCCCCTTCTAATGTGGAGAAGCGGGCAACTTCCACCCTTAAGGAATAGTGGATGGAGGATTCGAGATCAGCCATGTAGATTTTGTAACTGGAAGCCAAGAAGAAAATAACTTTATTATGCTATAGCAAACAAAGACACAAAAAAAGAAATCTTTTCCCTTCATGTAGCTATTAAAGTAAAAACAAACACTACCAGTTACACAACATATATGGCCACAGAAAGACTGGGCCAAAAATCAGATGAAAGGCAGATGCAATTTAAAGGAGCACTATTGCGAAAAAATGGGCCAACAATAAAAATCCATATAAATATGCCGGATGGCGGGAGGAGGGGTCACCGATACATCCAGCATCAAGAAATATCCAGCCAGGCTTGTTTATTATTTTTATTAATGGAAGGAAGACATCGGATGACAGGTTCTGCCACCCCTGATACACTAAACCTGGCACCTTGGATTTTATTCTTACCAGGAGAAGAAAACCAAAAGCTTGGCAGAAGTTTTATTCAGTTCAGGTGTATATGTGACCCCTCCTCTCATTAGCCAACATGTTTATATGGATTTTTAATATGAGCAAAGGGGGTGGGAGTAGCTCCATCACTATTATTTATACAAAATCATCATCATTATTATTTAGGGCCTGGGAACCAATTTACCGCCCAGTTTAACCCTCTCATCATCCAAGTATTAAGCACCAAACATGTCTAGCTATGTGGAAAGACAGAGATTTGGTTGCACATATCTGCAGATACATGTGGAAGGCACACTGCCCCGGCAAGGCACTCTGTGTTTAGTGTGGTCCCTACTCTTATTTTTGAGTCCCCAAAGTTGGGACATGCAATACAGCCAGAGCTACTCACCTGGGAAGCTGCCAGCCTCCCTTTAGAACACTCCATAGGGAGAGATCCATAGTGGCTGAATCCCTCCCTGTGTGTGTTCATAGTAATTCAAACTGAGCAAAGGGGGTGGGAGTAGCTCCATCACTATTATTTATACAAAGATATATTAAAAAGGTATTTTTAATATGACACAAGTTCGTGCTAGTGCTCCTTTAAATTTCTGTTTCAGGAGCTTAAAATAAGCAGCTACAAGTATATGTATTCTATAGCACAGGGGCCTAAAAAATACAATTCTGTGATTACTCACCTGTAGAATTGATATTATGAGTATACAGTACGTCCTGCTCCAGATAAGATTCATAACACTTGGGAACTACTCCGCCAGATGGCGCTGGACTGCAGAGACCGCGAAATTGGCTCCTCCCGGCCCCTCAAATATCCGGGACCTTCCACAATCCCCAGCATTGAAAAGCAGTTAACGAGAAGCCGGAAGAATATACAGGGGATCCAGGATAATGCAAAACCAAGGGTGGGGTGGAGCAGGACGTACTGTATACTCATAATAACAATTCTACAGGTGAGTAATCACAGAATTGTATTATTCTTAGTATACAGTACGTCCTGCTCCAGATAAGATTCATAACACATGGGACATCCAAAAGCAGTGTCCATAAAGTAGGGTGGGATCCCCAAAGGTAACAACAGACAGGTCAGACCACTGCCCCCTGCAGAACCTTGCGGCCAAAAGCAGCATCAACTGAGGCCCTAACATCAACCTTGTAAAACCTTGAAAAGGTATGAACAGAAGACCAAGTTAGCGGCCTTGCAACAGAAGCCTGGTGCTGAAAAGCCCAAGAGGCACCAATAGCACGAGTAGAATGAGCAGTAAGGCGGAAGGGAGGATTCTTCCCCTTAGCAGAATAGGCCTGAATCACAGCCTGACGGATCCATTTGCTGATAGTAGACTTGGCAGGTGCCAAACCCTTCCTAGGACCAGTAGGGACCACAAAAAGAGCATCAGTTTTTCTGAAAGGTGCAGTAGCCACCAGATAGTACTTCAGACACCTAACCACATCCAAAGAATGCAAGACCCTCTCCTTAGCATTACTAGGATTAGGGCACAAGGAAGGAAGAGTCATTTGAAGGGAAAACCAGTGAGGGCTTTCTTGGCAGCGTTGTCAGTAGCCCACTGGTGCAGCCGAACCGAGCGGCGTATAGCCACACATTCTAATGGTATCATCCAAGGCAGAGAGGACATAAGTCACAAAAACCTCACAACGAGAGAGTGCATTAAACTCCTCACTAGACACATCATCAGGGGCACCATCAAGGATACTTCTAAGCAGGGTCCTAATAGCCACAGCCGTAATGGCAGAGGCACAGACCGGGCGCAGCGCCGTTCCCACACAGGCAAAGGCATCAGACGCCAGCTGATCAATGTGCCGGTCCTCAGCATCCCGCAGCGTAGTAGAGTCAGGGCAGTGCATGACAGAGGTGTTAGATAACCCTAGGACCAGGGCATCCACTTCAGGAGGGGATGACCAACGCTTCACCACATCAGCAGGAAAGGGATGCCTCTTATCCCAACTCTTAGGTACACCGGGAAGCCTGCTGGGACGCTCCCATTCCCTGAGCACAAGATTATTAAAATGGGCTTGCTCAGGAAATTCTAAACGTGGCTTAGCAGTATGAAACAATTCCCCCTGTTGCCTGGGGGCCGCGACCGGGGGAGAGATAGACAGTACCTCAAAAATCTGAGCCAACAGCCTATCAGTATCATCTGGGGCCCAAGGGTCAGAGCCAGAATCATCATGACCCCTGGGCCTCTCATCAGATGACTCAGAGTCAGAGAATAACTCCCCTTCTTCCAAAGGGGGTATAACCAGACAGTGCCAAGAACTCATCAGCTTCTATAGGGAAAAGAGTGACATCAGGCATTAAATGCCGCTTTTTAGCAGAGGCCTTACGCGCCAAGGTTTTAGAAAGCAACTTCTCAACACTAGCCAGTCTAGAAGACACATCAGACTGAGAATCCCCACTTGTATGTAACTCAATGGGAGTGAGATGTAAGCTTGGGGGAGTAGGTGAAGTCATACGTGGCGCAGGCCCAGCTACTGGTAAACCAGGCTGCAGTGCAAGCACCTGCTGGCCACAAGGTACACAGACCCGTACATTGTCAGCACTAGTAGGGGACACCCCACAAGCTACACACAGCCGGGCTTGTCCCGAAGGAACCCCGAGCACATTATCCTGAGACGCCTCCATATGGTGATTATAGTGGCACACTAGGCCGATAGGGATTCACGCTATAAAAGCAACCCGGGATGCCCCAATAGCCCGCTAGGGAAGTGGGAGGAATTTACACACTAGGCCTCACAAGTTTAATATCTAAATAGAGGGAGTAGGGCCGGGAGAAACCAATAGAGGTCGGCCCGTCTGAAAGACATAAGCGAAGAGAACCCCGTAAGTGACATGTAAAAAGACATAGGGTAAATAAAGCCGCCCGCTTTATTTACCCTACCCTACCGCGGTAGGTAGATGCTAGTCACGCAGCAGCCTGATCCAGAGAAAATGGTGCCGGGTATACCTCGAGGGGCGGGCCGCAGAGACAGTGACGCGGAACGCGCCAACCGCGAAGCCACACACGTGACAAGCAGCCAATAACGGCGCACCAGCGCCTGAGGTAACACTGCCGCCAAGCGCGGAGCACAGTGGAAGCGCACGCGGCGGCAAATTTAAAAAAGCAACCAGTGCAACCAAGTCAGAGCGGAGACTGACACCAACCAGAAAAGCATAACACAGTGAATCACCAAGGCATATACACCCCCCCCCCCCGGGAGCTACAAGGGAGAGTGAGGGAGGACAGCGGCCACTTAACATAGGGCCCACCGATAGACAGGGGCAAGGGACAATAGGGTGGGAGGGGCATCCCATAGAGGCTCACCATATGCCTATACTGCCTACCCTTTGGTGGGGGATTGTGGTGGAGCAGCGCTCCTAAGCACCTGACAGCGGCGCTGCCTACCATCACCCGCTGCCTACCATCATAGCCCCGCTCACCTGCGAGGAAAGCCATCTTCTTGTCCTTCGCAGCCAGACTGCAGAGAAAATCTGGGGATTGTGGGAGGTCCCGGGTATTTGAGGGGCCGGAAGGAGCCAATTTTGCGGTCTCTGCAGTCCAGCGCCATCTGGTGGAGTAATACCTAAGTGTTATGAATCTTATCTGGAGCAGGACATACTGTATACTAAGAATAGAGCCTTTATTCTGGGTTTTATGCCCATCCTTCTCTGCACCTTGTCCCCATTATCCAGCCCTCAGTTCCTTTAAGATCTATTTATTGGTTGATTTTTTTCAACCTTTAATTTTTAAAATAATGATTTATGTCTCTTAGCTAGGAAGCCATCATGGTGGTAGAGCTATACCTCCAGTATGAGTCCAAACGTTGCCCAGTCTTCAAATGTTTATTCATGTAATATCTTATTTATTAGGCTTCACTTACTACTAATCTTTTAGGTTCTTCCATGCCCCACGTGTGTGTGTCTAGTGTTTTGTTAAATATGGTGTGGAGCGCCGAGTGCCAGACGCACTGAGCTGGCGCTACCTATCGCTGCTGCAGCGTTATATTGTTGTTACAGCACCCAACACATCATCATATTAATCAATGCAGGCCAGGTGCTCTGCGGTCACTCTAAGCGCCGCTGTACAGATGCTCACCTGGCTATACCTGGCGTTAGTGGTGAATCAGCCTCTAAGTTTCTATTTTTCGATTTTCATCTGGGGTAACTCCAGAGACCCTTTGTGCGAGGTTGAAAAATGTTTCAATTGACAATTAGGCCCCGCAGGCACCATCATTGCATTAAAGTAGGGATAACTTGAGGAGACCTGCAATAATCTGCTTTATATAAATCTTAAAGTGGAACAAAAATTGTACAGGGCACAAATCCCGGAAATTGTACCGGGATTTTGACTATCCTGGGTCTTGTTCCCTGCCCTGCTGTGTTAAACCCCCCCAGATCAGCCACAAAAACTCACCTTTCCCCTCATCAAATCAGAGCCGTTTTGCTGAACATTACACATGCATGGCAGTTTGTGGCAATGGGGAGGGCGAGCTGCATTCCCATCAATCAACGGGTGTTGATTCGGGGGCTCCTGTCCCCTGAAATTGAATGGCACTGGTGTTTCACACAGCAGAGAGCCCTTTAGTTTACAGAGCTGGCCCTGTTGGGTTTTGTACCACTTTAGGATGCATACTGATATTTTCAGGAACTTTAAATTCAAGTGTTTCGAATCATAGGTGCACCATATATCACAGAACATATATAAGGTAGGAGAAAATAAGGGATCCCTCACTTCAGGGCCCAAACATTTTAGCAGACTACAATTATTAAAAATGTCAAAAAAAGTTACAATTGAAGAGCTAGCAGTTTACTCCCCAATTTAATAGTTAAGTAAGAACAGACTTAGATGTTGATTCAAATCCCACATACCGACTTGCAGGTCTTCTTGGCACAACCATTTCCTCCTTCCCAGACCAGCCAATGAGATTGAGGCTCAGTTTCTTTACTGCAGGCAGGGAGCGCAGAAAATCGGTGAAGGCTGCGCGAGACTCTGTTTCCCTGTTATATGGAAATGGAAGATCTTGTATGAATAATTCCATGGTAGGTTTAAAAAAATCTCCCTAATAAAAAGTTTATTATTTTAGATTGCACAGTACAGAATGTGTGATTGAATCTTCCTTGCTCACCTGTAGCACCTGCCAGGAGGATAATGCTGCAGTGCTACTACTGACCACTAGGTGGAGCAATTCACACACTTTATAGAGGATTTAGTCATTTATAGCCATCTTCTACAAAGCAAGATCACTGACAGGTTAGTTTATGACCATCTTCAGAGTTCCTAAAGGTCTGCCAGGGAATAGACACCCCTCTCCCAATAGGATTCAGCACCGTGCTAGAATGCATCTCATATGGGAAAATATGCCAGATTCAGGAGAACCTTTTCTATTGCACATTTTAAAAGAATATAATAGCAAATAAAATATGCAAAAGAAAAAAAGCTTGCCCCAAAACTCTCATGAATATAAAGTTGGGTGTTTCAGGGCGTGTTTTAAAATGTCATTGAGAGTCTTCACAAAATGCTGCAAAAGCTGGCATGGTTTATTTCCAAGACGTGCAGTATTGTTTTAATTTAAAAAAAAAAAGTGTCTCCCATCCTCGGAGCCAAGCAGCCCAGGCACCAGGCTGGTAACCCAGAGCTCAGAGACACTGGCCATTGGGGTGCGGATAATGAGGTGGGGGGTGGTTTGCTGCCACCATGCCCTTTGAACTGGTATAGGGGACCCCCTTACTAATTCAAAAGTATAAATAAAACCAGCCTTGAGTCATCTAAATTTTACGATACTTACCTCATACAGGCCCTCTGCCCTGCGCATCTTCAAATAATGGCAGCGTGGCGTCTATTTCACATGGACAGGACATGTAAAACATTACAGCATGTCATTTCCATTAATGGGTTCGGGGGCGGGCGCACTGTGTGAACCCCCCCCCCAGGTTTCCCCGATCCCCGGTCCAATGGCGCATGCGCAAGGAGTGCCACATCCTGTTATCCCTTTAGCAGGGCGAGTACATGTACCAGGCTGGCGCGGATACGCTCCTGGCGCGCCAGGCTGGACTCGGCTCCTTAGACGAGCTTGCGTCAGCTCTTCGAGTGCACTGTTTGGATGGGAGGCCAAGAATGCGCCATAGGACCGGGGAATGGTGAGTTCTGGCGACCTGGGGGGGTCACACAGATTGGGGATGCACCAGGGGCAAGAAACAAAACCCAGTATAGTAAAAATCCTGGGTTTTGGTCCACTTTAATGTGCTTGTAAGTAATTCTATACTTTAAAGTAAAGAATAGTAGATCAGAGATACATAAATGAAGAGCAGGTGCCAAAAGAGTAACTAAATGTGACTCCGCCATAGTCACTGCTCATGCATCATACATTTACTCTTTTGCTGTTAACTGTATTGGATACATTTAGACTTTTAATGACAGAAACAGAGGAGGCAATGGTTTATCCTGTATGTACATGATGCTATGCTAGGACAAATCTGATGGAGGAGCAATAAGGATGGGACCCCCAGACCTTATGGGTCCTAATGTGTTCAGTACCTCTGCAGCCTGTATAATTACATAAAGCGGTCCTTCACTCTGAATAAGAGCCTATCTTATGTTTCCCACACCCTGTACATACAGATTGCTCACATTAATAATCATCCTACCTGTATCTACTGCATGTTATAAGCCTTTAAACATCCAAGATGTGGGCTCATGTAACATCAGGCAGCCTGCAAACAGGAAGTGCCTTCTGACTGTGCTGCTCTGCATTCTGGGGCTGCTGTCCTTTTCCTGACCCCAGCTCTGCTCTGTCTGAGCAAAGCACAGCTATAACCCACCCCCTGTACTTTATCCCACTCTCCTCTCCTCAGTAACTGTGATGCCTCTTAGTCAAGATTGTGGCGCCCGTATCCTAAAGTCCTGAACAGAGTTGCAGCCCAGTGGGGGAAAGAATAAGTGACTAAAAACTTAAAATATATTAACTTTAAGTGCTGGGGAATTGTTTTTTAAGGGTTTGGGCTTTTCAATAAATCATGGTGAAGGTCCGGTTTAAGTACCCACAACCCCCTCTGTTTGTTGTCTTCACTGGTTCTTAGTTTACCTGCTAGTTTCCATTTGTTTTAATGGAACACAAACCCCATTTAGAAAGATAGGCCAAAATGAAGAGGACTGAAATACAGTACTTACAACTCAATTCTACTGACAGATCCATTTTTACACAACAGGAACCCAGAAGGGAATGAAGACACATTGAACCTGGTCACCAAATCTTCCTGAGTCTCGAGTACCCTCCGAACAGAGACGCCATCATATTGCACCATATCCAGCGCCACCTGGGAAGGGGAACTGCTATTTTAGATTTGCATTTTGTATACAAGAAAAAGAATATACAAAAATACACTGATCAACAATGGACTATTCTGTACCTGAGGACCCCGACCAAGCTAAAAAACATACTACCATGCATAGTACCATACCATACATACTACCTGCTCATTCATAGGGTTTACCTCTCTGGCCATATAGGAGTCTGAAGGCTCAAATATTAGAACCAGGAATGTCTCATCGTTGTTCTTGAAAAACTGTTCAACCTCAGCAGTGCTGGAAAAAACAAACACAATGTAAATTCTAATATCACATGAGATCTAGCAATTGTAATTAACACTTGAATGGGTGGGTGCACGCACACAGCGCGGGGAGCTTCCAGGCTGGTGGCACCCAAGCAGCAGAGGTATCCAGGTGGTATTTAAAGGAGTACTATCGCGAAAAAATGGCCCAGTGATAAAAATCCATATAAATATGCTGGATGGTGGGAGGTGTCACTTATACACCCGGTATCGAGAAATATCCAGCCAGGCTTTTTTTTATTTTAATGGAAGACAAAGGACATCTCGGGTGACAGACTGTCACCCCTCAAAGACTACAAAAGTCTTAAAGGGGCCACAGCACTCAAACCAGTTAGCTTGCTGACCAACCTACAATCTGTCTCTAAACTAGGTTAAAAACAGGGGGCTCGGTCACACACATCTGCAGAAGTATGCTTAAGCTGCACCACCGGCGCCAAGGTGCCCCTGTGAGGTGCAGTCCTAACTCTAGTACTAATTCTAGTCTCTAAGAGCCCCATTTGGGACATACAATGCAATAGATAAATTGGGAGCAGGCTTACCTGAGGTTGCCCTAAACCTCAAGTGCAGCCCTGCTAAGGTGCACCTCCCAGGTTAGTTATAAAATGGTCTGAGCGGCTGCCACCCCTCTTTTGTTTCTTTTGAATTTGTGCAAGCACATGGTGTGTGGGGTCTAGGCTGTACTGCAAGGTCTTTGACCCTTCCACCCCATGGGCTGCACTTGAGGTTTAGGGCAACCTCAGGTAAGCCTGCTCCCAATTTATCTATTGCATTGTATGTCCCAAATGGGGCTCTTAGAGACTAGAATTAGTACTAGAGTTAGGACTGCACCTCACAGGGGCACCTTGGCGCCGGTGGTGCAGCTTAAGCATACTTCTGCAGATGTGTGTGACCGAGCCCCCTGTTTTTAACCAAGTTTAGAGACAGATTGTAGATGGTCAGCAAGCTAACTGGTTTGAGTGCTGTGGCCCCTTTAAGACTTTTGTATTCTAATTGCCCTACTAATGTGCACCTCCCTGGTTAGTTATAAAATGGTCTGAGCGGCTGCCACCCCTCTTTTGTTACCCCTCAAAGACTAAACCTGTAACCCCAGGATTTTATTCCTACCAGGGGAAAAAAAACACAAGGTTGGCGGGAGTTTTATTCAGTTTGGGTGTATAAGTGACCCCTCCCCTATTAGCTAAAGTGTTTATATGGATTTTTAATATTACACAATTTCGCGATAGTGCTCCTTTAAGATAGAACATGCTTCAAGGTGGATATTAACTTAACAGATTGGGGGGTGCCCCGCTGTGTGAAACCCCCCAGAAAGCCCCAAAAACTCACCTCACCACGCTCCCACGTGACCGCGCCGTCCAATCCCCGCCGACGGACAAGCGGGTGACAGCGACGGACAAGACAGCGCGTCCGCCGCCGCCTCCCGCACGTCACTCTTACAGGGCGCGCGCCCGCGCCGGCCATTCACAAACGGCTGGCGCGCGGGTGGCGGTGGTAAGGTTTTTTTGGGGTACTGGGGGGTTTCACCCCGCGGGACATCCCGATCTCGGATGTCCCTCGGTGAGGGAGGTGATCGGCCCGGGAATCTTATAGATTCCCGGGCCGATCACCCCTGGGTGTTGGTCCACTTTAAAGGGGAAAGTACACTTCTGGTGACATTTTTGAAAGTGTTTATTTTTCTGTGCCAAAATGATGTTGCCAAGGTGCTGAGCTCATCTAGTACATTTATTTTTTCTCACGTTTCATAGGAACAATTTTCACTACCTCCAAACGGATTAGCAGCTGTACAGCAAGAAGAGAGATGTGAGCTCTGTACACACACAGAACACTGCTGCTGGGCATATGTAAGGTGGAGTGAGCTCCTTCACTTTAGCAGTGGCAATGGCAGCAGTGCTCTGTGTGTAAAGAGCACATTTATATCCTATTGTAGATATTGGTGTACACATATATACTTTCAAAAAAATGCCATTGAATATGAAGCAGGTTCCAGTTGAACGTGCCCTGGCACGAGGATGGGTGGCCTGGTCAAAATCAGGCCATCCGCTCTCAAATAATATTCCTGGGTGCTTTAGTGAAAGCTATCATTCATGTTATCATGGCTGAGTGACTGGAACAAGGTGTAAAAGGAGAATGGACAATTAGAATGTAAAAGGACAATTATAGACAAAAATAAAATGCCTCCACTTAAAATTCCGCCTCCCATCCAACTCTCCCCTATGGCTAATAAAATCATGTCTTTTCATATCTTCATTTATTTGTAGCTAATTGTACTGGTTTCTTTTGCTGTTTGACATAGTTCCATTGGGCAACCCTTCTTTGGTTAAAATAGTAGGAGGACAAAACTAGGCCACGCTGTAGCTACTAAGCTCTGGCCTAATTCCCACCACTAGAAGGTCACTGCCTGAAACAGGTTTCCTCTACTCAAAAATTTCTGTCCATCGAAGATGAGAATTAAACCGGACCAACAGCCTTGCACAGTTGGAAAGGAAAACTCTCCAAAACCCACTTGCCCCATCTGCATGCATGATACTGAAGCAATGTCAGCACTTACATTTGCTCCTGCACCCACTGAAACATCACCTCCTCAATTTTCCCCTGGTCGAGAACATCTTGCAAGTCCTGGGAAGATACCTTTTCCTAGCTTCCCAGCAGAGCTGCTGCCTGGTGTAACACACAATCACAATGCACAGTGGCAGGAAACCCAGCAGCACTTCCTCTTTGCAGGTTACCTGCAGCTTCATAGGACTCCATTAAGGGGGGAGATTCGACCATGGCAGGTGTTACAAAAAAGGTATGTGTGTTTTTATGTGCAGCAATCTGAATTACCCTGGGGTGGTATGTATATGAGCACTGTTTCTTGTAAGGGTGTTGGTCCGGTTTAAAAGAGTGACACTATAAGCATACCTTCCATCTTTTCAGGATGGGAAAGAGGCCATTGAGGGATGGATAGGAGAAAGTTGTAACAGTTACAACACAATATAAACACTTTGAACAGGCAAATTAATCATTTATTGGTGCCGATCTGCATGTTACACCTCAAAAAGGGACAAATTAGAACAAGGGACAGAGGGACATGGACTCAAAAGAGGCACAGTCACTCCAAATGATGAACAGTTGGGAGGTATGCAATAAGTAGAAACAAAACTTTGTCGGCTTTCAATGAATGAAATGCCTACATACAGAGACCAATACATAGCACCACTGCTATTGGTGTTTACCTACAACCTATTCTGCTCAGTCGATACAGCTTGGAGGCTGGGCTAAACCGATTTATCCTCATCGGGTAACCATAACTTTCCTTGATGTTGGCCATACCTGATTGGCTCCAGTGGTGGACATGCTGGCGGTGGAAAGTCCTTTTGTGCTTCCAGTGAGTCAATAATGAAATGTTTTAGCTCTTCTGGATCCTGACCTACAGAAACATGGTGCGTTTTAGAAAAAAAAAACAATAGGCAAGGTGTTCATGTGTCTAACTTTGGCAAAGTAATGTGCTGAGAAGATCATTAATGGTCTTCAGAGATTTGTGGTTGTGCTAAACAAAACCTTAAGGTTCAAGAACAGCTTCTTCCCTTTGGCCATAAAACTACTCAATTCTGAAATGTTGACTGGCATAACCATGAAACCCACTCAACCATCCTTGAGATTTATCATCGTGAATTGTAAAGACTGTAAAGTATAGGAACTATTAATTGTTTCGTAAGTTTGACCTTATTTTTTTTTTTTTTTGTAGTTCTAAAGTTTCTCAATCATTGTGCTGCTTTAACTACGCTTCCTTTATTGGCTCTTAAAGAAAATTCCTGCCAAGTACCTGAAAAATAAACAGCTTAAGATTTTGTGGCGAGATGGAACCTTTATAGTTCTTGTGGCTCGTGAGGGCAGAGGAAGTCAAAGATTCTATTCTCCAAGCTGTTTTTATAGACCACTGTATCCAGACATCATGGCTGAAGGGCTTTCAAACCAGATTTTGAAAGAGCACATAACTGACAGAAGTGTTGAAACATCAGATTATAAAACTTTTTTAGGACAGTGGTGAGATTCTCCTACCCCGGTTCTTGAAAATTATAGTTCCAATTACTTTTAACTCTGGTAAAGTCATGCTTTCCTGCCCTTACATGGACATAAGGGACGTATAAGGGACAGGTCTACTAACAGTACATATAAGAGAGCTTCATCCCTGACGTCACTCAGTTTAGAAACAGCTTCTAGCCGGTCCTGCTCCTGCTGCCTCCTGCACCTTGTAGCCCATACGGCTTGCTGCAGGACTCTCCAATGCTTTCTGCACCCTGTAGCCCATACGGCTTTCTGTAGCACTCTCCAACGCCTTCTGCACCCTGTAGCCCACTTAACTACCTGGCTGAGGGCTCTCCTCAGCCCGACCATCCACAGTGGACTCCAACACTCAGCAAGTCCAGCAGCAGCCCTCAGCTGCAACTTAATCGGCACCTTGGGACAGGAAACTCTTTCCTTTATTGCAGAATGGTAGAATAAGCCATCTCAAAGTCATATTATTTGTAAACGAAATCTCTTTCTTCACCCTCATTTCTGGGTTGTGGCTGAGCTGGGACATGTTTATGAGTCATGAGCACACTCTGCTGTGGTCAAATTCAGGTGTGGGACCACTGTGGCTTGCCATGCTCCCTCACGCTGAGAGCTCCAAGGGACAGGATGGATGTTAGACCACTTTTTGCGTGATCCTAAGGCCTGAAATTAAAAGAAGGGAAAAAATAGCCCTGCTATGGCTTCGACTGGATTCTGCAGAAAAATACAATTCTGTGAAACTCACCTGTAGAGTTGTTTTTGATTATATTCAGTCCAGGTCGTCCCAGTGATGACATGTGGGTATTCCGCCCCAAGGGGGCGCTCGCCTGCAAGATCAAAAGATGTAGCTCCTCCCGGCCTCCAATAAAGGCAGGTGTCCCGCTATCATTCTCCAGTGGTTAAAAAGTAGTAAACAAAAAGAGGACCGGCCGGGAGGCCAGGAAACCATGTTAACTCACATAGCTTCAGCTTGTACTCTCTCTAACAAGACTTAAGAATACAAAGTCCAATGAATAAAAAATGGTAATCACCATAACAGGCAAACAGGAGACAATGAACAAAAGGGCGGGGTGGGACGACCTGGATTGGGTTTAATCAAAAACAATTCTACAGGTGAGTTTCACAGAATTGTATTTTTCCCTATATCTAGTCCAGGTCATCCCAGTGATGACATGTGGGACATCCAAAAGCCATTTGGGTGGGATCCCCAGTGCAGAACAGCATGTAGTTCATTTCACTCCCGCCTGAAGCACCTTTCAGCCAAAGACAGGCCCTGACATCCACCTTGTAAAACTTTGTAAAAGTATGAACTGAAGACCAAGTGGCGGCCTTACAAACTTGTTCAACCGATGCCTGGTGTTGAAAAGCCCAAGAGGCACCAACAGGTCTGGTAGAATGAGCTGTGATCCGAAAAGGGGGTTCCTTCCCCCTGGCAGAATATGCTTGCACCACCACCTGTCTGATCCACTTAATGAGAGTGGACTTGGCTGGTGGCAAACTCTTCCTAGAGCCCTCTGTTAGGACAAAGAGCAAATCCGATTTCCTGAAGGATTCAGTCACAACCAGGTAATACTTAATGGCTCTGACCACATACAAGGCATGGAGGGTCCTCTCCTTGGAATTAGTCGGTGCTGGACACAAGGAAGGTAAGACCACTTCCTCATTAAGGTGAAAGGGAGAAACGACCTTAGGCAAAAAATCAGGTTTAAAACGAAAAACCACCTTATCCCTACGCCCCTCAAAATAGGGAGGTTTCATACAAAGCGCAGCCAGCTCTGATACACGACGTACCGAGGTGATGGTTACCAAAAAGACCACCTTAAAGGTCAAAATAGATAATGCAGCATCGCACAATGGTTCGAAAGGAGGACCCTGAAGAGCAGAAAGTACTAAATTTAAGTCCCACACTGGTAATACTGACTTACGCGGTGGACGGACATGGGTGACTCCCTGGAAAAAGGTCTTGATCAACCTATGGTTGGCAATGGATCTCTGGAAAAAGATGGCTAAGGCCGAGATCTGACCCTTGAGGGTGCTCAGTTGAAGACAGCTGACAGCCCCTTTTCCGTCAGCATTGAGGTTTCAATAGCCAGGCCATCAAAGACAGGGTCTGTAAATTGGGGTGCCGCAGCGACCCCTGTGTGAGAAGCCCTGGGTCGTCGGGCATGATGTAGCGATCTACTGACATCTGAACTATATCCGCAAACCAACTCCTTCTCGGCCAGCGAGGAGCCACCAGGATAGTTGGTACCCCTTCCTGGGCTATCTTGCGCAGCACTGCCCAGGAGTGGAAACAGAGGGAATGCATAAAGAAATTTGAACTCCGTCCAAGGAATCGCCAGAGTGTCTGTGGCAATGGCCAGAGGATCTCTTGAGAGAGAGACGAACCTTGGAAGCTTGCGATTGTGTCTGGACGCAAACAGATCCACGTCTGGCTTACCCCAGCGGAGACATAGAGCGTGAAAGGTCCTGCTTCTGAGAGACCATTCCCCCAGGCGCAAGGCACTCCTGAATGTAGACCGCCGAGATGCAGGAAACATTCTCCTCTGCCTAAGTCAGAATCTTGGTCACCTCCTTGAGAGCGCTCTTGCTCCGAGTCCCGCCCTGGTGATTGATGTAGGCGACAGCCGTCTTATTGTCCAAGCGAACCTGGATCGCACGACCCCTTAATTGGGAAGTCAAGCGAAGAAGCACCAACCGGATTGCTCTCAGCTCCAGGAGATTTATGGGCAAGCGGTTCTCCTGCGGACCCCACTGACCCTGGATCTTCTGAGTCTCCAAACGCCTCCCCAGCCTGTCAGACTGGCATCCGTGGTAACTATCTCCCAATGGGGAGTCAGAAAGGACTTGCCCACCAGCAGGTTCCGGGAGTCCAACCACCACAAGAGGGACTGCCTGGCCAGGGGGGACAGCGAAAATTCTTGTTCCAGAGCTTCCTGCATCCGGTTCCAGACGGTCAGCAGGTTCAGTTGAAGAGGTCTCATGTGAAATTGAGCGAAGGGTACTGCCTCGAAGCATGACACCATTAGGCTCACCAATCTCATCCCCAGACGAATTGATGGCCGCTGACAAGACAGCAAGGCCTGCGCCTGCGTCTGAAGACCCAAAACCTTCTGCCGTGGCAGAAAAACCTTGACCCGAGCGGTGTCTATCGACATTCCCAGGAAAGATCTCACTGTTGAGGGAGTGATAAATGACTTTGGTTAATTGACTACCCAGCCAAAGGCCTCCAGGGTTGACAACACCGTCCTAGTATCGCTCTCGGCCTGCTGAAGGGACTGTGCCGCAATCAGCAAGTCCGCCAGCTCTATCTTGTAACCAGGGGACACTACCTCCTGAATCCACCGATCCGAGACGTGCTGCCTCCAGATCTGAGCAAACAGCAGAAGTCGTCCCCCCACCCGGATGGGTGAGGGCGCCCCCTCATGCCTGAGGGGACTTGGCAGGGGGCTTGGATCTGGTTCCCCAGGAGGAATTGGGTCGGCCGCGGAACTTACCTCTACCCCAGGTATCTCTGCGGCCACCTGGAAATGAAGAGCCACTTCCTCCTCGAAAGGAACGATAGGCAAAAGGATTCCGAAAGGACCGAGCAGGCTTCCATCTCTGAGGGAGTCTACCATCCTTGACCAAAAGGTCCCGGCATTCCCTAAACAGCCTGTGCCCCACAAAGGGGATACTCGTAAGCGACTTCTTGGCAGCCGCATAAGCCGACCATTGCCGCAGCCAGGGCGAGCAGCGGAGGGCAACAAGCAGGGACGAAATCCTGGCACCAAGCCAGACCCCATCGTCCATGGCAGAAGCAACAAAGCCAAAGAAATCCAAGCAGGCCTTGAGTTCTTTAGACTCCTCCGCCCGCTTGCAAGCCTTAGCTCTATCCACAAGATGTCTTACCTTCTTTCTGATGGCTAGAGAGACAATCGCCGCAGCACACACAGGGCGAAATAGGGCACCAGCAAAGGTGAAGGCATGGCAGACCAGCTGATCCATGCGCTTGTCAGCAGGGTCACGTAAGGAAGCTGTATCAGGTGACGGCATAACAGTAGTGTTTGTCAACCCCGACACAGGGGAATCCACTTCGGGGGGGGGGGGGGGGGTTGGCGAGACCATAACCGAACTAGGCACCCTTAGGCACCGACGGTAACTTGTTAGGCAGCTCCCATTCCTTGAAAATCATGGTAGAAAGACCCGCCTTTGTCTTTCGGGCCTAAACAAATCTCCCTGCTTCCTATTAGCTGCTCTGGGAGGGACAATGTGTAGTGTCTCAAACACTGAGGTAAGCAATTACTCTGTATCAACCCGGGAGCCACGCATCCTCGTCCAAGGAATAACCAGACATACTGTCGTTGCCTGCCGAATAATCCACAGTGGAACGTGAATCATCTGGCAAATCACCTTCCTCCACAGAACCCAGATCATCAAAGAGATCATCATTATCCAAGTAAACGGACTCGAGGTGCCGTTTCATACTCGTGGCCTTCTTTGGAGCTGTCCGCCAGCCTATGCGCCAAGTCAGCGTGGGACCCCCTGCTGGCTCCCCCCTCGCTGGGGGCTGAGTGCAGCAGCGGAGGGTCCGGAGAGGCCAATGGCAGCGCAGGGCTAGAGGCAGGTACGCCCGCCCGTTCATGGTCCAAAATAATGCCTCTGGCGCTAGTGGTACAAACAGTGCTGAATCCGCTAAAAGGATTCCTACTGCACAAGGGGCAGAGCTTTTCCTGCCCAAATGGGGCCCCCAGCTCACTATCCCCTGAAGCCTCCATTATGGTGATTAAAAATGGTCAATCAGTAAGGTTACAAGACACTAATGGCCCAAACCTAAGGGTGATCCCTCTTAATAAAAAGGGGGGACCGGGAGGAACCACAACCCTCAACCACAAGCCCACGGCCTACACACAAGAGGGGGAGAAAACCATGATCAGAATAAAGCAGCAATTGGTCATACAATATACAGCCAGAAAAAATAGGGACTCACGACACCGACAGAGGGACAAGCAGCCTCTGATGACGAGCGGTCCCCCAGCAGCGGCAGCAGCAGTAACAAGGCCAGGCTCCGAGATCCAGCAGGCCCCAGCAAAAGACCCCACCAGCACCAGCAGCAGCAGCACGCAGGCCCGCTCTAGAAAGTTCCTCGAGGGGATGCGGCTCAGGCCCGATGTGATGACCCGGCTGCGTCAACGTCAGGCTCCGCCCCCTCCGACGGCGCGCGAGAAGACGCGCCCGCCCCCTTCCAAGATGCTGCCCAGAGCAATGGCCGCTGGAGAACATGTGGCCCACCGTGCACCGTAGCCCCCGTCACAGGCGGTGCGGAGGCCCAGCGGGATGCGGCGACCCTGCATTCAGCAACAACGAGGGAGCGAAGGAGATGAGTATACAGTGTGCTCCATAAGGCCCAGCTGAGCCAGCAAGGAGCGAAGAGTAAAAACACCAACACAGTAAGCGCAACACCAAGTGGCAAGACTCCAGTAAAGCTTGTGGGCACGAAGGGTACATACAAAATATAGTGGTTCCCCCCACTAGGCCCACCATAAGCTTGTGGCCGACTACCCTTTAGCATAGGGTCTGCGGCCCAGAGCCAAGCTCTGCCGAACGCCAACAGACCGCGACGTTCACCCTACCGTTGCGATCCCATAGCAGCCAGGGGCTGGGAGGCAGGAGTGGGTCAGAAGGGATACGTGGAAATAGGGCCTGCAGCGGCCGACGGGCTAGGTGGCCCCGCTCTGCTGCTGTTCTCTGAGAGAGTGTCAAACGATCTTCTGCAGCCAAGACTGCAAGATGAACAACTGGGGAATGATAGAGGGACACCTGCCTTTATAGGGGGTCGGGAGGAGCTACATCTTTTGATCTTGCAGTCGAGCGCCCCCTTGGGGCGGAATACCCACATGTCATCACTGGGGCGACCTGGACTGGATATAGGGAAAATGGAGGATTGGCACAGGGTACATGCATCAGGTAGGCTGCCTCATTTTTGCCATTGGGTTTAGAAGTGCTGAAGATGCCAGAATCCAAGCCTACCGATCATTGCAATTCTTAATAAAACATGTGACGGTGGTGTAATTATTTACCTAATTGGGTGTTTTCTGTGGGTGTATTATGAGAAGTGCATGCTAGTTTGCTAATGGTTCTCTCACAGGTATAGGGAAGACTAAGGGAGGGTTTCTTCTGAAATGCTGCACCCATCATTGCACTTTATGTCACTGTCTGGACTGATGATTGTATCCAAGATGGAATAAGTGCTATGTTTTATACTGGAACCTGGAGCATTGGAACCACTATTTGTTTCAAGCCAATGGGGCCGACCGGATCCCCTCCTTCCCATACAGGATCACATTAGTGAAGGGTGAAAACCTTTTTGTTTGCTCAGAACAGGGAATTCGAGATAGCACAAAGCTCCACTGCTTAGCCACCATGGGAAATTTTTGTACAGAGGCAAAGGCAACCATTGTTATCAGCGGGAGCCATTGTACACAGGCCAGGCCCACCCACTGATCTGGCTTCTCATAGGCAGGAGGAGAGCTGTGTGGGAGCAGGTGGCAGGTAAGCAGGGGAGCCTCATTTCCTGTTATGAGGTTTGGGGGATAGTCAACGGAAGTGGACTTTGTCTTTAAAGCAAATACAGCAGATGAAATAAGCAAATGTATAGAGCACAGGTGTCAACTCTGGCCCGTGAGCCAAATCTGGCCTGTAGTGTCATCAGATTTGGTTTACAAGCCCTGCCCCCCCCTTCTCACACTGTTATCTATGAGTGACAGGGCTGGGGCAGCCGCGGACATTACTTTTAAAGAGGAACATCGGTCCAAAAATAAAAATGGGCTGATACCCACCCATCTGCCTCTTACCTTTTGGATGTCGCCACTGCCTGCTGCGGCAACATCTGGCGTCTTCAGGGCCTGATCCCCTGTCCCGCCTGCTTACCTGTCTGTACGTGACAGCGTGGCTTTAGCCATGCTCTTCAAAGTCCTGCGCCGCTCAGCCAAGTCTCGCGGGATTTCGGGTGTCTCCATTGCATCCTATTCATGGGCACTGCCTGATGGGATGCAAGATGGTGCCGCTTATTGGAAGGTCGTCTGGAATCTGAGGGACCCAGAAGATGGTGAGGCGAGTAAATAGTGCCCAAAGGTAATACCGGAGGGGGGGGCAGCATATCAGTGAGGTTTGGGGCGAGGTTTTAGAGCTCCAACCACATATTTGGCTGGCCCTGGAGTGTAAAAGACTTCAGGCAGTGGAGTCCGCTATACCTTTAGCCGGGCACGTACCCGCGCCAAGCATTTGTGAATAGCTGCGCGGGTTGAGCATAGTGGGGGATGCGGCCGGTGGCACACTTGGCTCAAGTCAACCCTTAGCCAACAAGAGCTCTTGTTGGCTAAGACTAAACAAAGATGGCTAAGAAAAGCTAAATGGAGCCGAGCACGCTGATTGGCTGCATGCATGCACCACTGCATAAGCATAAGCACTATGCCCAATTTTTTATTTTGGCCCACTGTGTATTTGAATTTGCCACCCCTGGTACAGAGGGTACAGATCAAGGCAATGCCAAAGCAATAACCCATTTGTGCAATTAGTGGGCAGGTTCACATCTATATGCTATGCTGCATCTTATCTAAACATAAAGCTCATGTGCTGCATTTTACCTGCGTTCAGGTAAAATCCATAGCAAAGTAGACTGCAAACTGCAACAAGGAAAAAAAACACAAATGCAAATTCCTGACACCAAGGTTGAATGGCCATGTGTAATGCAATGTGTAAACATAAGCCACCATTCATCCCTTCCAACTAGATAAACAAGGAAAGATCAGAGAGAGCTTAGCTGGAACAGTCACATACTCCTCGTTCTGATGCCGTCTGTTGGTTGCTTGGCTTGTGCAGGGAAGAACTGGAGAAACAAGAAAGCAATATACATTGTATTTATTAACAATTGTTTCTGTAAAAGCACACAAATAAAATATTACACCTGGACCTGCCACAAGTACTATTTGCTGCCAGCAGATGGCGAGCTCGAGCACACTCCAAACATGATTAGCATTATTTGTTGAGTAGAATAGAACCACATATTACATATATTGTAAAGCTTGTTACAAGCAGTACATTAAAGGTTAATTTAAACCAGACCAGCAACTATTTACATAGAATGTGAATTAACCCCCTTCCCGCCACAGTAAGATTTGAGTTTATGTTACTTTGAATGCCCCTATTTTCAAACAGAACCCTTGACATACAAACCACTTTCAGGATGCTTATTAAACCTCGGCTGCTGGCACGAGAACGGGACACGTGACCATTGATGGACACATGGCAGCATTAAAGAGGACCAACACCCAGGGGTGATCGGCCCGGGAATCTATAAGATTCCCGGGCCGATCACCTCCCTCACCACGAGACATCCGAGATCGCCCTGTAAGAGGGACGCGCGGGAGGCAGCGGCGGCGGCTTGTCCGTCGCCGAAAAGGTACGTTTTTGGGGGCTTTTGGAGGGGGTTTCACACAGCGGGGCATCCTGATCTCGGATGCCCAGCTAAATTGGACCAACACCCAGGATAGTGAAAATCCTGGGTGTTGGTCCACTTTAAGTCAGGGGAGAGCGGATTATTAAGGGGTGACCCCGGCTTTGGATATGCCCGTCTGGAGTGGACCAAGACCCATTTTATGTAAAATTGTGTTGGGTTTGTTTAACGAGGATCAAAACCTGTAATGTCCACAATTCCCTGACCTAGGAACATCCCAAATAGTGACCCACAGTGGCCTTGTAAACTCGCCGCCATCCTAAATCCCACGGTGCATGCTTGGCAGTTGAATATCTGCAGGAATGAGCCCCCTCCTCCCTATGCGATCATGCTAACAGACATTTATATCTGAGATTCCAGAGCAAGGAGAGAATCTCGAGAACCAGGGGGTTTCAGACCAAATGTTATCCCAGATTGTGGTGGTGTGGGGGGGTGATGCCAAATTGGAGGGGGTTTGATTCTCTTTAAGCAGACTTGACCCAATGGCAGCTGACCAATCGGGAAATACACTGTCATCCCCCAGGAGCCTCAGCCGTCATGCATTACAGTTGTAAAGGGAAACCTACGCATGACACACAATGGCTCTAGAGAGCAATATGCTCATCAGACATAATTTTCTGTGTTACCCAGGTTGCCTAGTGTGCCAAACAGAATGGGAATGGGGACCCCCCCTCCTCTAGGGCCGTATTTAGTATAAAAGCAGACCAACGCCATGCCCCATTTAGGCAGGGGGTGGCCATTACCTGCAGAAGCACCAATGACTAGCCTACATTAAAATTATATATATCATTTAGTGCTGTGGTATTTGTGTTGCCTAGCTAGAAATAAGGCCCTGTCCCCCCCCCCCACATAAATAATACATTCTTAATGAACAACGCATAGCATATGTTGTTTTGTTGCTTGCCTGCTTCCCTCAGGTGCGAATGCCACAGGGGGCCCGCGCATGCGCAGAAATTTAATACAGCTGCGCATCCCAAATTAGGATGCTCTGGACGCAAGATGGAACCAACACTAGAGAAAAAAGCCTGAGAATGTCACTGTTAGTGAATCACCAGATAGGAAGACAATGAAAGTCAATGGCAGCTTTTATTACAGATAAAAAGGGGTAAAATGTTCAATACTGTTTTCAGTAGTAAAAAAAGTGCAAACAGGTATTTCCATCATGTATATACAAATTAATTTGGAAAAATGTAAGCCCTGACATATAGAGGCTAATTGCATAGGATATTTTGAGGGTAATTAAATATCTTTATCCTCAAAGGACCGGAAAGCTCCAGATCTGCAATATAAGGGTGTATGAACCAGATTCCTCTGAGGTACAAGAAATAACAATATGTTATGTAGATTGAACAAATATATGATGTAAAAGGATGAGGAAATTATAAAGAGCATCCCAACTTCCTTAACGAGGTACATAAGTATGAAGAAAGATACTGTTATGACATCGTAAAAGCAATATGATATTTGATAACATAAATGCTCTCACATAATGAGAATCCCGTTTCTTTTAAACAAGGGCACGGAGGAAGCCAATATAGGAGGCGAAACATGTCTGCCCAATCAGGAAGGAATTATGAATCCAACTGATTACCAAGACCGCAGGGAGAAATGTATTACACACATATTTGAAAATTGTGATTAGTGCATTATATATGTACCAATATGCTTTGAATATTATGTAAATAATGAAACAATGAATTGAGAGCTCAGAGAGTATGAATTTGTAAATATATGTATTTTAAAGAATAATATATTAATAAATCAATTTTGAATATCAAAAGGTGTGGTCTAGGTCAAAAGCGTATTTAGAATTTCTGGGGAGTGCCTGAACCCAGATTCAGCAGTGTGTTTAGAACGCTTGACCTTGTACCAATCAATTCCCATACATATATGTGGGTCACACATTTGGAGGACCTAGACATAGGTCGCTCCACTATTGAAATTTGTAAAAAAAGTGCCATTGACTTTCATGGTCTTCTTATCTGGTGATTCACGAACAGTGACATTCTCAGGCTTTTTTCTCATGAATTACATTTTTTACTACCATGAGAATTTTTTTCAACTCTTAGTAAATCAAGGCCCTTATGTGGAGATATCACTTTCTCATGTGGCGAGCTCACTGCCTCGTATGGGCGGGTTGGTGAAAGGGTTGGTTATTGTCCCCATGGACTAGGACCCTCCCTGGCATGAAGCTGGTTTGGGTCTGCCTTAAAAGACATATTTAATTACAAAAATAAAATATAAAGTTTTGAATTGGATGTGTTGGATCTAGTTGCCTATCTAGTTACTTCTGATATTTGCTTCTTAACTTTCTAGCTAGAGCTTTGCTATGTTGGATTACCGTTAAATGAAAGAGCCCCTTATTACCAGGGTGTGACCTACAGGGGGTGCAAAGGGAGCATCTGCATGTAAAGCTACATGTATGAGCAATAATGGGGCCCAGTCACATTTAGTTACACCTCTGCTTCCTACACTCATAAAAGAATCAAATCTGCATCAAATGTAACTGATGCCCCACTTGGGGTAACTGGATTGCTACCAGGGGCCGACTGGCCATATGGAGCACGGGAAGAATTCCCAGTTAGCCGCACTGTTTTATGGGTAAACTGGGCTGGCTGGTGCGGGGGTCACACCCACCCGTGACAGTATATGGCGCTAAAATACTATGCCCACGATGCCCATCATCTGTCCCTGCAATGCTATGGCCTCAGCTGATGAATACACTTGATGCCCATTGGTATGGGGCTCTGCAGTATGTGGGGTGCTCATGGGTTGTCGGGGGTCAGTAAATCCTGGGTTGATTTTTAGGGGAGTCTACCCCTAGCCAGGGAGCCCCTGCCTCTAATGCTATAGCCCCCGTCAGCATGGTTGGGGGCCTCAGCAAGGACACCCGCCACTGCCTAGGGCATCCTTGGCAAATCAACAAAAGGGAAAAGAGGATTTAAAGAGACATACCTTAACAGTAGGAAATCCTGTTATTGCAAACTCCTTACATGCGGCAGAGTTGGCCTGATCCCCACAATTCAGGACAGACGTGTAGAAAGCAGGTCTCCAATCTGCAAGGGAGAATGGTGATATTGTCATGAGATCTGTATCAGAAAGACAATGAGAAACTGACTGGTATTGGTATTAGACATTGGCCTTTATTCTAGTTCCACGCTCATTATTCACTAAACACAGTATATTGCCTTTCTTATCAAATATTTGAGAGAATATTCTATGAAATGTAATCTACAATAAAGAAATATGCATTTGATGTTGCACATGTGTTGTTACAGGGAGGACTGGTTTAATGTGGACCTTCACTCTAAACTCGGCCTGTGTGACTACTGCACCACCTTCCACATCCACTTGATTCCCCTGATATTTGGTCTGAACTAATGATGACACCACCCAATATGGCCTCCACTGGCAATTTAGGTTTGCTAGGTGGGTGTGTGATCAATGACAGAGCTCAGGCAAATGAATGGCGGCACCATGGTCTGATGGTATTCAGACTTTATAGGGGGTTGGAAAATGACAGGCATCCCAAGCGGGGTTGACACCTGGCCAATATATTTTTTTTACTTTACTGGCCATTGGCCTGGGGGTGCCGGTATTCAATTCTTAATGGTAATCTTAATTGCGGGTATACTTTTCCCATTATTATTGTTTATTTATATAGCGCCATCATCTTCTGTAGCGCTTTACAAAGTAGTAATTACAGACAGGGTAGAAACATACGGTACATATACTATTTCAAATGCAGTTTTACAGAGTTGACAGTGGATATTCTGAGTACAAGATACAATAGGGGAGAGAGCCCTGCCCTTGCGAGCTTGCAGTCTAAAGGAAGAGGGGTGAAGACGAGGGGGAATGATCACAAACAGTGAGTATTGAGCTTTGTGGCGTATGCCCTTCAGAAGATTGGTTACGCCAGATTATATGCTTGTCTGAATAAGTGAGTTTTAAGGGCTCCTTTGAAGGTTTTGAGGGTTGTGGAGTGGCGGATTGGGTAGGGGAGGGCATTCCAGGAGATTGGAGTTGCACGTGAGAAGTCCTGGAGGCGGGCGTGAGAGGAGGTGACCAGGGTGGAGGACAGGAGAAGGTCGGCAGAAGAGCGGAGGCTGCGTCTAGGTTGATACTACTTCCCATCCTCAATTACCAGTACAAAAAAACAAATACCAGCATTGCCAGGCCAGTGGCTATTAAATAAAAAAAAATACTCAATTGTACATATAAAAACACTTTTTTAGGAGAGAAAACTGCCATTGACTGTCATTGTCTACCTTGGGCATGATTCAAATTTACACCCTGATTGAAAATGAATGGCAGCTTTTTCTCCTAAAAAAGACATACATTTCTCACCAGGCCCTGAATCGAGCCCAAGGGGTTACTTATACAGCCTGCTTAAAATGATCTTACAGGACTTTTTAATTTTGAAGAAAATAAAACAAACTTAACATGTCTTGGACAGTACTTCCTTACTTTTAAAGCGGAGGACTGTGCTGAATAACTGGCATTCAGTTTTTTCACTTCTTCTGTGTGTATGCTTTCTAGCCATCATGCAATATTTTATACATAGATTACAACTATTTATCTCCCCAGATTCCCTCACAGACTGTCTAAAGTTCAAGACAATTCTCCCCTCTAACAGCAGATGGTACAATTATAAAAGTCATTATTGTTTTTCCTCTTTTCCGGTGAAAGACAAAAAGAAACTGCAGCAAGAACACAGGGTGCATGAATAACCTTCCATTTGAAATGTTTAATGTGGACCAAAACCAGACCTGGTGTCTAGAAGATGCTCGGTCTGGTTAAATACTCATCCTTGGGGCATCCCAGATTTGGATCCACTTTAATGCTTAATACTATCTCCATTAACCCTTCACAGTTGTCAATGTCCAGAGCATGAGCAGATGGAAAAGTTACTGTCAGTTGTAGACATGTAGAGTGTGTGAGTGGAGTGTGTCTCTCAGGCCGATTCATTACTAATACCAGGTAGCGGCAGATGAGCGTCTGTAGAGCGGATTTTGGAGCGACCGCTATTAGTCGCTGTGCTCAGCCATGGATCATTGTTTCAGAGCGCCTCAGTCGCTGGCCGGCATTGATGAATATGTTGTGTGAGTTGCAGTACTACGCTGTATGGGAGCGACCGGTGGAGCCAGCTCAGTGCGACTGACTAAGCGAAAACATATGGAATTACATTGTTATTAAATTGTAACATGGACACTTTAATACCAGACCTGTAAGGACAATTCTGCATAAAAATATTATTAATCAAAAAAGTAAAAAAAAAATTCATTTTCTTGCCCAGGATACATGTCAGAAGTTTTGAGATTTTTAAGAAAATAAAAATTGGGATCAGGAAAGGGATTTAAGGATCGTCCATAGAAATGTATGGGAGTGCGCCAGGTAGTGAGAGGTAAGACATGGTGCTCTGCAAGACTGAACGCCGGCACTGTACGCTGAGGCTGGGATAAAGACGAATCGGACGCTACATGGCGTTGTTCTAGTCGCTCACCAGATTCGGCTTCGTAAATGTGTAATTGCGTGCCATGTCCGGTGTTCACCTGCTGCTACCTGGCGCTATCCCTTGAATAAGGCCCTCTGTGTGTGTGTGTGTGTGTGTGTGTGTGTCTCTCTTTGTGACTGTGTGACTCTGTGTGTGACAGTGTGATGCTTACAAGGCACAACCTGGTGCTATCCCTTGAATAAGGCCGTGTGTGTGTGTGTGTGTGTGTGTGTGTGTGTGTGTGTGTCTGTGTGACTCTGTGTGTGTGTGTCTTTGTGACTGTGTGTGTGTCTTTGTGTGTGTGTGTGTGTGTGTGTCTTTGTGACTGTGTGTGTGTGTGTGTGTGTCTTTGGGACTCTGTGTGTGTGTGTCTTTGTGACTGTGTGTGTGTGTGTGTCTTTGTGACTGTGTGTGTGTGTGTGTGTGTGTGTGTGTGTCTTTGTGACTGTGTGTGTGTGTGTGTGTCTTTGTGACTGTGTGTGTGTGTGTGTGTGTGTCTTTGTGACTGTGTGTGTGTGTGTCTTTGTGACTGTGTGTGTGTGTGTCTTTGTGACTGTGTGTGTGTGTGTCTTTGTGACTGTGTGTGTGTGTGTGTGTCTTTGTGACTGTGTGTGTGTGTGTGTCTTTGTGACTGTGTGTGTGTGTCTTTGTGACTCTGTGTGTGTGTGTCTTTGTGACTGTGTGTGTGTGTGTGTGTCTTTGTGACTGTGTGTGTGTGTGTGTCTTTGTGACTGTGTGTGTGTGTCTTTGTGACTCTGTGTGTGTGTGTCTTTGTGAGTGTGTGTGATCATTAGATGGAGATGTTTCTTCCCACACACTCTCCTGCCAGCTCAGACAGACAAGCAAAACACAAATCAAAGTTTTAGACTGCACACAGCTAAGGACCCCTATCTACAGTCTGCTGCATCCCCCAACTGTCCCAAGCAGTTAATCACACAGGGCAGCCATCCTGTCCCTGACAGCCACACTCCTAATTGCCGAGTTACAGTGGCAAGAAGCCAGTGTTGGCTGTTTTTATTCTGTCCCCTACTGACCTGTCTGTGTGTCACTGCTAAGCACAAAAACTGTAGTGTCAGTATAGTGTTATCATGCTATAGATTCTGATCTATCATGCATGGTTACATTTAGTTATGTGATAAAGGGTTAATACGCATTTCAGAAACTGAGAGGGTTTCGCCCAGCAGATTCCCTCTTCCTGGGGCATCTTGATTTTTGGATGAGCCACTGTGTGAAATCCCCTAGGATCCCTGTATAACATACCTTTCCAGGGATGTCAGTGCACATGCATGGCCCCAGCAGCATCCCTATGCTTTATGTGCACTCCTGCGCTAGGGCCAGCCGGATGGTCGGCATGGGCACACACTGCCGGAGGGGACACAGTCTATTCTATTTGGAGGGGAGCACGTGCATGTGTCGTGGGATCCATGGAGAGGTAAGAATACCCGCATTCTCTGGGGGTTCACACATGGAGGCATCCCAAATGCCCTGTAAAGTTATGCACCCGCATTCTTTTACATAAAAAAAAAGTTTCATTAATTTGTCACTTTAAGCGGATTAAAGGGAACCTGTCACCAGGAAGACTCAGGATGCCAGCTGGTTGCTTTTCTGCACAAGCACGCACCTATTGTGATCAATATGCTACAGAAACAGTTAGTGTTTTCATGCAAATTTACTGGGGGGTGCAGACTAATTTAAAAAAAAAAGAAAAGGTTTAGAATTATCTATGCATTAGATATATATATATCGTTTTTCAGAGGTTCAGATTTGGAGATCATTTAAAGCAGACTAAAACCTGGATAAGGTTTGCATGGCCTGGGGAACCCCCTCGGATATTGTAACGACCATATTGTAATGATCATATGAGATGCCAGTGGAATGCGGGAACACCCTATCCCTCCCTTCCCCCTCCCCTCCCCCCCTATCCTCAACATCCTTCTTTCTCCCGTCTCGACTCCCCAAGCCTTGTCCCCCCTTCTTCTTCTTCTTCTCTTCGTAATATTATTGACTTAAAAGTTTTCAACCCTCTCTGTCTGCAAACTAGGATATGTTTAATAGTTTAAAGCACACCTTACCTCATCTGGCATTAAGATCAGAGGATAGTGGGTGTGTTGGCGGCGATGCACCGATGGTCTCCGCGACCTGCATAGGCCTCAGCGTAGCTCGGGGCATGTTGTTGGATACATTGACTGCATAGTAACTGTCGCACTCCACTTGCTCCACCCTTATCTAAAGTACTTTCTAGAATGCTAAAGAAGTATGGTCAAAGCACAATTCTATGTAATACAGATTGCAATTATCTACCTCCCCTGTGCGGGATGGCTGTATTAACTGAATGCTCTCCATACCTGTAATGCTGAAAACCTAATAAAAATATTGAAACAAAAAAAAAAAAAAAAAAAAAACAGACTAAAACCTGAATCTCATCATTGCCGCAGCATACAATGAATTCCCCAATATCTCCATCCTGCACACACTCATCAGCAGCCATTCAGTTCTGCCTGATGCATGGGAGGCTAAGAGCAAAGCATCAGAGCTGAAGACCCACACATGTGCTGTGAGGTGAAAGTGGACCAAAACCCAGGATTTTGACTATCTTCGATTTTGGTCCTTTCCCCCCTGGGGCACCCCAATCGGGGGTGCTCCGCTGTGTGAACCCCCCCCCCCCCCAGATCGCCAAGCGCAACTCACCTCTTCCTGGTCCTATAGTACCTGCATGGCCGCTCGTCCATTCAGCGTGCTCGAAGCTGCTGATGTCACAACATGTAAGCCAGCGGCTCCGAGCGTGCTGGTGGCTGCATCCCCGCTTCCCTTTAACAGGGAGTGTGACCGTGCCAGCCATTCACAAATGCCTGGGGCGGGCACGCGCTCTGCTAGAGGGATAGTGGGGATGTGGTAGCGGCTCGCGCATGTGCCACTGAACCGGGAAGCAAGGTAAGTGTACAGGGCAACCTGGGGGGTTTCACACAGCAAGGCATCCTGATTTTAGATGCCCCGGGGGGAGGGAATCAAGCTTTGGTCCACTTTAAAGCAGACTAAAACCCAAATCTCATCATTGCCGCAGCATGCAATGGAATCCCCAATATCTCTTACCAGCAGCCATTCAGTTCTCCCTGATGCATGGGAGGCTTAGAGCAAAGCACCTGAGCTCAAGGCCAGCACATGTGCTGTGAGGTTATAAAGACCTGACCAGGTTTCACATTGCAAGCTTTCCCAAATCGTGGGATCTAGGGCCAGGACACCTGGGTTCCTGTCTGCTTTACTGGATTACATAGACAAGGACCCTTCCCTCACTCTATCAAGAAGACTTCTTTATCAAGAAAATGTTGGCTGGAGTTTGGATGGAAGCAGGGCCTGCTCATTTCCCTTGGAATGCAAAGATCATTGAAAAGAAAACTTTTAAAATACAACCTGACAGCCACAATCAGTGAGAGGATCTCTGGCAGCTGCTCACAGAGGAGCAGTAATGACTGGAAAGTGTAGCCTAGAGGTAAGATTCCTTCCCTGCAAATGTGTAGAGGCAAGATCAGCCCCTGCTGAGGCTTCTACCCCTGCACTAGGTGATGATGACCTGCTAAAATAAACCTTGCTGAAAGAATGGCTCCTCAGGATCCACTGCATTGGAGACATACAAAATGTACTGTACCGCATGTCTGTTTTAGTTCTCCAGCAAATTCACTTTCTCAAACTTTGACACTACCATCCAAAACTATACTAAAGCAATAATACTATGCATAATACTCATAATACTACACCATTACAATATTTCTAAACATCTTTGTGCCTTTTTAATTATGCTTTTATATCTTTTATAATATACACTAGATTAGATAATATACACTAGAGTCTATAGTGCTGATTCTCACGTTTTTTTAATGAGGAAAACATTTGTATCTAAATTTTTTTCCCTTGGTGCAACTCTAAATTGTTTTAGCTAAACAAATTATTCAAACATTTGTACAGCTAAAAATGGTGCTGAATTGCACGGAGCAAAAATAGATGATACATTTTGTATCACAAAAAAAAAATATGAGAGAAAATATTCTCATGGTGCTGAATCAGCCCTTATATCTGAAGAATAGTACCTTGCAAGCCCATCTGACATCACTGCGATACCAGTCTCTTCAACTTTACCAGAATCTGACATGTCACACCCCCATAGTGGGGAAGTGAGGTCAGCTTGGCACAACTGTACACAGACACATGAACACAGGACAGCACAGGGGTGAGAGCACAGATCTCGGCTGGGTATTTACAGCCTTGCCCCCTCCCCATCCGATCAGACATGATCTCTGCCTCTTAGAATTTGCTAGCTAAATCTTAAATGTCTCCTAAGTTTCCATCGGAAAGTCATAGGGAGCTTGTGTCAATGGGTCCAACGAGGTTCTGGGCATGCTTTGAGACCTACACCACTGTCCCATTTGGCCTCTAAACTTAGTTCTCCGGTTCTCATCCCTTGAGCTTCCAGAGATGACAAGAGACCCACCAATGCATGCATTATGATCTCAAGGTTCCAGAAATGTGGTCAGTTTGAGGCTAGAATGCATGGAATTTTCTGTCTGTGGGATTTCTATGAAATTCCCCAGTCAGCGCAGCTTCCTGGTAGGGGGTTTCCTGCTGGTCAGGCAGTGGCCCCTGGCCAGGCTATTGGAGCTGTGAAAGGTACCAGTGAGGTCCTTTGATACTGAAGCTTCCTGTGGAGGCATTGTTAGGCCTGTGTTTACCGACCTACTGTTAGCAGGCCATCTGTCAATTTATATGACTATTTCCTCACATCCAGGGAATCAGAGCGCATTTCTGACTAGTCCTTAAAAATATTTATGGTGCTTTAAAAGAGCTGCAATTGTATGTGCTGTGGGTAAGTGTGCATGAGCATCTGCAGCTGTGTGTATCTATCTGCGGGGGTGTGTGCATACACATCTGTACCTGTTTGTGTGCATCCATGCCTGCGGGGGTGCGTGCATACACATCTGTACCTGTTTGTGTGCATCCATGCCTGCGGGGGTGCGTGCATACACATCTGTACCTGTTTGTGTGCATCCATGCCTGCGGGGGTGTGTGCATACACATCTGTACCCGTGTGTGTGCATCCATGCCTGCGGGGGTGCGTGCATACACATCTGTACCCGTGTGTGTGCATCCATGCCTGCGGGGGTGCGTGCATACACATCTGTACCCGTGTGTGTGCATCCATGCCTGCGGGGGTGCGTGCATACACATCTGTACCCGTGTGTGTGCATCCATGCCTGCGGGGGTGCGTGCATACACATCTGTACCCGTGTGTGTGCATCCATGCCTGCGGGGGTGCGTGCATACACATCTGTACCTGTTTGTGTGCATCCATGCCTGCGGGGGTGCGTGCATACACATCTGTACCTGGGTGTGTGCATCCATGCCTGCGGCGGTGCGTGCATACACATCTGTACCTGGGTGTGTGCATCCATGCCTGCGGGGGTGCGTGCATGCACATCTGTACCTGGGTGTGTGCATCCATGTCTGCGGGGGTGCGTGCATACACATCTGTACCTGGGTGTGTGCATCCATGCCTGCGGGGGTGCATGCATACACATCTGTCCCTGTTTGTGTGCATCCATGCCTGTGGGGGTGCGTGCATACACATCTGTACCTGGGTGTGTGCATCCATGCCTGCGGGGGTGCGTGCATACACATCTGTACCTGGGTGTGTGCATCCATGCCTGTGGGGGTGCATGCATACACATCTGTACCTGGGTGTGTGCATCCATGCCTGTGGGGGCTGTGCGCATGCATGTGTGTGGGAGTGCAGGCATGTATGTCTGGATGGGCATCTGTTGGGGGGTGGATACTTACACAATAAGGATGGGGGTGCAGGCAGGCATATGCATGTGTGGGTGGTGTTGTGGTGTGGGAGGTTGTGAGCGTATGGGGGAGCTGGGCTGTGAGTGTGTGGGGGCTAAATACTTACTTTAATAATCTGTGCCCTCCCAGAACTTCTAAGAAGGAGGGTCAGTGGAGAGATGAAGGAACCTGAACATAGGAAATAAGGGAAAAGGCCATGTTAAGAGAAGGAAGCCACCCCTGGTAGCTAATATCATAATGTTTGTTTGGCACCCACTTGGCTGTGTTTGACCTCTTCTTTAGAACTAGGAAGTACGAGAAAGCTAGACAGTCCCTAAAAACTGCATTACCCAATAGGTGGTCTCATGTAAGATCCCGCATGTCCTCTAATGGCAGCCGGTGGTAGATATAGAAGCTAGTACTATTCAAGGGGCACTTTTTAATACTCACCTCTTTATGAATAAGAATATCTTTGTTTTAAAGCACTCAACATTATCAACTACAATCTATAAAACATGATACTTTCCCTCAGGTGAAAGCAACGCTCAGCAGGGTGTTTCCTAATCGTTATTAGTGACAATAATTAAGTAGTCTGTGCTGCACAGTGATTATTAGGGAGTATATCACACGCCCACACCCGCAGCCTATATTGCCAATGATCCAGGATCGTGCCTCCTCTTGCTGATCATTTCTCAATAGACTGGATTGGAATAAAATCAAGTGAAAGGTAATTGATGCAACCTGTCTGCACTGACCTATTAAGCAGAAAGTCTGTGTGACTATGCCTAACATGCTTGTGTGGGCAGCTTTAAAGGAGACCTAAAATCAAACCAAATAATGAAATAGGTTATCTCAATTTAGGGTGTGATAAACAAGGAGCCACTGCCAAAGAGGGGAACAGGAGATGGAGAATGTAACTGATTAAGCATGGTCATGGCCAATTATATACATACAAGCCGTCATACCTCGAACAAGGGAGTGAACACTGCTCATCATTAATGGCAGTGTCCACTTACATTGGGTGATTTGGCTCCTCAATTCCAGTAATTTGCTTTTTCCATCACATGAAAGCCTCTTTGTTTACCCGATTCCCAGTGAGCATGTCCACCCGCTAAACACACACCAAACACGTAGACAACAGAACAAATATTTGCTCAGCAGAGAGTTACGCCAGGCTCAACGTCCACAGCTCTTCAAGCAGCAAGAGAGTAAAATGGGAACAAGTTGTATCTGGGTTAGTCAGCCTGTCGAGTCCAGGAGTTTAGTCCAGCTTGTGGGTCATGCATCATTCAGCACCACAACCCCTTTACTCAATAGAACTAACATGGTTTCCTAAAAAGCCTAAACATCAACAGTATTGTGACCTCAAATGGCTCTCTGCCCTACCCCAGTGCCAGGACCATGGATTATGCTACAGTGGCATCAAGCAGCTAAATAACAGCGTGGAATAGTTTAACTGTTACAAAGATGTTTTCTAATACTTCTGCCCATGACATTGCCCTCCAAGCTAAGTGTAAATTCAAAGCATTGTTTCTGTATTTCCCATGAAGCTGTTCATCCTGCTCTGCTTATGCTTACAGCAGTTTTTTAACACCCATTTTTTTACAATATAAAATTTGTAATGCTAGATCAAAGGGAAACGGAACTCCACCCCTTCTTCATTACACTGTGTGTGACAGCAGAAAAAAATGAACCTTGCTGTTATGCAGGAGGTTAAGTGAATAGAAGTCTGGCAATAACAGACTGGCACCCCCCTCACACACAGACTTAATGTAACAATCTTAGTCTGTGATTCACAGAGACTACAGAGTAAACAGAAAAACAATGCTTAAAACAGGAGAAATAATGTACAATCCTCTAACATGCATTACATGCATTAATATGCACGGCATACATCGCTGATTGTATAGGAGCCCGCACATGCGCCATGTGGCAGAAAGGTAAGTTTGTAGGTGATCTAGAGGCTTTCACAGAGCAGGGCATCCCAAATCAGGGACAAATACCAAAACCCAGGATACAGAAAAACCCTTGTTTAAGGTCAAAGGTGGATTGTCATCAGCTTGGCCCCCTTATATCTCTGCGTGGTGAGCCTTAACGCAGTGTCTGTAATTCTCTTTTACTTCGATGGATGAACAGCAAAGCCTCATACTCAGGGACAACTTGATCTGCCGGGTGGGGGTAAGGTTAATGACTACAAACTCCACATACGCTTGTTGTGATAGTCACTGTGCTGCAGTGAAGAACTACCTCTTCCCACAAATAATTGGGATGCCTATCCTCTAGAAACCCTCCAGGAAGTCAGAAAATGGGGCCAAATGTTCTACCCCTCAATTTCCTGTGATCTCAGCAGCTGTGTCTGCACTCCACTGCTCCACAAGTGACCAATAGGGTTTGAATGGCAGACGTGTACCTGTTAGGCTACTGAAGAGGGTTTTTCCTTAGAGGGAACATGTATCCTTGTTTGGGATGTCTGTGTGCGTGTGATGATGGGCTGTTGCAAGACTTTTTGTCTGCTTAAGGGGACCAACACACAATTTCAACCCCAAAAACCTGTCTGGACCATGTGACTTACCACCTGTCAATCCCAGATTTTCTTGGGGGGGGGGTGACTTGCAGGTAGAACTAAGGCTGGAAGTGGTAAGTGCATGAGGGGGGCATCAACTAAAGGGGTCCAGCCACCACCCATTTTGTAGAAAAGTGGCGTTGGTTTACATTAAAAGTTCCCATTTATTTTTTCTTCACTTAAGGTAGACATTACAAAAATAAAAATATATAAATATACATATAAAATATAGTAATCAAAGTGGAGCAGTTATGTGTCCAATGTTTGGGTAACAACAGCAATGCCTACTAATTAAGAACATCCAATGACCCAGTAGAAGTTTTTTCACATGCTAAATTTGCCCTCTGATTTCAAACAACATAATGGTTCCCTGCAGTTCTTCATGCAATAGTGTATTCCTCTTCACAATATGACTAACTGGGTTTCTATTTAAATGTAAAATTTTTAAGTAAAGCACCAATAATAAGAAAGCAGGAGCGGCGTCAGCAGCCGGTATGCTTCATAGTGATGATGTGTTAAGGGGGCAAACATATCTCTCTGGCCATAGAGCTGTCACAGCTAAAACACTATATGTGTGCAGCTTGTTCCATTCCACGTGTGCAGCCTAATCCATCAGAGGCGGAGCAGAGAAAAAAGTGATGTGTCCTTACAATCCAGACTTAATGGCATGACAACACGGCCACAGCCCAAAATCCCAGCCTGTCAGGCATGACAGACATACCAGCTCACTCCCATTGCCTTCCCTGACAGACTGCTATAAGCTAAGAGCAAGGAAGGAGTGGGGCGTGGGTAACTAATATCAGTCAATCAGGTGGCAGTTTATTTGTCAGTATCAATAAGATTACTTCTGGAGATTTTTTAAGAATAGCATACAGTCCATTTTATTACAAACCATACTAGTTTGTTATGCCTGCCCACATAAAAACCATGGGGAAGCCTAAAAAAACAGAATAAATACTCACCGATCTATTCTCCTGCAGCCACGTCAGCCACTTACACTTGTTCATGGTTCCACCATCGCCCCAATGGGGTTCTACAGGTAGACATACACGTACTTTGCTTGGTCCTATGCACATGGCCGTCTAGTGTATATTGGCCCCAGGGAAACTCAAGCAAAGCTGACTATTTTTTCGGGGCTTACTGTGGAACTTACACCGTTGGGCATTCGGCTTTCTGACCAAAAACGGATGGGGATGGGGGGGGGGGTTATGCAACAGCCCCAGTGGCTGAAGGTTTACTCTAACTAAAAATCCTTGGGTCTCCTAGTAAGAAATCAAATAGCCACCGCACATATTAAAGCCACTGAGAACCTGCACAGGTCAGTTTTAGCAGCCCCCAACATTAAACCTCATACCAAACCCTATTTTAATACGTCTCTATTTTGACAACTCAACCTGACCTCCTAGATCAAGGGTACTCAACCACTTCTTGTAAAGGTCCATTTAAAAGGCATCAGGTGAGAGGTGAAGGTCCAGGTCAAGGGCTGTTGGGGGGGGGGGGGGGGGTGAATAGGTATAAATCAGCACACTGGGGAGGGGCTATAGATTCTCCAGGCAAAACTAAAGAAGGATGCTTGAAAGAGACTTTATATTGCAATGCTAGGTGCCAGGGAGTCATCACACTGGCATGGAGACTAAGCACTACATCGCCGATCAAGGGGACAGCTCAGAAATACAGAAGCAACTGATTCAGGACTGTCAGGGCAAGGGGTCCAGAAATCTGGAGCAGAGGTCCGCATTCGGACCCCGGTCCGCCAGTTGAGTATCGCTGTCCTAGATGTTAACTTACGCCCTTACATTGTGGCATAAGGCAATGCTGCTTTATATTCCAAAAGCTGAACTGGACACCTCGCCATACCAAAAAGATGGCATAACAGCAGCTTGTAGAAAAATCATTTTGACAAGGTGATTGAAGGACTAAGAGTCCATTTACTGGCACTTTTGCAGGGAGCCAGTGTAAATCATAAAGAAAAATTACTGTATACCTAAAAGCCACGCAGACTGCTTCCCCCACCCACTGGTTCCTGATTTTGCTCATCCCTGCCAGATTGATTTTTGGAGGGTTGAGGGGTTCATGGGGGGGGGGTACACAACCTGTTTTGCCCTCAGTCACTGCCTGTTCATATTTGACAGATTTTGGAGGGCATAAAGTCTGTTTTATCCCGAGAAAAGAGATTGGTCCAGAAAGGGACAGTCCAGGCAATGTTTCATTCTCCTCTCTTCGATTTCCTGCGGGTGGTCCATTCCATCATGACCACCTCCATAATATGGTCCCATGGCCATCCCTGTCTCCCAGGGTGAGAGAGCCTGGCAAGCCACAGCGGTCTCACTTGCCTGGCTTGTATATACTGGGAGCGTTGTGAGACGGGGCAGCCTTGCGACTGCACCTGGAGTGTGGTCATGGAAAAATGGCAAGGAAAAGGAGGGGCAAATGTGGAGGCTGCTATGGCATCTGGAGCGCTCTGTAGGAAATAGAATAGAGGCACAGGGTACAGGCTTCAGATAAGCTGCTTACTGCCTTATTATTACTATTATTATTATTATTGCTTACTGCCTTATTATTGCTATTGCCTGAACTGTCCCTTAAAGTCTCATAAAGGTTCGTGTGGCCCTGGTCTTACAAGGCTCAAATCCTACGTATACCTCTAGATTTCAGATTTCATAATTAACCAGCAATCTGCTCCTATTTTTTTAAACAAATCTGTCCTTGTGTATTTCAGAGAAGTTTGCAGCTTGGGGTGTGGGTGGATCAATCTGCTCATCTTAAAACACACAAAAATATTAAAACTTAACTAAAGTGTCAGTGCTTAAGACTTTTCTTGGACTGATTTTTAAAATGAAATCGATTTATATTGATATATATCCATGGAAACAGCAATGAACAAGAACTGTATCGTTTTAGTGGGCATAACATTTCTCATTCATCACCTTAGCATCGGCATATGAAAACAGAAATTAGCAATGAAAAGTACATAAAGGGGGCACGGCAAGCGTTTGTTTTAACGAATGAGTAACAGAATATTAGATTGCAAGTAATTAGCATGCCCGCAATTCATATGGTTATCCACACGCTGAGCGAGCGCTAGATATGTCTGTACGTGGAAAAGGCCCAAACTGGAAATACGTGGAAATGATTGCCTAAGTCTGTATAATGTCTAGGTATCCAGCTTCTGTAAGACAAAGCATTTACTATCAGGGTAAGAGGAGGGTTTCTGGATTTTTATGAGAAGCAGATGTTTCCTCATCTCTATTCATTAATACCTGCTGTGGGCAGGACTAGATTTGTCATTTCTTATCCACTATGCCAAATTCCTTCCCACTTTTATTGCTAATATAACATTATAAACTGTAAGATGGCTCTTTGGCCAGATACCAATTTAAAACTCATAATCCTGCCGAACTAGAAAGACCTGTTACCTAAAATGTCACCACGAAGAGTCTCTTAAAGCACTGGTCCCCATCCCTGTCCTAAAGGCCCACCAACAGGTCATGTTTTGTGGATCTCCGCCTAGCTGCCTCTATAGCCCTGCACTCATTACCTCACCTGTGCAAATGGCTGGAGATCTGAAAAACCTGACCTGTTGGTGGACCTTGAGGAGAGGGTTGGGGACCCTGTCTTAAAGTGTTTAGGAGATAATGTAGTGTAAAAATATAAACAAGTTAGAGAACGGGCTATAAAACTCTCCCTGGGGGTTGCAGCCACAACCATGTTGCATTAAAAGCACTTGCTAGGCTTCCCCTGTCTGCTCAGGCCCGCCAGCCTCTAGACACCTATTGGGTGCAATAAGGTGCTGGTGGTCACGCAAAGAGCATGAAAAGCATGGGACGCAGTTTCACTGCAGATGCACCAAAGTCAGGTTGAGTAAAGTTTTTTTACTGTCAGGTTTATATTAGCAAACAAAGTTTTTAATCACATAGGCATCTTATATTTACAGGCACACTTCCACACTAGCGTTTTTTAAAAAGGAGCACCCCCCAAAATCTAAAGATTAGGTTAAAAGATAAGGCTGGTGATCTCCCTGTTTATGAATGGCTGGTGCGGGCAAGACTAACAGCTAGAGGTGACTTGGAACAAGGCTGGCCTTTTCATGCTTCATTGTGCTTCAAAAATATGAATGGTGAGTTTTTTCTAAGGGATACACAAGGTGGAACATTCCAAATCAGGATGCGCCAGCCAGGATGAAAAGAAACCAAAGATTTCCTGGAACTTCAACAGAAAAAGGTGAGTATCTCTGTAATGCCAGGATCACTCATGGTTAGTTTTATGTCCCTGAAAACCAAGACCAAATGCGGACTGGCCATAGGGAGCACAGAGAGAACTTATGGTGGGCCGTACTGCACTGGAGTCGGCCGGGGTGGTGTAGACCCCAGCATGCAGCACACCTCTCCGAGAGACACCAATATTCTTCCCTCTACCCTTTTGCACACTAATGACAAACAATAAACCTCCATCTTAACATTCACACATTGCTGAAATGGCAGTATACAACAATGCCTGACATTGCAGGGCATTTTGGCATCTTATTTTGGAACCTCATATGCTAAGGTGAGCACATGATGCGGTATCAGCTCCTGCAACGGTCACCTAAACAAGTACAACCTTGTATAATTGTAACGTGTTATATGTGGCATTCACCTGCACCATATGCCCGCATGCTTTCCCTGCTGCATTGGTGCAGTTTGCATTTCAGGTCTGCAATTCAAACTCTTTAAATTGGTAAATTGCTTAGAGAAGGGCATTATAAACTATGTTGTAAGTTTAGAGCATTGTTTCACCAGGAGCAAAAAACAACTACAAAAAAATAGCCTAGGTATTCCTATTTGCTAAAAAAACACTTCTACAATATTCAATATTAATCATCCAAATCCATCATTATGCCCCTCATGGGAAAGGCTCAGCTACACTGGAGAGGAATATATAGTGAATACAGCAGCTCAGGAAGCACATGTGGCTCACAGACCCTTGCTATGTGGCTGGCATACTGCCTGGTGACAGTGAGTTGGACAGCTGGAGAAGTGTGCCAGCTTACCTTTGCAGCTGCCAATGGCTCACTTCCCACAATCCCAGTATTGGGTGTTGCACTAGAAGCTGCAGGTAAACTAAGCTGACACACTTCTCTGCCTAATTATGCAATTTAAAGCACCAAGAGTTTTTTTCACGTCCCATTTTGGCATGCCTTTGTGATACCCCTGGGTACTGCGGTAACAATGAGCACACACAACCCCCAGAAACATCCTGGCAGGGTCAGCACTGCAGTCGAAGGCAGATGTAGGCTCGTCCATACATAGTGAGAATGGTAAAAAATTGGCGATTCCGGGGTTTTCACAAAGCCAGGCATCCCAAATTCCGGTGCCCCACTGGCCACGCCCACCTGGAAATTTGATAACACAGATAGGTTGATCTCATATTTCCTGAATGACGTACATATGTCCACTTGCCGAATGCCCTGTACCTGCAGTCTCTGGCGTGTTCCTGCCCCCAGTCTATCTGAATGGCTGAGCGACTGAGCACATTTCAGATGTGAGATGCTGGGATGTGGTCATGGCCCACGAAAGTGTAGTGGGAATGTCTAACAGGTAACATTTGCGTCGATCATTGGTGGCTTCACACTGCAGGGCATCACAAATCAGGATGGACCAGGGAGAGGCACTCAGCCGGCCATGGAGTAATTTAGATTTCAGATCTGGACAAGTAAGGTTTTGGTCTGCTTACAGGATAAACATAAGTCCTAAAGCCCCAGGGGAATCCCAGTTTTGGATACCCCGCTATTTGAAACCCCCCAGATTGACCAAAAATTACTTTTACCAAGTTCTACAGCGCATGCACAAGCTCTCGTCCAATCATTGCAGTATGCCGTGCATATTAATGATCATCAATACAGCTCTGTTTAGACACAGAATTCAGCAATAGTGAGTGGGAATGAGTGAATGGGAGGGAATGGCCACATCCCCAGTCCCCTCTAGGCGGGGTTATCTGAATGGCTGGGGGGCGGGAGTGCGTCTCACCCCAAAGATGCTGGGTATGTGGTGGTTTACATCAGCATGGGAGCCAGGGCAAAGGAAATTATTGTGGCAACCTAGGGGTTATTTCACATAGAGGAAACCCGGGGAAAGACCAGCAGCTGGCCCTGTAGAGTCTGGAAGATAGATGAGAAGTAAAGTTGGATGTTGGAGGATCGAGAGAAAAGTCTGAAAGTTATAAGGTTAAGAGAGAAGACTAAATGATACAGAGGAGAGTACATACGATGTAATAGTCTAGAGGATGCACAAAAAGAAAGGATCAGGAAGGAGACTTTGAGAACTACTGAAAGAGGAGTTTGGAAGATGGGAGGGGTTCTGTGGTTGTAGGTAGTTTATTTGGGAGTATGGCAGAGAATGTTGGAAGAAAGGGATATACAGGGTGGCAGAGAGAAGTCTAAAGCAGGCAGAAAGAGAATCTGCAAGGTGGCAGCTAATAGGAGTCTGGGGGTGGTATGGCATGGGAGCTCTGGGGATGGCAGTAAGTGGATGATGGCAGCTAGGGGTCTGGGAAAGTATAAGAGGTTGCAGAGAGGGTATAATGCCAGATAGCAGTATAGAGTATAGGAGCCCTGATGGTGGCATAGAGAGGGTGATGGCAACTGTGGGGTTGGTAGAGAATGGAAGCTCTGGAGGTGGTAAAGAGAGACTGATGGCAGGTTGCCAGAAGGAGAATGCTGGCAGCTAATAGTGGTCTTGGGTAGAAGATTTTTTGAGTCAGGAGGTTGGCAGAGTGGGATGCTGGCAGCTAATAGGGGCCTTGGGTATCTGATTATATGACTCTGGAGGTTGGCAGAGGGGCATGCTGGCAACTAATAGGGGCCTTGGGTAGCAGATTATATGACTCTGGAGGTTGGCAGAGGGGGGATGCTGGCAGCTAATAGGGGTCTGGGGTAGCACAGTATAGGAGTCTGGAGGTTGGCAGAGGGGGATGCTGGCAGCTAATAGGGGTCTGGGGTAGCACAGTATAGGAGTCTGGAGGTTGGCAGATGGCGGATGCTGGCAGCTAATAGGGGTCTGGAGGTTGGCAGAGGGGGTATGCTGGCAGCTAATAGGGGTCTGGAGGTTGGCAGAGGGGGGATGCTGGTAGCTAATAGGGGTTTGGAGGTTGGCAGAGGAAGGATGCTGGCAGCTAACAGGGGTCTGGGGTAGCAGAGTACATGAGTCTGGAGGTTGGCAGAGGGGGATGCTGGCAGTTAATAGAGGTCTGGGGTAGCACAGTATAGGAGTCTGGAGGTTGGCAGAGGGGGGTGCTGGCAGCTAATATGGGTCTGGGGTAGTAGAGTATAGGAGTCTGGAGGTTGGCAGAGGGGGGATGCTGGCAGCTAATATGGGTCTGGGGTAGCACAGTATAGGAGTCTGGAGGTTGGCAGAGGGGGGATGCTGGCAGCTAATAGAGGTCTGGGGTAGTAGAGTATATGAGTCTGGAGGTTGGCAGAGGGGGATGCTGGCAGCTAATAGGGCTCTGGAGGTTGGCAGAGGGGGGATGCTGGCATCTAATAGGGGTCTGGAGGTTGGCAGAGGGGGATGCTGGCAGCTAATAGGGCTCTGGATGTTGGCAGAGGGGGGATCCTGGCAGCTAATAGGGGTCTGGAGGTTGGCAGAGGGGGGATGCTGGCAGCTAATAGGGGTCTGGAGGTTGGCAGAGGGGGGATGCTGGCAGCTAATAGGGGTCTGGAGGTTGGCAGAGGGGGGATGCTGGCAGGTAATAGGGGTCTGGAGGTTGGCAGAGGGGGGATGCTGGCATCTAATAGGGGTCTGGAGGTTGGCAGAGGGGGATGCTGGCAGCTAATAGGGCTCTGGATGTTGGCAGAGGGGGGATGCTGGCAGCTAATAGGGGTCTGGAGGTTGGCAGAGGGGGGATGCTGGCATCTAATAGGGGTCTGGAGGTTGGCAGAGGGGGGATGCTGGCATCTAATAGGGGTCTGGAGGTTGGCAGAGGGGGGATGCTGGCATCTAATAGGGGTCTGGATGTTGGCAGAGGGGGGGTGCTGGCAGGTAATAGGGGTCTGGAGGTTGGCAGAGGGGGGATGCTGGCAGCTAATAGGGGTCTGGAGGTTGGCAGAGGGGGGATGCTGGCAGGTAATAGGGGTCTGGATGTTGGCAGAGGAGGGATGCTGGCATCTAATAGGGGTCTGGAGGTTGGCAGAGGGGGGATGCTGGCAGCTAATAGTAGTCTGGAGGTTGGCAGAGGGGGGATGCTGGCAGCTAATAGGGGTCTGGAGTTTGGCAGAGGGGGGATGCTGGCAGCTAATAGGGGTCTGGATGTTGGCAGAGGGGGGGTGCTGGCAGCTAATAGGGGTCCGGAGGATGGCAGAGGGGGGATGCTGGCAGCTAATAGGGGTCTGGAGGTTGGCAGAGGGGGGATGCTGGCAGGTAATAGGGGTCTGAAGGTTGGCAGAGGGGGGATGCTGGCAGGTAATAGGGGTATGGAGGTTGGCAGAGGGAGATGCTGGCAGGTAATAGGGGTCTGGGGGTTGGCAGAGGGAGATGCTGGCAGCTAATAGGGGTCCGGAGGTTGGCAGAGGGGGGATGCTGGCAGGTAATAGGGGTCTGGAGGTTGGCAGAGGGGGGATGCTGGCAGCTAATAGGGGTCTGGAGGTTGGCAGAGGGGGGATGCTGGCAGCTAATAGGGGTCAGGAGGTTGGCAGAGGGGGATGCTGGCAGCTAATAGGGGTCCGGAGGATGGCTGAGCAGCCCAGTTGTGTACCCCCTCCCCTTCCCCTGTGGATGTAATGAGGGTGTAATGTGGATGTAATGTGGGTGTAATGAGGGTGGTGGGCTCACCTCTCGTGTCCCGGGCCAGCTTGAGCCAGGCGGGCTGGAAGTTCTGGCAGTGGCCGCACCAGTGGGCGTAGAATTGGGCGAGCCAGGCGCTGCTGGAGTTGGTGAGCAGGGAATGGGCGCCATCGGCCAGAGACACCACCGAGTCATTGGCTGTATAGAGGTGAGCGGAGCCCGGCGCCGCCACAGCACAGAGCAGCGCTATCAGCAGCCAGTCAGTCCCCCGCATCATCGCCTGTGACTGGGACCTGAGCACAGCCGGGACATCGGCCGCCCGGGGGTGAGAGGCGCCCAGGTCCTGCCTATGGGAGGAACAGCCGCCATCCTGCTCCTCCTCCTCCTCCTGCTCTTAGATACATGCAGGGGATGGAGCACAGGCTTCTTCCAGGATCAGGAGGGAATGGGGTCCCATACCTCACATGTGCTCCTGATTTGGAGGGATTGTCCCTCTTTTTAGACCATGTCCCCTGGCCCTTGTTGTGATCCTTTGTCTCTCTTTGATGTTTAATATGCGGATCTGAATCAATAAATGATTCATTTGCCTATTCAAAGGGTTTCTATTGTTGTAACTGTTACAATCTATCCCCCATCTATTCACCAATGAGGGGGTGTGGCCTAATTTAACAAACGTCCCTCTTTCACACCGTGAAAAGTTGGTAGGTATGGGGTCCCCCAGTACTATCCATTACTGCAGGGCTGGCCCAAGTCATTGTGCTGCCTGGGTCCAAGAGTGAAATGCTGCCCCCCCTCCCCCCCCCCCAAATTAAAAAAAAAACACCAACAGCCGCATTATTTTGAACCTCAGTATTTTTTATATAATTAATTATAATAATTATTATTTATTAAATAATTTAATAATTATTAATTATTAAATAAATAACATAGAATAAATAGAAAAACAGCTTGTCTTGGGCAGACAAAATCAATAACAAAAACATTGCAATCAACTATACATGAAATCAGATTGGTGCTTTCGGTGCTTTCTTGGCTGCAAATAAACATACTGCTTCCTTCAGGTGGACTGTTTGGGCGAGTTCATGTTCAATTGATATTATTGCCAGGCCAACCAATCCTTCTTGCGTCATTGATGAGCGCAGGTACGTTTTTATTAACTTCAGATTTAAAAAGCTTCGCTCTCCACTTGCAACGGTTACAGCGAGTGTTAGCAGTATATGCAGAGCAATGAGGGCATTTGGAAAGAGGGAAATCAACTGGTTTGTACAGATATCCTGGAAAGGGATGCCCCAAGGTCACTTGATTAGCCTGCCCGGCAGATGGTCCACTCTACAACCCCTCCCCCCAAATTAAACCCCCACAGCCCTCAGGCGGTAAGACTTACCTTAAGGTTGGCAAATTTGGAGGTGCTCCCCCACTCGCGTGTACATCTGATGAAGCGCCTGCCGAGACCACATCCCCAACTCTGGCACTTAGCTGACATGACGCTCCTGTCATAGCAAGGAGACAGGTGGCAGCTGCCAGCAGGGGAGGGGCGGAGCTGGAAGGGGCAGAGATGAGCAGGGCGGTAGGGGGAGCTGGGCAAGGTGGAGCTAGGCTGGGCGGGGGGGGCTGGGCTAGGCATAGGCGGAGCTGGAATGGGCTGGGGGAGGTGGAGGCGGAGCTGGAATGGGCAGGGGGAGGCGGAGCTGGAATGGGGGAGGGGGAGGCGGAGCTGGAATGGGCTGGGGGAGGCGGAGCTGGAATGGGCAGGGCGAGGCGGAGGCGGAGCTGGAATGGGCAGGGCGAGGCAGAGGCGGAGCTGGAATGGGCTGGGGGAGGCGGAGCTGGAATGGGCTGGGGGAGGCGGAGCTGGAATGGGCTGGGGGAGGCGGAGCTGGAATGGGCTGGGGGAGGCGGAGGCGGAGCTGGAATGGGCTGGGGGAGGCGGTGCTGAGCTGGGCTGGGGATTGCGCGCACAGTTGCGTAGAGGCAAAGAGCAGAAAGTGGGGGAGTAATAGAGGGATTGCCGCTCTCCCTGCATCGGCGGCCAAGAAGGAGGCATCACTGCATGCAAGATGATTTCTTTTTTTTTTTATTAAATGGTCGCTGTGCCTAGTGGCAAATACGGCCCTGGCCGATGTCACGATGTTCCTGCCCGCTGCTGCCGCCCACCTCCGCCGCCAAATATGTTCCCGCCGCTGCCAGCAAAGTGCCGCCCCCCTTAAAGTGCTGCCTGGGACCATGGACCCACCGGGACCCATGGTAAGGCCAGCCCTGCATTACTGGCAGCACAAGTCTTATTGTCCTGCTTCTGTATGTGACCAAAGTGTAACAATCCAGCCCCACTTACACACTGTGGGCCAAGTAAACCAGGACTCACATCTCATCCCCTCCAGGTCCTGATTATCAGTACAACCTTCCTATAAGAGGGCGCAAGGGGGGAATTCCAAAGCCGGGATCTCCACTCTTTCAGTGTTCTTCACCTCATCCCAGATCGGGATGCCCCATTCTGTCTATCTCCATAGATCACTCATCGGTGTTCCCATGACGCAGGTGCGGGCGCTCAGCCAGTCATCGGCAGTGACATCACAGCGACTAATGAGCTGAATGGAGCTGAGTTCACAGCCGACCACATCCCCGCTCAGCCCTAGATGGGGGCGACCCCACACCAGCTGTTCACAAATGCCTAGCTAGAGGTATAGCGGAGTCGCAGCTCGCCACATTCACCATTGGAATGCAGCTAGATGAGTTAGCATGTCAAGTCCATGGGGTTTCCCACAGTGGAGCATCCTAACTTGGGATGCACTAAGGAGTGGGAGTTGGCCAGCCCTGGAATCTTTTAGACTCCAGGGCCAGCCAAGAGGGCCAGCAAAGACTCCTCTGAATAAAGAGGGCTCTCATCTGGCTCAGCTCTTTTCTACATTGTCACCTTTCTTCTATTTCTCTCCTTTCACCTTCTGTATAGTCCCTCTTCCTCTCTCTTTTCCATATTCATTCCATGTCTTTCTGTCTTTCTTTTCCACATCCCCTCTGTCTAATTTTCATATTTTTCTCTCCCTTTCCCACATTTCCTCCTTATTTTATTCCATATTTCCTCTTGGCCTCTCTCTCACTGAAGTGCTTTAGTGCAAGTCACCAAGCCCCCAACTGCTCCCTGGGTGCCTAGTTAGGGCAGCCCACCGCTCCGGGCTTGTGTGCACTACCTGCTTGTGTGTTTCTCAGTGCACGGAGGGAAAATTCCTATGTATGGGCAAGCATACAATGGCCATATATGCACAAAAATGCAGTCCAAATCTGTTTCTATGCCTATGACCCTGTGGCTTTTCTCCTGCATCAGTCCAGAAATGTTATCAAAAATTGACCTACTGCCTTAAAATGTGTTCAACACATGTACTCTGTTGTTGGCATGTTTCAGCTCTATGTACAAGAGATTGTCCAGGCTCCCCCCCCTAAAAAAAACTATACTCCCCACTTGTCCCCTTGCAGCCCCTGGTGCTTTGGTGTTTTAAAATATACCGATAGCGCAGAACAAGCACCGCACCGGTTTCAATCCCGTTCCCCTCAGACTGAATCACATCCCCTATGCATGCTTCTTCCATTCTTTGCAATAAAGGGGGCGTGGCTATGAGCCAACACGCCCCCTCACTGCAATAAATAGACGTGGGCTTGATTAAGTCTTGATGGAGGTTGCCATATCGCTCTCTGGTATTGGTAAGTTCTCAAACACCAGAGCCGGCCAATGGGGCTGACGCCAAAGATTTAGTGAAGCAAGTGTAGCCCTGGGTGCACATTTGGGTGTGAACTGCAGCCTGCGCCTCAGTGAGCTTTATAACTGTAACACACAAAAAAATGTGCAATAACAAATAGTTGTTCTAATTTTTCCTAAAAAAATCACCTGCGCATATGATGGGGCAATTTTACAAGTGAGGTAAGAATATGAAAGTTTGGAAACAGCACCCTATGGGCTACGGCTATGCTAAAGAATGTATTGGTTTCTGCACACTCCATTGCATGCTGAGGTTTCCAAACTTTATAAAAATTATTCTTACTTCATGAAAAATACCCCATCACAGATGTAGGTAAATTTTTAGGAAAGAGAACATATTTTTTTGTGTTAAATTTAATAAGCTTATGCAATTCACACCCAAATGCGCACCTATAGTTGAACTTGCTTCACCAAATTAGCATGACCCCCAATAGGTTAATATTGGGTGTGTCTGAGCATGTTGTGGTAGTAGAGCAACATTGGGCTGGTAAGACACCAGTAGAACTGACACTGATAGCCCACCCTACTGTCAAAGGCAGTGGCGGTCTGGGGCCAAAAATCATCCCTGGATTTTATCAGCCCCTGGCTGGCCTCAGACATCCCTGCTGAGCCCCCCCTCCAACCATGATGCTAAAGCTACATAATTGGGGGCTGGGCTTTCTTGGCTTGTGGGTACAGTGAGCCTGAGAGGGAGACAAGGGGGACAGGGATTGAATGTGGATGTTAATAGCAGCAACCCAACTGGCCCCAAAGCAGTGCAGCCCACTGGCATTGTCCCAGGTCTCCCTATGGCCAGTCTGCCCCTGGTCCAAGGGATTTACCATGTAGATAACAAAACAAAAGTGTACTCACCTTTTGTCCCCCACGGCTGATTGGTGCGACTGCAAGCAAAGATTGGCCAACTCCCGTGCCAGCCAGGCCCCCAACACCATTTGCTGGCACTTCTGTTTTGGGCTCATACCCCCACCCATACTGTAATGGAGGGGGCGTGTCAGGTCTCAGCGACCTCCTCCTTTGTAGTGAATGGAGCAGTGCCACTGTGACTGACAGTGGGGGGATATGAGCCGTGAGCTCGACATGGAAGTGCCGATGACTGAAGTTCAGAAATGGATCCAGTGATCGGGTGAGTTGCTGATCACTGTAATCGGACCTGTTTGTTACGGGGGGGACAAATGGTGAGTACCCTTGTTTTTTGTTTGATTGGTCAATACATTTATATGTAAATATAATCTGTTCATTTTTGGGGCTTCTGTCAAATTGTATAGTGTGTGAGTCTGCTGTACTACAGCGATATCCAGCATTACCTTCTGCTGGTATCATCGAAGAATGGGCAGTGCCATCACTGCTATCACACAGTGACCTAACTGTATTGTTTTAGTGGCAAGCTGGGGCTGTACAGGGTTGAAACATCTTTGGGATTGAAATTTCTGAGTTCTGTGGCCCACCTTTTCCCCCCATTCACCTGTTCTCCTGTAAGCCAGTCCAAGTTCGAGGTAGAGGGATATAATACCGTGTTTATCACCATACAAGACGCCCATAGGACGCACCTAGGATTTGGAGGAGGAAAATAAGAAAATAAATATTCTGAATCAAATGTTGTGCTAAAACACCATCCCTCCAAGGACCAAACAATAGGCAAGGTGCAGATTCCCACCATTACAGGCATTCTCCCCCCCATACCCCATGGCCAGTGTAGAATTCCCCCCTCACTTTCTGCATAGGCAGAGTGGCATTCCCCCCTCCTATTTCCCATATAGGCAGTGTGGCATCCCCCCATCCCATTCCCCATATAGGCAGTGTGGCATTGGTCCCCTCCTATTCCCCATATAGGCAGTGAGGCATTTCCCCCTGCCATTCCCATAGGCAGTGTGGCATCCCCTCATCCCATTCATTCCCCATAGGCAGTGTGGCATTCCCCCCTCCCATTCCCATAGGCAGTGTGTCATATCCCCCCATCCCATTCCCCATAGGCAGTGTGGCATTCCCCCCATCCCATTCCCATAGGCAGTGTGTCATATCCCCCCATCCCATTCCCATAGGCAGTGTGTCATATCCCCCCATCCCATTCCCATAGGCAGTGTGGCATTCCCCCCTCCCATTCCCATAGGCAGTGTGTCATATCCCCCCATCCCATTCCCCATAGGCAGTGTGGCATTCCCCCCATCCCATTCCCATAGGCAGTGTGTCATATCCCCCCATCCCATTCCCATAGGCAGTGTGTCATATCCCCCCATCCCATTCCCATAGGCAGTGTGTCATATCCCCCCATCCCATTCCCCATAGGCAGTGTGGCATTCCCCCCATCCCATTCCCATAGGCAGTGTGTCATATCCCCCCATCCCATTCCCATAGGCAGTGTGGCATTCCCCCCATCCCATTCCCATAGGCAGTGTGGCATTCCCCCATCCCATTCCCATAGACAGTGTGGCATTCCCCCCATCCCATTCCCATAGGCAGTGTGTCATATCCCCCCCATCCCTTTCCCATAGTCAGTGTGGCATTCTCCCTCCCATTCCCATAGGCAGTGTGGCATTTCCCCTCCCATTCCCAAAAAAGTAAACTTACCTTTCCTTCCCGCTGTCCCTGCCGTCTTTGCTGCATCTGCCGCCGCTGCACACACAGACACCCGGCTCGGTACAGTGGTGGGCATGGTCGATGCTCGAGCATCAGCCACGCCCACTGCTAAATGAAGTCGGGTGTCAGTGTATGCAGGCACCGCAGAGATAAGATGCACTGACATTTCCCCCCCCCACTTTTGGGGAAAAATAAGAGCATCTTATAGGGCGAAAAATAAGTTATTTAGCAGGGTGTATAGTCATAAAGGAATGTACGCTTGTATGCATCGTTCAATCAGTTTAATCTAGAAGCATGTTTGCAAAATATGGTCTGTGAATGAAAATCTATAAGACCCTGCATCATAAAATTATGGCCAAGCTTGTGCCTTTCCTTTAAAGGAGGCCAGATTTAAAGGTGACAGATGTGTTATTATTCCATTCTGTATTGTTCCATCCTGGGCTAGTCTATGCTTGAATAAGTGAAATTTAATAAATCTCTTCTGATATGTGTAGATGCTTTTAGAGTGGTTAAAGCTAATGGCTCTGAAGACATACAGTTAGAGGTGAGCAATACTCTCCTGTAAGTGAACTGGCACATTCCTTTCTTCCAGTAAAGGGAAAACAACAAGCTTGGAGAGATCTTTTTTTCTCGCACAGCGTATATAAGTAAATCAAATCAAATATATATTGATTTGTAAAATATTATTAATGTTATTTAATTTATTTAATATGTTTAATATTTAATATATTAATATTTAATATCAATTTTGCAATTGGGCTCTTTCAGGAATTGAATCAAATAAGGGCAAAAGTCAATCCATGGCACCGACCACAAAGGATGAGCCCAATTTCATTTGGTGGTAGTCAATCAACTCAAATGTAAAATGTGTGCGTGCATGCAGACATTTAATGACACCACATTTTTGGTTTGAGAAACAATTCCTTATAGGTACCAGATACACATGCCAGCCATAGAGGGTGGGAACTGGTCCAGCCCTGTGCAAATTGCTGGAAACCTGGAAACATCTCCGCCCTGCCTCCAGTGAGCCTGTACAACCTGTATATTATTATATATTATTCTGCCAAAAAGCATTTCAACAGAAGCACTGAAATCCTTTGCCTCTACTTTTACTCAACTACTATTACTAGGGATTTGATGAGGTCCATCGGTTGAAGCAACTGATCACTAGAACCTTGTCCAAGAGATTCTTATGTAGTCAGTACCAGAAACCATATTGGTTTCCAGTTTAGCTCCAGCTTTCATTGTAACAATCCTGATAAACAACCTGTGTTCAAGCACTACAAACGCAGCCTAAAACACTCACCTTCTGAGTCCACCTTTCTTCCCAGAGTTTTAACTAAATGTAACTGGACCCTGGTGTAGACATTTACCAGGGGCCCAGCATTGCTTATACACTAACCATTTTCCTGTCATTCAGTCCTTAAAAGGTCTTAAAATGACTCAGATACATTTAGACTACTAAACACTGAAGCAAAAGATACAACATGTGTTTTATGCATGATGCCATGTGAACACAAATTGAATGCATTTGGCCGAGAAGTAACAATTGTGGAGCTCCCTGACCTCTTAGACCCTATTGTCGAGCTCTGCAGACCCTGTAATTACCAACATTGCCAATTGAGTGCTCAAACTACAACAGAAAACTTTATTAAAGTGGCAATCTGATGGCTTTGGTGCCAGAAGGGAGAAGAAAAAAAATCAAAATGTGTGTACTGGAAAGATGATGGGTGCCATCCTCTGACATGGGTGCCATAGGCTCACTACCACTGGACAAGGGTATCAAGGGCCCATCAGCAGAAATCATTCTTAGGGCCCACCAGAGGAAATTAATACTTGTGCCCAACAGAGGAAATTATTCTTGGGGCCACCAGAAAAAAATCATTCTTGGGGCCACCAGAGGAAATAATTATTGTGGCTACTAGAAAAACTCATTATTGGGGCCACCAGAGGAAATAATTCCTGAGGTCTTCTAAAGGGGCCAACCAGAACAGACCATTCTTGGGGCCCATCAGAAAAAGTAAAACCCAACGGCTTAGGTTTTGTGGATCTCTGCAAAAGTCTCTATAGCTCTGCTGCTGCACTAATACATTCACTTGTGCATCTGTGTGGAGATCTGCAAAACATGACCTGTTGGTGGACCTTGTAGGAGATGGCTGGGGCCCCTTCCCTGAGGAATTTCCCTACAGTTAAGGAACCTTAGAATGCCAAAATCAGAACGGGAATAGCTGTTTCCTTTCCCCCATCAGATGTAGCTCTGATAGGAAAATACCATTTTGTGATTACTCACCTGTAAAATGGTTATTACAAGTATGTCACACACCCCGCTTCTGAATACTCATGACACTTGGGTAACTGTCCTGTAGAGGGCGATCTTGCAGAGATGACATGAAAAAAAGGAACCCCTCCCGGTCCATAAATACCTGGGACCTCCCACCATTCCTCAGTATAAGACAGCAGTAAAGGGACCAGGAAGAGCCAAATGTAAACAGCAAAGAAAAAGGTTCACTATATAAAGGATCCCAGAAAACCAAAAAAGGGCGGGATGAAGCGGGGTGTGTGACATACTTGTAATAACCATTTTACAGGTGAATAATCACAAAATTGTATTATTCCCAGTATGTCACACACCCCGCTTCCGAATATTCATGACACTTGGGACATCCAATAGCAGTGCCCATAATGGGTGGGGATCCCAAATAGGCAATAATGCAAACTTAAACTACTGCAGCTTGCAGAGCTTTGCGGCCAAAAACAGCATCTGCTGAGGCCCGCACATCAACCTTATAAAACTTAGAAAAAGTATGAACAGAAGACCAAGTAGCAGCCTTACAAACTTGTTCAACAGATGCTTGGTGCTGGAAAGCCCAGGATGCACCCACAGCACGAGTAGAATGAGCAGTAACACGAAAAGGGGGAACCTTCCCCTTGGCAGAATAGGCCCCAACAATGGCCTGTCGAATCCATTTACTAATGGAAGACTTAGCGGGCGCCAGACCTTTCCTGGGCTCGGAGGGCACCACGAAAAAGGCGTCCGTCTTACGAAAAGGAGAAGTAGCCACCAAATAATATTTCACACATCGAACCACATCCAAAGAATGTAAGGTCCTCTCCTTGTCATTATTAGGCTTAGGACACAAGGAAGGGAGAACTACATCCTGATTGAGGTGGAAGGCCGGAACCACCATAGGAAGGAAATCCGGCTTAGAGCGGAAAACTACCTTGTCCAGGTGCCTCTCAAAGTAAGGAGCCTGAATAGACAAGGCCGCCAACTCAGAGACATGCCGAACAGAGGTAATAGCCACCAAAAAGGCAACTTTCTGAGTGAGCAGAGAAAGAGCAATATCATGCACCGGCTAGAAAGGAGGCCCCTGGAGAGCCGACAGAACCAAGTGTAAATCCCAAACCGGCAGCAAAGGCTTTCTAGGAGGCCGCACATGAGTAACCCCCTGGAAAAATGTCTTAACCAGGGGATGAAGGGCAAAAGACCTTTGAAAGAAAACCGCCAAGGCAGAAACCTGCCCTTTCAAAGTACTAAGCTGGAACCCCGAGTTCAGACCATGTTGAAGAAACTCCAGAATTCTGGGAATAGAAAACACCCTACAAAGCAAGGCCCTAGCCTCGCACCAGTTAATATAAGACCTCCAAGTCCTATAGTAGACGTTAGAGGAAGATCTCTTCCTAGCTCTAACAAGAGTCTGAACCACCGCATCAGAAAGACCTTTCTCCTTTAAGATGGAGGTTTCAGCAGCCACGCCATCAAAGCCAGCGTTGGTAAATTGGGGTAGCGTAGCTGACCCTGGGTGATAAGATCCAGAAGAAGAGGCAGATAAAACTGATCTACTGCCAGCCGCACGACCTCGTCGACACTCGTCTTGGCCACCTTGGAGCCACCAGAATTGCTGGTGCCCCTTCTAGAGTTAGCTTGCGCACCACCTTGCCCACCATGGAGAAGGGGGGGAACAGGTACAGAAACCCCAGTTCCCTCTAAGCCAGGGACATGACATCCACTGCCAGGGCCAGAGGATCCTGAGACAGAGACACAAAGGCAGGAAGCTTGTGATTGTGACGTGAGGCAAAGAGATCCACCTCCGGAGTCCCCCACTTGTGACAAAGGGACTGGAATACCTTGGAACTGAGAGACCATTCTCCTCGGCGAGAGGATCTCCTGCTCAGGGAGTCCACCTTCGTGTTCTCCACTCCCGGGATGTAAATGGCTGAGATGCATGGGACATTTCTCTCTGCCCAAACAAGGATCAGAGATACCTCCCTGAGGGCACTCCTACTGCGAGTCCCTCCTTGGTGATTGATGTAAGCGATCGCCGTTCGATTGTCCGATCGGACTTGATCCCTGCAAGAGAAGAGTCAAGCGAGACAGAGGATAACTAAAAAAGAGAAGAGTGGGAAGCCCCCTAGAACATATATATTAGTAAATAGGCGCTGCCCCTCCAAGCAAATATGGGGCGCCCAGCTAACCTCAACGTATATTACTAAATCCACACACCAACCGACAAATGGTTAATTGCTGGGCTGGCCAATAAAAATACTGATCAAATTAGCAAAAAAGAAAACTTTAATAATGGTGCTCAGGGGCACGCAATGCATATGACAAACAAGACTTACTGACACACACTAAATAAAATCGCAATGCGAAAGACATATATACATAAATGGAGGCCCCTGCCAGGCCGACCTGGACTCCACCCTCACATCCACATGTACTCCACTCACATCAGACAAGCTGGCCAGCATATCATATGGGAAGAGGAACCCTTATCCCTAGTTTGAGCAAGCTGCAGCATATATAAGGAACATGATCCCAAAGGGGGCCAGACGAAGAGACTGTTTCACCAAGTCCAATATAGAGCAGGTTAGTAGACACAGGAAATTGGGTTAGTTATATAGGGACTCTGTCACAGAGCACTTGAATACAGCCTTATGTGTCTGTCCAGCATGTGTTAATGGTGAAAGACTGTGGCAGAGGGGCATGCTGGCTGAACAAGACTCAGCGCCAGGAGCTATTTGAGGCAATCCTAGGTGACCAGGTTAGTATTTAACATCAAGATGAAAGCGCCTTAGAATCCGTGCCTCTGCTGAAGACCAGATAAAACTCTGTCAGCCATGTCATCAGGGAGCATATAACACGATATTGCACATCAATATACTTGCGCTCCTCCACAAGGGCCGGTGTAGGCGCATAGAAGTCAGCCTCGTCCTCCCTACATAAGGGGCTCCTCAAGCCGTCCAGGCGCAGTCACGCGGCGTGCGCCGCCAGCAAAATCGCCACTCTTCTTATCGTCCAACTCTTTCCCCAGCAAAGGGATGTCCACGCTAAAGCTTGCTAGTAGATGCGGCCATGCTGCGAGAGAGCACGTGTGGTGGGCGTGGTCAGGGGCCCCAACCAACCTTTGGTTTGGTTGGGGCCCCTGACCACGCCCACCACACGTGCTCTCTCGCAGCATGGCCGCATCTACTAGCAAGCTTTAGCGTGGACATCCCTTTGCTGGGGAAAGAGTTGGACGATAAGAAGAGTGGCGATTTTGCTGGCGGCGCACGCCGCGTGACTGCGCCTGGACGGCTTGAGGAGCCCCTTATGTAGGGAGGACGAGGCTGACTTCTATGCGCCTACACCGGCCCTTGTGGAGGAGCGCAAGTATATTGATGTGCAATATCGTGTTATATGCTCCCTGATGACATGGCTGACAGAGTTTTATCTGGTCTTCAGCAGAGGCACGGATTCTAAGGCGCTTTCATCTTGATGTTAAATACTAACCTGGTCACCTAGGATTGCCTCAAATAGCTCCTGGCGCTGAGTCTTGTTCAGCCAGCATGCCCCTCTGCCACAGTCTTTCACCATTAACACATGCTGGACAGACACATAAGGCTGTATTCAAGTGCTCTGTGACAGAGTCCCTATATAACTAACCCAATTTCCTGTGTCTACTAACCTGCTCTATATTGGACTTGGTGAAACAGTCTCTTCGTCTGGCCCCCTTTGGGATCATGTTCCTTATATATGCTGCAGCTTGCTCAAACTAGGGATAAGGGTTCCTCTTCCCATATGATATGCTGGCCAGCTTGTCTGATGTGAGTGGAGTACATGTGGATGTGAGGGTGGAGTCCAGGTCGGCCTGGCAGGGGCCTCCATTTATGTATATATGTCTTTCGCATTGCGATTTTATTTAGTGTGTGTCAGTAAGTCTTGTTTGTCATATGCATTGCGTGCCCCTGAGCACCATTATTAAAGTTTTCTTTTTTGCTAATTTGATCAGTATTTTTATTGGCCAGCCCAGCAATTAACCATTTGTCGGTTGGTGTGTGGATTTAGTATCAAGCGAGACAGAACCAACCAAATGGTCCGCAGCTCCCAAGGCCCCCATAGCCCCTGGAACTGATGTTCCCTCCAGAAGCCCCCCCCAGCCCGACAGGCTGGCGTCCGTGGTGACCGTTTCCCAACAAGGGGTCAGAAAGGATCTGCCCTTCAACAGATTCCATACGCACACCTTTTCCCCCAAATAAAGCAAAACAACCCATGGGAGAAAAGGCCCCCCCCCCAAGGGGCACAGAGGGACACGGTAGGGGGGAGAACCCACAGCAATAGGTGAAAGGACAAGAGGGACGGGGCATCCCAAGCCGGGATCACCAACCTGGACACCGCCTACCCCTTTGTATGGGGTCTCACGGGGGAGCAAGCTCCCATATACACCACAAGGTGCAACCTACCATTGCCTGGACCTTCAGCCTAGGCTGGGAGGCATACTGCAATAGTTTAAATAAAAAAGGTTCAGGCAGTAATAGAAACAAACGGCCGGGGGGTTCCCCCGGCTACCTGCAAGGAGTAGACAGCCATCTTCTGACTTGCTTCGCCGACTGCAGAGACGAAAGACTGGGGAATGGTGGGAGGTCCCAGGTATTTATGGACCGGGAGGGGTTCCTTTTTTCATGTCATCTCTGCAAGATCACCCTCTACAGGACAGTTACCCAAGTGTCCTGAATATTCGGAAGCGGGGTGTGTGACATACTGGGAATATGGTAAGTATCTCTAATGCAGGGCTCACTGGTGTTTAGTTTAGTGTCCCTGTGAATGTGGATCCCCTTGATGCAGAGCTGTCAGGGAGAGTGTATGTCCGCTTTAAAGGGATATACCTTCAAGGTGTGTTTCTTTGGATTGTGCTGTGTATTGCACCCTGGAACATGACGCTGCTATACAAATTGGTAATATCCTTTTGGTAACACATTTTTCATAGAATCTATGCTGAAGTGTATGTAAATTGTACATAAATACCACAAAAAAAGAAAGTATCTTGATTAGATGACTGTATTTCTGTTCCTTTCCATGTCCACCTCTTATTGTGTTGGTGTATTAGGTGTGGTATTTGGTGGTTTTATATAATCTTGGTGATTTATGTGATACATGCATTATAACAAAATTGTTATGAATTTCTTTAAAAATAATGAAGTGCCTTGAGATCATTTTGTTTTGGTCTATGTTGTATATTTTGAGGTGTGGATCCAGTGAGTAGAACCTATAATGAATATGTAGTGAGTTGTGCAGGCCTTTATGTTTTGTGTCTTTCTTTTCCTTTTAATCTCTGCAGGGTTTTGGCTTTGTAGAGATTTCTGTAGTCCTGTCCTGCTGAGGAAGGGCCAGAGGTCCGCCATCGCTTGCCCTCTGGAATGTTTTCACAGGAGCAAAGTCCCCGACTGCATTGTGCAAGCTGTGCCCTCACTGCCGGCCCCAGATTTGGATTTTATGCAAATATTGCGGTGAAATGTTTTTGGGGATTTAAATAGCTATGAGAGTTCCCAAATGTATGAGTTCTCCCACCAACACCCTACAGGATGGAATATAAAAGCCGTGTAGTGCTTGTATATATTACTGCAGGCTGCAGTGTATTTTGACAGCTGCTATGGCAGCCGGGCAGCCCTTGGCTCTGCTGAGGGATCTCATCCATCCTCACTCCTTACATAAACCCCTCATATAGTTTTGCGCCATGATTAGATCGGCTTTGTACTTTTATCCATATGTACCATTTACATTTAAAGCAGTTAAAAACCGGGGATTTTGACTACCCCATGTTTGGTTCGGTGTCCTGGGAGCATCCCTAATAGGAATGTCCTGCTGTATGAAACCCCGCAGAACAAACTCCCCTTACCCTGGTCCTGCGGCACATGCACGGGCTCTCGTCCGAGACAGCTGTTTGTCAGAGCTGGTTGCCGCCCATACGTAATACATCATGTGTGCTTCCTTTCCCAGCCTATCTGAATGGCTGGAGGCGGGAGCACGAAGATGCGGCCCCAGATACTTACATCGTAGAGGGCACCAGGAAGCAGGCGAGCTCTGCGGTGCCCCGGGGGCACCTGTTTCAGGATGCCCCTGGGGAAGGTAAACCACCATGGGTTTTTTTTTGCTTTAGAAATAGTTACAATAAAAAATGCCACCCTTGGCTGGTCTTTGGGGTGTTCAGGTGGATCGATGGCAAAGGGCGATCACATCCTAGGGGCACCAGACATTTTTTTTTGCCAGTATATTTTTTTTAATGGATTGGCGTTGTTTGGTCCAGGTGGGGTCAGAGTAGAATGAGGGTTCTGCTTGCTAAGCTCAGACTCTGCCATATTTATTTTCAAAGAAACACAAAGTAAAATAAATGATGCCCCTATATGTCAGCTTCTGCAGGGAGCATCTCTGCTGTATGAAGCTCCTGGTTCCACTAGAATAGTCACCTTGATGGCGATCCCATGGCTCTCGTCCAATCAGCTATAGCACAAAACACTGTTTACACACAGAGCCTGACACTGAGATCTTGCTTGCTTGTAGTGCTCCAGACTACATATCCCTTGACCTGGAGCCAGTGGAATTCGTGTTGCCGATAAAGCTAAAAATAGAAGCAGAAGGGGAGGCAAAGCTGCAGACTAAAGGGAGGGGGCAAGATCCAGACGCATCTGAAGTTGCATATATGGATCCCTGAGAGTTACATGAGGAGGGTTCAGAGGAAAAACTGTGGATATGGCTCCGACAGCATCAACCTCATTTGACTTAAAATAGCAAGACAAGCCAGATGAATCACCAGAAGAGCGAAAGTATTACCCCCAGTTGAAGAGGACAGCACCCACCTTTCCGTACATCCCGGAAATAGGGAGGATTTTCCCAAAGGAATAAACCACACTGAACACTAAACAGACTTTCAGGAATAGGGTTAGCAAATTCTACCCCATGAGGTCCCAAGACACTAAGATGCTGGATAGTGCACCGGTGTTGAATGTCGCCATCATGAGACTTGCACGCCACCTCACACTCCTGATGGAGCCCTACGATAGAAAGATAGACCTGGATCTTAAAAATGTATATTCAGCAGCTGCTGCAATGGCAAGACCTTTGATGGTTCTTTAACCTATGGCCAGGTTCTCTGAAAGTCTGGGTCACCAGCATAGAAGAAGTGGTAAAGACTCAAGCGGAGCCAGAGAAAATCCTAGAGCCCCTGCAAAATTTGAAGGTAGCCTTGGACTTCCTGGATGAGTTCGCCATTGACACCACCAAGGATGTATCCAAGGTGATGCTCTCATCTGTGGCTGTCAGACGTTCGTTGTTGCTGAAAACGTGGTCAGCCGACACCCATTTCCAAGGTTAACCTAAAAAAGATTCCGTACGATGAAACATCATTATTTGGCAACAAACCGGAGAGCACAATCACCAGAGTTACTGGGGGCAAGGGGTCACTTCCGTAAGACAGGAAGAGAGGACCGCCTAGAGCAGGCGACTTCAAGCAACCCTTCAGTAAATATAAAGTCAATAAACCTTTTAAGTCGAATAAAACGTTCTCCAGGGCATTGGGGGGCTAACTCAACCCCCAGATATTGGCAAGGAAGCCTACTACTTCTCTGGCTAGAAATACTAAGAACTTTTGACAACCAATCTGCCCATGGGGTGATGGTGGGGGCAAGATTGGCTTCTTTGTTTCCTCAATGGGCAGCATAGATAGAGGACCTGTGGATGCTAAAGATAATAGAGGTCATTTTCCGACCTTTATAGATGGATGCCCACCCAATCATTTTGTGAGGACAGGGATTCCTGAGCAACAAGGCTAGGCCTCTGTTTTGAGGGACTACATAGAATCCTTGATGACTCAAAAAGCCATAATGCCGGTCCCACCGAGGGAGGCAAAGGGGTTGGTACTCAAAAATGTTCCTAGTTCCCAAAAATATGAGAGAATGGAGACCTGTTGTAGATCTCGGGGATCTCAACCAGTACATAAAATGTCAGAGGCTTCGTATGGAGACACTCCCAACTATTACATAGGCCATACACTGGAAAGGATGTGTATCTGCACGTATCGATAGATCCCAATTTCTATATCTGTGGATCTCAGTGGACAGCAAACACTATCAGTTCAGAGTACTTACATTTTATTCCTTTTGGGTTTATATGTCTTCTTCTGTTTATCAAATTTCATGCCTCTCTATTATATGGAGTCTCCCTACAGAATCGGGATGAACAACCCTTGGGTATTCAACTTATGTTGTTGCTATATCTCTTTTTTGTCTTTTGTGACCAGCGTTCCCTCCACCATATGACAGGCCGATCTCCCACTCTCAACTCCTGAACTGCTGAAACTGCAATGTGGACTGCCAGCACAGACCACGAGTGCTCCCTACCTATAGAATGCAGCCGCACAACAGTGAATATATTAAATTGATACTTTATTGAATACAAAATTCAAAGCTATACCGCAAAGACACGTCCACTAACAATTTATTACATTATTCCAGCTTTTATCAACAGAGACTTAAGGAGGGAATCCCAGTGGGACAACTGCTGAGAGCGAGGAGAAACTGTTCCAGCGATGCAGATTTCAAAAAGGAAGCGTTGGAAATGAGCAAACGCTTTAGAAAACGAGGATACCCGAGAGGGGTCGTTCAAAGGGCAGTTAATAGAGCATCATGTACCCCCAGGGAGAAACTGTTACAGTATAAGAAGAGGGTGAACAACAGGCAAGAGGTGAGATTCTTTACAGAATATAGTAATGACTGGCATTTGATAAGATTGATTTTTTAATTAATTGGCGGGTCTTAGAGATGGACCCAGCCTTGAAGATGTGGGTCAAGAAAGGGCCCAGGATGACAGCACGCCGTGCACCTAACTTGCGAGATCGATTGTGTAACAGTCATTACAGAAGAAACAAGACCTGGTTGGGACAAAAACACATGATTAATGACAGCAGAGCCTGTGGACGGTGTAATACGACGAATATCATAAAAAGTAGTAGCCTTGGTATTACTCAGAAAATTAGGAACACCATCATATGCCAATCTGAAGGTGTGGTCTACGCACTCGAATGTAGCTGCCCGAATCAGTACTTTGGAGAAACCAAAAATAAGGCAAAAGCAAGAATACAAGGACACCTATCAAATATTAAATTGGCCAAGAGGGATCAGGATTTAGGTAAAATACTCTCGCCAGTGGCCTCCCACTTCCTTCAATACCATAACAGCTCGACCAGAGAACTAAGAGTCACCTATATAGATAAGGTAAATATGGGGGGCAGGGGTGGTAATGTAAAGAGGAAACTCCAACAAAGAGAATTGGAGTGGATTTACAACTTGGGCACTCGAGCACCAAGGGGTACATAATTTTTGTTTACACCTTTTTTGGGTAGGGAGCACTCGTGGTCTCTGCTGGCAGTCCACATTGCAGTTTTGGTTACAAAAGTACACCCACTGGGTGACAGGTGCTCCCGCAGCCAGCATCCAGTTTATTTATTTATTGGGGCTGTGCAGGATTTCTTTCGTTTTGTTTTTTCCTGAACTGCTGAACATAATCCCAAAAGGCATAAAATGACATAGAATTACATTAAAGCTGGATTATAATCCTCCCCTAGGAAGCCAGTTGGGTGAAATGCATTGGAGGAATCCGACATGATAAGAACAACCTAACCAGGCAAAATGTATACTTGAATACTTGTGTAATATATTATTTGGAGAAAAGTGCAAATGAAATGCTTTGTATGTAATGAAGGTTTAAATAGTAAAATTGATTTATTGATCTGATGTGATATCTGGTTGAGGGGGAATATAAATCTGACTAGTGAGGTAAAAGTGGGTTACCCCACTCTTTTGAGATTTTCATTAAAGACTAAACTGAAGGAGAACTAAAACTAATAAAACTCTGGGGACGTGGCTTGACTATGGCAGCATGAAGATGTGTGCAACAGGAGCTATCTAGCAAACACGTTGAAGAGCATCATGGGGCCCGTGCGCAGTCGATGGGAAGCCATCAATGGGAAGCCCTCCACTGGCGGGCTTAGACCCGCAACCAGGTCACTGCAGGGAACCGACTTATCACTGCACTGGAGCTCAAGAGACAGCCTCCCGCCAGTTACAGGGGCACAGCTGACTGAGATGGTGTGTTATCTCCCCGCTGCAGCTGGCCACCCAGAGCCAGCTGACAGTGATGGAGGGCTCAGTCTCGCCACCCAACATGCTGGCATTGCATGACTGATGTGGGAACAATGTTACACATTTGGTGGAGATGCCCTGCAATCAGGACATTCTGGGATATGGTGTTTAAAGTGCACTCTGAAGTTATGGGTACAAACATCCGACCAGCCCCCACATAGCTCTACTATCTCTGATCCAGGGCCCAATTGCCCACTTTCTAGACGCAGCACACACAGTCATCTCTGAGAACTTGAAGTCTCGCACAACCCCTGACCCTAATAGAATGGGTAAATGAGGTAGAAAACATTAGACATATGGGGGAACTGATTCTGGGGGATAGAGGACTACAGGGAAAATACATAGAGACATGGCCGAATTAGTTGGACTATAGAGACTCTGACTGTATGAAGGCAATCTTTAAATACCTTAAGACCATACACAAAATCCTCACCCCACTTTCCACCGCTCCCCCAACCTCCTTACTGCTCATCTCTTTCTTCTCCTGAACAATTATCTAGTAGGTGTATTGATCAGCTCAATATGCAAGTAATTAGCATATACCTGGTTTGAACTTAGAATATTTATATTTTACGGAAGCCTTGGTTAAATAATATACAGAACATCTTGTGAACATATAATGCAGCTGTTCCAGCATTAAGGTTACAGGAGACAGTACTCCCCCCCCCCCCCAGGATCCCTTGGGTTGTCATCTCTATGTTATTTTATTTACTTGGGGCTGCATCTTCAGCAGTTTATATAAAGCTGTTAAAAATACATTCTCTTAATTCTCGTAATAAAACTGATTTAAATAAAAAGTAACACAACTCAAATGAGGAAAATGCTCTTAATATTGGGAATGTGGCTGTGTTCAGAATTAGCCTATCACATTTTAGCCCATGGGAAATAGTAGTCAGCACACAGCTCCCTCATCTTGTGATGGAACTGATTTACCCTATATAAAGATCAGCTGTCCTAGTAGGATTTTCCTGGCATTTTCTTAGTTGCATTTTACAGCAAAATCCATGGTCTGTGAACAGCACAATACATCAAATGGGTCTCATTGTTGAAAGGTATCAGTCAGAAGAAATGTTCTAAACCCTTTCTAATACATTAAATATACCACAAAACATAGTACAGAAAGTCATCAAGAAGTGGTAAGAATCTGGCACAGCAATAACATTACAGAGGACGGCCCTCAAAAATTGAGACAAGAAGAAAATTGACCAGAAAGCTGTCAGGGGACATAGAGCAACATTACAGTAGCTGCAGTAATTTCTGGCAAGTACTTATTGTATGTCTTTGCTGGCTGTGGAGTAAGGTGGGAAGATGGTAGCCCATCATTCAGAAAGGGAAGTTATCAACAGTTTCCAATATCAGTCATTTTTGGCACAAACTCTTCTGGCTTCTTCTTGAAATGGCCCAGACAGAGCCCAGAACTGAATCCTAATAAATATGTGTGTGTTGACCTAAAGTGGGCTGTACACAGGTAATACTCTCACAATCTGACATATTTGGAGCATTTAGAATGAAAAGTGGGCTGACAAAGCATCTGCAAATGTATTTTGCAACATCTGAATGGCAGAAGACCTCCATTAGCAGCTTTTATCACTAATTGCAGGAAGAAGGTTTAGGGGAAACTTTACTCCCCTTGGTGTTGTTCCTCTTGATATGGGATGCCCTGCTGGGCATATCCCCAGGGATCTATCATAGAAACTCAGCGGCACATGTGCACAACAGCGCTCGCACTTCGTTCCTTCCTTTGCTGACCTGACGTCAAATTGGCTGGGAAATCGGATTAGAGGGAGCACCACTGCTTCTTTGTGTACCTGCACCAACCATAAATGCCTAGTGCAGGTATATGAATCAGCTAAAAGTATAGAGGGGATGTGGCCAAGGCGTGTGTATGCGGCATGTCATAGCTGGCTAGATAAGTATACTGGGGCAGCAAGGACTGCAATAAGGAAATAGTCTTTTAGACATGAAAGCCATGCGTTCCATTTTAAGGTGGACCAAAACCACAGTCCAACAGCTCTGGAATCTATAAGATTCCAGGGCCGTTTGATTCCCCCCCTGTGTGAAACCCCCAAGGTCGGCCAGAAACTCACCTTCTTTCCTGGTCCAACGGCTCATGCATGAGTATCTGCCGCATACCCACTCTTTCTTTAGCAGGGCACGTGCCCGTACCAGGCATTTGTTAATGGCCAGTTTAGGCACGCTCCCTGTTAGAGCACAGGATGTGGTTGCTAGCTCGCTCGGACCCACTCACCTTAGATGAAGGTGAGCAGATCTGAGCGCACTGATTGGACAAGAGGCTGGGCATGCACCATAGGACCAGGGAGAGGTGAGTTTGGTCGGGTTTCCTTGGGGGTTTCACACAGCGGGGGATCCCCCATTGGGGTGCCCTGGGGGCAAGGACCACTTGACTGGAGGTCATTTTAAGCAATTTGGGACATGATATTTTTTTTTTTTTAAATAAATAAATATTACTTTCGTATAATGCCATAATCAAACAAGACCCTGGGGCTGAGAGGCCTTCCTGATTGGATATTGGCGGAAATTGCAAGATTATTTGATTCTATCACCAAATTGTCACCTGATGAACGTATGTTTAAAATAAAAATCTGTTCAGTTCAAGATGCTTTTTGACCGTTCAGTCATGTGCCGTGAATAAGCCTAACTAACTAGATTGTTTTTTCATCTTTAATTTTTTTTTATACTGAAAGGACTCAAGAATTCAAAGTTAGGCTAGTGACAGAAGTTACATGAGTCTAAACCCTCCCCTCCAGCCAACATACCGGTATCAGCATTGCACAAGGCGCATGTCTTTATCCCATAAATGTCACTGTATTAGCTGCTAAATGAAGAGATAATGAGCTGTCCAATTACATTTAATAACAAACTATAAAACCTGTGCAGACTTACCTAGGTACATAGGACATTATTGCCCACATAACATGACATCATAAATGTGACAGCGAAACAATTACACGCACATAACAGTGTTTGATAACACCTCAGACCAATTTATAACTAACCTGGGGGGTGCACGTGAGCAGGGCAATTAGGATACACAAGTCTTAAAGGAGCCACAGCACTCAAACCAGTTAGCTTGCTGACCAGCCTATAATCTGTCTCTAAACTTGGTTAAAAACAGAGGACTCAGTCACACACATCTGCAGAAGTATGCTTAAAGTGGACCATCACCCTCGGGTGATCGGCCCGGGAATCTATAAGATTCCCGGACCGATCACCTCCCTCCCGGGACATCTGAGATCGGGATGTCCCACGGGGTGAAACCCCCCCCAAAACCCCCAAACCCCCTTACCTTAGCTTCGGCGGCTGCTGGCCGCCGCCGCCTCCCTCGCGCCCCTCTAGGCCGCTTGTCCGTGGCTGTCAAATCCCTTGTCCGTCGGTGCTGGGAGCGGGGAGAGGTGAGTTTTTAGGGTGATCGGGGGGGTTTCACACAGCGGGGCACCCCGATCGGGGGAGCCCCACCGAAGTGGACCAAGACCCAGGATAGTCAAAATCCTGGGTGTTGGTCCACTTTAAGCTGCACCACCAGCGCCAAGGTGCCCCTGTGAGGTGCAGTCCTAACTCTAATCTCTGAGAGCCCCATTTGGGACATACAGTGCAATAGATAAATTGGGAGCAGGCTTACCTGAGGTTGCCCTAAGCCTCGACCCTTTGTCCCCGTGTGCTGGACTTGAGGTTTTTGTTCTTAAATTGGCAAATTTCCCTTCTCCTCTTTTCCTTTTACCAATTCTTCTATCTCATTTCCACATTCCATCTACATTCTTCTCTTTTTATCTTTGTTTTTCCTCTTCACTATTCAATTTCTCTACAGCTCCCACTTTTTTCCTCTGCCGCACTCTGCACACTGTCCACCATTCTTTTTTTATACCTTCCCACCATCTTTTTTTTTGCGTTCTCTAGCTTGCTCTCTTGTCATCTTCCTTTCATCCCCTCTTTTCATGTTTTTATGTCATCCTCCTTTTTCCACATTCTCGCCTTCACATCATCCCTTGATTGCTTTCTCTTGTTGCCTTCCTTCCATCACTCTTTCACCATCTATAATTCTTCCTCTCTTTTTACCTTTTCTTTCTCGCAAATTCCACTGTCTCCTTCCATATTCTACTTTACTTTAGTCTTAACATATTTATTGTGCACCTTCCTTGTTTTTCCTTTTCTTTTCATCCATCCATCTCTCTCTATTTTATGTTTTCTCTTTCTTTTTCCTCTCCCTGAATGTATGTACAGATGAACTGTGTGCTAGCTAGCATGGGAAAATCACAAGGCGCCCGCTGTGTACCAGTGCAAACACATGAGCACAGTAAAGAAGCATTTGTACATACAGCCGGGGAAATAAATATTGAGCATATCACTCAGGGCCGGCTCCAGGATTACATGGGCCCTTGGGCGGCATGGTCACCCCTTTGTGGTGAAGAGTCGCGTCACATCACTGAGGGACGTCCCAAATCTGGATGCCCCCTAAGGATCAAAAGAAAAGAAAAAGTCTTTAAAAAAAAGTGAACCTCTACAGTGCTTTCCCTCCAGGCTCGCACTCCAGGTCTTGTTGCCACCTGCTGCCTGCTGTTAGTGCCCCCCCCCCCGTTCGCTGCCGGTCAAGCGCCGTTGCACACCCAAAAGCTGGCCCTGTCAGTGGGCCCCTGGCAGCTGCCCCGCCTTGCCGGTTGCTGATGTCGGCCCTGATATCACTGGTCAGGGCTGGCCTTAGAGTAAGTGTCACCCTGTGCAAGATTTCAGGGGAGTTCCACCACCCCCACCAGACACACACACACACACACACTACACACAAATATGGACAGAGAGCAACAGAGGAAACACAGGAAAGCGGTAGACAGAGAAATGGGGCAAGAAAAACAGGAAATGCAGAAAAACTTTCTGAAAATAGACAAGAGAGAAATGAGTAGAAATGTGGAAAAGAGATTGAGAGAAGAAAAAAGGAATGGAATACAAAGAGAAGGTAAGAGGATGGAGGTAACGTGGAAAAGAGAAAAGAGGAGAAAAGATAGAAAAGAGAAGATGCCTTCTGTATGGCAAAACTAGTCGCAAGCATTGCTCAGGTGTGATTTTGGCCTATTCTTCCACACTCTTAGGCCTTGAATATTCAGTGGGCTTCTTCAATGCATTTTCAATTGGATTTAGGTTCTCGTCTGGGCCATTCAAGCGGCTTTATATCCATTCTCTGAAACCACTCTCTATTTGGCATCATTGTCTTGCTGAAATGTCCACCCCCATTTCATCTTCATCATCCTGGTTGATGGCAGCAGTTTTTTTTTTATCAAGAATGTCTCTGTACATTTGTCTATTCATCCAGTTCCCACCTCCAAACTTCACTGCTAATATGATGTGTTTGGGATGATATTCAGTGCTGCCCTTAATCCAACAAACATTGGGGTTGATTAGAGTGTGAGAAAATGCACTACTTTTTCTGCGAAAAAATTGCCATTCACATTCATTTTTTACCTTGGGACTGATTCAGGCGAAAAATTACACTCAGTAGCTTTTTTTGAGCACATTTTTTTTTCAACTTTGAACTCCTGAGTTGGTGAGTGTGCATAGAGGCCATGGAGACTTACCTTTTTTTCAAAACAATTGTAGCTACAGATTCCAGGTCTTTCTGTAGCTTTCCACATGTGGTCCTTGGTCGTTAGACAACTATTATTTTCATTCCTCTGTCTGAAATCCTGTGGGGAAAACCTGGTTGGGGCAGGTTTATGGTGAAATGATGTTCCTCCACTTCCAGACTATGATCCTAACAGTGCTGTCTGGCACATTTAGTAGTTTAGAAATTGTTCTGCAATTAATGCCATCAGTAGGTTTTGCAACAATAAGGTTGTGAAGGTCTTGAGAGAGCTAACTTGTTTTACCCATTGTGAGATGTTTATTGTGTGGCACCTTGGTAATGAGACACCTTTCTAAAGGCCATCAGTTGAGGCATCTGATATTAGTTTGCAATAAGTGACTATGCAATGGTTATTTATTGTGGTGTTTATTGGTTTTTAACTGTGTCATTGCTCATTATTACACATAACTAAATTAATGGGCATCTATGGTTTGTGTTCTTTTCATGTGTGGATTGTATGGGTTGTTACGGACATATGGTGAGATTTGTATGTCAGCACTTTTAGAAATATATTTATTTATTGCTCAATACTTATTTCACCCACTATGGGTGGTGCCATTCTGCAGCCTTGCACAGGACATTCTTTTATGTAAGGTCAGCCCGGGTCCCGGCTGATTCTATTCTGTGTCTATTGGGGAGCTGGAAAAAGGCTTGCCGAGGACAGTCTACAAATGATGACAATTAGCACTAAGGAGGATATGATTATAGGATTAGCTGCTGTGAACTGACACAGAAAACCAAAATCCAGCATGTTTCCAATATCAATCCACTTGAATAGAACATAGGGAGAAGATGTAGGTAAAAATGCCATAACTCTCAAAGTTGCGTCAGACCATCTGCTACAATCACTTCGCTATTTTTGAAAGAGGCAATATAGATTTTTTTTTTTTTTTTTTTACAGAGACCATATGATAAAAAGTTTGAAAATTGAATGCATGTGCTCATTGCCTGGCACCCATAGGCTGACCTGGGTTCTGGCAGGATGATCTAGATCCCTGTAGGCATTTATGGTGGCTGCCATGCAGGGCTAGATATAAGCACTCAGTGGTATGGGACCCAGGCAATAGCAGTCGGCTCTTAGGGAGTGGGAGTGGCCTCAGGTTCCTCGCTATAGCGTATTACTTGTCAAACCAGATATTATTAACCCCCACTTTATATATGGTTTCATCAGAGGATTAGGAAATCCTCCCCCCATTCCCCATTTTTTTTTCTCTTCCTTTTTCATTTCTCTCTTTTTCCACTTCTCTTGTTTTCCCTCTTTCTTCTTTCTGTATTAAAGTGATTGACCACTCATGTAAAAAAAAATCACTAGATCACATCTCATAAAAATGAATCTGTGTCAGGCTAACCCCTCCCCCCGTCTCAGGATCACTGCCACACCCTCTTCATTCATTGCAATGGAGAGGATGCGCCATAGCCTGACACACCCCCTCCATTGTAGTAAATGGGTAAGGCATGGTAGTGCTCTTTTGACTGATGGCAGGGACGTGAGCACCACTGACTGCTGTTTGGACCCCAGCAGCGCGGCATGTGAGCCAGCGATCAGGTGACTGCTGGCGACGAACTGATCAGCAGCAGGGGGCAAAAGGGGAGTACTATTTTGTTTCTTTACATGGGCGGTCAAGTTACCAATACACAACCATCATTCTGTCCTCTCAATCTCCCAGTCTCGGCCCCAGGGGTAGGCTTCAGCAGGTTCTCCTCAGTTCTGCAAAACTGGATAAGTTCTCAGAACCGAAGAGAATAAGATGAATACGACCCTGTTCATATCTGTCCGTTACCGCCATGTGTTTCTGCGTTTGCGGCAGACACATTGGTACCCTATAAAATATCCGTAAATGGTACCTCCATGGTCCCTTTCACACCGGTGCAGCAAAGAGGGGAAAAACGTGGACGCAAAAAGTGCTGCCTGCTGCGTCCTGGTCACAAACACACCCCTTGAAACAGGGATATATAAGTACACAGGTGTGTATGCAAGCAAAAACGCATATAAAAAACAGGCAGAAAGGAATTCCTGCTACGAAATGCAGGCAGCAACCAGACAGGTGTGAAAGTAGCTTCAGTAGTACAATCACTAAAAGCAGACCAAAACCCACAGAAAATGTGAACTAAATGTAGCCCCTACCTCTTAGGGTGTAGAAATGGAAATTTTCACCTACCGAATTTTCCTAGGACACTGTTTCTTGCGGTATTCCTCTGCTGGCCTTATGTTAGCAATTTAGGCCTCCTTGTAGCCTTAGAGATGTGCCATGGGGCCAGATTTCATGCATGTGCTGTGGCTTTACCAAGGGAGACTGGAAGAGGAGCCTTACATCACCTGCCACTAACAACAGAAGCAATGTCTCAGGGAAGCGGGAGGCAAAAACAAGTAGCATTAGTGGGGAGCAGAGTAAAGCAGGAGCCTAGAAAACTGCCAAAAGGCTCTTGTTGCATACTATCTGCACTATACTACATAACGGAGCCATGAGTCCATCAAGTGGTTCCTAAGTCAATAATCCTGCCCTCCCCTGAACTTCACTAAACTCCTAACTCCGCCTATAGGCATTACCCTTACAATCTTCATCATACTCTTTACCACTCCCAAACCCAAAGTTCTGAGACAACCTGTTACAATGAATTCCTTTTACAGTATGTATTTATGTATATATTTGGCCATAATATATATGTGGTTTCTGTTATTTAAACTGTGTATATTTGTATTTCTACCCATTACAACGCTAGCAAATTACTACAAGGTTACCTCCCATCTCCACCCACCCTTTAATCCACATCCCTTCATAAAAGATACAATCTGTACTTTGCCATTGTTGTGTAATTGAGAGAGGGAGCAGGAATTGCTGAGAAGACCTGTCAGCAGTGTCATATAGGGAGTTGCAACTAGACATAATATCATTTTGACAAGACCAATGCCATATACATATGGGCAGGGACGCACAGAAATCAGCCCAGGATTTTACCTTTATCCCATTACCCGCCCAAAAGCTGCTAAGTTCCACTCAGCTTCAACACGTGCATTTTTCAGCTGAGGCTACAGCATTGCAGGGATCACAGACAGGGGTGGATATGGCCGCTGATAAAGAGACAGTATTAAAGCTTTAGTATGTTGGGGCAGGTAATGTGTCAGACGTGGGTATGGCACCTTACACTCGTGATGCTGAGGCTTGGGTGTCTTAGTGAGAATGTGGAAAGTGGTTGAGGGGAGACTTGGGAGGCAGGGAGTGGAGGTGCCATTCTGGCACAGGCTTTGGGTGAGGTGGGCTGCGTGCTGGGGGATATGCTCAGCCCAGGGGCCCTAAAAGTAGTGCAGCCAACCCTTGTGCTCTGTATGGCCAGTCTGCTTTTGAATAGGCTTGAAGGCTCTGTATAATGTATTCTCTGCATTGCTATTATGAAATGCTGAGTGGTGGTGCTGTGCCAAAAACCTTCTAGGAGCAGGCCTGGCACACCGCTCAACACACCATCTATTTTTATTTTTTTCTATATAACCTTTTTTTTCTGCATTCACGAAGGACAACATTTGGGATAGTTCAATGACAGCACCAGATCCTCCTACTGTCCGGACATCATTGCACTGTACATTATTGTTCAATGCAGCATTAATATGTTGCCAACACCACTTCTTCCTTATTGTCATGGCTGGCCTATGGGGTGTGTGACCCAGGCAATATCACAGGGCACCAATCCAGTCCAGGGGTTTCACACGGCAGAGGAAGTCTAATGGTCAGCTCTCGAGTCTTTTAGACTACAGGATTTTATGGAGTTAATAGAGTAACCTGATGGGCATGACGCCCAGGTCAGGGGAATTAACCCAATTGACTACAGGAGGTCTGTTTAGCGCATGACTGATGGGAGTCTCCCCTAAAGAAAGAGATAAAAGGTTTTTTACTAATTTGCTTCATTAGATGTCATGATTAAGGACCTATTGTCCGAAACGTGTTGGTGTTAGGGCCCATCTTGTACATATTTACTACTTTGTGACCTGTTGGATTACTGATTTTAACTGAAGGAAATAAATGCTGAAGATTTTTACAACATTTGCTGGCTGGCTCAATACTTCTTACTTTTAGACTACAGGGCTGATGTGGGAGGGTAAGGGCTCAGGATTTAGGGTCATGTCTCCAGGAGATGGAATTTTGTTTCAAAGCCTACAATATGCCCTTCCAATCAGAATCAAGATCATGGTGTTTTTAGCAAAAGGTTGATTCATTTGTATTGCTTGGACAAAAACTATGGTCAATTAGCCGAGTTTGTTTATTCAGTGGAAACCAACTGTTTCATTTATATTGTCCATTGTTCCTCCTGGCTCCTTAAATCGTTCACTAGCATTGTTTTCATTGAACTCACATATGGTTTTCACAAACTTGACATTACAGATAACATGCACACAAACAGAATAGACTTTCCCAGGAGGCATATTGAAAGCATTACCTGGCTCAATGGCCTTCATTCAGGAAACTTCTCTTAAAATATTTCATGAACATAAAGACCCTTTCAAATGACTTAAAAATAAGACATGAATGAAAATGAGGTATAATTCAAAGTAAAAAAAAAAACTCTACAGGAATTTATAAATGCCAGTAAGGACACCTATACTGGTTACTAACATTAAAACCTTTTCAGACTCTGTATACAACTATCTGATGTGCTGACATAGCGTCAAGTGCAGACGTTTTGTGATTTTAGCACTTTTTGTGCTAGAAAGACTTTATATCAAAATATGTGCTGGGCTTTTAGTGTTTTGCATTGCACTTGGGTTCATTAAAAAAAAAAAAAACTATATTGCCACTTATATATAAAAAAAAAGCAGCAGGCATAGGGTCTAGTAAGGCAGCACCCAGAGGCCTAGTGGCCCTGCCAAGGTACCATCCCCTATGCCCTTAGGCAAATGCATGTACAACTCTGGCCAGTGGTAATCAATGGGGGTATTGGCAAACAGCATGCTGGTAGTTCACAAGGAGTAAAGTAAAAAAAAAAAAAGCACACTAAAATATTTTTTCAGTTGAATTTAACAATACTCACCCCTACACATCATCCTCGCTGAACTGACCACATGTCCCACTTTGAGGCATCTGCCCCCTAAAAAACACTCTGGAGACACAAAAATGTCCCACTTTGCTGGCACGGTGGGAAAACTGTTCCATCAAATCTAGGAGGTCAGGTCAATTGACAATTGCTCCAGCTCATAGGCTGAAAAACAGAAGTGGACTGGCTGATCATCAGGTCAATCACCAACATTTATAAACCAAAGATATCCAAGTAACTGCATGTTTGGAGCAGCGCTACACCTACTTACACACAGAAGAGTAGCATAGAACATGGTGGATATTTGTTTCTCAAAAGCCCATGAATAAGCCCCACCCCAAACCACCTCCCACCATACCCATTACCCTTTAAAGTGATCAGTTAAATTAAGTGTCCCACTTCCAAAAAATGGACAGTTTACCCTTAGGCATCTGCTGTTCAAGGGGTCAAAGGTCCTTCCACCTCAGCATGCCACTGGGGATAATGGTGGAGCCGCTGGGGATGATTCCTTTTACACACAGATGTTGGGGGAATATTGTCTTCAATGCAGCACTGCCCCCCCAGTTATACTGGCACGCACCCCCATTTCAGTCAGTGGAGGAGGCGTGCGAGCGTTAGTGTGAGAGATGGCAGAGGAGGTTCGTAAAGGACAAGGAAGCGCCAGATAGTCAGGCTGGGCAATGCGGGACATGGATCTTCTGATCAAGAAAGACACCTAGCTACTAAACCCCAACACGCCCTATTGACCCAGGTTATGTTGGCCACAAAACTGACAATTGCAAGTTTCTGGAAGAAGCCCAGTGTTCCGTTTCAGGCGGTAAAAGAACGGCTGAACGGGATCTTTATCAATGAAAAGCTGACCAGTATCTTAAAGGACTCACACGTAAAATGCATGAAAGTTTGGGGCCCGTGGGTGGAATACTCGTACCCAGATATAGGGAATGCCCTGCTGCAGTGAGGGATGGCTCTAGCCTCCTCCGGCCTTAGATCCCTCCTTTCCATGCCCCCCCTTTTTCTTTTTTTTTTGCTTCTTCTATTCCCTTCCTCCTCTTCCCCTTCCCCCTCCCTCGCTCCTGCTCCTGGCCTGCGCATCTACCCCGGCGGTGATGCGCTAGGTCTAGGATTGGATGGGACGGGGCTTCTCCCCTGGCCCACTGATCCACGATATGACCATCACGCAACAGACAGCGTTAACCTGATTTCTTGGATGATAACACTTGATACTGATTAATAGTGTTGATAATTGAGGTCACGCGAGTGTTGATAATCGAAAGAAGATAAGTGTGACTGGAAATCTCCAACAGAACCAATGTTTGTATTTTAAGGCTTTTCTTTGTGACACTTTATTATGTTGTACAATCCAGTTGTTATAACAAAAATTACAATAAAAAGATTGAAACAGAAGAAAGACACCTAGCACTGGACTACCGGGAACAAGAGTATATAACTTTTTTTTCTTTATTTTTGCCAGGGCGATGACTTTAAAATGTACTTTAAATAGAAGAAGTTTTAGATGCAAATCCTACTCCAACTTTCTTCCTTTACTGAATCATGGTTACTTCATGCCTCATTTTGAGATTAAACAAGAAAGAGTTCTAATTTTTGTGAGATATTTAAAGCGGAACAAAACCCTGGGCAGCTGAACCTGAGGTCTAAAAAACTCCAGGGGAAACGCAAATTGTGATGCCCCACCATGTGAAACTCCTGGGGTAGACACAAACTCACCTCTGCCAGGTGAACCTTCTATGTTTACCCTGAAACGTACCCTATTTGATGCACAAATGTACCTATGTCTGACCAGAAGTGCCCAGAGCCCTAATGCCCTTCCCTCCATATAAGCTGTATAATAAATAACACAAGAGTAGATATTTCCCAGCAATGCTGGCACCTTTCTGTTTCTTGAGTGAAGCAGAACACAGTTTAAACATTTTAATTTTGATGTTCTGACCCCCCTCGCTGAGACTCAAGAGCAAAACAATAACCTCTCCTGTGTGTAACCACAGGAAGAAAAACAGACAGGAAAAGACGAAGAAAAACAACATAAATCATGCTTAAACTAATGCAGTAAAAATAAAGCTAAAGAGCGTTATCTGCTACATTATAATGATTGACACAAATCAGCACAGGAATTTGATATAAAAATAGGTTCATTTGTAATATTATTATTTATGGCAGTAAACCATTAAATTTCAACAAGCTGAGTGTTACTATAAGAGAGTAGGGAGACTACTTTTCAGTCTCAGTGGACTTCTTGCATTGTGTCATAACCGACATGGTTGTAAAATTTCATATGTTATTGCCAAAGGTTTTACTTACCCACCAAGTAAAATCACCCTACTGCTGGCTACTCCAGATCCCTGCTTAATCCCATTGCTAGCTTCCACAGCCTCCTACCCAGTGCCTTTGTTGTAGTCCCCCCTAAAGCAGACCTACACCCTTCCTAGCAACTCCAGAACCAGGGCTCTGGTTCACAGAGGCACTAAAATAAACTAAGCTATTCCTTCACAATGTCGGTGAGGCCTATATAAAAGCTGCAAACCTTTTCTTTGCCAAGGCCCACTGGGTGGCAATAGGCAATCTCAGCACACAAATGTCTTTTCTTCTCATGTGCCTCATCAATTCTCTAGAATGTCCTTCCCTGGTTATTTTAAGTAAATTTAATAGTGTCCCCGGGGCACAGGACGCTAAACTTCAAGCCTACCATTTGTGACCCTTCCCCTCAGGGCCGGCCTTAGGTGAAAAGCACCTTGTGCAAGATTTCAGGATGGTGCCTCCGAACACACTCATACATACATTCACACTCAGACAAAGATAGATACAGATTGGGAAAACATATGAGTACAGGGATGGAGGGAAAGTAAAGAAGAGATTGAGATGATGTGAAATCAAGAGAAATAAAGAAAAACCACTGGAACAAAAGGGGGAAGGAGGGATTGTGAAATAAAAGATGACAGGAAAAAATGTGAAAATGATGCAAAGGTCCACTATGCTCCCCATGCCCACGCTACTGTATACAGCACCTTTGTATTCAAGGGGGGGGGGTTCCTGCTGCCCCTTTCAGCTCATTCTCCCCACCACTCCATCCATGCCGTCATTAATCCCCTCTTATATTTAACCAGGTGTCTATTTAATACAGGCGGTCTGATGCACAGCGAGAGACCGGGCGCAGTCTGATGCACAGCGAGAGATCGGGCGCAGTCTGATGCACAGCGAGACATCGGGCGCAGTCTGATGCACAGCGAGACATAGGGCGCAGTCTGATGCAGAGCGAGAGACCGGACGCAGTCTGATGCACAGCGAGAGACCGGGCGCAGTCTGATGCACAGCGAGAGATCGGGCGCAGTCTGCTGCCCAGCGAGAGACCGGGCCCAGTCTGACGCACAGCGAGAGACCGGGCGCAGTCTGACGCACAGCGAGAGACCGGGCGCAGTCTGATGCACAGCAAGAGATCGGGCGCAGTGTGATGCACAGCAAGAGATCGGGCGCAGTCTGATGCACAGCAAGAGATCGGGCGCAGTGTGATGCACAGCAAGAGATCGGGCGCAGTCTGATGCACAGCAAGAGATCGGGCGCAGTCTGATGCACAGCGAAAGAATGGGCGCAGTCTGATGCACAGCGAGACATAGGGCGCAGTGTGATGCACAGCGAGAGATCGGGCGCAGTGTGATGCACAGCGAGAGATCGGGCGCAGTGTGATGCACAGCGAGAGATCGGGCGCAGTGTGATGCACAGCGAGAGATCGGGCGCAGTGTGGTGCACAGCGAGAGATCGGGCGCAGTGTGATGCACAGCGAGAGATCGGGCGCAGTGTGATGCACAGCAAGAGATCGGGCGCAGTGTGATGCACAGCAAGAGATCGGGCGCAGTCTGATGCACAGCGAGAGATCGGGCGCAGTGTGATGCACAGCGAGACATAGGGCGCAGTGTGATGCACAGCGAGAGATCGGGCGCAGTGTGATGCACAGCGAGAGATCGGGCGCAGTCTGATGCACAGCAAGAGATCGGGCGCAGTCTGATGCACAGCGAGAGATCGGGCGCAGTGTGATGCACAGCGAGACATAGGGCGCAGTCTGATGCACAGCGAGACATCGGACGCAGTCTGATGCACAGCGAGAGATCGGGAGCAGTGTGATGCACAGCAAGAGATCGGGCGCAGTCTGATGCACAGCGAGACATAGGGCGCAGTGTGATGCACAGCGAGAGATCGGGAGCAGTGTGATGCACAGCAAGAGATCGGGCGCAGTCTGATGCACAGCAAGAGATCGGGCGCAGTCTGATGCACAGCGAGACATAGGGCGCAGTGTGATGCACAGCGAGAGATCGGGCGCAGTGTGATGCACAGCGAGAGATCGGGCGCAGTCTGATGCACAGCGAGACATAGGGCGCAGTCTGATGCACAGCGAGAGATCGGACGCAGTGTGATGCACAGCAAGAGATCGGGCGCAGTGTGATGCACAGCGAGAGATCGGGCGCAGTGTGATGCACAGCGAGAGATCGGGCGCAGTGTGATGCACAGCGAGAGATCGGGCGCAGTGTGATGCACAGCGAGAGATCGGGCGCAGTGTGATGCACAGCGAGAGATCGGGCGCAGTGTGATGCACAGCAAGAGATCGGGCGCAGTGTAATGCACAGCAAGAGATCGGGCGCAGTGTGATGCACAGCAAGAGATCGGGCGCAGTGTGATGCACAGCGAAAGAATGGGCGCAGTCTGATGCACAGCGAGACATAGGGCGCAGTCTAATGCACAGCGAGAGATCGGACGCAGTGTGATGCACAGCGAGAGATCGGACGCAGTGTGATGCACAGCAAGAGATCGGGCGCAGTGTGATGCACAGCGAGAGATCGGGCGCAGTGTGATGCACAGCGAGAGATCGGGCGCAGTGTGATGCACAGCGAGAGATCGGGCGCAGTGTGATGCACAGCAAGAGATCGGGCGCAGTGTGATGCACAGCGAGAGATCGGGCGCAGTGTGATGCACAGCGAGAGATCGGGCGCAGTGTGGTGCACAGCGAGAGATCGGGCGCAGTGTGATGCACAGCAAGAGATCGGGCGCAGTCTGATGCACAGCAAGAGATCGGGCGCAGTCTGATGCACAGCAAGAGATCGGGCGCAGTCTGATGCACAGCGAGACATAGGGCGCAGTGTGATGCACAGCGAGACATAGGGCGCAGTGTGATGCACAGCGAGAGATCGGGCGCAGTCTGATGCACAGCGAGACATAGGGCGCAGTGTGATGCACAGCGAGAGATCGGGCGCAGTCTGATGCACAGCGAGACATAGGGAGCAGTCTGATGCACAGCGAGAGATCGGACGCAGTGTGATGCACAGCAAGAGATCGGGCGCAGTGTGATGCACAGCGAGAGATCGGGCGCAGTGTGATGCACAGCGAGAGATCGGGCGCAGTGTGATGCACAGCGAGAGATCGGGCGCAGTGTGATGCACAGCGAGAGATCGGGCGCAGTGTGATGCACAGCGAGAGATCGGGCGCAGTGTGATGCACAGCAAGAGATCGGGCGCAGTGTAATGCACAGCAAGAGATCGGGCGCAGTGTGATGCACAGCGAGACATAGGGCGCAGTCTAATGCACAGCGAGAGATCGGACACAGTGTGATGCACAGCGAGAGATCGGGCGCAGTGTGATGCACAGCGAAAGAATGGGCGCAGTCTGATGCACAGCGAGAGATAGGGCGCAGTCTGATGCACAGCGAGACATAGGGCGCAGTCTGATGCACAGCGAGACATAGGGCGCAGTCTGATGCACAGCGAGACATAGGGCGCAGTCTGATGCACAGCGAGACATAGGGCGCAGTGTGATGCACAGCGAGAGATCGGGCGCAGTGTGATGCACAGCGAGACATAGGGCGCAGTGTGATGCACAGCGAGACATAGGGCGCAGTGTGATGCACAGCGAGACATAGGGCGCAGTGTGATGCACAGCGAGAGATCGGGCGCAGTGTGATGCACAGCGAGACATAGGGCGCAGTGTGATGCACAGCGAGACATAGGGCGCAGTGTGATGCACAGCGAGAGATCGGGCGCAGTGTGATGCACAGCGAGAGATCGGGCGCAGTGTGATGCACAGCGAGAGATCGGGCGCAGTGTGATGCACAGCGAGACATAAGGGGCGATTCAAAGAAACATGTAACAGCTTGGATTTTGGTGCCGATCATCCTATTTTTCCCGTCCGCTCGTGCGTTCGTATGAACTTGCGAGTGATTCTATAAGCAAATACGTTTCTATCCTAAAATATACGTCCGTTCGTATGGCAGTTCGGGAATCAGACCTATGTCAGTTTCCATCCTGAATTTTCCGTTTCATTTCTCAGGTTGCAACATTGGTTTTGCCCTTTTTCCTTTTTTGTCTGGACGTAAATCCTTCTGATCTTGCGGCTGCGCACTACAAACTTACCTCATTAAAGTGCATTCTAAATATTTGGTCTTTTATTTTTCTTTATTTCATTCATTTTGTAGTAACCAACCATTAATGAATGCATTTGCATACGTAAATCTTACTTTGTTTAATTTTTACTTAACTTGCATTTTTTACTTGTGGATTTAATTTTAATACTTTGGCTTAAAATGGTACAACTTAAAATTTTGTGTGTGGTTACCCACACCCTCTACATACAGATTGCTCTCAAATATAAAAAAAACACCCAGCAACTTCTGCATGTTATGAGTCTAGAAACAGCCAAGATGGCGGGTCAGGTATTCTCGGGCAGCCTGCAAACAGAAAGGGCCTTGTGACTGTGTTGCTCTGCATTCTTTGATTTCTGACCTTTCCGTGCCCCCAGCTCTGCTGTGTCTGTGCAAAATACAGCAGTAACCCACATCCTGCACTTTATCCCGCTCTCCTCTCCTCAGTAAGTGTGATGCATCTGACCAAAGATGTGCTTAAATAATTAAACAAAGCAAAGGTAAACAACTACACCAATAAATGCAATCTAAAAATATTATTCTAGCACATCAATTTAAAAATAAATAACAAAGGACATAAGTTTCTTTAATTACCGCAAATATATTGCAAAATAAAGGTTTACATGCAAAGGACTAATTAAGGTCCACATTAAAATGCTTTTATAAGGCAAACATGAATCAGGTATGCATTGCCATACGATTTATGGCCTCGGCCATGCTGATACATGCAGTTCATTGGAGCTCAAGACGCGCAGACTCCTCCACATAGCCAAAAAACCTGTTCAAGAACAGCAATCCGACTGCTAAAAGGTGTCGGCAGTGGCTTTCTTTTAAAACGGATTTAGAGGTTGGAAAACTGTTCTCTGAATCACACGTAAACACATCCGATTATCCTAAGTTTTACGTTTTGATCCTAAGTTTTAGGATTTGATCCTAAGTTTTACGTTTTGATCCTAAAATTTAGGAACGAACTTGCGATGATCGTAAGAGCATATACGCATTCGTACGTCAGAAATGGCCAAAAAACCAGGAAAAAATGACTAACACCCACCCAAACTTACGATTCTCGATCCGAAATCAATTAACTTTTGCTCTTTGAATCGAGGGGATAGGGCGCAGTCTGATGCACAGCGAGACATAGGGCGCAGTCTGATGCACAGCGAGAGATCGGGCGCAGTGTGATGCAGAGCGAGACATCGGACGGAGTCTGATGCACAGTGAGAGACCGGGCACAGTCTGATGCACAGTAAACAATGGGGAACAGTGTGATGCACAGCGAGACATCGGGCGCAGTGTGATGCACAGCGAGAGATCGGGCGCAGTGTGATGCACAGCGAGAGATCGGGCGCAGTGTGATGCACAGCGAGAGATCGGGCGCAGTCTGATGCAGAGCGAGAGATCGGGCGCAGTCTGATGCACAGCAAGAGATCGGGCGCAGTGTGATGCACAGCGAGAGATCGGGCGCAGTGTGATGCACAGCGAGAGATCGGGCGCAGTGTGATGCACAGCGAGAGATCGGGCGCAGTGTGATGCACAGCGAGAGATCGGGCGCAGTGTGATGCACAGCGAGAGATCGGGCGCAGTGTGATGCACAGCGAGAGATCGGGCGCAGTGTGATGCACAGCGAGAGATCGGGCGCAGTGTGATGCACAGCGAGAGACCGGACGCAGTGTGATGCAGAGCGAGAGATCGGGCGCAGTGTGATGCACAGCGAGAGATCGGGCGCAGTGTGATGCACAGCGAGAGATCGGGCGCAGTGTGATGCACAGCGAGAGACCGGGCGCAGTCTGATGCACAGCGAGAGACGGGGCGCAGTCTGATGCACAGCGAGAGATCGGGCGCAGTCTGATGCACAGCGAGAGACCGGGTGCAGTCTGATGCACAGCGAGAGATCGGGCGCAGTCTGATGCACAGCGAGAGACCGGGCGCAGTCTGATGCACAGCGAGAGATCGGGCGCAGTGTGATGCACAGCGAGAGATCGGGCGCAGTGTGATGCACATCGAGAGATCGGGCGCAGTGTGATGCACAGCGAGAGATCGGGCGCAGTGTGATGCACAGCGAGAGATCGGGCGCAGTGTGATGCACAGCGAGAGATCGGGCGCAGTGTGATGCACAGCAAGAGATCGGGCGCAGTGTGATGCACAGCAAGAGATCGGGCGCAGTGTGATGCACAGCGAGAGATCGGGCGCAGTCTGATGCACAGCGAGAGATCGGGCGCAGTGTGATGCACAGCGAGAGATCGGGCGCATTGTGATGCACAGCAAGAGATCGGGCGCAGTCTGATGCACAGCAAGAGATCGGGCGCAGTCTGATGCACAGCGAAAGAATGGGCGCAGTCTGATGCACAGCGAGAGATCGGACGCAGTGTGATGCACAGCGAGAGATCGGGCGCAGTCTGATGCACAGCGAGAGATCGGACGCAGTGTGATGCACAGCGAAAGAATGGGCGCAGTCTGATGCACAGCGAAAGAATAGGCGCAGTCTGATGCACAGCGAGACATAGGGCGCAGTCTGATGCACAGTGAGACATAGGGCGCAGTGTGATGCACAGCGAGAGATCGGACGCAGTGTGATGCACAGCGAGAGATCGGGCGCAGTGTGATGCACAGCAAGAGATCGGGCGCAGTGTGATGCACAGCGAGAGATCGGGCGCAGTGTGATGCACAGCAAGAGATCGGGCGCAGTGTGATGCAGAGCGAGACATCGGACGCAGTCTGATGCACAGTGAGAGACCGGGCGCAGTCTGATGCACAGCGAGAGATCGGGCGCAGTCTGATGCACAGTAAAAAATGGGGAGCAGTCTGATGTACAGTAAAAAATGGGGAACAGTGTGATGCACAGCGAGAGATCGGGCGCAGTGTGATGCACAGCGAGAGATCGGGCGCAGTCTGATGCAGAGCGAGAGACCGGACGCAGTGTGATGCAGAGCGAGAGACCGGGCGCAGTCTGATGCACAGCGAGAGATCGGGCGCAGTCTGATGCACAGCGAGAGATCGGGCGCAGTGTGATGCACAGCGAGAGATCGGGCGCAGTCTGATGCAGAGCGAGACATCGGACGCAGTCTGATGCACAGCGAGAGACCGGGCGCAGTCTGATGCACAGCGAGAGACCGGGCGCAGTCTGATGCACAGCGAGAGATCGGGCGCAGTGTGATGCACAGCGAGAGATCGGGCGCAGTGTGATGCACAGCGAGAGATCGGGCGCGGTGTGATGCACAGCGAGAGATCGGGCGCAGTGTGATGCACAGCAAGAGATCGGGCGCAGTGTGATGCACAGCGAGAGATCGGGCGCGGTGTGATGCACAGCAAGAGATCGGGTGCAGTCTGATGCACAGCGAGACATCGGACGCAGTCTGATGCACAGTGAGAGACCGGGCGCAGTCTGATGCACAGCGAGAGATCGGGCGCAGTCTGATGCAGAGCGAGAGATCGGGTGCAGTGTGATGCAGAGCGAGACATCGGACGCAGTCTGATGCACAGTGAGAGACCGGGCGCAGTCTGATGCACAGCGAGAGATCGGGCGCAGTGCGATGCACAGCGAGAGATCGGGCGCAGTCTGATGCAGAGCGAGACATCGGACGCAGTCTGATGCAGAGCGAGAGACCGGGCGCAGTCTGATGCACAGCGAGAGATCGGGCGCAGTCTGATGCACAGTGAGAGACCGGGCGCAGTCTGATGCACAGTGAGAGACCGGGCGCAGTCTGATGCACAGCGAGAGATCGGACGCAGTGTGATGCACAGCGAGAGATCGGGCGCAGTGTGATGCACAGCAAGAGATCGGGCGCAGTGTGATGCACAGCAAGAGATCGGGCGCAGTGTGATGCAGAGCGAGACATCGGACGCAGTCTGATGCACAGTGAGAGACCGGGCGCAGTCTGATGCACAGCGAGAGATCGGGCGCATTCTGATGCACAAAAATGGGGAGCAGTCTGATGTACAGTAAAAAATGGGGAACAGTGTGATGCACAGCGAGAGATCGGGCGCAGTGTGATGCACAGCGAGAGATCGGGCGCAGTGTGATGCACAGCGAGAGATCGGGCGCAGTGTGATGCACAGCGAGAGATCGGGCGCAGTGTGATGCACAGCGAGAGATCGGGCGCAGTGTGATGCACAGCGAGAGATCGGGCGCAGTGTGATGCACAGCGAGAGATCGGGCGCAGTGTGATGCACAGCGAGAGATCGGGCGCAGTCTGATGCACAGCGAGAGATCGGGCGCAGTCTGATGCACAGCGAGAGATCGGGCGCAGTGTGATGCACAGCGAGAGATCGGGCGCAGTGTGATGCACAGCGAGAGATCGGGCGCAGTGTGGTGCACAGCGAGAGATCGGGCGCAGTGTGGTGCACAGCGAGAGATCGGGCGCAGTGTGGTGCACAGCGAGAGATCGGGCGCAGTCTGATGCACAGCGAGAGATCGGGCGCAGTCTGATGCACAGCGAGAGATCGGGCGCAGTCTGATGCACAGCGAGAGATCGGGCGCAGTCTGATGCACAGCGAGAGATCGGGCGCAGTCTGATGCACAGCGAGAGATCGGGCGCAGTGTGATGCACAGCGAGAGATCGGGCGCAGTGTGCTGCACAGCGAGAGACCGGGCGCAGTCTGATGCACAGCGAGAGACCGGGCGCAGTCTGATGCACAGCGAGAGATCGGGTGCAGTGTGATGCACAGCGAGAGATCGGGCGCAATGTGATGCACAGCGAGAGACCGGTCGCAGTCTGATGCACAGCGAGAGATCGGGCGCAGTCTGATGCACAGCGAGAGACCGGTCGCAGTCTGATGCACAGCGAGAGACCGGTCGCAGTCTGATGCACAGCGAGAGATCGGGCGCAGTCTGATGCACAGCGAGAGACCGGTCGCAGTCTGATGCACAGCGAGAGATCGGTCGCAGTCTGATGCACAGCGAGAGATCGGTCGCAGTCTGATGCACAGCGAGAGACCGGTCGCAGTCTGATGCACAGCGAGAGATCGGGCGCAGTCTGATGCACAGCGAGAGATCGGGCGCAGTCTGATGCACAGCGAGAGATCGGGCGCAGTCTGATGCACAGCGAGAGATCGGGCGCAGTCTGATGCACAGCGAGAGATCGGGCGCAGTCTGATGCACAGTGGAAGATTGATCGCATAGTGGAAGATCAGGCAAAAAAACGATGGTTGGGGGCAGAGTAGCCTGCAGTGAGGTGCTGTAAGTATCCCACTTCTCCATGTGCCAGCGAGGGGTGGATTGGCGGCAATGGTCTCAGCAGCGTGTGGTTGTGAAGCTGCCATCGTTTCCCCTCGATCCTGCATGCCACTCCCCATTTTCCGCAGGTCTGACAAGTGACATAGCTTGATATGAGACTCTCATGCCATTATTCAGAGCAATTGGATGCAGTATGAGGGAACATAAGGAGTATGAGACACAGCTAGCATTTAATGTTCCATTTCACACAAACTATTTGTTCTGGGAGGTGCGGAAACCCACAAAACATGACCTGTTGCTGGTCCTTCAGGAGGGAGTTCAATGCAGCCTCACTCATAGGTCTAAGGAATCCACTGGTGCTATGCATATTAATTATTAGGTCTAGGGGGGCCACTGGTCGTCTGATTATTATTAGGTCTAAGTGGTCTGCTGGTAGGGGTGCTGTGTGCCTGGGTGCATAGAAGCAGGGCCTACTTGCGGGGGCACCTGCGCATGCGCTGTTGGCTCATGGAAGTTTTACCATTGATCAGGGATCAAGGTGTAGCAGGCAGCAAACTGAAATAAATAGGTCCTATTCAGAGTTTGTAAACAGCCAAAAAGTAAACTTGTAGAATTGTGTTCCCTCTTTTTCCATTCCAGGGCAGCAGGAAGTCAGAAATGAACTGGTTAACTCTCGGTAGGGACTGCAAGACAAAAGATGGGGCCCATATATACATCTGGTTGCTCTCCACAATCCAATAACTGAAAAGCAGTAGGAACAGCCGCCCGGGAGGATAAGGCATCCTAAGGAGCCCTATGTCTTATTGGAGACAAAGGAGACACTAGATAAGCCTCTCTCTGTCTTTTTTTTTCTGATGCTGATCAACTATTTACATACATACACAAGCTCCACTAGGACTATGGCATCGGCTATAGTAACCTAGCAGATAGGGATGGCCTGCCGCCCTGGAGTGGAAAAAGAGAGAAAACAAATCTACAGGCGAGAATCGCAGAATTGTATTTTCTCTCATATTCCAATCCAGGGCGCCAGCAATCACTCACAAATGGGACCAGCCAAAGCAGTGCCCTTAATTCAGGGTGGTATCCCAGGTTTTAACCTTATTCCCTTCCCTGGTGCAGGAAGCTTTAATAGCTTGTGTAGCTGGAAAAGGAGGATTCTTCCCCTTGGAGATATAGGCCATTATCACTGCTAGTCTAATCCATCGGCTGGATGGAGGACTTATAGCAGAGATATAATATTTCAGTGCTCTCACTACGTCCAAGGAATGACGGACCCTCTCCTTATGGCTGACTGGTGCGGGACATAAAAAGGGCAAAACCACCTCTTCATTAAAATTAGTAAGAAATTCCTGTTTAATAAATAAAAAAATAAAAAGACAGCCTTGTCTAAACTAAATAAGGAGGCTTAACCGATAAACTCTGAAACCCGCTGCACCAAGGTAATTGCTACTAGGAAAATCACCTTAAGTGTCATTAAACTTAGTGATGCGTCTGCCAGAGGTTCAAATGGATGACCCTGAAGAGCTGATAAAAAAAACTTTCAGTTTCAGGTCCCAGATAGGCAGGAGAGGCTTATGGGGAGGTGGTAAGATTATTTTCAGAAATGGGTTTCTGAAAAAAAGATAGATCAAACAGACATTTGTCCTTTTACGAGTGCTTAATTGAAGACTCTCATCAAGGCCTTTCTGCAAAAATTCCAAAATTCTGCAGACAGAAAATGTTCTATAAGCAAAACCTCTAGATTCGCACCAAGCAATAAATACTTGCCCAACTCTGTGGTAAATTTTTGATGAATTCTGCTTTCAGCCTGAATCGTGGTCTGGATGACTCTGGCAGATAAACCTGTCAAGATGGAGGTTTCAATAGCCAAGCCATCAAAGCCAGAACCCGTAAATTGGGGTGCCATAGAGATTCCTGTGTGAATAATCTGGATTATCAGGCAACCTCCAATGGTCGCCTTCCGACATCCTTACGTTCCTTATGTCTGAAAACGAACTTCTTGTCCAACGAAGAGCCACAAGAATGGTCAGGATTCCGTTGTGGGCTATCTTTTTTAATACTCGACCCAGAAGGAACACAGAGAAACCTGAATGCTAACCAAGGAAGGGTCAAGTACTTGCTATTGCTAGAGGGTCCCTGGACCGGGATACAAATCTCGGACCCTTCCAATTGTAGCAGGATGCAAAGATCTACATCCAGGAGCCCTCAGCACATGCAAAGAAACTGAAAGCCGCTCTGACTGAGGGACCATTCTCCCTGATGCAGGACAGCCCAGCTTAGATGATTGACTTGCATTTTGTCCACTTCTGGTATGTGCATCGCCGAGATGCATGGGGACATGTTTCTCGGCCCAAAGTAAGATCCAGCTCACTTCCTTGAGAGCTTCTGGTGCCCCCCTGGTGGTTGATATATGCTACCGCTGTCAGGTTGTCGGCTTGAACCCTGATGGGATGACCTCTCAGATCAGAGGTCCAATGTGTGAAAGACAATAGAATCGCACTCAGCTCTGGGATACTGCTCTTCCCTGGGCCCCACTGTCCCTGGATTGTTTGCGACTCCATGACAACCCCCAACATATTAGTATTGCATCCATGGTGACCGCATTCCATTGTACTGGAAGAAAAGATTTGCCAAAGAGGCTGAGGATTCAGCCACCAGGTTAGGTACTGCCTTGTTGGGTGTGTCATGTAAAGGAGGTGATCCAAAGTTTGCGTAGTTCAATCTCAGATCGAGAGCAATTCCGCCTGCAGGGGTCTTGTGTGAAACTGTGCGAAAGTTACTGCTTCGAAACAAGACACCATCAGGCCCAACAGATGCATTCCTTGACGAATAATCGGATGAGGGCAGGCCAAGAGAGCCTGTACCCTGGCCTGAAGTGAGTGTCTCTTCTGTTCTGGAAGAAAAAAAAACTTTGGCCTGAGTTGTATATAATGTCATCCCTAAGAAAGAGAAAACTCTAGAGGCATTGATAAGTGATTTCAGTTAGTTGATTATCCAGCCAAAACTTTCTAAAGTTGACCGGACAAGATCTGTATCTCTCAAGGCCTCCCTAAATGATGGAGCCTTGAATAAAAGATTGTCCAAGTAAGGAATTATCTGTATTACCTTATTCCTTAGAAGGGCCATGAGACCAGCCAGAACCTTGGTAAACACCCTTAGGACCGAAACAGGCCAGAGGGCAGAGCCATGAACTGAAGGTGTAGGCCATCTACTGCAAAGCGCGAAGATTTTTGATGGCCTGGGAAAATCGTGATATGTAGGTATGCATACTTTATATCCACTATGGTCATAAACTCCCCCAGCTTAAGTGTGACCATTGTGGATCTTAACAACTTCATGTGAAATCTCCAAAGCCGGACAAAATTTTGAGGCCCCAAGGAAATATGAACAAATTGGAGAAAAATCCATGACCTCTCTCTGAAAGGGGAACGTAACGGAATACTCCTAGATTCAACAGGTGAGCTACAGCGGATCTCAATGCTTCTGCTGGACTTCGGGATACCCTTGACAGAAAACCCCCGGAGGTGGCCTGGCCCAAAATTCAATCTTGTAACCTGAAGAAATTATTTCCTGGATCCAAGCATTTGTTACATCAAACCTCCAAATTGGGGTAGAATACAGAAGCCATCCCCCCACCTGAAGGGTCTTGAAGAAAAGAAACCTCTACCACCGCAAAAGGACAGAGTATTGGAAGATTGGAAAAAAGGTGTTAGACCTTCTTTGTGGGAGCTTGGTAGACTTGCCCCCTGTGGCTTTCTTTACCATGTCATCCAAACGTTCTTTGGCTTTTCCCATTCCTCTTGAATAAGTCTGGTAAAATGAGACTGCTCAGGAAACTGTTGCCTCAGTCTTTTCTAGTTTGTACGGATCTCCCCTTTTTCCTTTTAGGAATTTTTGTAACTGGGATATTCCAAATCTCTAAAATAGTAAATATCAGACTCTCCATCTTTCTATAAACAGAGAAGACCCCAGATGAACCTGAATCGGAATTGCTCTCTTCCCTATTGGATGAGAGTTCCCCCTCTGACAAATCCTCCTGAGATTCTAAACACAGGACAGAGGGCCCTAAGGGACCACTAGGTTGTAAATAATGTCTATGTGAGCCAATCTCTCCGCCAAATCAAGCTGAATAAGATATCCCAAGTCATCAGGGCGAGGTGGAGCTGCTGAAGGAGCCATAAGCTCCAGAGGCTTCCATGGTAATCACCTTTGAGGGTGGCAACTGCCTCCTTAATCTGGAGAGTACTACAACAGGAGGTGCATTCTCAACCATAGGGCTGATCTCTTCCGGAGACCTCTGCAGGCATACAGGACATGGTGTGACCCTCTCTGCTAACATACCAGACCTCGATGCCCCAGCTGCCTCAGTCATGGTGAATATAAGTCTAATATCCCTGAGGGCATAAGGCCGAAGTATATATATATATATATATATATATATATATATATATAGCACAAGTGACTACTCCGAGACCTGAGGAGTAAACCACAACCTAGAATCCTTTACCCACAATCTAATATAAAAAAAAAAATAGCATAAACTACAGAATAAAAGTAACCAACATGATAAAAGACAAAAAGACTTGCATGTCCACAGAGAAGGGAAGGAACCATCTGCATGTGGAGCCCCTCCAGCGCCTCCAATGAAGCCCCTAGGTGGACAGAAACGGCCCGTGAGAAGCCGGAAAATACAATTTTGTGAGTACTCACCTGTAGAATTGGTTTTGCCTGTGTTCTGTCCGTGCTGTCCCAATCCATATACACGTGGGTATTCCGCCACCAGGTGGCGCCAGGTACTGCAAGATCCAGAGCTGTAACTCTTCCTGGCCTCCTATAAAAAGAGCCGTCTCCATAGAGATCCCAGAATGTCAAAAAGCAGTAAATGAGACAGGCCGGGAGGCTAAGAAAACATATTAACATATTAACTAACAATGTACTCTCTCCAAACAAGGTAAGGACAACAGTCCAATACAAAAAATAATATTCACCATAAGAGGCAAAAGAGGAAATGAACCCAGGGCGGGGTGGGACAGGCCGGACCGAACATAGGCAAAACCAATTCTACAGGTGAGTACTCACAGAATTGTATTTTTCCCTGTGTTCGGTTCGGGCTATCCCAATCCATATACATGTGGGACATCCAAAAGCAGTGTCCATAATAGGGCAGGATCCCCAGAGCGGAACAGCATGTAGTTAATTTCACTACCGCCTGAAGCACCTTTCGGCCAAAAGCAGCATCAACCTTGTAAAACTTAGTAAAAGGTATGAACCAAAGACCAGGTAGTGGCCTTACAAACTTGTTCAACAGGGGCCTGGTGCTGAAAAGCCCAGGAAGCACCAATAGCTCTAGTAGAGTGAGCGGTAACACGAAAAGGGGGATCCTTCCCCTTGGCAGAGTAGGCTTGCACCACCGCCTGTCTAATCCACCTAAGAGTGGACTTCCTGAAGTATTCAGTCGCAACCAGGTAGTACTTAATGGCTCTGACCACATCCAAGGAATGAAGGGCCCTTTCCCTAAAATAACCTTCTCATTAAGATGAAAGGGAGACACGACCTTAGGCAAAAAATCAGGTTTAAAGCAAAAAACCACCTTATTCTAATGGAGAGCAGAAAGCACTAAATTCAAATCCCACACCGGTAATACAGGCTTACGCGGTGGACGTACATGGGTAACTCCTTGGAAAAAAGTCCTGATCAGTCTATGATTGGCAAATGATCTTTGGAAAAAGATGGCCAAGGCCGAGACCTGGCCCTTGAGGGTGCCCAGCTGTAGACCCTACGACCCTAAGTCGTGTTGTAAAAATTCCAAAATCCTAGAAATAGAAAAAGTGCGACAATGGATACTCTTGGATTCACACCAAGAAAGGTAAGCACGCCAAACTCTGAAGTAAATCATGGAAGAACACTTCTTCTGTGCCTGAATCATGGCCTGAATGACCGTGCACGTTAGGATTGAGGATTCAATAACCAGGTCGTCAAAGCCAGCGTCTGTAAATTGGGGTGCCGCAGCGCCCCCTGCGTGAGAAGCCCTGGGTCGTCGGGCATGACGTGGTGATCGACCGACATTTGGACATTGGCCAGCGAGGAGCCACCAGGATGGTTGGCACCCCCTCCTGGGCTATCTTGCGCAACACTCGGCCCAGGAGAGGAAACGGAGGGAAAGCATAAAGGAGCCTGAACTCCGTCCACGGAATTGTCAGAGCGTCTGTGGCAAAGGCCAGAGGATCTCTTGACAGGGAGACGAATCTTGGAAGCTTGTGATTGTGTCTGGATGCAAACAGGTCCACGTCTGGGTGACACAAGCAGAGACACAGAGTGTGAAAGATCTTGTTGCTGAGAGACCATTCCCCCAGACGAGAAGTCCCCCTGCTCAGGGAGTCTGCCTCCTGGTTCTCTACCCCAGGGATGTAAACCGCCGAGATGCAGGGAACATTCTCCTCCGCCCAAGTCAGGATCTGGGACACCTCCTGAAGGGCTCGCTTGCTCCGAGTCCCGCCCTGGTGATTGATGTAGGCAACAGCCGTCTGATTGTCCGAGCGGACCTGGACAGCTCGACCCCTTAGATGAGGAGTCAACTGAAGAAGTACCAACCAAATTGCTCTCAGTTCCAGGAGATTGATGGGTAGATGAGCCTCCAGTGGGCCCCACTGACCCTGGAACTTCAGCGCTTGCCAAACCCCCCCCAGCTGGTCAGACTGGCGTCCGTGGTGACTATCTCCCACCGGGGAGTCAGAAAAGACTTGTCCACCAACAGATTTCTGGAGTCCAACCACCACGAAAGGGACTGTCTGACCTTGGGGGACAGTGAAAATTCCTGATCCAGAGACTCCTGCGTCCGGTCCCAACCGGTCAACAGATTCAATTGAAGAGGTCTCATGTGGAACTGGGCGAAGGGCACTGCCTCAAAGCAGGACACCATGAGGCCCACCAGTTTCATTCCCAGACGGATCGAAGGTCGCTGACAAGCCAGTAGGGCCTGCGCCTGTGTCTGGAGGCCCTCCACCTTCTGCTGGGGGAGGAATACCTTGACCTGAGAGGTGTCCAACGTCATGCCCAGGAAGGACCTCACCATTGAGGGAGTGAGACGACTTGGGGTAATTGATTACCCATCCGAAATCCTCGAGAGTGGCTAACACCGTCCGGGTATCGCTCTCGGCCTGCTAAAGGGACATAGCAGCAATCAGCAAATCGTCCAGACAAGGAAGAACCCGAATGCCCCGGTTCCTCAGAATGGCCATGACGCCTGCCAGCACCTTGGCGACGCCTGCCTGCTCCCCGCAGAAGCTATCTCGAACGGTAGTGCCACAAACTGGTAATGCTGATCCACCAGTGCAAACCTCAGGAACTTCAGATGTCCCTGAAAAATCGGAATGTGTAGATAAGCATCCTTGATGTCCACCGTGGTCATGAAGTCGCCAGGCCGAAGCGAGCTCACCGCGGACCGTAAGGTCTCCATGCGGAAATGTCTGACTCTGACAAACTGGTTGAGACCCTTCAAATCCAAGATGGGTCGCAGCGTCCCGTCCTTCATGGGCACCGTGAACAGATTGGAATAGAAGCCTCGTCCCCGCTCCTGGCGAGGTACGGGCCAAATCACACCTGATAGCAGGAGGCTCTGAACGGCCAACCTTAGGCCCCAACCTGACCGAAGAACTGCCAAACTGCCAGTTCTATCTTGTTGCCGGAGGACACCACCTCCTGAATCCACCAATCCGAGACGTGCTGTCTCCACCTGTGAGCAAAGAGCAGTAGCAGTCACCCCACCCGGATGGGTGAGGGTGCCTCCTCATGCCTGAGAGGGCTTGGTCGGGGGTTTTGGACTCCCCAGGAGGAATTGGATCAACCACGGGACCTACCTCGTCCCCAGGAATCTATGTGGCCACTTGAAAATGAAAAGCCTCTTCCTCCTCGAAAGGAGAGAAAACCCGAAGAACCCCGAAAAGGTTGCGCAGGCTTCCGTCGCTGAGGGAGTCTTCTATCCTTGGCCAGAAGGTCCAGGCGCTCCCCAAATAGCCTGAGCCCCAGGAAGAGGATACTAGTGAGCGCCTTTTTAGCCGCAGCGTCAGCCGACCACTGCCACAGCCAGAGCAAACGATGAAGCGCAACAAGCAGAGCCGAGGCCCTTGCACCAAGCCGGACACTATCGTCCATGGCCGAGACTACAAAGGCAATAAAATCCACGCAGGCTTTGAGTTCTGTACACTTCTCCGCCCGCTTGCGAGATTTAGCCAAATCAACAAGGCGTCTCACCTTCTTCCTGATGGCCAAAGATACAATGGCCGCGGCGCAGACAGGGCGAAGTCCAGCACCCACAAAAGTGAACGCATGACAAGCCAGCTGATCCGTGCGCCTATCAGCAGGATTGTGCAGAAAAGCAGTATCGGGCGACAGCATAACCGTAGTGTTGGATAACCCCGAGATGGGGGCATCCACATCGGGAGGACGGATCAGCTCCTCAGGGAAGGGGTACCGCCTTTCGCGACTCTTAGGCATCGAAGGCAATTTATTAGGCCTTTCCCATTCTTTAAACACCATGTTGGAGAAATGGCCTTGTTCTGGAAAGACCATCCTCTGCCTCACAGCCCAGAACAAATCCCCCTGCTTCTTCTTAGCCGCTTTAGGAGGGACAATATGCAGGGTCTCAAAAACAGAAGCCAGCAATTTTTCTGTGTCGTCAGGGAGCCATATATCCTCGTCGGAGGAACTAGGCTCGCTGTCATAAACAAACGACCGATTCTTTGAGGAAGCAGAGTCTCTAAAAAGCTCTCCCTCCTCCATGAAGTCCCGACCTCCAAAAAGGTCATCATCGTCCGCCAAATCCAAATATCCCGGCTCTAAATGCCGCCTCTTGCACGTGGCCTTCCCCGTAGCCTTGCGAGATAACTGTCTCTCCAGGCTGGCCACCCGGTGCATCAAATCGGCCTGGGACCCCCTGCTGGCTTCCCCCTCACTGAGGGCTGCCTGCAGCAGGGGTGGGGTGGGTGAGACCATAGGCAAGGGAGGGCTAGGGGCAGGGATACCAGCCCTATCATGTTCCAAAAGTACGCTCCTGGCGCAAGTGACACAAACAGTGCTAAGTCAGCCCAGGGGGCAGGTACCACACATGGGGCAGAGCTTCACCCACCCGGAGGGGCCCCTGGCTCACGATCCCCAGAAGCCTCCATTATGGTGATTATGGTATCAAAAATATAGGTTCCCAGGCACAAAGGCCCAAAACCTAGTGCAGACCCCCAAAAGTCCCTCCTATGTGATCCCTCTTACGGGAGAGGGCATGGAGAGAGATGTGGAGCTGGGGGTGGGGGCGTAGGAGACCGGGAGGAACCACAACCCATGGCTGACAAGGGGATCCCACCTAAAAAACACAATGGGAAAGGGCCATGAGATCCCACAGCACATGCACCAATTTCAACAAACATATATATAAATGATATGAAAAGGGGACTCACGGGCCGCAGGTGGACGCACCACAAGCCCAATGCGGAGGAAGGGGTACCGTCGTCCAAACCCCTGCAAGCAGCAGCGCAGAGACTTAGGAATGCGTCCCGTCCTCAGGCTTTCCCCTCACGAGTGGAAAATGGCGCCGGAAGGTACCTCGAGGGGCGGGCCGCGTTAGCTATGAAGCATAACGTGTCATCGCGCGTCCCCGTCCCCCGGCTGCGGCATGAAAATACAATTCTGTGATTACTCACCTGTAGAATTGATATTATGAGTGTACATCCTGTCCCGTTCCGAAATATATCCTTATTCATGGGTTAATCATCTTCAGATGTCACGTGACTGCAGAGCAGAAAAAGTGGCCCCTCCTGGCCTATATATACCGAGGCACCTCTCACAGAGCCCCAGTATTTAAAAAGCAGTTAACAAAAGCCAGGAGAAAATAACCAACTATCACTATAAAGAGGTAACAAGAACAACAAGGGAGGGGCGGAACAGGACGGGATGTACACTCATAATATCAATTCTACAGGTGAGTAATCACAAAATTGTATTATTATTAGTGTACATCCCGTCCCGTTTCGAAAGATATCCTTACTCATGGGACATCCAATAGCAGTGTCCGTAAGGTAGGGTGGGATCCCCAAAAGCAACAGCAAGCAGTCAAAACCACTGCCGCCTGCAGAACTTTGCGGCCAAAAGCAGCATCAGCTGAGGCCTTAACATCAACCTTGTAAAACTACAAGAAAAAGTATGAACAGAAGACCAAGTTGCGGCCTTGCAAACTTGTTCAACAGAAGCTTGGTGCGGAAAAGCCCAAGAGGCACCTATAGCACGAGTAGAATGAGCAGTAAGACGGAAAGGATGTTTCTTTCCCTTAGCAGAATAGGCCTGAATCACGGCCTGACGGATCCACTTGCTGATAGTGGATTTAGCAGGAGCCTGGCCCTTCTTAAGACCAGACGGAACCACAAAGAAAGCATCAGTCTTCCTGAAGGGTTCAGTAACCACCAAATAGAACTTCACAGCCCTAACAACATCGAGAGAGTGTAACACACTTTCTTTGGGGTTACCAGGGTTAGGGCACAAAGAAGGCAACACAATGTCCTGATTGAGATGAAAAGCAGACACAACCTTAGGCAGAAAGTCAGTTTTAAAGCGAAACACCACCTTGTCCTGGTGTCTTTCAAAATAAGGAGGCTTGATGGAAAGCGCCGCCAATTCAGAAACACGCCTGACTGAGGTAATAACCACCAAAAAGGCTACCTTGACAGTGAGAGTGGATAAAGCCGCCTCCTGCAAGGGCTCAAAGGGAGACCCTTGCATGGCAGACAAAACCAGGTTCAAATCTCAAACAGGTAACATGGGCTTGCGTGGAGGACGCAAATGAGCAACACCTTGAAAGAAGGTCTTAACCAGATGATGCTGAGCAAAAGACCTTTGGAAAAAAACAGCAAGAGCAGAGACATGGCCCTTCAGAGTACTAAGCTGAAAACCCATATCCAAGCCATTTTGTAAAAACTTCAATATCCTGGGAATTGAGAACACCCGACATGGAAGTGACCTAGACTCACACCAGTCAATGTAAGCATGCCAAACCCTGTAGTAAATGGTAGAGGAAGACTTTTTCCTAGCTCTGATCATAGTATTAACCACAGAGGCCGGCAACCCCTTGTCCATCAAGATGGAGGTTTCAGCAGCCAGGCCGTCAAAGCCAGCGTTTGTAAATTGGGGTGGCGGAGCCGCCCCTGAATGAGCAGGTCTGGTACCATGGGCAGGATGACCTGATCTACTGCTAACTGTACGATTTCTGTGAACCAAATTCTTCTTGGCTAACACGGGGCCACCAGAATGGCTGGCACTCGCTCCTGGGCTATTTTGCACAGCACCTTGCCCAGCAGAGGAAACGGAGGAAAAACAAAGGAGCTGAAAGCTCTTCCAAGACATTGCCAGAGCATCCACTGACAGGGATACAAAGACTGGAAGCTTGTGATTGTGACGTGACGCAAAGAGATCCATATCCGGCTGGCCCCAACGGAGACACAGAGAGTGAAACACCCTGTTGCTGAGGGACCATTCTCCCATGCGAGAGGCCCTCTTGCTCAGAGAGTCTGCTTCCAGATTCCCCACTCCCGGAATGTACACCGCTGAGATGCAGGGAACATTGTCCTCCGCCCAGGACAGAATCAGGGATACTTCCTTGAGAGCCCTCTTGCGCCTGGATGATTGATGTAAGCAACCGCTGTCTTGTTGTCTGAGCAGATCTGAACCGCCAGACCCCGAAGGTGCATGGTCAGCTGGTAAAGCACTAATCTTACTGCCCTCAGTTCCAGAATGTTGATTGGGGCATGGGCCTCCTGAGGACCCCACTGCCCCTGGAATTTCAGGAACCTCCAAAAGCCCCCCCAACCTGTCAGGCTTGCATCCGTGGTGACCACCTCCCAGCAGGGAGTAAAAAAAGATCTTCCCACTAGCAGATTGCTTGGGTCCAGCCACCATGACAGAGACCGCCTGACCAGAGGGGACAGAACAAATACCTGATCCAGTGACCCTGGGTCCCGATCCCATAACGACAAGAGATGAACCTGGAAAGGCCTCATGTGAAACTGAGCGTATGGGACAGCCTCAAAGCTTGACACCATCAGACCCACCAGCTGCATAGCCTGTCTGATGGACGGATGAGGGCAAGACAGAAGGAGCTGTGTTTGTGCCTGAAGACCCTCTATCTTCAGCTGAGGGAGAAAGACCTTGACCTGATAGGTATCCAGAGTCATGCCCAGAAAAAGCTTTACCCTGGAAGGAGACAGGGAAGACTTGGGAAGATTGATCACCCAGCCAAACTTTTCCAGAGTGGATACCACCGTCTGAACATCCAACTCTGCTTGTTGCAAAGTCTGAGAAACTACAAGAATGTCTTCCAGATAAGGAAGGCCCTGAGATCTCAGCAGAGCCATTACAGCAGAGCCATGGGAGCAGAAGAAAGACCAAATGGCAGAGCTAAAAACTGGTAATGCTGATCTTTCACTGCAAACCTGAGAAATTTTTGATGGCCTGCAAAAATTGGCACATGAAGGTAAGCATCCTTGATGTCTATAGAGGCCAAGAAGTCCCCTGGGCGAAGAGAATTTATGGCAGAAAGTGCCTGAATCTGACAAATTTGTTGAGGAGCTTTAAATCCAGGATAGGCTGACTGATCCGTCCTTTTTTTGAACAGTGAAAAGATTGGAATAGTAGCCCAAGCCCCTTTCCCGCAGAGGGACCGGGCAAATGACCCCCAATTCCAGTAGATTTTGAACAGCCAAGCACAGACACTGATCTGACAGGGGGTCCTGAGCCATCTGTGATTTTGTGAATCTTGGGGGCGGCCAGGCTGCAAACTCTATCTTGTAACCGGAGGAGACTACCTCCTGAATCCACCGGTCTGAGACAAGACGTCTCCAGATGTGAGCAAAAAAACGAAGCCGTCCCCCCACTCGGATGGGTGAGGGCGCCCCTTATGCCTGCGGTAGTTTGGGAGAGGATTTTGGCTTAGAACCCCAGGAAGGACTGGGCCTGCCACGTCCTCCGCTTCTGCCCCACAACTCACCACGGCCTCCTGCGGGGGAACCCCCTTCCTCTTCTGGGGGAATAAAAGGGGGACAGAGCAACTCTAGACCCCCGAAAGGGCCTGAGTGGTTATATCAGCCATCCATTGGCGCAGCCAAACAGAACGGCGTATAGCAACCAGCAGAGCAGAGGCTCTGCCACACATTCTAATGGCATCCTCTAGGGCAGCAAGAACATATGAAGTAAATTTCTCACAGTACATAAGCCAGTTAAATACATCTCTGACCAAAGCCGCAGAACCACCCTCTAAGGCACTTCTGATCAATCTTCTAATCGCCACAGTTGTAATAGCAGATGCACACACCGGACGCAGCCACCATGGGTGGCCAGCTGATCAATGCGTCAGTCTTCCACATCTTTTAAGGTGGTAGTATCAGGTGAGTGCAGCACAGAGGTATGAGATAGTCCCAGAATTGGTGCCTCAACCTCCGGTGGGGAACACCATAATTTAGCTGTATCCAGGGGAAAGGGATACCTCTTGTCCCAGCTTTTAGGTGCACCTGGAAGTCTACTAGGCTTTTCCCATTCCTGTAAAACGAGATTGTTGAAATGTGCCTGTGCAGGGAACTCCCAGCGCGGTTTAGCAGCATAAAATAATTCTCCCTGTTGCTGTGGGGGGGGGGGGGGGGGGACAGGGGGAGATATTTCAAGCACTTCAAATAAATGGGCAAGTAGCCTGTCAGTATCAGCTGCATCCCAAGGCTTGGACCCGGTCCTTGGATCATCAAAAGACCTATTCTGATCCTCAGATTCAGACTCAGGGGAAAAACCAACAATGTCTTCCAGCGCTTCAGAAGCCATAGGGCAAACATATGTATTATCAATCAAATGCCGTGTCTTGCCAATAGCCTTGCGCGGCTCATAACCGCCCATCCGCCTCTCCAGATTAGCCAATCTAGTAGCCAAATCAGACTGGGCATCCCCGGTAGCATGCGCCACAACCGGAGCGGAATGCAAGAGAGGGAGTAGGCAAGGCCTCAGGGGAAGCGGCCCTCAGCAGGGGCATCCCAGACAACCGCGCAACCGTCTGCTGGGCCCAAGAGAGACAGACCTTGAAGTCGCCAGGTACAGGGGAAATCCCACAATCAGTACAGAACTGGCCTTGTCCCGAAGGAACCCCGGACTCATTGTCCTGAGAAGCCTCCATATGGTGATTATTGTGACTCACAAAGGCCAAATGGGAATAATGCCGAAGCAAGCCCGGGATGCCCCCAATGCACCGCAAGTGAAGTGGGAGGATTTTAAGATATTAGACAAATTCCCTTATCAATGTAAAGACATTGTGGATAAACCACTAATTCTATAGGCCTAAAAGACAAAGAGAGGATAAAGATAGATATATCACAGCAATAAATAAAATAAAAATAGCCTGCGAGGGCTCGCCCTGCCACCTCCCTCCGAAGAGCGTGAAAAGGACGCGCCCACGTGACCTAAACAGCCAATGGCTGCGCCAAGGAGCCCGAGTTAAATGTCGCTGTCCTATACAAAGCGGTGTACAACAGCGCAATATTAAGCGAAAAAGAAAACCGTGCAACCAATTCTAACCGGGATCACTGCAAAATGCGCTCCGCAGGAGCCAGAGCATAAAAAACAAAAAGGTGCCACACAATACATGATACACAACATCTAATACAAGGAACACCCCCCCTTCCCCTAAGGGACTCAGAGGAATGAGGGGAGGCAGCGGTCACAAGGGAACCACTATTGAGGGATAGGGGGTGACAGGCACACAAAATGCGGGCAGGGCATCCCATAAGGCTCACCATGGCCTGAACCATCTACCCTTTAGTGGGGGAGTTGCGGCGGAGCATAGCTCCTTAGCACCTAAATATGGTGCTGTCTACCATCACCCGAACGCTACAGCCAAGGCTGGGAGGCAGTATAGTAAAAACAGAACGGGTGGGAATAGCTCTACAAGTCCATAGGGCCAAAGACCCCGCTCACCTGCCTGAAAAAAAGAGACACACACTTTCTCGTCCTGGCAGTCCGAGACTGCAGAGAAAAAACTGGGGTTCTGTGGGAGGTGCCTCGGTATATATGGGCAGGGAGGGGCCACTTTTTCTGCTCTGCAGTCACGTGACATCTGAAGATGATTAACCCATGAATAAGGATATCTTTCGGAACGGGACGGGATGTACACTAAGAATAGAGCGCCCGCAGCCTGAGGTAAAAAATGGTGCCTGAAGAGCAAAATGAGGGAGGGTGGCCCATGGAGGAGCCTCCCGCAGAGACACAGAGGCCACGGCCTTACAGAGGGGCGCCCGCCCGGACGCCACCGCCCCCCCATTTCACAGCAGCAGACAGATGGGTGGGAGAAGAGGAGAAGCCGAGGGAGCGAGGGGAGAGGTAAGTATAGGTGAAGTAAAAAGTGCACCAAATCACAACCAGAGAAAAATAATAAAGCTTGTGGGACCGTGGGATACAGGGCATAGTGGTCCCCCCCCCCAATAGGCTCACCATCGCCTATGGCCCAGGGAGGGTCTGTGGTCCAGAGCCTAGCTCTGTGAACGCACGACCCCGGCATTCCCCCTACCTTCTCCTGTTCCCGTCAGCCGAGGCTGGGAGGCATAGGTGTCCACAGGAACAGAGACAATAGGGTGGCAGCGGCAGACAGGCTTCAAAAAGCCCAGCTCAACTGCCATGATCCAGAGACAGTTCCAGACGATCTTCGCAGCATGCTACTGCAAAACAAATCTGGGATCTCTATGGAGACTGCTCTTTTTATAGGAGGCTGGGAGGAGTTACAGCTCTGGATTTTGCAGTAACTGGCGCCACCTGGTGGCGGAATACCCACACGTATATGGATTGGGACAGCCCGGACCGAACACAGGGGAAAAAAGCGGCCACAGGAGAGACTGCAGCAGCGACCAGAGAGAGACGGCGTTGCTACACAAAGAGTGACCCAGCAAGCCACAGCGGTGGTGGCAGCGGCCCGAGAAAAGGCCATGCTATACAATGCGCGCCCGGGGAGCCACAGCAGGGATCCCAAAAGCGCCAATAGCGGCCTCGCTACACAACGAGCTGTAGCAGCAGTGGTGCAGCTACAAAGGAGCGGCAAGCGAGCAGACAGAGCAGCAGCTCTATTCACCTCCGCTCTACGCGGGAAGCTCTGTCCACCGCCAGTGCGTTATCCAAGGGTGTGAAATTCAAAATCAAAAAGTGCCATAGTACATGTCAAAGTGGTATATTGTCCCCATGGTCCCACCTGCAGGCTCACCAAACAAAAACCTGCAGCTGGTTGTCCCTTCAAGCCGGAAACCCCAGCCCTTGTAACTAAATCACATAATGGGTTAGTGGTTTGTGTTGAGGAGTGCTGATTAAAAGCAAATGTCAGCAATCCTTCTAATTTTAGAATAATTTTCCTTAATCACTCTGTGCATAATGCACAACTGTCCATTCAGAAACACCTGGGTTATAGCCACGGCCAACAGAAGGTTGGACAATAGAGTTGCTCCACCTCCAGGGCTACAAACCCATTTCTTCAGTGCCTGTAGCATACCGCATTTTTAGCTTTGAGATTGCTTAAAAGACCAGTTTGCACTGGCTTCACTGCAGGATAGTGCCCCCTGTGGGTATCCCATTCAGATGTCTGACCTCCAAGGTCAATTTAACTACCAATTATTTGCTTTGCTTTAAAGGCATGCGCAGTGGGAATGAAAAGTTTTTAGACTACTCGAGGGGATACAAACAGAAGGGCGATCTCCGGGCAGGAGAAACAAGACAAGCAAAATAAAATTTGTGGGTATAGTTTCTCTTTAAAGTGATACTGCAGGCAACGGTAATTGTTACACCATGCGTCAGGCTAAATTTGGCACTGTCCTAAACAGTTTTCCATTTTTAAACTGAAGTAGAAATGGCTGAGATATTGTGGTTTACAGGTTCAGCCACTGACATTCTCTTTTTCATCCTGTCCCCCAATCAGCTCAGCAGAGCGGGACAGGATTGATGCTTCCTCAATCCACCTCCAGATTCATCACATTGTTGTCAGTTCAGAGAGCTGATTATTATGCAGAAAGTAAAACTGCAAACTTTGATATCTCAGCCATTTCTTCAATTTAATAACTGGAAACAGTTTAGGACAGTACCAAATGCCTGGCGCAATGTTGTAACAATTATCTTAGCCTGCTGTAGCAGTTTAAAGGAATGTGAGTTTTCCATTCCATGGATACATTATATTTTCTAGGCACATTGTATTTCTCAGCGCTATTCTGAGCAAATGATTCATTATTTGCGGGCACGACCCTGCAGGGAAGAGATTTGTAAGTCCTGACAAATCAATGGCTCTTGGCTCAACCCTTCTCTTCAGAACAAGGTAGGTCAGCACCTCCTGGACAGCAGCAGGTAAAGTTCCCAGCGCCTCTCATATTGTCAACATTTGTTTTACAAGAGGACGTCACACACACAGCTCAGTGGTGGAGGTTGTGTTGACAAGCTGCTGTTGCTTCTCGCATGGGTTTGCCAGAATCCTAGTCTGGAGAGAGGAAAGAAGAGGGGAGGTGTACACAGCAGGGTGGGCAGTATAATGTGCTGAATGACATTACACCTATTCCATACAAAGTCAGCATATACATGCAACACTTCGTCATACTAAGGAAGCATTTAAGGTGAACAGTTAAACAATTCTGAAAGATGCATGAGAAGCCTCCAGCTCCTAATCGCCGGGGATAGGTTTTCGAAAGGGGGGGGGGGGGGAGCTTTTGTTCATGATGACAGTTGATTGCAGGAAAAGACAGCTCGTGTTGCATCGGTTGGCATAGGGTAACATGCATATAAACCATTTGAGATTTTGTCCTACAAATAAGGCTTTAAAACAGACCTACACCCTGTTAGTTGGCGGTGACATCACACTGCAGTGCGTAGTTACATCATTGTCTAGCCGGGCAGAGAAAGTAGAGAATTACCTGCTGAGACAGGTGAGTACATTTAAGGTAGTATTTAAAGTTTTTTAAGTGGTTCTATACCCAGAAAGGAAGTTTATGTTGTCACCTTTTATGCCCAGTCTCGCGCTGCCGGTTTCTTTTTTTATACTAAAGCCTTTTCCCAATATTCTGAAACTGACCCTAACAGGAAGCAGTATGTTGTCAAACAGCAGCCTTATGCTAATTCAGCTCCAAGGTAAACAGCCACATAATGGCAGTTGAGATTGTAAAACATGGTGGTTTATTCGTTTGCAGTCGCAGCAGAAGAATACAGTACTGCATTCTAAGGTATTGAGTAGCAGGCTTTAAACTGCAATAGCATAGTGCAATTAAAGAGGAACCGAACCCAAGAATTGAACTTTTTCAATTTTGTTCCTCTCTGGCAGGGAGTCCCGATTTGAGATGGCCCGCTGTGTGTATAGCTTGGGACCACTAGAAATATCTCTTCCCGTTTCCTATGCGGGTTGCAGAGACAACTGGCGGTGCTCATCCTATTTAGATTATCCCGGCATCCGTGTGGCAAGGAAATCTGAATAGAGTGCTGACAGCTGTATCCCCGCTCTCTCTGCCATGCTCTGCATTAAGATTTACCTAGGAAGTATACTATCTATAGCAATACATGAAGGCAACTGGACTATTTTAGGAATGAGCGAACCCCCCCAAAGTTTGGGTCCGGCGAGTTCCGAAACCCGGGCCCCATTAGAGCAGCCTCCTGCAGCTAAACCCTTAGATGAAGCTGGTTAATGGGCTGCTCAGCAGTCCATAAGCTGCTCCGTGTTCAGACCGGATGCTGAACTCAAACTCAACTTCTGGCTGAAAGTCCGTGTTTGGGTTTAGGAACCCCAACAGTTTGGTACAAACCCGAACTTTGCGGTTCAGGTTCGCCCAATGTTTTGCTACTCATGTGACTGCCTTTCTTCATTCAGAATGACTTGTACAGGAAGTAACAGTAACAGGAAGCCCAGCAGCACTTTCTGTTTGCAGGTGGCCTGCAGATCTATGCACCGCCTATTTGTAATTCAACACAGCAGAAGTTAGAAAAAGGTAAATTAATTTTTATGCACAGCAATTACCCTGGTGAGGGATGCATATGTGCACTGATTGTTGTGTTGGTCTGGTTAAAGTCATATTTGACTGTTGGTTCACTATAAGCAGAGAGGCCTCTGGCATTAAGTGAGATAAAATACACAGCTAATGCATACAGAGCCCCCTCTTCCTCATCAGCGGGTGCCCAGTGACCTTAGCTTACACTGATAAATGCCTCTCAGCAGTGACCTGTGCTGCATGGAATGGCAACAAAAGAATATTCATTGGTTCAAACCCTTTACAAAACATTATCAGGAGTTGAGATTTAACGTGTAACGATTAGGATACTCTGCGCTGTTTAATCTGGACAAATCCAGACTCATTAGAGGTGACTCCTGGAAGACCAATAGGAGCCCCACCCTGCCACTCAGCCAGAGGTACATTATAAATCAATATTTATTTACAGCCTAATGTACATATTTTCCTGCAGGTTATTCACAAAGCTATACAGGACCAGGGAATTTACAATGCAGCATGGTGATGACAGGTAGCAGCCCCTGAGCTGGAAAGAGCACTGGAGGTAAGAAACATGGTGACTAATAAAGGTCCATCTTTTCTGTCCATGGAGAACACAAACATTTCTGCTGTCAGATGCTGGGAGTACGTTTAACTACAATCACATTTACATAAGAGAGGAATAAATACAATTTGCAGATATACATGTGCAAACATCAACATAGATCATGGTCCAGACCCATTCTTCTCTAAAGGCTCCTTCTGTTTTATTGTGGAGCACGCGGATGTACAACAACAAAGGAGGAAGTCTGGTCCTGTGGCTCAAGCTTCTCATGCAGCAGGTAAGCCCACCCTTCCCCTATTGGATGATTCCAGTGGCCAGCAGAAATGCACCCAGTGCCTGCGTGAAGGCGCCAGCTGGTCCTGAGGAAAGAGCTGTAGTGATGTGATGAAGCACCAACATCTTAATCAGGCCTAGAGCCATGGGAAAGAGAACATGATTGTTTCCCCAGTATTAAAGCAGACGTAAACAAAAACCTTTACGTTTGTGTTATCTATCTCTCTCAGGGCATTCTGATTTGGGATGCCCCTTTGTTTAAGAAGCAAGTTTCATCCGCCCAGACAGCGCGATGCAGAAACCTTATCTCGGGTGCCCCTGCTCAGCCAGCGACCAATGGGGTCTGGCAGGGCCGATGGTGAACCCAGCCAACCACCAGTGGTGGACCCAGTAATCCAGCATGTTTTGGGGCTTTCAGTTGCTTGTTAAACAGAGGGGTCTCAAAAACTGAAATACCGAGGGGGTTAGGTGGTCCTTAAGTCATCATTTTGGGCCTCATAGAAACAGTAAATAGTTAAAAATGTACTAAGGTGGACCTACATTTACAGCTAACCTCCAGTCAAATCAATGTGTTTTCAAATCGGAAGTTACTTTTTTTTTCCGATTCTTCTTCTATCTTTGATACAATTTAGGATAATTGTTCTTCCACCCAAGTGTCATCCTGTCTGTCTGGAACATGAATAAGCCTCCTTTCGGTTACAATGACACCTATGGAGCCTCCTGTTCTTTCCTTACACACAAAGAGCAAGGCTAAATCTGCCCAGATGATTAAACGTAAAGACTCGTTCCTAGCTTATCTACAACTTTAAAAATTATTTGGTTAGATCTCAACTTTAGGAGTTACGGCACCTGTGGGCATTCATTACAACAAATACTTATTTTAGCTTCAGTACAGCTGATCCTTCCTGGCCCCTTGTAGAAAGGTACTTAAATGCTTTGTTTTCTTATCCTTAAAACACCTATTTTACAAAACATGGGTGTTGGTCCACAGTGGTGGGGGGAGGGGGTGCACTCTGATTACTGCCACCCCCCTCGCTTGAACCCGAAACCTTACCCGACAACTCCCTCCCATCCATTCACGGGGCTGCATTTCCCATAGGGAGCGAGCTGTCAGGTAAGGTTTGCGGGCTTTACAGCGCTCTCTATCGAGAGGGGGGACCACAGCAATAGGGGTGGCCCCACAACACCCATGTTTTGTAAAAAAGGTGCCTGGGCAATCACAGCCATACTTGCATGCAGTAAAAAAAAAAATAAAAAAAAAAAAAATAAAAATAAAAAAAAAGGGGGAACTGAAGTGTGCTAGAGGTTTACAGACCAGTAGCCATGTCACCTTTGGAGGCGACACCATTACATTCTAAATAACCGATTCTAGACACAGCCACTTCTAAGGCAAGGAAAATCATTGCGCCATGGTGACATTACATCTGCAGACATGCAAGAACAGTTGACAGAAAATGCCGACATCACACCCCAAAAGCTCAGAGCCATGATGGTTTAGCCTCTCTGTTTGTGGTTGCCAAACAGGAACTCATTAAAATCCCAAATCCAGGCAGAAAGTCATATTTTACAACCACTGAAGCAATCAGTTTGCGCTTGGTGACTCACACTGTCAGACTGGACATGAAGTGATGGGTGTCACTGGCACAGGAAGCCCATATACACAGGCAGCACAGGATGTGTTCATACCAGTGAGCACAGCAGGGCGCAACATTGCTCGCCAGCATGATTTTGAAAATTGTGTATTGGGAGTTCATCTATATTTGGCCAGCCCACACCTTTAGGTTTTGATGACACTCTTCAGCTTCATTGCTGGAGGCCAAACAGTGAGGCTTGCTCTCCCCAATGGAAGTCATGAGCCACAAGAGGAACACTAAAGTTCTATTCCTGTCCCACTTTGTCAAAAAAAAAGGTTGAAGTTGGGCTTTAGGAGCACCTTGTACATTGTTGAAAAAACATAAACCTCGATCACCTTACACCATGAGCAGAGGGTCTAGCCCCTCACAAAGCACTGTCTTCTGTCCTCTTCACTTGGTCTACTAATGTGTTGTCCCTGCCAGCTACCAGTGGTGTCCTGGCCTCCAGTCTCATGGGAGCAGTCTTCTGTGCCGATTGGAGGTGCGGCAAAGACCCTGACCAACCCCACTGTATGCTCTCAACTTTGGGCATCCAGGAGCCAGTCTGTAGCATAAGTGAAGGGGGCCCCTCTGTGTTACCAGTCAGTATGTGCCCTGGGCCCCCTGCTCACGGTCTAAGACATATCAGCTTACAGTACCCTGCATGACAGAAGATATAACTATTCTCTACTCTGTCCAACCAACTCATGGTTGGGCGTTGAGGATCATTTGCACCAATTGATTAGTAGCCCTTTAAAAGGAAGTGCCTCTGACCTGTACACATGAAATAATGACTGGACCTATATTCATAGAATACACCCACTAACACTACAGGACAATTTCAGAATAGCTTCTATAAAAAAAAGGCATGAAAAATGAGGCTCAGTTGGTGCCACAGCAACCCCTTCTATTTGGCACACTCTGCTAAATTAACCCAAACAATACCCAAATAGTGACGCTCCATGCCATCAGAGAGTGCAGAAGCAACAGATGCCGGTTGGTTCCTCAGCTTTAGTCTTCAGTTGTCACTGCCCCCCCCCACCTTTTTAAGGTCATCTTGGAAAGCTCTAGGCTGCCCACAATAAGTTAAAAACATTGGCCGGGGCATGTCCATGCGGCAGAGGTGAAAGATGTATGGGGTGAGCTTCTTCTTGCAGAGTTACAGGAATCATCTCATTTAATGATACTTGTAATTGTTCTAGTTGATCTGGTCATTAAAACAAGGGAGGGTTTAATACTGTCAAACAGGAAAGCCAAGTTGTAGGGCTGTTCTCCAATGATCTTCACAGCGAGCCACTAATGACTCACGTCCCCTGTGGAGCGCTGAACCTGAAACGAATGACATTTTTTTCCATGTGATCTAGGTACACCTTGCAGCAGCTGCCCCCTCTGGTGGTCGATTTTAGAAGAACACCTGTCTGCTGAAATAAAGCCAGAAGAGTTGCATGACAAGGCAGGCTGAAGAGCTGTGCTCCATAGTAGAAGAGGCACTAAGGTAGAAAAGCGGGCAAACTGTGGACACTCCTCCACTCCAGATACAGCATAACAGTACATAATAGAATGGGGTCATTTAAAATTCCAAAACAACTATTTTAGCAGCAATGTGACTTTTGGTGATGAAACCTCATAGTGTTACTAAAGGTTTTTCAGACACCAATGGCACCAAATCCTTGCTATGCATATCACGATTCATAGCACAATAGGTTTAGGCTACGCTCATAAATGTGCATAATTGACGCAAAAGAAATGTTTGCATTGTGATCCTTTATGAACACACCCTTGTATTGTTGATATAGGCTAAGCCCTTCTAATGATAATTAATGATAATGAAGATTCAGGTGAAATCTCCAAAGTTCTCATGCCAACTCTCCATTGCCCGGGAGACTACAGCTCACCATACAAAGCACTGAACACCCAGCATTTCAAGTATTGCAAGAAGTTAAGGACACTTGATGAGGCAAACAGTACACACCCAGACCTCACAAACCCTCATGCTAAGGTAAACTCATTACCAGTATCAGATACACACACTAGTGAGGATGGATAACCTTCAGAAACTGAACTGCTGCCAAACGATAAAAGCAAACTGTTCAGCCAGCAGCAAGTCATGTGCCACAGACCTTTGCACTATAAAAGCTACTGTCAAAATGGCCTTGTGACCACCCTGTAAAGTGTCATTGCAAGAGACTGGGCTATCTCTTCTATTTTGGATAACAGAGAATTAAAAAATAATTTAAAGTCCAGACTAATAGCAAAGGTGGTTTTCTTGCATAAAATCAATGAAAAGTCTAAAATATATAAAGGGGAATCGGCTTCACCCTTTATAGCTTGTCACTCATTCTCTTGTGAGAGAAAACAGGCCGCGCCTAGGGCCTGGCACGTGCGTGTTGCAGGAACAGCTCTGTCTCCGCTGTTCATCCCTGGAGATTTCCTTCTCCAATAATTTCATGCCTAACAAGAGAGGCTATTGCATGTTATCACATCACACCAGGATGGAAATGTCCTTCTTGCTTTGGATGTGTTGCAAGACCTGTATAGTGTCCCGGATTAAGGCCTCAAATATGCCATCAGCCAGCTGCATCTTGACAAATAGCTCATCCTCATCATAGTTCACCCACTGCGCCTCCTCTTCGTGCAGTTCCTGCACCTGTGGAGACAAAATAAACAGTCATCTGTATGTAATGGCTAATATAATTAAAGTCCCTGTCTGGGACTTGACCTGACAGCCAGCAGAGTTGAGCCAGTGCTGACACTCCTGCTTCCAGTCACAAGGAATCATGTGCACATGCACCTTCAATAGCATATTCCTGAGTTTAGATGGGCAATAATAAACTGCTGTGGCCACACTTTGAGCTTCAAAGAGGATACTTTCAAATATACGGTCTCAGCCGACTAGACTATAGAGGCTGGCTCAGCAACGTAAGTTCTCAATTAAGCACCATTTTTTGCTGTGCAAATTTTTAAATAATTCGCACAGGTAAAAATGGTGCTGAATTGCATTAAAGCGGACCAAAAGTCAAAATTGACTTAAACCAGACCAACAAACAACGCTCAATATGCATCCCTCCCCAGGGCAATTTAGATTGCTGTTCATAAACATTCATTTACCTTTTTATAATGCCTGGTGTAAGACATAAAAAAACAAAATGATGGCTCATGCATTTACAGGCCACCTGCAAACAGGAAGTGCTGCTGGGCTTCCTGTTACTGTGCATTGTCAGTTAGGCAGCAAGATGGCCGAGATGTTTTGAAGGAAGCTCCAAAATGGCCGCTACCTTTGTTTTGCAACTGTACCTGGCTGTTGGTCCAATTTAAGTAAAATTAAAAAAAAAAAAAAAAAAATTCTCACAAAAAAACGTGAGAAAAAAATCGAATTTTCACAATGCTGAATCAGCCTTTATGGGTTTTGAGTCTGCAGGGTGTCAGGTGATTGCAAAGTAATCTGGACAACCCTTTAAATAACAGATGAGTCTAACTTCAGTGCACACTCCTCCCACTGCAAGCCTGCAGTCTCCCGTTTCCAAGAATTTCTGTCTGTCTCCTTAGTGAGGAAATTGCTCCCTCATTCAGCTTTCAATCTCCACCCGCTGACCTGTTCCTTCAATCAACCTTCAGGGGACTGAGAACGGAAACACTGCCCCACTCCCTCCCCAGACGTCCCGGTTATATCTCTCACCAGCTATGCCCTCCTCCCCTCTCTCTGGTCACACTATGTACTGCCAGTAATAACTAGAGGCACAGTTGCCACACCTGCTGTTTCTCATTTTTTATATGCATCTCCAATGCCCTAATACCTTTAGAGCTACAGGGTCTTTTTAAAAACTGATTGAAGTAGCCCAAGACAATGGGACAACAATCGGGCTTTAGTATAAACTTCAAGGGCTGATTTAACAGAGTGCAGTTTTTTCTCACTTTTTCCTGAGTAAAAAAACAAAAATTTATAGATTTTTCTCCTAAGTGCAAGTCAGCACCACATTTACATATGTAAATAATTTTAAAATCTGGCGCTGAATTGCAATAAGCAAAAAAAAAAAGTTATAAAAAAATTCTCACAAAAAGAAAAAAAAACGAGAACAAACAATCCTTTGTGCTGAATCAGCCCTAAATAAAGAAGATACTGGAAGAGGCAAGTATACCCACAACATGGATGGTAGCAGCACTGCTTTGTATACACCCGTAATGTAGTCAGCTTTGGTACCTATGCCTCCTATATAGGAAAGGAGGCATATACAACTGAGCATGTAGTCATGCCATCAGCCAATGGGAAGGGGCGATGGGTCCACATCAGAATCAGTGAGGGGCTGGGTATGGCTCAAAAGGAAAGAAATGCTTGAACTCTGCCTTTATATTTATATTTTGAAGGTATGGAACACCATTTACTCTGAAAGACTCTTACCTGCAAGTTATACTAAAGGCTTGTATATTTTAGAAGAATAGATTATAATAAGAAAACTAAAAGTCAGGATATGCCAAAACAGGGGAGATATCTACATTGAATAATAAATATGAAGCATAGTCTATGAATGTGCAGCTGCAGTAAACGGAACAAGCCACAAGGTAGCAGTGTTTGTATACATTCACAGAAAATGGTCACAGTGAAAATTGTCATGTATAGATTGATTATCTTATAAAAGAAGATTTTCTAACTCACCAGCATGTACATGCTGACAGACACTGCTAGGCACAGAGTAAAATGACAGGCACCCACCCCTTCCTTGAAAAAGGTTAAACCAACAGAAACGTAGGGAAAAGGGAAGTGAGGTCACTGAACGCTCGCTCACTTACTCTATACAGGTGATGACCTCGCATGTGGCTTTACTAATAACTACCTATTTTTGTGTATATTTCTAAGTAGTGTTCTTATGATACTGTATATACTAGCAGATACTGTCATCTTGCTCTGTACTCTTAGCAGTGTCTGTTATATGTACATTCTAGTGAAACTCTTAGACTATGTTTTATCTTTATTAATAAATGTAAGTATCTCCGGATTCCTAGCCTTCTTATTATAATCGATGCTTCTAAAATATACTTGAAGCTAATATGGTGTGCACAACATTTTTACAGTTATACAGTCTATACCCTTGGTGGAATAGGGGAATTTTCATGCTGCACCTCGCAACAACATTTTTTGCATTGTCTTTGATGTGCATTAACCTCCTAAAAGTCTTAATATATCATGTTTCAGGAATGCACTATCTGAAGGAAACTGCTGTAGTGATAGCTTATAATACGTGATCCCTACACAATAGGGTTCTGTGGACTAGGGTTCTGGGAAAGAATTGGAGCTAAGAGTAAGTAGCACATACTCACCATACCTAAAGGAAAGGTTGGGATCTAGGATACATGCATATGGGAAACAGTCCAACATTATTGCTGGATAATGCTTAGCATCGGTCCTTAAATAGCAATATAAGTACAGACATATGACTTCTCTATACACTCTTGAGTGTAGTTTTAAGATCTTCTAATAAATCTGATAAAAAAAACCTGGTAAAAGATTTTGTCTCTTACCAATATTTGATCTACTCGGTCTCTCTTCTTCCTCCCAAACTTCATCATCCTTTGCCAGTCCATTTTATGGTTTTGTTCTTTCTTTAAATTCAGGAGATGAAGAACTTCACTAGTTAGAAAAGACTACAAAAGAGGGAAATTAGAATCAATTTACCAATAATGCAAACAGATGCCACAGCATTTGAACATTTAAAGTGGAACCAAACCCAGGAATTTGACTTTAACGTGGTTTTGTTCCATGTCCCCGAATCAGCATGCCGCAATGTCTGAAATGCCCCAGGAAGCCCAAAGGTTCATGCGCGGGCTCTCGTCTGATGAGATCCGCCTGCTGCGTTTACGTCATTTGGCAAGTGTCTCTCATTGACTATAATGAGAAGCTTCTTCTCCAGCCTATTTCCAGGTATGAGGCGGGAGGGCACGCACCAAGATGCACCAACGCTCACTCCCCATTGTAAACAATGAGAGACACCTGCCGAATAATGTCATCACAGCAGGCGGCACTCATTGGATGAGAGCCAGCGCATGCATCAGAGTGTGGCAAGTTGAGGGGCATCCAAATTTGGGATTTGAGAAAAGACAGATTCCAGGCTGGACGCTGGTGGGTTTTGGGCCGCTTAAAACTACAGTCCATACCTTTGACACAGAAAGAAAGGTCTTCAGGAAAATACCGTTTTGTGAGTACTCGCCTTTAAAACGGGTATTATGAGTGTGCCATACACTCCACTTCGATCATCATGACATCTGGGTTATATCCTCTAGAGGGCGAACTTCTGCAGAGAGGAATATGCAAAAAAGAAAGCCCCCCCTGGCCCATATATACCTGGAACCTCCCACCAATTTCCCAGTGTAAAAAAGCAGTAAGGGGACCAGGAAGAACCAATTATAACCTAAACAATCAAAACCAATGGTTCACCATATAAAAGCCCCAGAATACCTGAAAAAAAGGGGTGGGGCGAAGTGGAGTGTATGGCACACTCATAATACCCGTTTTAAAGGTGAGTACTCAAACGGTATTATTCTAAGTGTGCCTTACACTCCACTTCGATCATCATGACATCTGGGACATCCAATAGCAGTGTCCGTCATGGGTGGGAACCAGAAACAGTAAAGAATGTACCAACTCAAACCACTGCAGCTTGCAGAACCTTGTGGCCAAAAACAGCATTCGCTGAAGCCCGCACATCAACCTTGTAAAACTTGGAAAAAGTATGAATGGAAGACCAAGTAGCAGCCTTACAAACTTGTTAAACAGAAGCCTGGTGCTGAAAAGCCCAGGATGCACCAACAGCACGAGTAGAATGCGCAGTCACCCGGAAAGGGGGAGTCCTCCCCTTAGCAGAATAGGCCCCAACAATGGCCTGACGAATCCATTTGCTAATCGTAGACTTAGCCGGCGCCAACCTTTCCTGGGCCCGCAGGGCACCACGAAAAAAGCATCCGTCTTGCGGAAGGAAGACGTAGTCACCAAATAATACTTCACACAGCGAACAACGTCCAAATTTTACCGAACCCTCTCCTTGTCATTGTTAGGCTTAGGACACAAGGAAGGGAGAACAATATCCTGATTGAGATGGAAAGCAGACACCACCTTAGGAAGGAAATCTGGCTTAAAACGAAAAACCTTCCAAAAGTCTTAAAGGGGCCACAGCACTCAAACCAGTTAGCTTGCTGACCAACCTACAATCTGTCTCTAAACTAGGTTAAAAACAGGGGGCTCGGTCACACACATCTGCAGAAGTATGCTTAAGCTGCACCACCAGCGCCAAGGTGCCCCTGTGAGGTGCAGTCCTAACTCTAGTACTAATTCTAGTCTCTAAGAGCCCCATTTGGGACATACAATGCAATAGATAAATTGGGAGCAGGCTTACCTGAGGTTGCCCTAAACCTCAAGTGCAAGCCATGGGGTGGAAGGGTCAAAGACCTTGCAATACAGCCTAGACCCCACACTCCATGTGCTTGCACAAATTCAAAAGAAACAAAGGAGGGGTGGCAGCCGCTCAGACCATTTTATAACTAACCAGGGAGGTGCACATTAGCAGGGCAATTAGAATACAAAAGGGGCCACAGCACTCAAACCAGTTAGCTTGCTGACCAACCTACAATCTGTCTCTAAACTAGGTTAAAAACAGGGGGCTCGGTCACACACATCTGCAGAAGTATGCTTAAGCAAGCTAACTGGTTTGAGTGCTGTGGCCCCTTTAAGACTTTTGTATTCTAATTGCCCTGCTAATGTGCACCTCCCTGGTTAGTTATAAAATGGTCTGAGCGGCTGCCACCCCTCCTTTGTTTCTTTTAAAACGAAAAACCACCTTAACCTGATGTCTCTCAAAATAAGGGGCCTGAATCGACTGAGCCGCCAACTCAGAGACACTCCGAACAGAGGTAATAGCCACCAAAAAGGCAGCCTTCTGAGTGAGAATAGAAAGAGCAGTATCCTGTAGTGGCTCAAAAGGAGGACCTTGTAGAGCCGACAGAACCAAATTCAAATCCCAAACAGGAACCACCGCCTTCCTAGAAGGCAGCACATGCGGGAAAAAGGTCTTAACCAGCGGGTGCAAGGCAAAAGGCTTCTGGAAAAAAAAAACAGACAGAGCCGAAACCTGTCCTTTCAAGGTACTAAGCTGGAACCAAGATCCAAATTATGCTGAAGAAACTCCAGAATCCTAGGAATAGAAAACACCCTACAAGGCAAGGCCCTAGCCTCACACCAAACAATGTAGGACCTCCAAGTCCTATAGTAAGATGCCAGAAGAGGACCGCTTCCTAGCTCTAATCAAGGTCTGGACCAAGGCCTCAGACAAACCTTCCTTCTTCAGAATGAAGGTTTCAGCAGCCAAGCCGTCAAAGCCAGCATTTGTAAATTGGGGTAAAGCAGTTGACCCTGAGACAGGCAAGGGACAAGGCATCCACTGCCAATGCTAGAGGATCCTGGGAAAGAGCCACAAAGGCCGGAAGTTTGTGATTGTGCCTTGAGGCAAAGAGATCCACCTCTGGAGTCCCCCACCTGCGGCAAAGATCCAGAAAAACCTCGGGGTGGAGAGACCACTCTTCTTGGCGAGAGAATCCCCTGCTCAGGGAATCCACCTCCGTGTTTTCCACTCCCAGAATGTAAACTGCCGAAATGCAAGGAACAATGTTCTCCGCCCGGTGCAGAATCAGAGAGACTTCCTTGAGGGCACCCCTGCTGCGAGTCCCTCCTTGGTGATTGATGTAGGCCACCGCCATTCGATTGTCTGACCAAACCTGAACCGGTAGACCCCGTAACTGCGACGTCAGCCGTTGCAGAACAAGCCGGATGTCCCTGAGCTCCAAGACATTGATGGGGCTGTGAGCCTCCTGAGGCCTCCACACCCCGCTGAACTGATGACTTTTCCAAAAACCTCCCCAGCCCGACAGGCTGGCATCCGTGGTAACCATCTCCCAACAAGGGACCAGAAAGGACCTGCCCTTCAACAGGTTGCTCGACTCCAGCCACCACCGAAGGGACTGCCGAACCCTGGGAGACATCCTAAAAGATTGATCCAAAGACTGGGGACACCTGTCCCAATGCATCAATAGGTGAAGTTGAAGAGATCTCATGTGAAACAGTACAAATGGTACCGCCTCGAAGGAGGACACCATCAGGCCCACCAGTTTCATCCCCTGTCGGATAGAGGGACAAGGGCTGGCCCGAAGAAGACGGATCAGATCCTGATTCCCCAGCACCTTGGTCTGGGGCAGAAAAACTCTGGCCTGAACGGCATCCAGATTCATGCCAAGAAAGGAAATCACGCGTGATGGAGAAAGAGAGGACTTGGGGCGGTTGATCACCCACCCGAACTTCTCCAAAGTCGATACCACCTGGTGGGTGTCCAGCTCCGCCTGACTGAGGGAAGAAGCTGAGATCAACAGGTCGTCCAGATAAGGCACAATGCAAATTCCCTGAGCTCTGAGCAGGGCCATTATTCCCGCCAAGACCTTGGTGAAGACCCGCGGTGCCGAGGTCAGCCCGAAGGGAAGAGCTACAAACTTAAAGTGTTGATCCTCCACCGCAAACCGGAGGAGTCTCTGATGCTCTGGAAAAATGGGAATATGCAAATACGCATCCTTGATGTCTATGGACGTCATGAAATCCCCCCGGTGAACGGAATTGATAGCGGAGCGCAGAGTCTCCATACAGAACTTTTTGGCTCTGATAAACCTGTTCAGAACCTTGAGATTTAGAATTGGTCTCACCGAACCCTCCTTTTTGGGTACCGTGAAAAGGTTGGAGTAGTAACCCCTGCTTCTCTCCGACTGAGGCACCGGGCAAATAACTCCCATGTCCAGAAGGTTTCTTACTGCTAACAGGAGCCCCTGCGCAGCCTGAGTGTCCAAGACCTTAAGAACCTTGGAGGCGGCCAGTACTTGAACTCCAGTTTGTACCCGGACGAGACCACTTCCAGGATCCAATTGTCTGATCTCCCGGGCCCAGACCTGGAAGAAGAGCCGCAGCCGTCCCCCCACCCGTGCAGGTGAGGGCGCCCCTTCATTGCTGAGCCGGCTTACCGGCGGGCTTAGGCTTGGAACCCCAGGAAGCCGTTGGGCGCGCCAGACCTCTGCCCCTGTTCCAGGACGAGCCCCTGACACCAGAGACAGGCAGACCCCTAGTTGCTCTGGCTCCACGAAAGGACGGGGTGAAAGAACTGCCCCCCCCCCCGAAAGGGACGGCGCTGTTTCTTCCGCTGAGGTAACTTACCTCCCTTAGCAACAGCATGCAATCTATCACCAAACAGCCGCGTACCCATGAAGGGAAGAGCTGTAAGGGACTTCTTAGCCCCAAAATCCGCTGTCCACTGATGCAGCCAGACCAACCTGCGCATGGCCACCAATAGAGCTGAAGTCCTGCTACACATGACAATGGAATCCTCCATAGCAGACAACACAAAATCCATGAATAGTTCACACCTCTTAAGAGTAGCAAACTCAGCGCTAGCCAGATCAAACTGACTATCATTAAGCCAGTCCCTAATAAGAGACCTGGTAGCAAGCGACACTAGAGCAGATGAACAAGCCGGCCGCAGGGCCGATCCCACACAGGCAAAAGCATGGCAGGCCATCTGATCCAGGCGCCTATCCTCGCCATCCTTAAGGGAGGTAGCGTCAGGGGTGTTTAACACAGAAGAGTGGGTCAAGCCCAAGACAGGCGTATCAACCTCAGGGGGAGAGGACCATCGCTTGACCGCCTCCCCCGGGAAGGGATACTTCTTGTCCCATCCCTGGGGAGCACCCGGCAGCGGACAGGGCCTCTCCCATTCTTTCTGGATCAGAGCATCAAAATGATCCTGCGTAGGGAATTCTAGACAGGGCTTACGGACCACCCATATGCGACAAAACAGCAGCCGTATCTACGGCATCCCCAGGCGCCTGCCCCACAGAAGCATCACCAGACTGTACAAAATCAGACTCGGTCTCCTCTAAAGGGGAATAATCAGACAAATCCATAGTGTCGTCGTCCACGTCCCACACGGGCTGGGCCGACGACAAATGTCTTTTTAGCTTGGGCCTTCTAGCCCACCGTGCTAACAAACTTTTCAATGCTGGCCAACCTGGCACCAACATCCGACTGCGACCCCCTCGCTGGCACCAATGTCACTTGGGGTACGGATCAAGCGGGGAGGGGAAGGCGATGAAGCGGGAGGAGCCGACCCAGAAGGCTGGGAACCAGACTTCCGCGTTATGGCCTTAAGAGCGCATGGAGTACAGATCGGTACATCCTCTCCCGTAAGGGAGAGCATGCCCCAATGAGAGCCCGAGCCCAGTATCCTGCGGAGCCTCCATATGGTGATTTTTTTGTGGTCAGTCGCAAGACCGAAGGGAATTACGCTTAAGCAACCCAGGATGCCCCTTAAAAGTCCCGGTGGGAGGATTTAGTGGAGAGTAATTTTTAAAACTAGGGACCCCAGGACCAGGAGGAACCCCTTAATATGCACAATATGAAGTAATCTGCAACAAACAATAGGTATATAATTACTAAAAAGAAATAAAATCACAAGCATACCACACATACTATATACATATAAATATACAGGTATACTGCAATAAATGGTAAAAATATACACCACCAGGGGCCCACCCCACCAGAGAGTGACCCCCAACACACAAAGAAACAGGCCATCAGGCCCCTACCTGACCCCCAAGAGCAGCACGGCAGCGCAGGAGATCTTCAAGATGGCCCCTGACCAGGAGGAAACCAGACCAAGGGAGAAGAAGAAGGGGGGCGTGCCAGCGCCGAAGGCGCGCTATCCAGGCCACGCCCCCCTCCCTGCAGCGCGGATCTGGCCAGAGGGAGGCCTGCACAAATCGTGCGGACGAGGGGCGGGGCTACCGCGGCTGCGCCGAGCGCCCGGCCCCGCCCCCTTCTCCACCCAGACACACAGTCTGAGTGACTTCACTCAGGCTGAAGGAAGCCATATTGCACCAATTCCTAGAGGGATCACTTCCAGATGAGCCACATCAATCAACAACAAAGTGTGAAACACCTAAACACACACACACACACACACACCCATCCATTAGATTAAAACTAATAAAAAAAAAAAAGCAAGAAGAGGCCAGCTTAGGACGCGCCAGCGCCCCCCCCCCCCCCTTAGGGAGTAAGGGACCCGGAGGGGAAAAGGGGGAACCCCGGCCCGTAATAAGGCCGTATTCAGCAGGGACTGGGGGCATCCCATACCAGGATCACCACAACCTGGTTGTACCGCCTGCCCCAATTTGAGGTCTCACGGTGAAGCAAAGGCTCCCAATGCACCCACTGTATGCTCCTACCCTTGCCAGGACCCGCAGCCTAAGCTGGGAGGCTCAATGGGGGACAATTTGGAAAGAATCCTGGCAGCAATAGGGATAAAAAAGGGCGCCGGGCGCGAGCCCGGCTTGCCTGCAAGAGAGAAGTCTTCATCTTCTGTCTTGTCCGCTTGCAGAGAAGACACTGGGAAATTGGTGGGAGGTCCCAGGTATATATGGGCCAGGAGGGGCTTTCTTTTTTGCATATTCATCTCTACAGAAGTTCGCCCTCTAGAGGATATAACCCAGATGTCATGATGCATGATGATCGAAGTGGCACACTTAGAATAATAGTTTATTTGGTCGAATGGGGACTAGCTTATGTCGATTTCCAATGCCCAAATTACTGGCTCTTTTTGCTTGCCTAAATACAGTTTAAGACAAAGGAGCTCAAATGACCATCCTGATTGCATGCCTGTACACATGTCAGACTTTCGACATTTGAACTATACCTTCGATATATGTCTGTATATATTTAGGACATGAAAAACATCTGTTTCTCATTAAGCAGACATAACATTCTTTACAGATTGTCATATGAGAAGGGGGGGGGGGGGGGGAACCGCTCCACACACTGAGAATGGGAGAGATGGCATGCAGGTGGCTAGAACTAAATAATTAATACCAATTATAATATTTCATTTTCCCCCTACCTTCACTTCCTTTATGTTCTTGGGGTCTGTAACTCTGCGGGAGTAAAATGGAGTCACTCGCAAAGGTTTTTTCCATGGTGGTTGAGAACCTCGAGGATCAGGGGAGCAGATCTCTTCAAATATATGCATTGTTAGGTCAAACAACATCTACAAAGAAAAAAGCGTGCAGTCATGTCATGAGGTCCAAATAGCAAAAACAAACTACACAAGATAGACATTCAATGAGCAGTATACTTATCTGCAGTTATAAAAATAACATACTTCTTTATAGGCACTGTAGGCTTGGCTTTGTTCATCGTTCTCAGGGTGTTTAAAATTGTTTCGGATTTCCTCAATGTCCAAGTTTTGCTTTTTCCACCTCCACAGCTCATCCACAGCAGCCTTCACCAGCTGTTCCACCTCCAGCGCAGTGTGAGGAACAGCCATGATGAGCTCTGGTGGGGAGATGGGCAGAGCAGGCTTTGGAGGGCCATCAGAACGAGGTGCCGAAATGCTAGACTCTGTTAGGGTACTGGCAGAAGGTGCATGCTCCAGATGTTTGTTTTTACGACTACTCAGTCCAAAATCCTCCTCAAACCAGTCTGCATCTTCTCCAAGGACGGACAATATACTACGACTTGGGTCAAATTCAGCCACTTCCTTTTTTGTGAAAGCATCAAGTACATGTTCCTGGTAACAGATGTATTTATATATTTTAACACAAATTATTTAGAGAGAGACTATGACGTTAAAGACGCCTATTGCATAATCAATGAATCAGTCACTTAAAGTGGAACTAAACCCGGAAATGGGACTTTCCTGGGTTTTGCCCTGTTCCCCTGGGACGTCCCAAATTGGCATCCTGAACATATCACTGTGTGAAACTCCTAAGACGACCAAGAACAACTCACTTCTTCCTCATTCCTACAGCGCATGTGTGGGTGAGCAGCAAATCAGATATGTGTTTATTTCATTCAGCAAATGGCTCTCATTGACTTCAATGGGGAGTGTGCAGTCCCGCATCCCTGGTGGCACTTGAACTGCTGTCCCAGCCTATCTGAATGTTTGAGGTGGGAGTAAGCACACAGGCTGGGGATGTAAGGGATAAAGAAGACCTGTCTGGCTCTCATTGGATGAGGCCATACAATCGCCAATGGACCGGAGAAAGGTAAGTGATTACCGGCGCCCTGTGATGTTTTACAAATCGAGGATGCCACAGGGGAAAGCCAGCAGCCGTCCCTGGAATCCTTCAGATTCCAGGGCGGCTCCAGGAGGGTTTTGTTCTGCTTTAAAGTGGACCAACACCCACAGCTGATCGGCCCGGGAATCTATAAGATTCCCGGGCGGATCAGCTTCCTGCCTGCGGGGCACCCTGATCGGGGGTGCCACGCTGTGTGAAACCCCCGACGCCCGCAAATCCTACCTGATCCTCGTTCCAACGGCGCATGCGCGGGCCGCCGCCTCTTGCGTATCCCTCTTGCAGGGATCGTACCCGCGCCGGCCGTCTGTGCTCCCTGTAAGAGGGATGCGTGAGAGGTGGAGGCAGCCGCTCTCACCTTGTCCGTCAACGGACCTCGCTTGTCCGTCGGCGGTGATTGGTGGAGCGAGTCACGTGGGAGCGGGGTCAGGTGAGTTTTTGGGGCTTTCTGGGGGGTTTCACACAGCGGGGCACCCCCATAGGGGTGCCATGCGGAAGTGGACCAACACCCAGGATAGTGAAAATCCTGGGTGTTGGTCCACTTTAAAGCTGATCTCCAGTCTGATTAAACCACAGCATTCCCTTGAGGCCACTGTATCCCGATTTGGAAAGGCTGGAGGTCCATTTGAAAAACTGAAGAAAACTATCCTATGTACCATGTATGTAATCCCACACCGCTTGTGATTTCCAGCAGCCAAAAGGGTTGGCCAAGTGGACATGCCCCTCCCACAGTATGGGAGTATTTAAAGGATCACTATTGCGAAAAAATGGGCCAATAATAAAAATCCATATAAATATGCTGGATGGCAGGAGGAGGGGTCACTTATACATTAGGCATCACGAAATATCCAGCCAGGCTTGTTTTTTATTTTTATTAATAGAAGGAAGAGGAAATCGGGCGACAGATTCTGTCACCACTAAAACACTAAACCTGTCACCCCTGAATTTTATTCCTACCATGTGAGAATAAACCACAAACTTGGGGGGAGTTTTATTCAGTTCAGTGACCCATCCTATTATTAGCTGACGTGTTTATATGAATTTTATATATTACACAATTTTACAATAGCGCTCCTTTAACCAATTTCTGTCATTCAGGAAAAGGAGATGAGATTAGGCACCCCAAATCAGGATGCTCAGGGGTGGGGGTGACAGAGGACCTTTAGTACTTTTTTGTCTAAGCTGCTTTAAAGAAACTGGGACTTTTTATTTATCTGGTATTATTATTCAAAAAAACTTTTTACAATGTTCTTTATTATACTTACCAGTCTTGGATATTGATCTTGCTTTTGGACTACCTCTGAAGGCTGAATACTCAGAAATTCCTGGTTGCTCTGTTGAATTTTCTGTTCCCGTTGCTTGCGTATGTTTTGGAGGTAGCTAACTGTGTCCTTCAGGCAGACTTGAAGAAGACTCTCCGAAAGCTGGCTCACTTCTGGTGCTTTTTTAGTTAAGAGATCCTCCTGGCGTTTTTCAGGGACCTCTGGCAAAGAACGTGGTGATTCTTTGACTTCACCTGTAACCGACACATCCTCAGTAATGTCTACTTGCAGCTCTTCTAGCAAAGATGGGCTGCACAACTCACTAGAGTCCCTAGACTCTGCACTTTCTAGCTCTGCCTTTGCAAGGGTCTTCTGGTCAATCCCCTCTATTAAAGGCAAATGGCCATCTAAGTGATCTTTGTGCTCAAGGGTGTCTTCAGTTAAAACCTCATTTACTGTAGATTGAGGGACAAACACCCCCTCTACTAGTCGTGATATCTTGTGTGGTGGAGCAAAGATGCCATGAAACGGAGAACATACGAAATACCGATGGTCTCCAAGCGAGCCATCATTGTTGCCTTCTGACTTGTCAAGCTCCACTCCAGCCCATACACCTTCAGCAAACAAGGTCTCCCCTTTAAAACGCAGTGTGCCAGGTTGCACTCCACTCACTAGCACTCTGTCTCCAAGATGAAATCCATTAAGGGGAACAGTTATTTCACTAGTAAGTAGGACCTCTTCTAAGGGAGGTGTGATCTCTGGTATATCTTGAGTTACAGGACTAGATGCTTTTGGCCCTTCAAGCTCCTCTTCCTGTTCCCTAAAACTTTCACAGGGCATCTCCCTCCCAGGTGTAGTTGCATATGAGGTATCTAACTCGTCACGTGGAGTTTCAGAGACTGAATGCTTTAAAAGTACAGATGACTCAAAATCTTCAGAGTATGAAGGGTCAATGTGTGGAGAAATTAGCTGTTCTGGAGTCTTGCTCCTCAGGTGAAGGTTTAGACCAGGCAATGGTGAAATGGATCTATGGCTTTGTGTATCCTGCACATCCTCTGGGATCTCTGAGTGAATGCTGGATACAGGACTGTCACTAGGTAAAGCTTCTTTGACAACAAAAGGTTCAGGTGTTCGTACAGAGTCATCATGGTCACTCTCCATCTGAACTTTTTTGCTGGTCCAGGATTTTTCATGGCTGATACTTTCTGCTAAAAAAGGGAAACACAACGCCTCCATAAAGTAACATATTAAAAGTCACTGAGAAATAAAACATTGGACATCAAAAATTGAGATGCTGCATAATGGGTATCACTACCTACACTGCCCTAGACCAGGCTACGTATTTTCTAAATTATGGATTGAAGTAGGATTCAGCAGAGCCTGGTTTCTGTGGGACATTTTTAGATGGACAAAAGGTTAAGTTTAAACATACCCCAATTTTTTTACGAGCAATATAAAGTGGACCAACACCCAGGATTTTCAATATCCTGAGTGTTGGTCCACTTCCGCGGGGCACCCCGATCGGGGGCGGCCCGCTGTGTGAAACCCCCTAAAATCTTAGCTTATCGGCGACGGATAAGCCACCGCCTCTCGCGCGTCCCTCTTACAGGGCAGTGCCAGTGCGTGCCCTGCTAGAAGGACGCGCGGGAGGCGGCGGCTTATCCGTCGCCGATAAGGTAAGTTTTTAAGGGGCTTTCTGCGGGGTTTCACAGAGCGGGGCATCCCGATTTCGGATGCCCCGCGGGGAGGGAGCTGATCGGCCCGGGTGTTGGTCCACTTTAACATGGTCCACAATACCCATCAATGTATCTTGGTAATTTAATTTTTGGTCAAAGACGACAGAAAAAAAAGCAATTCTGTGAGTACTCACCTGTAGAATTGTTTTTGTTCTTGCATGACATGGCCCGCTTCGGTATGGGGTTATTCCCCCACAAGGTGGCGCAGTGGTACTGCAGAAAGCTGTGAGATCTCCCAGCTCCCTATAAAAACGGGACTAACCATAGAGTTCCCCAGCGTAGAAAAGCAGTGAGACAAGAAGACGGCCCGCTTCGGTATTCATAACAGTTGGGACATCCAAAAGCAGTGTCCAAAGTAGGGTGGGATCCCCAAAGAGTAACAGCCAGTAGTTCAAGTCACTACCGCCTGAAGCACCTTGCAGCCAAAAGCAGCATCCGCTGAGGCCTTAACATCAACCTTGTAAAACTTTGAAAAAGTATGAACAGAAGACCAAGTAGCTGCCATGCAAACTTGTTCAGCAGAAGCTTGGTGCTGAAAAGCCCAAGAGGCACCAATAGCACGAGTGGAATGAGCAGTAATCCTAAAGGGAGGTTCCTTTCCCTTAGCAGAATAGGCTTGAACCACCACCTGACGGATCCACTTGCTGATAGTGGATTTAGCCGGAGGCAAACCCTTTCTAGGTCCAGAAGTGAGAACAAAAAGAGCATTAGACTTCCTGAAAGTCTCAGTAGCGACCAAATAAAACTTCAGAGCTCTGACCACATCCAGAGAATGCAGAGTCCGCTCCTTGGAATTAGCAGGATTAGGACACAATGAAGGCAACACAATGTCCTGATTGAGATGAAAGGCAGACACAACCTTTGGCAAGAAATCCGGCTTAAGCCGGAACACCATCTTATCCTGATGTCTCTCAAAATAAGGAGGTTTGATGGAAAGTGCCGCTAGCTCAGAAACTCGCCTTACAGAAGTGATAGCCACCAGAAAGGCTACCTTAAGAGTCAAAATAGACAAGGCAGCCTCACGGATAGGCTCAAAGGGAGGCCCTTGCAGAGCAGACAACACCAGATTCAAATCCCAGACTGGTAGCAAAGGCTTACGGGGTGGACTCACATGAGAAACACCCTGGAAAAATGGTTTTAACCAACCGGTGATTGGCAAAAGATCTTTGGAAAAAAATTGCCAGAGCTGCAACATAGCCTTTTAGGGTACTAAGTTGAAGGCCCAGATCCAAACCATGTTGTAAGAATTCCAGAATTCTGGTAATAGAAAACAGAGAAGAGACTTGGACTCACACCAGGCAATGTAAGCATGCCAGACCCTGTAATAGATAAAGGACGAGGACTTCTTCCTAGCCCGAATCATGGTTTCAACAACAGAGGCAGGCAACCCCTTTTCCATCAATATGGAGGTTTCAAAAGCCAAGACGTTAAAGCCAGAGTTTGTAAATTGGGATGGTGTAGCTGCCCCTGGGTGAGAAGATCTGGATCCTTGGGCAAGACGTGCCGGTCTACTGCCAACTGCACAACATCTGTGAACCAAACTCTTCTTGGCCAACAAGGGGCCACCAGGATGGCTGGTACCCGCTCCTGGGCTATCTTGCTCATGACCCTGCCCAGGAGAGGAAACGGAGGGAACACATAGAGAAGCTGAAACTCCGTCCAAGGTATTGCCAGGGCATCCATGGCGAAGGCCAGAGGATCCTGAGACAGAGAGACAAATCTGGGAAGTTTGTGATTGTGACGGGACGCAAACAGGTCCACATCCGGCTGACCCCAGCAGTGACAGAGGGAGAGAAACACCCGGTTGTTGAGAGACCACTCCCCCAGACGAGACCGCCCCCCTGCTCAGGGAGTCCGCCACCTGGTTCTCCACCCCTTGGATGTAGACCGCTGAGATGCAGGGAACATGCTGTTCCGCCCAAGACAGAATCAGAGACACTTCCTTGAAGGCTGGCTTGCTCCGAGTTCCTCCCTGATGATTGAGGTAGGCCACCGCCATCTGGTTATCTGAGCGCATCTGAACAGCCCCCTCTAGGAATGCGAAAGGAAGGGAGGGGGGCAGAGGACCCCCAAAAGGGCCGAGACTGCCTCCTACACTGAGGCAGCCTTCCATCCTTGGCTAGAACATCAAGACGCTCCCTAAATAACCACAGCCCCACGAAGGGGAGGCGGGTGAGAGCTTACTTAGCCGCAGCGTCAGCTGCCCGCTGGCGCAACCAGACAGAGCGGCCCATAGCCACCAAGAGCGCAGAGGCCCTACCACACAGCCGCACAGCATCATCCATAGCAGTAAGGATAAAGGCCACAAAATCAGAGCAAAGTAAGAGAGTCCTATATTCCTACCCCACACTACCAGCTGTTGCGCCATCAATGAGTCACTTGAGCAGCTTCTTAAGGGTAATAGCAGTAATGGCGGCAGCACACACCGGGCGCAAGCAAGCCCCCACACAGGAAAAAGCATGGCAGGCCAATTGATCCATGTGCCGGTCCTCACCGTCCCTCAGAGTGGTAGTGTCAGGAGAAGGCATGACCGAAGTATTGGACAAGTCTAGCACGGGAGCGTCCACTTCAGGGGGAAATGACCACCTCTTAACAAGATCAGCCGGAAAGGGATACCTTTTATCCAAACCCTTGGGCACAGCAGGCATCTTGTTAGGACGTTCCCATTCTTTAAGCACCAAGGTGGTAAAATGTTCCTGCTCAGGGAACTTTAGATGCTGGTTACCAGGGCGAAAAAGCTCCCCCTGCTTTCTCTTAGGTACCTCAGGGACAGCAATGTGCAAAATTTCAAAAATATGTGACAGCAGATTATCAGTGTCCTCAGGGTACCATGATTCCTCTCCAGACGCAGACCCAGGGTCACTATCGGAACCCTCCTGCTGGTTCCCAGAGGAGTCAGAATTCTGGGAGAGCTCCCCCATCTCAAGGAGGTGACAGCCACCAAGATCATCAATCCCCACATACATCTCAGTAAGAGGAGCGGGCCTGGAATCCAGGTGTCTCTTCTTGTCAGAGGCCTTCCTAGGAGCATTCCTGGCAAGCTGCTTTTCAATGTTAGCCACCCGCAGAGCCAAATCAGAATGTGGCTCCCTGCCAACATTCCCCTCACTGGGGCCCAATTGCAGGAGCGGGGGAGTAGGTAAAGCTGAGCGAGGCGCAGAGCTGGGAAGCGAAGCAGGCAAACCAGCTTGAAGCGCAAGGACACTTTAAGCGCACGGCACGCACACCGTGACACTGTTACTCACAGGGGATACCCCACACATGGAACACAGCCGGGCTTGCCCCGAAGGGCCCCCAAGCACGCTATCCCCAGAAGCCTCCATATGGTGATTAACACAGGCGCAATAGGCCAGCAGTGGGTACAGGCTTAAGACAGAAGCCACCCGTGATGGCCTCCCACGGGATGCCCCCAGAAGTCAATAAAGGGGGAATGAGGGGGAAGAAGGAGTGGAGCCGGGAGAAATCACAACCCAATGGTATCCCGCCTGCAAGACATAAGTAAAAACACACATGAGCATCCCGCAGCACATGCACCCCAATTTAATAAAAAAAACCCAAAGGGGACTCACGGACCAAAGACACCGCGGGGTCACACAGGCACAGACCGGATAAGGCGACCCACCGTAGGAAGCAGCGCTGCAGCCAGGAAGGAAAAAAATCCAGATGCGCTTGTCCAAAATGGCGCCGGCAGAGGTAACTCCAGGGGAGGGTAGCGGGTTGGATGGAGGTGGGGAACGACGCGACACTCGCCGCTACCACCCCCCCCCCCCCCCCAACGAAGTCAGAGAGGGGGGGGGGGGAAGAGAGAGAGACGGGAAGGCAGTGGCAAGCAGCCATGGCCAGGGAGGGACCCAAAAAGGAAAATAAGGGGACACAGTCCCCAAACTACTTACCTCCTCAAAAGCCAGGACAGAAACTCCGCAACCTATTAGGCTCACCATAAAGCCTATGGCCGGCTACCCTTTGTGTTACAGAGTCTGCGGCTTGGAGCTGCGCTCCAGGAGCACTTGACCCTAGTGCTCTTCTACCTTCACCCGATCTGTCAGGCGAGGTTGGGAGGCAGTGAGGGTCCAGAAACGGATGGAAATAGACATGCAGGGCCGCAGGCTTGGTTGCCCCGCTCACACGCGCAAGAGAGAAAGCCATCTTCTAACTTCGCAGTTCCACTGCAGAGGAAAAACTGGGGAACTCTATGGTTAATCCCGTTTTTATAGGGAGCCGGGAGATGCCACAGCCTTTTGCAGTACCACTGCGCCACCTTGTGGCGGAATAACCCCAACTGTTATGAATGCCGAAGCGGGCCGTGCCATGCAATAAAGAAAAACATGGATGTCACAAGTAGGTGACAGCAGGATAAAAGATGTCAGTGACAGTCCTCTAGTCTCTTTAACGCCCATATTTTTCTGTTATATAAACCAGGACAGTGTGTAAAGGAAAAAAAATGTGCCCCCTCCACATCCATTCTATGGTGCTGCTGTGGTTCCATACCAGTAATGTACCACGCAGTGCCCCTTCCTAAGCAGAAGGCAGTGCCCGATGACTGAGCCCAATATGGGAATGAGGGGCTTGATATATGGCCTGCATCACTAATAGCAGCCCTAACTCATCTGTAAAAATACAATTCTGTGAAGTACTCACCTGTAGAATTGGTATTATGAGTATATAGTACGTCCTGCTCCAGATATAATACTTACACTTGGGTTATCCTCCGCCAGATGGCGCTGCACTGCAGAGACATGTAAAACAGGCTCCTCCCGGCCCCTCAAATACCCAGGGACCTCCCACAAATCCCCAGCATTGAAAAGCAGTGAACGGGAAGCTGGGAGAATTTAACCACCAAAAACTGGTAACCATAACAATGATAACAATCACCATACAGGGGATCCAGGATAATGCAAAAAAAACAGGGTGGGGTGGAGCAAGACGTACTGTATACTCATAATACCAATTCTACAGGTGAGTACTTCACAGAATTGTATTATTCTTAGTATACAGTACGTCCTGCTCCAGATATAATACTTACACTTTGGACACCCAATAGCAGTGTCCATAAAGTAGGGTGGGATCCCCAACAAAAGGTAACAGCAAGCAGTTTAAACCACTGCCGCCTGCAAAACCTTGCGGCCAAACACAGCATCAGCTGAGGCCCTAACATCAACCTTGTAAAAAAGGTATGAACAGAAGACCATGTAGCAGCCTTGCAAACTTGTTCAACAGAAGCCTGGTGCTGGAAGGCCCAAGAGGCACCAATAGCACGAGCAGAATGAGCAGTAAGGCGGAAGGGAGGTACCTTCCCCTTGGCGGAATAGGCCTGAATCACAGCCTGACAAATCCATTTGCTAATAGTAGACTTGGCAGTAGCCAAACCCTTCCTAGGTCCACCACCACAAAAAGAGCATCAGTCTTCCTGAAAGCCGCAGTGACCACCAGGTAATACTTCAAACACCTGACCACGTCCAAGGAATGCAGAACCCTTTCCTTATCGTTGCTAGGATTGGGACACAATGAAGGAAGAACAATATCCTGATTCAAATAAAAGGCAGACACCACTTTAGGCAGAAAGAATGGTTTAAAACGGAACACCACCTTGTCCTGGTGTCTCTCATAGTACGGAGGTTGAATAGACAGAGCTGCCAGCTCAGACACACGCCTGACCGTAACAGCCACCAGAAAGACAACCTTGAGGGTAAGAACAGCCAGAGCAGCATCATGAATAGGTTCAAAGGGAGCACCCTGCAAGGCAGACAAAACCAAGTTTAAATCCCAAACAGGGACCATAGGTTTACGTGGGGGACGCACATGAGTGACCCCCTGAAAGAAGGTCTTAACCAAGTGATGCTGAGCAAAAGACTTCTGAAAGAAGACGGATAGGGCAGAAACCTGACCCTTCAGAGTACTGAGTTTTAGACCTAACTCCAAACCATGCTGTAAAAACTCCAGAACCCTAGGGACTGAAAACTCCCTCCAGGGAAGAGACCTAGATTTACACCAATCAATGTAGGTACGCCATACCCTATAATAGATGGCAGAGGAAGTTTTCTTCCTAGCCTGCACCATGATATCCACCACCGAGGCAGACAAGCCTTTCTCCATCAAGATGGAGGTTTCAGCAGCCAGGTCGTCAAAGCCAGAGTTTGTAAATTGGGATGGTGTAAGGAGCCCTGAGTGAGCAGATCTGGCGCCCCTGGCAGGACGTACTGGTCTACTGCCATTTGTACCACGTCTGCGAACCACACTCTTCTTGGCCACCTGGGGGCCACTAGAATCACTGGCACCCCTTCCAGAGCAATCTTGCGCAGAACCCTGCCCAGCAGGCGGAATGGAGGAAAGATACAGGAGCCGAAATTCCTTCCATGACATTGACAGAGCATCCGTGGCCAAGGCCAGAGGATCCTGAGACAGGGAGACAAAGGCCGGGAGCTTGTGATTGTGACGGGATGCAAACAGATGCACATCCGGCAGACCCCAACGGTGACACAGGGACTGGAATACCCTGTTGCAGAGGGACCGTCCCCCTGCTCAGAGCGTCTGCTAGCAGATTCTTGGATTGCATTGGACATTGGCCTCCGCCCATGTCAGAATCCGGGACACCTCCTGGAGGGCACCCCTGCTCCGGGTCCCTCCCTGATGGTTGATGTAGGCAACCGCCGTCCTGTTGTCTGAGCGTACCTGCACCGACAGACCCTTCAGGTGATGGGTCAACTGCTCCAGTACCAACCTGACTGCCCGTAATTCCAGAATGTTGGAAACGCAGGGACTTCCAGAATCGCCCCCAACCTAATAGACTGGCATCCATTGTGACCGTCTCCCAGGAGGGGGCCAGAAAGGACCTGCCCCCCAGCAAGTTCCTGTGGTCCAGCCACCACGCAAGGGACTGTCTGACCAAGGGGGGAAGCACACAGACCCCGTCCAAGGACGCTGGGTTCTTGTCCCACACTGACAGAAGGTGAAGCTGCAGAGGCCTCAAGTGGAACTGAGCAAAGGGCACCGCCTCGAAGCACGCCACCATCAGGCCCACCAGCTGCATTCCCTGCCTGAGGGAGGGCTGGGGGCACGAGAGCAGGAACCTCACCTGCGCAGTCAGAGCTTCCACCTTCTGTTGCGGAAGGAATATCCTTGACTGAACCGTATCCAGAATCATTCCCAGGAACGGAGTCACCGAGGAGGGGGACAGAGAGGACTTGGGGTAATTGATCACCCAGCCGAAGGACTCCAGGGTGGACACCACCAGCTGAGTGTCCAACTCTGCCTGCTGCAGAGACCGAGAGGTGATGAGTATATCGTCCAGGTAGGGTAGCACGTGTACGCCCCTTGACCTTATCAGGGACATCACCCCTGCCAGCACCTTGGTGAACACCCTGGGAGCCGAAGTGAGGCCGAATGGCAAGGCCACAAATTGGTAATGCTGATCCAGCAGCGCAAATCTGAGAAACCTTTGGTGTCCTGGAAACACCGGGATATGAAGGTAAGCATCTTTGATGTCTACGGACGTCATAAAGTCCCCTGGGCGCAGAGAGTCGATGGCTGAGCGCAGAGTTTCCATGCGAAAGTGCCTGTTCTTGACAAATTTGTTGAGGATTTTTAAATCCAGAATGGGCCTGACTGACCCATCCTTCTTGGGTACTGTGAAAAGGTTGGAATAGAAGCCCTTGCCCCTGTCTCTCAAGGGGACCTTGCAAATGACCCCCAGATCCAGGAGACCCTGCACGGCCAGCATCAAGACCTGAGCTGAAGCAGGGTCCTGTGGGATCCGGGACCCAATGAACCTGGTGGGGAGCCGCACAGAAAACTATCTTGTAACCGGAGGACACTACCTCCTGAATCCATCGGTCTGAGACGTGATGCCTCCAGACGTGCTCGAAGTGCTGTAGCCGTCCCCCCACCCTGGCGGGCGAGGGTGCCCCATCATGTCTGAGGGGTCTGAGGGGTCTTGGCAGGGGCTTTGGGCTTCCTCCGTTCCTGTGCCAGGAGTCTGTGCGGGACCCAGCAAAGGACACTCCTTTTCCTTGCTTAGCCCCTCGGTAGGGGGTTGAAAGGGGGCCCTGGCCCCGAAAGGACCGAGATTACAGCCTGCGCTGGGGTAACTTACCTCCTTTTGCAAAGAGGTCTAGGCGGTCCCCAAACAGGCGTAGCCCCTTGAATGGAAGCCCAGTAAGGGCTTTCTTAGCAGCATTGTCAGCAGCCCACTGGCGCAACCATACCGCGCGGCGTATAGCTACCGCCAAGGCGGAAGATCTGGCACACATCCTAATGGCATCATCTGATGCAGACAGGATAAAGCTTACAAACACATCACAGTTAGTGCATTAATAGTATCAGGTGGCAACTCATCTGGGCCATCAAGTGCGTTCCTGACCATGGCCCTGAGCGTCACAGCAGTAATGGCCAAAGCGCAAACCGGGCGCAGCGTCGCCCCCCCAAATGCAAAGGCATGGCATGCCAATTGGTCAATGCGCCGGTCCTCAGAGTCCCGCAGCGTAGTAGTGTCAGGGGAGTGCATAATAGAGGTGTTGGACAACCCTAGAATAGGAGCATCGACCTCGGGGGGGCGATGACCAGCACTTGACCATGTCAGCAGGAAAGGGATACTTCCTGTCCAAACTCTTAGGGATCCCGGGAAGTCTACTGGGATGTTCCCATTCTTTAAGCACGAGGTTATTGAAATGGGTTTGCTCAGGAAATTCCAAACGAGCCTTAGCAGTATGAAATAGCTCACCCCTTTGCCTGGGAGCTGCAACAGGGGGAGAGATGGACAAAACCTCAAATATCTGAACCAGCAGTTTGTCAGTATCATCCGGGGTCCAGTGATCAGAGCCAGAATAGTCAGGACCCCTTGACTTCTCGTCAGATGACCCTGAGTCAGAGAACAGCTCCCCTTCATCCGAGGGGGTATGGCCATATAGATGCAAAAACTCATCAGACTCCGTAGGGAAAAGAGCAGAGTAAGGGGTTAAGTGCCGCTTCTTTGCGGTGGCCTTACGCGCTAAGGAATTAGCAAGCAATTTTTCAACACTGGCCAGTCTAGCAGCCATATCAGGATGAGAATCCCCGCTTGTATTGGGGGTTAGACTCAGGCTTGAGGGAGTAGGTGAAGTGAGGCGAGGTGCAGGCCCAGCCACAGGAGGGGCGGGAAGTACCGTTAGCGCCTGCTGTGCACAAGGAACACAGACCCGTGCATTGTCACCGCTGACAGGTGAGACCCCACAAGCTACACACAGCCGGACTTGTCCCGAAGGAACCCCGGTCACATTATCCTGAGATGCCTCCATATGGTGATTAATAGGCACAATAGGCCAGTAGGGATTGACGCTGTAAGCTACCCTGGATGCCCCAATGACCCGCAGGGAAGTGGGAGTAATTATACTAGGCCCAACAGGCAATTACACCGGGCCAGGAGAAGCCACAGGATTCAACCGTCTGAAAGACATAATGGGAATAAGGGATGTCAGAGCCATGCCCAAAAGGCAAAGAACATGAAAATCGCCCGCGAGGGCACTTACAGACCGAGGGAGGAGGAGGACCGCTACCACGCGCGACTAGCATCAAAATGGCGCCAAGCGAACCTCGAAGGGCAGGCGAGAGCGGGCTGTGACGCGGAGCGCGCCAAGCCAGGTCCCCGCCCCCTCCGAAGAGTGCAAAGCTCTAAGACAGTAGTCCTGTCAGGAGAAGCGAAGTGTATGACACACCAAGAAAAGTGATTTGCCAGTGAAGACGCCGCAGCGTCTGAAGCGCCGCCGCCGCCCAGCGCAGCACATTCAATAAAGGAAAAAGACGCGCGCGGCGGTGGCAGATACACAATAAGAATGCAAACAGCGCAGCGTCTGACACCCAGTCTACAAGTCAAGGGACAACACTAAGGCCATGAGCGTGTAATCAAACACTGAGGCCCCCACACACCCCCCCCCACCTTTCTTTCCCCCCGAGCTACGGGGGGAACGAGGGAGGATGGCGACCCTTTGTACAGGGCCCACCGCTACACGGGGCATGGGGTAATAATGCGGGAGGGGCATCCTCTAGAGGCTCACCATCAGCCTAAACCGCCTACCCTTTGGTGGGGGACTGTGGTGGAGCAGCGCTCCATAAGCACGCATGGTGCTGCCTACCTTCACCTGACCAGCGCAGGCCAGGCTAGGAGGCACATCACAAGGAGGACGGGTGGGCTTTAATAGCCCCGCTCGCCTGCGAGAGAGTGATACTTCATGTCTTCGCAGTAAGCACTGCAGAGAAATCTGGGGATTTGTGGGAGGTCCGAGAGGAGCCTGTTTTACATGTCTCTGCAGTGCAGCGCCATCTGGCGGAGGATAACCTAAGTGTAAGTATTATATCTGGAGCAGGACGTACTGTATACTAAGAATAAACAGGATGGCTAGAATAAAGCAGCCCCCAATGGTATTGGCACCCAGGGTTGTTGCCCTGCTAGCCCGCCCCGAGAAAATGCTACCAGGGGTTCTAACAACTATTTGAACTATTTCACTACCTCATTTCTTATTTACAGTGTATATTCAGGCATTTTGTTTTTCAAAAAAAGTTATTAAAATGGTATCTTACCTTCGGAACGAATGGTAACATCGGTTATGTGCTCGCTCTCAGCTTTATATGAAGGATGGGTATCCGTTCTAAGGAATAATGAAAAATGAATAACGACATTAATAATAATAAAAAAACATGAAATACTATGGATCAGAGTAGATGCAACATTAAATACCTTTGTAATAATTCAGATCGCACAGACACTGAATCCTGATCAGCTTTATCTCCACTTTTACCACTTGGCGATTCAGTGCCTTGTTCTCGGCTAAGTTCTGCTTGAGTCTTCTGAATGTACTCATCATATGACTGCAGAGAATTAGAAGCAGCATAAGCATTGCTTTACCGAATTTTATAGGTAAGACTCCATTAAATGCCTTCATCAATAAGAGGGTCAGCAACTGCCCTGGCCTTTCTGTAATTAGTATAACCCTGTAATTTTGTTATGTGTTTCACATGGGACATGTTAATGTCATTTTTGTATCCTTTTTTTATTAAGATATTGTAATCCCACTGGCTCCATGTAAAAAAAAAAAAAAAAAAAAAGTTAATGATATTCCTTGAAAGCACTTACCTGAAGCTGTTGAAGTAAAATGGCTTCTTGCGCTCGCAGCCTCTCTTTCTGCCTTCTTTTCTGTTCCCGCTTCAGGTTTTCCACAACAGATTTGCGTTTCCTTAGCTCTTCCTTGAGTGCTCGGATACGGCCTTCAATATCACTTTGATCAGATGCAGCTTCTGGAAAACAACTAGGTGATCAACAAATGAGATGAACTGGATGGAAGTGGCATTAAACGGTGCCCGCCACTGTACTCATTTGGCTCTAACAATACCTTTTCCTCCACTGCAGCTATCGGCCATAATCATTCCCCACTCTTTCTATTTACAGTAGATCTAAGCTTGTGTGACAGAGGCTCTGTCTTTTGGGTGTCATCACTATTCCATTGCCCGCCGGGTCATTCACTGGCCTTTTCTTAATTAGGTTCCAGACAATGTCATTGTATTTTGATACTGTTACAGGCAATGTCATTGTAGTTTGGATTGTATTACAAGACTGCCATTGTGTTGATTGATTACGTCACAGACAATGGCATTGTCCTGATTGATTGTATTACAGCCTGCTATTGTTCTACTGATTGCGTCACCGGCAGAGTTGAGGGATTGTGTGCCCTGCTGCTATTGGTCAGTGTGGTTGTCATTGCATGGAGACTTGTGTTTATAAGGCCTAGAGTGGCACTAATAAAAAGAGTTCATCTTCACCCTCAATACTGAGTTCTGTCTCTTATTGGGGGAAACGCTATATTACAATTCACTAGCCCTTGTAAGGGCTGTTCCTGTTTAGTCACATAAGACCTTTGTAACCAGAAGTGAGGCATGCACTTCATGCAAGATTACCACAGTGGTTGCAAAAAATTTATTTTCTTCAAAATTAAGCAAGTAAGGATTAGCAGCCCTGTAAGTCAAGTTAGCAACAACAACGGAAGGTTTAAGATAACAAGATTACCTGAATGAGTCATAGACAAGGATTCCTCGGACCATGTGTAAGAAAGCTGGTGGGGCCTCAACGTTATATTGTTTTTCTGTTTTCCAGATTTCGTACTTTCCTTGCTTGATTCTAATTCAACAGGGGATTTACCGCTCCTGGGAGGAGACTGTAAAGTCATAGACATGGTCATCTTAAGTTTATTTCTGTTAACATCTAAAAGTAGGCTAATGAGTGTAAAAACTAAAATAATAATATGATCCTATAAATAATGGGCAAGAGAATACATCTTATATTATCATACTATTTTGGCTATTGCTATCCATATACAATGGAAAGCTTGGAGTCTGTTACACTGAATATATACAAACCCAATGGTGTAGATTAAGTGCATTGTTTATGTTACACAATCACCTTCTTGCTGGAAGCAGACACGGCCAAATCTTCAGAGATGCTGCTGTGACCCCTGCTTTGTTCATGGATCTGCTCTGCAATGGTTGATGGGTCAATGCTTTCAGATGATAAATAGTCAGGTGGCGGGCTTAGAGAGGTCCTAGTGTGGATAGTGGGGCTCACTGGAATTGGGGAGGCTTCACAACTCCTCTTTTCTGAAATCAAAATAAAGAGGAATTATTAGAGAGGTTTTTGATCCTCTAACTGATTTTACATTTTTCTTTATTAATCCCTTTTCTTGTCAGCTGACTGGAGCCTATTTACTAACAAGAATTCAGTGCAGGGCAAGGGCATTGTCTCATCTTCCATTTGGAGTTGGAGATTTTGTGAGGTTTAACCCTAGCATTCGTTACCCCCCTGCACCATGTCCACAGTTACAGAGTAGGGCTGTCCCTGCCTACTTCTCCATGGTATAAGCGAGAGGGAGCAAGGACTTCTGGAAGGTGCAGCTATACTGTTCTGTGGCAGAGCTGTCGAGTTATTGAAATACAAGGAAAAAGGCAGGTGTGATTACAAACAGCAGAAGCTTAGAACCAGGACTGTAAGCACCTTGAGCTGCAAAGATGGTTCCCCCAAGGTTACTTCTAGGAACAAAAATAGTGAATAAAGTACATTTATCTTTTATATTTCCTTTTGTCTATATTTATCTCTAGCTTCCTTGCACTGTAGCCAAAAGGCAGGGAAGGAAGTAGGGGTGTGAATTGGCAAGAATCTGGCGATGCGTTACGTATCACGATACATATATGACGATACGTCATATCCCCATTCTGTCTCAGATGATATATTGTGATTTCTTTAAATTACATTTTATTTTTTCATTAAAAGAAAAAAAAAATACATAGGGTCTGACTGGGTAATCCTGGAGGATTCACACAGTGGGCATGCCAAATCAGGATGTCCCGCTGGAGAGGAACAATCACTGGGATTATGAGATAGTGCTGTGCAGATGACATTCAGTCATTCAGGTACCTGCAGTGTTATGTAAGTGGTAGAGGGCTCAGTGCCTTGATGTGGACCTTTAGAATGTTCTAGATCAGTGTCAAAACTAAACAGCTTCCCCTGAAGTGCAAGTCATTATATGCCCACACAGTTGCACAATGGCTATCTGAAGCCCTGGCAGTCCCTTATTGATAGTCATCTTTTTTTTTAGGTGTAATCTACCATTTTCATGTATAGAATTGCCTAAAATGAAATAACTGTAAGACATACACAGGATACTCATCTTACATTTCTTACAGCTGACTTTAGAGAAGATCTCACACTTTTACCAGTATGTGAGTTAAGATCGCTGAACTGGAGAAATCGTACCTTCCTCCCCCGGAGAAATCCAGGCATGTGATAGACCGACGTGGTCACGCCGGTGCCCAACATCTGAGGTTCCGGCCCAGTGTTGGCACCCACGTGACAGCGTTGGCCAATCAGATTCAAAGAATGGCCATTGTTCTGATTTAAGAACTTTCTGAGCTCTCAAAGAGTTTTACCTTTGCTACTTGCGCTACACTGCTTCCTGCTGCATATAAAATTGTTAAGCGCACTAGGGTAATTTACAGATGTTGTGTTATTATAAGCACATTAAAGTGTTCAAGCAGGTCCAAATTGGTCTTAGGTTCTTATTTTGGGCTCACCCTCTACAACAGTATCTTCTCCTTCTGTACTCTGGCTCTTGGTTTTCACCCTAGGCGTATCCCAGGCAGCCAGGGCCCGTTTCTCAATACGCCTAATTTCTAGTTCTTCTGCATCCAGCCTCCTTTTCCATTCCAGAAGTTCCTGTGCGTGAAGCCTTCTTTGCACCAGCTGCTGCTCCCGCTTTGTCAGGAATCTGAAAAAAGGGCTCACGGTTAAAAACATGGCTGCAGGTGGCAGACACAAAGCACCCAGGATAGGAAGGGATGAGGGAAGAGCAAGCAGAGGAAGGAGGAGGAAGGAGAAATAACATCCACATGCTCTGCCTTCACTAGCCCCCGCAAACAGCACACTGTCATGCCCCCAGGATTTAATACCTCCCTATCCCTCTCACACAGTGCTGGGAGCAGAGCAAGTGGTGCTGTTACCTGAGCAGCTGGCGGCAGATATAGAGCTGGAATTTGGGGTGAAGTTTGGGAAAGCACACACTGAGAGAGGCCCAGTGCTGGGGCGTAAAGACAGAGAAGAAGCAGTGAACAGGGCAGATGTCTCTACAAGAGAAGGAGCGAGAGTTTACCAAGAGAGTGACACAATGTAACAGAGTGGAATAGCCAAAAGTCTGCTAAGACACACATCAGGTATCCTGGAGAAGGCCAAGCAAAGTGCTAACTGAGAAAGGCAAGGAAGCTACCAAGTTTTATTTTATTAAATGAGGGAGCACTATGAAAGAGACAAGAAAATACAATTCTGTGATTACTCACCTGTAGAATTGGTATTATGAGTATACAGTACGTCCTGCTCCAAATAGATTACGTGGGTATTACTCCGCCAGATGGCGCTGGACTGCAGAGACATCGAAAAATAGGCTCCTCCCGGCCCCTCAAATACCCGGGGACCTCCCATAAATCCCCAGCATTGAAAAGCAGTTAACGAGAAGCCGGGAGAATTAAATAACCCAAACTATCAACTATAACTATGATAACAATCACCATACAGGGGATCCAAGATAATGCAAAGCCAAGGGTGGGTTGGAGCAGGACGTACTGTATACTCATAATACCAATTCTACAGGTGAGTAATCACAGAATTGTATTATTCTTAGTATACAGTACGTCCTGCTCCAAATAGATTACTTACAAGTGGGACATCAAATAGCAGTGTCCATAAAGTAGGCTGGGATCCCCAAGAAAAAAAGTAGCAGCAGACAGTTTAAACCACTGCCGCCTGCAGAACCTTTCGGCCAAAAGCAGCATCAGCTGAGGCCCTAACATCAACCTTGTAAAACTTTGAAAGGGTATGAAAAGAAGACCAAGTAGCGGCCTTGCAAACTTGTTCAACAATAGCCTGGTGCTGAAAAGCCCAAGAGGCACCAATAGCACGAGTGGAATGAGCAGTAAGGCGGAAGGGAGGATTCTTCCCCTTAGCAGAGTAGGCCTGAATCACAGCCTGACGAATCCATTTGCTGATAGTAGATTTGGCAGGAGCCAAACCCTTCCTAGGACCAGAAGGGACCACAAAAAGAGCATCAGTTTTCCTGAAAGGTGCAGTAGCCACCAGATAGTACTTCAGACACCTAACCACATCCAAAGAATGCAAAACCCTCTCCTTAGCAGTGCTAGGATTAGGGCACAAAGAAGGAAGAACAATATCCTGATTCAAATGAAAGGCAGACACTACCTTAGGCAGAAAGTCAGATTTGAAACGAAACACCACCTCGTCCTGGTGTCTCTCATAGTAGGGGGCTGAATGGAAAGCGCCGCCAACTCAGACACACGCCTGACAGAGGTGATAGCCACCAGAAATACAACTTTGAGCGCAAGTATGGCCAGGGCAGCATCCTGCACAGGTTCAAAGGGAGCACCCTGCAAAGCTAGGGGTGCTGAGCAAAGGACTTTTGGAAGAAAATAGCCAGGGCAGAGACCTGACCCTTCAGAGTACTGAGTTAGAGTCCCATATCCAACCCATGCTGCAGGAACTCCAAAATCCTGGGAATAGAGAACACCCGACAGGGAAGACATACAGGAACTGAAAGTCCTGCCATGACATTGCTAGAGCATCCGAGGTCAAGGCTAGAGGATCCTGGGACAGTGAGACAAAAGCTGGGAGCTTGTGATTGTGACAGGACGCAAACAGATCCACATCTGGTTGGCCCAAACGGTGACACAGGGATTGAAACACCCTGCTGCATAGGGACCATTCTCCCTGGTGAGAGGTCCCCCTGCTCAGAGAGTCCGCCTCCAGATTTTCCACCGCCGGGATGTACACAGCCGATATGCAGGGGACATTGGCCTCCGCCCAAGTCAGAAACAGAGACGCTTCCTGGAGGGCCCCCTTGCTCCAGGTCCCTCCCTGATGATTGATGTAGGCAACTGCCGTCTGGTTGTCCGAGCGCACCTGAACAGGCAGGCCCCGAAGGTGAGTAGTCAAGTGAGCCAGAACTAACCTGATTGCCCGCAGTTCCAAGACATTGATAGGTGTGTGGGCCTCCTGAGGACCCCACCTCCCCTGGAACCGCAGGGACTTCCAGAACCCCCCCCCAACCTGATAGACTGGCATCCGTGGTGACCGTCTCCCAGGGAGGGGTAAGAAAAGACCTGCCCCCAAAAGGTTCCTTGAGTCCATCCACCACAAGAGGGACCTCCTGACCCAAGGGGAGAGCACACAGACCCAGTCCAGGGACGCTGGGTCCTTGTCCCATACTGACAATAGGTGAAGTTGCAGAGGCCTCAAGTGGAAAGGAGCATAAGGGACCGCTTCGAAGCATGCCACCATCAGGCCCACCAGCTGCATCCCCTGCCTGATGGAGGGGTGAGGACAAGTCAGGAGGAACTGAACCTGTGCGATCAGACTGTCCACCTTCTGTTGAGGAAGGAAAATCCTTGCCTGAACTGTATCCATATTCATTCCTAGGAATGGAGTTACCAAGGAAGGGGACAGTGAGGACTTGGGGTGGTTGATCACCCATCCAAATGACTCCAGAGTGAGTATCCAACTCTGCCTGATGTAGAGATTGGGAAGTGATGAGAATGTCGTCCAGATAGGGAAGCACGCGGACACCCTGACATCTGAGCAGAGACATCACACCAGCCAGCACCTTGGTGAACACCCTGGGAGCTGAAGTGAGACCAAAGGGCAAAGCCACAAACTGGTAGTGTTGATCCATCAGAGCGAACCTGAGGAAGCATGCAGGATAGCATAATGAGGTTTGTCTGGGGAAGTACCAGGCCGAGGGTAGCTAAAACCACTATGTTTAGGCATAGGACAGAAGGAGGACTGGGAGTTCCATGCGTGAATAGATACTACACGGCCGCGCAAATTGCACAGTTACACAGCCTACACCTGGGTGTGGAAATTCCTCTATGGGTCTCCCTAGAAGCCATGGAATGTGATCCCGTCCCCATAGACAGCTTGATTTGGATCCCGCCACAGTATAGGCCCCGTATTACATGTCCAATCTTAAGCCACTCCCTCCATGTGTGGGATGGAGTGAAAATAAATGTCACACACCCCGCTTCAAGATATTCATAACCTGTGGGTATACTGACCTGAAGAGGGCGATCTGCAGAGATGATTGGAGGAAAGAAAGCCCCTCCCAGTCCATAAATACCTGGGACCTCCCACTCATTACCCAGTATAAAGAAAGCAGTAAGGTAAGGGACCAGGAAGAGCCAAAAATAAGTCATAACAATGCAAAGTTCACAAAATGAAGGATCCAGAATACAAAAGGGCGGGTTGAAGCGGGGTGTGTGACATACTTATAATACCCATTTTACAAGGTGAGTATTCACAAAATGGTATTATTCTAAGTATGTCACACACCCCGCTTCAAGATATTCATAACCTGTGGGACATCCAATAGCAGTGTCCATAAGGGGTGGGGATCCAAAACAAGGCATAAAGCACAAATTAAACTACTGCAGCCTGCAGAACTTTGCGGCCAAAAACAGCATCCGCTGAGGCCCGAACATCAACCTTGTAAAACTTAAAAAAAGTGTGAACAGAAGACCAGGTAGCGGCCTTGCAAACTTGCTCAACAGAGGCCTGGTGCTGAAAAGCCCAGGAAGCCCCAACCGCACGAGTAGAATGAGCTGTAACACGAAAGGGAGGATTCCTCCCCTTAGCAGAATAGGCCCCGACAATGGCCTGACGAATCCACCTGCTGATGGAAGACTTTGTGGGTGCTAAATCCTTCTTGGGCCCAAATGGCACCACGAAGAATGCATCAGTCTTGCGAAAGGCAGACGTTACCACCAAATAATACTTCACCACGCGAACCACATCCAAGGAATGCAGGGCCCTCTCCTTGTCATTGCTGGGATTAGGACACAGAGAAGGCAGAACAATATCCTGGTTAAGATGAAAGGACGAAACCACCTTAGGAAGGAAGTCCGTCTTAAAACGGAAAACCACTTTGTCCTGATGTCTTTCAAAATACGGAGCTTGAATAGACAGAGCCGCCAACTCGGAAACACGTCTAACAGAAGTGATAGCTACCAAAAAGGCCACCTTCTGCGTAAGGGAAGACAAAGGAATATCATGCAAAGGCTCAAAGGGGGGACCCTGGAGAGCAGAAAGAACCAAATTCAAATCCCAAACCGGAATCAAAGGCTTCCTAGGAGGCCGCACATGTGTAACCCCCTGGAAAAAAGTCTTAACCAAAGGATGAAGCGCAAAAGACTTTTGGAAAAACACCACCAGGGCAGACACCTGCCCCTTCAGAGTACTGAGTTGGAGCCCTAGGTCCAGACCATGTTGCAAGAACTCCAAGATTCTAGAAATAGAGAATTCCCTACAAGGGAAGGCCCTAGTTTCACACCAATCGATATAAGACCTCCAAGTCCTATAGTACACAGACGATGAAGACCTCTTCCTAGCACTAATAAGAGTCCGAATCACAGCATCCGAAAGACCTTCCTCCTTCAAGATGGAGGTTTCAGCAGCCACGCCGTCAAAGCCAGCGTTGGTAAATTGGGGTAACGAAGATGACCCTGTGTGAGTAGATCTGGCAGCAGGGGCAGAACGAACTGATCTTCTGCCAACCTTACCACGTCTGCGAACCAGACCTGTCTTGGCCACCTTGGAGCCACCAGGATTGCTGGAGCTCCCTCCAGAGCAAGCTTGCGCACTACTCTGGCCACCATGGGAAACGAAGGAAACAGGTACAGAAAACCCAGATCCCTCCAGTTCAGAGACATGGCATCCGTTGCAAGAGCTAGAGGATCCTTCGCCAGGGACACAAATGACGGAAGTTTGTGATTGTGACGGGAGGCAAAGAGGTCCACCTCCGGTGACCCCCACTTGTGACAGATTGAGAGAAAGACCTTGGGATTGAGAGACCACTGATAGCCTGCTCAGAGAGTCTGCCTCCGAGTTCTCCACTCCCGGGATGTAAACTGCCGAGATGCACAGGACGTGGCTCTCCGCCCAGTCCAGAATCAGAGACACTTCCTTGAGGGCCTTCCTGCTGCGGGTCCTTCCCTGGTGATTGATGTAGGCAACCGCCGTCCGATTGTCCGACCGGACCTGGACCGGCAAGCCTCGCAGTTGATGAGTCAAATGACAAAGAACCATCCTGATGGCTCTCAATTCCAGAACATTGATAGGCTCGTGGGCTTCCAGGGGACCCCACAAACCCTGAAATTGCAGATCCTTCCAGAAGCCCCCCCATCCTGAGAGGCTGGCATCCGTGGTGACTATCTCCCACTGGGGAGTCCGAAAGGATCTGCCCCTCAGCAGGTTGGCTGAGTTCAGCCACCACCGAAGCGAGCGGCGAACCCGGGGAGACATCTGAAAGAATTGATCCAGCGACTGAGGAGACCTGTTCCAGACCGACAACAGATGGAGCTGTAGTGTCCTTGTGTGAAACTGAGCAAAGGGGACTGCCTCGAAGGAGGCCACCATCAAACCCACCAGTCTCATCCCTAGCCGGATGGACGGTCGAGGAATGGACATGAGCGACCAAATCAACTCCTGAATCAGAAGAACCTTGGACTGAGGAAGGAACACTCTTGCCTGATCTGTATCCAGAGACATTCCCAGAAAGGATATTAACCTGGACGGGTAGAGGGAGGACTTGGGGTAGTTGATCACCCAGCCGAACCTCTCCAGAGTGGATAGAACCGTCCTGGTATCCAATTCCGCTTGGCTGAATGACGATGCCAAGATGAGGAGATCGTCCAGATATGGCACTATGCGAATTCCTTGAGCTCTGAGAAGAGCCATCACCCCAGCAAGCACCTTGGTGAAAACCCTTGGAGCGGTGGTGAGACCGAAGGGAAGAGCTACAAATTGAAAGTACCGATCCTCCAGCGCGAACCTTAGGAACCTCTGGTGCGCGGGAAAAATGGGAACATGGAGGTAAGCGTCCTGGATGTCTATGGACGTCATGAAGTCCCCCTGACGAAGAGAGTGGATAGCAGAACGCAAAGTTTCCATGCGAAATTTTCGCAGCCTGACGAATTTGTTGAGAATCTTTAGGTCCAGGATGGGCCGAACGGAGCCATCCTTCTTGGGGACCGTGAACAGATTTGAGTAAAAGCCCCGACCCCGTTCTAATGGGGGCACTGGGCAATTGACCGCCATTTCTAGAAGACTCGAAACCGCCGCCCGGAGCTGCAGTGCAGCCTGTGCGTCCGGGGACACCCGAGACCTGAGGAAACGCGCGGGGCGGGACTCGAACTACAGCTTGTAACCGGAAGACACCACTTCCCCGATCCATCTGTCCGAGACCTCCCGAATCCAGACTTGGGAGAAGTGTTGCAGCCGTCCCCCCACCCGCACGGGTGAGGGCGCCCCCTCATTGTTGAGCGGGCTTGGGTTTAGAGCCCCAACTGTATCCTGAACGGGCACGACCTCTGCCCCTATTCCAGGAGTCTCCTCTTGTAGAAGGGAAGGCAAAACCTCTTCCCGCTCTGGCTCCCCGAAAGGAAGGGGCGAAGGAAGCCGCCCCTCGAAAGGGGCGACGTTGCTTCCTGCGTTGAGGTAATTTTCCACCTTTAGCTACTGAGTCCAATTTATCTCCAAAAAGCCTTAGACCAACAAAGGGAAGAGACGTCAGAGACTTTTTAGACCCAAAATCGGCCGCCCACTGGCGCAACCAAATTGAACGCCTAATAGTCACCATTAAAGCAGAGGCCCTGCTGCTCATCATCAAGGAATCATCCAAAGCAGCTAAAATGAAGGACAGAAAAACCTCAACGTTTCAGTCCAAGAAATTCATCACTGTCCGGATCCAAACCGGACGAGGATAACAAATCCCTGACCACCTTTCTAGTAGCCACCACCAACAGTGATGAGGCACAAACTGGCCGTATGGCTGCCCCAATACTGGCAAAACCATGACAAGCCATCTGGTCAATGCGTTTATCTTCACCATCTTTAAGAGAGGAACAATCAGGGTTATTCAAAACGGCTGAGTTGGATAACCCCAAAATTGGGGCGTCCACTTCGGGGGGGGGGGGGAAGCCCAGCGCTTAACCGTGTCCGCGGGGAAAGGATACCTTCTATCCCAACTCTGAGGAATGCCTGGGAGCCGAGCTGGCCTCTCCCATTCCTTGGAAATAATATTATCAAAATGCTTTTGATTAGGAAATTCTAAGCGCGGCCTGGATTCCTCATAAAACTCCCCTTGTTGTTGAGGGGCCTCCGCCGGAGGCGAGATAGCCAAAACCTCAAACATCTGAGTCAGAACATTAGGAGTGTCCGAGGAACTCCCTGACCCCCGATCAGAATCAGCGCCAACAATTTGCTGATCCTCTGAATTATCCGAGTCCTCAAATACCTCCCCTTCCTCTGGAGGGGAATAATCTGACCAATCCAGACCATCCGCATCATCATATTCAAAATGAGAAACCGTAGACAAATGTTTTCTCTTGGCCGGTGCCTTCTTGGCAACCGTAGTGGAAATACATTTTTCAATCTGGCACATACATCAGATTGCGACTGCCCCCCCATGACAACATCACACGGGAGGGGGAGGGGATGAAGCTGGCGGTGCTGACCCAGAAGCCTGGGGTCCTGACTGCCGCATAATAGTCTGTTGTGCACATGATATACATAAAAAGAAATCATCCCCAGTTAGGGATACCCCACAACCCAAACACTTCCGAGATTGTCCAGAGGGGAGCCCGGAATCCTGGGATGCCTCCATAAGGTGAACTTAAGTAAGTCGCTATGACCGAGGGAATTACGCTATGAAGCAACCCGCGATGCCCTTATAGTGTCCTTTTTTTTTTTTTTTAAGTGGGAGGAAATTTTTTAGAAAACCAAGTGAAAGTACCCAGGACCGGGAGAAACCCCCTTAATAAAATTCCCTGAAGAATCACCTAAAACACAGAAAACACAATTAGAAGCTTGAAGCTCTGTAATTAAGTGTAAATGGTAGTATAAAAAAAAAAGGGCCCACAGGGCCACTCACAGAGCCTCCGGGCTAGTCCAGGCCTTGTCAGCACGCTGCCTCTCCGTGTCTGAGGTAAACTTCAGCAGAGCAGCCAGAGCGGGAGACGGAGAAGGGGGGCGTGGCCAGCGCGGACCGCGCACTTTACCGGCTCCGCCCCCCTTTCACAGTGCAATTAGGAGCTACAAGCTCCTCAGCGGTGCCCGGGAACTAGATAGGGGGCGGGCCGCGGTGACGCGCCGCAAGTCCGGCCCCGCCCCCAATGACTCAGCGCGTGAGGGGAGAAGCTCCCCTCCGCGCGCCGGTGTCGCGGGGACGCTGCCTGCGAGCCGCTACCCCGCTAGGACATCAAGGGCGCGGGCCGCGGCCTCACGCAAAAGGCCCGGCCCCGCCCCCAACAGAAGAGCGTGAGGGGAGAGCCCCTCCCCTCCGCCTTCTGAGGTAAATTACAGCACCGCGGCGGCAATGGCCGCGTCTGTTCTTAGCAAAGTAAGTTATCCATAGGCCATAATGACAAGGAAAAACATTCCCTAACACACAAACATATAATAAAAAACAGTGCAACCAAATCATTGGGGAATTACTCCCAGACGCTCCACACCAGGATATCAAAATTGTGAGGAGAGGACCCCCAACCCAGGCTAGAAGGGAGGGGGTAGGCCAATTAGGGGAAAATATTCCCATGGACAGGGCACCCCAAACCGGGGTCACCAACCCGGTATAACCGCCTACCCTTTAAATAGGGTCTCGCGGCAGAGCATAGCTCCTGAGCACCTGTGTGCTAGAGTACCATCACCTGGACCGCAGTCAAAAGTGGGAGGATATATATGGGAAGAAAAGAGTCCGAGCGGGAATAAATAATATTGGCCGGGAGTAGCCCCGGCTACCTTGAAAAACCCCCTGTGCAAGGAGGAGAGATCATCTTCTGCTTGCTCGCCGTCTGCAGAGATGAAGACTGGGGGGGAGGTCCCAGGTATTTATGGACCGGGAGGGGCTTTCTTTCCTCCAATCATCTCTGCAGATCGCCCTCTTCAGGTCAGTATACCCACAGGTTATGAATATCTTGAAGCGGGGTGTGTGACATACTTAGAAAATACTCGGGGAAACTGATTTCATCGCACCTCCCAGCCATGTGTCTATTTAGAAACCCCTGGTTCCCCCCGGGGATGGAGAGTTCTGAGACATTTGCATGGTGGAAGCAGAAAGGTATTAATAAAGTGCATCATCTGTTGGATCAGGAGGAAATAATTCCTTGGCCGACATTGGTGTCGAAGGAGGGTGCACCTGCCGCCGAGTGCTTCAGATATGTCCAGATCCGGCATTGGCTAACTCCCCTACTAAAGAACAAAGCCCACGGGGTAGATAAAATGACCTTTGAGAGGGTATGCCTTCGTGGGACACCGACACCAGGCCTTATCTCCACAATTTATGCCCACCTCACGGCATTACCAGCCAATCTGAAACATGGATATATGACGAAATGGGAAACGGACTTGAATCTAGTCCTGGAAAGGAAGGAATGGACGGATATCTGGGCAGGGATCAACAAATGTTCTATAAACATCACCACATTAGAAGCGGCCTACAAGATGCTTACAAGGTGGTACCTGGTACCGTCCCGCGTGGCTAAAGCAGTCCCAGGGTACCCAGCCACCTGCTTCCGAGGTGGGGAGTGTTCCATTTCAGATGGTAAAGGAGAGGCTGAATGGCATGTTTATCAACGAAAAATTAACCAGCATCCTGAGAGATTCTCATGAGAAATTTATGAAGATTTGGGACCCGTGGGTGGAATACTCGTTCCCGGATTTGAAGGAGGCCCTGTTGCAGTGAGAAATGGCATGCAAACTCTCCCCTTTACATGCATATTTACACTTGTGCATACCTCTGTCTTCTCTCTTTGTTTCCTGTCTGTCCCCCTCCTCCCCACTTGTTGTTTCCTGCCCCCCCCTCTCTAGATCCCCCCCCCTTACCCCCCTCCTGACACCAGAGGGGTGGCGGTGTAGAGAGCATGTGGCAGGTGAGGATAATCCACCTGCCCGTCAACTTGAGTAAGGATGTCTATTAGTTCATAGGTGCTAATTTTAAGTTGCTCATGTTGGTACATCATTAAACTTTAGAAGCCCAAACATTCTAAAGGTGCCTAACAACTTATTGGAAATGGCATAATTGTATGAGTCACAGTATGAAGAATGATAACCCATGTTTTGTAACAGTTTATTTGTAAATGAACAAAATGTCATGCTGTATATATTTTATACCAAAATATTTCAATAAAAGATTGAAAAGAGAGCGAACCTGAGGAACCTTTGATGACCTGGAAATACAGGAATATGAAGGTAAGCATCTTTGATGTCCACAGAAGTCATGAAATCCCCTTGGCGCAGGGAACTGATGGCAGAACGCAGTTTCCATGCAAAAACGCCTGCCCCTGACAAATTTGTTGAGGATCTTCAAGTCCAGGATGGGCCTGACTGAACCATCTTTTTTGGGTACTGTGAATAGGTTGGAATAAAAGCCCTTGCCTTTTTCTCTTAAGGGGACCTGGCAGATGACCCCCAACTCCAGGAGGCCTGGCACTGCTTGCACTAGCTCCTGAGCTGACACAGGGTCCTGAGGAATCCGGGATCTGATGAATCTTGGAGGGGGGCAGGCAGCAAAAAAATCTTGTAACCGGAGGACACTACCTCCTGAATCCAACGGTCTGAGACATGAAGCCTCCAGACGTGAGCAAAGTGCTGCAGCCGTCCCCCCACCCGGATGGGTAAGGGCGCCCCATCATGCCTGAGAGGGCTTGGGGATGATTTTGCTTTGGGACCCCAGGAAGGGCCAGGACGTCCACGTCCTCTGCCCCTACCCCAGAAATCTGCCCGGGTCCCAGGAAAGGAAACCCCCTCCACTGTCTGGCTCCACGGTAAGGGGAGGAGAAGGAACCCTGACCCCGAAAGGGCCGAGATTGCCGCCTGCGCTGGAGCAATCTGCCTCCCTTAGCAAAAATGTCTAGGCGGTCCCCAAACAGGCGCATTCCTTTAAAGGGAAAACCAGTGAGGGCCTTCTTGGCAGTGTTGTCAGCAGCCCACTGGCGCAGCCAAACCGAGCGGCGTATAGCCACCACAAGGGCAGATGTTCTGGTACACATTCTGATGGTGTCATCCATGGCAGAGAGGACAAAATTTACAAACACATCACAACTGGAAAGTGCATTGAACACCTCACAAGGCAAATCATCAGGGGCACTATCAAGTAAATTCCTGATAAGGGTTCTAGTGGCCACAGCAGTGATGGCAGAGACACAGACCAGGTGCAGCGCCGTCCCCGCACATGCAAAGGCGTGGGATGCCAGCTGGTCAATGCGCCGGTCCTCAGCATCCCGCAGGGTAGTAGAGTCAGGGGAATGCATGACAGAAGTGTTAGATAGCCCTAGGACCGGGGCATCCACCTCGGGGGGGGGGGGGGGGGGGGAGGGGGGGATGACCAACATTTAACCACCTCAGCAGGAAAGGAATACTTCCTATCCCAACTTTTAGGGACCCCGGGAAGTTTACTGGGGCGTTCCCATTCCTTGAGCACAAGGTTTTGGAAATGTGCCTGCTCGGGAAATTCCAAACGTGATTTTGCTCTATGGAAAAGCTCCTCCCTTTGCCTGGGAGCCGCAACAGGGAGAGAGATGGACAGAACCTCAAAAATCTGGGTCAATAATCTGTCAGTGTCATCCGGGGCCCAGGGGTCAGAGCCAGAATCGTTATGACCCCTTGGTCTCTCATCAGATGAGCCTGAGTCAGAAAAAAGCTCCCCTTCATCAGACGGGATATAGCCATAAGGATTAAAGAACTCCTCAGTTTCCATAGGTAAGATAGTGACATTAGGCGTTAAGTGCCGCTTTTTAGCAGGTGCCTTACGAGCCAAGGACTTACCAATCAACTGCTCAACAGTAGCCAGTCTAGAAGACACATCAGGCTGAGAATCCCCACTAGTATGCAACTCAGTAGGAGTGAGGTTTAAGCTTGGGAAGTAGGCTAAGTGAAACGAGGTGCAGCCACTGGCAGGCCAGATTGCAATGCAAGCACCTGCTCAGCACAGGTTACACAGACCCGTGCCTTGTCAGCGTCAGCATGAGGCCGCCCACACGCTACACACAGCCGGTCTTGTCCCGAAAGTGACCCCGGTCACATTATCCTGGGATGCCTCCATATGGTGATTATAGTGGCACTATAGGCCGATAGGGATTAACGCTATACAGCAACCCCGGATGCCCCAATAACCCGCTAGTTAAGTGGGAGTATTATACAAGGCCTACAAGTTATATAACTAATAAAGGGCCGGGAGAAGCCAAAGGGTTCGCCCAGCCTGAAAGACATCAGAAGAAAAGACCATAAGCACACAGTAATAAAAGGAAGAATATAAAGCCGCCCGCGAGGGCACCTACGGACCGCTGTATGTAGAGGTCTGTTGCGCATGGGCCAACCAAGCAGGTTAAAGATGGTGTCAGTATACCTCGAGGGGCGGGCCGGTATCGGCGATGACGCGGAGCGCTAAGCCAGGACCTGCCAAGCAGCCAATGACGGCGCATCAGCGCCTGATGTAATGCCGCCGCCAAGCGCGGAACATAGTGTGACATAAAGGCGCGCAGTGGCAGCAAATTTGAAAGACAGTAAAAGGACAGCAAGCCAGCGCGGTGGCTGACACAAGGCAGAAAAAATAAATGATAAAGTGTAAAACACACAGAATGCATAGAATACACAGTTACACCCCCCCCCCCCCTCTTTTCCCCCGAAGGCTACCAGGAGGATGAGGGAGGACAGCGGCCACTTAAATAGGGCCCACCGATAGGCAGGGGCAAAGGGCAATAGTGCGGGAGGGGCATCCCATAGAGGCTCACTATAAGCCTGAACCGCCTACCCTTTGGTGGGGGATTGCGGTGGAGCAGCGCTCCTAAGCACCTGACAGCGGTGCTGCCTACCATCACCCGACCAGCGCAGCCAAGACTGGGAGGCATATTACTAATAGAACGGGTGGGAATAGTCCTACAGGGCCGCAGGCTAATAGCCCAGCTCACCTGCGAGTAGAGAGCCATTTCTCGTCCTTTGCAGTCCAGACTGCACTGGGGATTTGTGGGAGGTCCCCGGGTATTTGAGGGGCCGGGAGGAGCCTATTTTTCGATGTCTCTGCAGTCCAGCAACATCTGGCAGAGCAATACCCACGTGTAAGTAATCTATTTGGAGCAGGACGTACTGTATACTAAGAATACAAAGGATTTTAAAAAACAAAAGCAATGGTGCAGGATTATATATGACAAAGAAAACAAGGTCAGGAGAAATAGATATCTTCAGGGATCTACAGCTCCCCACCAATGTCTAACATGCAGAGGGTGGGTTGTATCAGTTCCTCAGCAATAGTTTCTGTGGCATCCTGTACTGCCAAAACTGAAACCCCAAGCAGGGGACTATCCTGGTGATTGGTCCTTTCCCTGCTGTTTGAAACCCCCGATCGCCCACTCCACTCACTGTTCTGCCATTCCAGGATGCATGCTCGTCCAATCAGCACTTTATGCTGTGCATACTAATGCTGGCCTAAAGGCACGGCTTTGGACGCTGTGCTGACAGCCATATCCCCAGCACCCCCATGGAGTCCGCTCCCGGTCTATCTGAATGGCTGGGCGCGAGAGCAAGCACAGCTGCAGTGGTGGCCTGCAACGAGGGATCAGCGAAAAATAATGGGGCTTGCGGCAATCTGGGGTTCTCATAGTGCGGTATGTAGAATCAGGATGTCCCAGGGGCACCTAGTTGGCTGGCCCTGGAGTCTTTAGTAGGATTCCAAAGCCGGCATCACCAGTGATTTGTCTACTTTGGTAGTTCAAATTTGGGGTTTGAAAGTTCTCTAAAGTGTGCTTTTAAAACTAGAAGTCAGGAACAGTGGCACCACACCCACTGTATGTTAGCCATATAGGGGTTTATGGAGGATTCTCCTTACACATAATGACTAAAAGGTGGCTAAGAAACAATTACATCTAGAATGGCTGAACATGACAGGATGTAAGCTTATATGGGGTAATGCAGCTTGATCAGGTAAGAAGAAAGTAGTAGTAGTTAGTTACTTGGAATCCATGTGGCTGTGCATTTTGCGAAGCTTTTGCATGATGCTGCTGGTCTCACTCCCAGAGACTGATACAGGAGAGGGACTCCGGCTCTCAGCATCAGATGGAACGTGGCTCGATGACTGACTGAGCTGAACATCCCCTTCACTTGGTTGCTCCTGCACATAAACAAGAAATGTTTACTATAATAAAAAAAAAAGGAACCAGTGGTCTACCACACCAGTCTAAAACAATGTTTAGCAAACCATACTGTCTAGGGGGAGCCAAAGATGGAGGTCACCTCTGCTAACAAAGTTGCATCGGCAAATCACTGGCAAAATGTCACCTACACCAATGACTTTCAAAGACCGGACAATGCTGTGTCAGATGACAGACATGTAAGTCTATGGCACAATGGCAGACTATAAGAAGTGACACAGTGTACACAAAGGTGTACTGTGCTGAGATGTGCCTCCCAATGGCTGCAAGTGACCTTAAAGAGAAAATCTACTTTTGTGGACTTTGCCATTCTGACCTCAGATCAGGTTGCCCTTGGGAACGAACCTTCCATCTTAACTTTCCACCTCCGCAGCCCCGATATAAAAATCCAGCGTGGCAGGTGGCTGGGCCTCCCTTTGACTTCAACTGCCGTCTTCGTACACAAACAAAAGAGGACCTCAAGGCAGTGGTCTCATGCACACTCTCAGATTTGGGATACAGATACAGAATATTTGACACAAACACACTCACCAGATGGCCATTCTCTGCAGACTTTAGCTTCTCCTGCAGCCGCAGTGTGCTGTTCTGGATGCGCTGAATCTCTGCTTGCTGCTTTAGGATAAGTTGTCTTTCTCTGCGAGCAGCTTTGTTTGCCTCTTGCAAACGCTTTATTTCAGCCTAAAGACAAAAAATCTGTAATAACTGAAGAACTTATATGCTAATTATATAAAAGATTAAAACATACATACTTGTTCCTGCTGAAGTCTGAGTAAAAGGCCTCTCTGTCTTTTTCTCAATGGCGGCATTTTATCATCTTCTCCCTTGTCGCGAAGACGTCTGTTTAGATACACACAGAAATGAATTGCCATAGCTTCCAGGAATGAGGTGTTGAAGATTCATTTTGATATTACACATGTATTGGATATTATCCGCAACAAAAAAACCCTTTCCATTTATATCCTTTTATCCAGGGCCAGCAGGGTTTATATCCCTGGTGGTTTGGCAACCATAATGCCCCCTGTGTGAAACACAGTCAAATTCACCTTTCCTGGTGGTTCTCACAGGGCTTCTGCTGTCCGCAGACACATCTGGGGCTTCCCTGTATCCAGGATGGAAACTGAGGTTCCACACAGTGGGCTGGTCAAGGAAATCAACAATCTCAAAAATGTCAGGTAGGCACGGCCTCAGCAGCGTACTCAAGCAGGGAGCCCCATATGGCTTTTGCAATGCCTTTTTTTACTAGCAGGTATATAGAGATATTCGGGCCACTTTACTTGTGCGACTGACTATGCTGTTAGGAGTGGTTACTATGTAGACAGTATATACGGTCCCCAAAGGGGACCAATTCGTTGAGCACATTCCTTCTTCCATTCTCCAGATGTCCTATTTTAATCCATTGCAGCCATCGTGGGGGATTAGTTAATCTCCAACAAGCTGGTATGGCGGACCTTGCAGCAGTCATTGATTATTAAAGATTTTTATGTCATAGATATCCCAAAACTTGGAAAAAGTATGAACAGAAGACCAAGTAGCGGCCTTACAAACTTGTTCAAGAGAAGCCTGGTGCTGAAAAGCCCAAGAAGCACCAATAGCCCTAGTGGAATGAGCCGTAACACGAAAAGGGGGTTCCTTCCCCTTAGCAGAGTACGCTTTCGCACCACCGCCTGTCTGATCCACTTGCTGATAGTGGATTTAGCTGGAGGCAAACCCTTCCTAGGTCTGGCAGGAAGGACAAACAGAGAATCAGACTTCCGAAAAGGCTCAGTAGCAGTCAAATAAAATTTGAGCACCCTGACCACATACAGAGAATGAAGGCTTCGTTCCTTAGAATTAGAAGGGGCAGGACACAAGGAAGGCAAGACAATGAGATGAAAGGCAGGAACAACCTTGGGCAAAAATGTAGGTTTAAAACGGAATACCACCTTATCCTGATGCAGTTCAAAATAAGGAGGCTTAATAGAAAGCGCCGCCAGCTCAGAGACACAACACACCGAAGTAATAGCCACCAAAAAGGCCACCTTAAGAGTCATAATGGCCAGCGCAGCACTGTACAAGGGCTTAAAGGGAGGACCCTGGAGAGCAGAAAGCACCAAGTTCAAATCCCACACCGGTAGCAGGGGCTTACGCGGTGGACGTACATGAGTAACTCCTTGGAAAAAAAGTCTTGACAAGCCTATGATTGCCGAAAGATCTTTGGAAAAAGATTGCCAAGGCCGAAACCTGTCCTTTGAGGGTACTCAGTTGTAGACCCGACTCCAGACCATGTTGTAAAAACTCCAAAATCATGGAAATGGAGAAAGTGCGACAAGGAAAAGACTTAGACTCGCACCAGGCAATGTAAGCATGCCAGACCCTATAATAAATCAAAGAAGATTTCTTCCGAGCCTGAATCATAGTACTGACTATCGAAGCAGGCAGTCCCTTATCCATCAGGATGGAGGTTTCAGAAGCCAAGCCGTCAAAGCCAAATTGGGATGGCGCAACTGTCCCTGAGTGAGAAGCCCTGGATCGTCGGGCAGGACGAAGTGGGGGGGGGGGGGGGGGGGGCACCAGAATGGTTGGTACCCCCTCCTGGGCTATCTTGCGCAGCACCCGCCCCAGGAGAGGAAATGGAGGAAAATAGAGGAGCCGGAAAGCTGTCCAGGGAATGGCTAGAGCGTCCGTGGTGAAGGCCAGCGGATCTCTTGACAGAGAGACGAATCTTGGAAGCTTGTGATGGGATGCAAACAGGTCCACGTCCGGCAGACCCCAGCGGGCGACACAGAGCGAGAAAGATCTTGTTGTCGAGGGACCATCCCCCCAGACAAGACGTCCCCCTGCTCAGGGAGTCCGCCTCCTGGTTCTCCACCCCTGGGATGTAGACCGCTGAGATGCAGGGAACATTCTTCTCTGCCCAAGACAATATGAGGGCTCGTTTGCTCCGAGTCGCGCCCTGATGATTGATGTAAGCGACAGCCGTCTGACTGTCCGAGCGGACCTGGACCGCACGAGTCAATTGGAAGAGAACCAACCTGATCGCTCTCAGATCCAGGAGATTGATGGGCGTGTGGGCCTCCTGAGGGCCCCACTGGCCCTGGAACTTCAGCGATTGCCAAAACCCTCCCCAACCGGGATTGTCCGTGGTGACAATCTCCCAGCACGGAGGCAGAAAGGACCTGCCCGCTAGGAGGTTCCTCGAGTCCAACCACCACGAGAGGGACTGTCTGGCCAGAGGGGACTGAGCGAATTCCTGCTCCAGGGATTCCTGTTTCCGATCCCAAACGGTCAAGAGGTTCAACTGAAGAGGTCTCATGTGGAACTGGGCGAAGGGTACAGCCTCGAAGCAAGACACCATGAGTCCCACCAACTGCATCCCCAGACAGATGGAGGGATGAGGACACGACAGCAGAGCTCGCACCTGCATCTGAAGGCCCTCCACCTTCTGCTGAGGAAGAAACACCTTGACCTGAGAAGTATCCAGCGTCATGCCCAGGGAGGACCTCACCAATGACGGAGTGAGCGAAGACTTGGGATAATTGATCACCCAACCGAAGGACTCGAGGGTGGACACAACCACCTGAGTATCCCTCTCAGCCTGATGAAAAGATTGAGCAGCAATCAACAGGTCATCCAGGTAAGGAAGAATGTGAATGCCCTGGCTCCTCAGGAGGGCTATGACACCCGCCAGCACCTTGGTGAACACCTGAGGGGCCGAAGTGATACCGAACGGCAAGGCCACAAACTGGTAGTGCTGATCCCCCAGAGCGAACCTCAGAAACTTCTGATGCCCTAGGAAGATAGGAACGTGCAGGTAGGCATCCTTGATGTCCACAGTGGTCATAAAGTCGCCCGGCCGAAGAGAGCTTACCACCGACCGTAAGGTCTCCATGCGGAAGTGTTTGAACCTGACAAATCTGTTGAGACCCTTTAGATCCAGGATGGGTCTCAGGGAGCCGTCTTTCTTGGGCACCGTGAAAAGATTGGAATACAACCCCCGACCCCGTTCCTGAAGTGGCACCGGGCAAACCACTCCGGACGACAGAAGATGTTGGACGGCCAACCGCAGGCCCTGTGCCGTCACGAGATTTTGGGAGATCCGGGACCAGAGGAATCTTGGGGGCGGCCAAGCTGCTAGCTCTATCTTGTAACCGGAGGACACCACCTCCTGAATCCACCGATCCGAAACACGTTGTCTCCAGACATGAGCAAAGAGTCAAAGCCGTCCCCCCACCCGGATGGGTGAGGGCGCCCCCTCATGCCTGAGGGGTCTTGGTGGGGGGCTTGGGACCCCAGGAGAGACCAGAGCGACCACGGGATCTACCCCGTCCCCAACAGCCTCTGCGGCTACCTGAGAAGGAAGATCCGCGTCCCCCACGGGAAGGGCGAAATGAGGAGGACCCCCGAAAAGGCAGAGAATGCTTCCTACGCTGAGGGAGCCGACCATCCTTAGTCAAAACATCAAGACGTTCCCCAAAAAGATGGAGTCCCGTGAAGGGAAGCCCGGTGAGGGACATCTTAGCGGCAACCGCCCACTGACGCAGCCAGACGGACCTACGCATGACAACCAACAGGGCAGAGGCCCTACCACCAAGCCGGACGGCATCCTCCATGGCAGACCGCACAAAAGCAATAAAATCAGAGCAAAGCAAAAGGTCCTTGTAATCATCCTCTCGCTTGCGCGATCTGGCAGCCTCGGCAAGGCGCTTAACCGTCTTCTTAAGTGCAATGGCAACAATAGCCGCGGCACAGACCAGCCGTAAGCTCGTTCCCACAAAGGTGAAGGCATGACAGGCTAGTTGATCTATACGCCGGTCGGTATTATCACACAAAGAAGTGTTGTCAGGAGACGGCATAATAGAAGTATTGGGCAGCCCCAGGACAGGGTCGTCCACCTCAGGGGGACAAGACCAGCGGCGAACCAAGTCGGCCGAGAAGGGATACCTTCTATCCAGTCCCTTGGGCACAGAGGGCAACCTGTTAGCACTTTCCCATTCTTTGAGGACCATATTGGAAAAATGTCCCTGCTCCGGGAACTCTAAGCGTTGCTTGTCAGGACGGAGGAGCTCACCCTGCTTCCTCTTTGCCGCCTTAGGGGGAACAATGTGTAAAGTATCAAAAATGGCTGACAAAAGCCTGTCAGTATCATCTGGGAGCCGGAATCCTCGTCTGAGGAGGACCCTGGTTCGCTATCAGACTCGCCATGACGATCCCCAGAGGAATCGGAATCACGGAACAATTCCCCCTCCTCTATGGATTCACGGGCGCCATAGGTATCATACAAATCATCATCGGCAAAGAGGGACAAGCCCGTATCCAGGTGCCTCTTTTTACTAGAGGCCTTGCCGGCGGCCGGACGGGCCAGTTGCCGCTCAATGCTGGCAACGCGCAGCGCCAGGTCTGAATGAGACACCCTACTGTCTTCCCCCTCGCTGGGAGCTAAATGCAGGCGCGGGGGAGTAGGTGATGCTGCGGGCAGGATGGGACTAGGGGAGAGTAGCGCTCACCCCAGCCTGGTCCGCAATGACACTGAGCGCAGGGAACACAGACCACGCTGCGACCGCTCACAGGGGATGCCCCGCACATGAGACACAGCTGAGCCCGTCCCGAAGGGCCCTTAAGCTCGCTATCCCCAGAAGCCTCCATATGGTGATTACAGAAATCGCAAAACTAGCGAATAATTAAGCCAGGCACGGGCGCTCGGGGCTATGAGACCCCACCCGGGATGCCCCCACATATCCCTTAACAAGAAAGGAGGAGGGGGGTACTGGCCCAGGAGAAACCACAAGTGCAATAAGTAGGCCTATCTGAAAAAAATAATAAGAGCCCATGAGCGGAGAATAAAACAAAAATGACATGACATGAAGGAGCGGACTCACAGACCAAAATGGAGTGTCAGCAGCCGCCGGAAGCAGAACCGAACCGGGTCCCTCGGTAGCAAAGGGATCCGCAGACCCCCGCACCCAGCAGCCTGCGCCGTCCGCGGTGCAGAGAGCTATACAAGGTCTACTGTGCAGTAACCACAGCACTACATCAGAGATCTATGAATTGGTTAAAGTGGACCTTCACCCGGTATAATACCGTTTTGTGAGTACTCACCTTTAAAACGGATATTATAAGTGTGACATACACTCCGCTTCAATTCTTCATGACAATTGGGTTATTCTCCAGTAGAGGGCGAACTTCTGCAGAGATGAATGCAAAAAAAGGAGCTCCTCCCAGTCCATAAATACCTGGGATCTCCCACCAATTCCCCAGTGTAAAATAGCAGTAAGGGGACCAGGAAAAACCAAAAATAAAAATACTAACAACCAAGAAACAATGGTTTACGATATAAAGGATCCAGAATACCAAAAAGGGTGGGTGAAGCGGAGTGTATGTCACACTTATAATATCCGTTTTAAAGGTGAGTACTCACAAAACGGTATTATTCCAAGTGTGACATACACTCCGCTTCAATTCTTCATGACATTTAGGACATCCAATAGCAGTGTCCATCATGGGTGGGAACCATAAACAGTAAAGAATGCACAAACTTAAACCACTGCAGCTTGCAGAACCTTGTGGCCAAAAACGGCATCCGCTGAAGCCCGCACATCAACCTTGTAAAACTTGGAAAAAGTATGAACGGAAGACCAAGTAGCAGCCTTAAAAACTTGTTCAACAGAAGCCTGGTGCTGAAAAGCCCAGGACGCACCAACAGCACGAGTAGAATGCGCAGTGACCCTAAAAGAGGGAGTCCTCCCCTTAGCAGAGTAGGCCCCAACAATGGCCTGACGAATCCATTTGCTAATGGTAGATTTGGAGGGCGCCAAACCTTTCCTGGGCCCGCAGGGCACCACGAAAAATGCATCCGTCTTGCGGAAAGAAGAAGTAGTCATCAAATAGTACTTAACACAGCGAACCAGATCCAAATTGTGCAAATCCCTCTCCTAGTCATTGCTAGGCTTAGGACACAAAGAAGGGAGAATATCCTGATTGAGATGGAAAGCTGACACCACCTTAGGAAGGAAGTCTGGCTTAAAGCGAAAGACCACCTTATCCTGGTGTCTCTCAAAGTAAGGGGCCTGAATCGACAGAGCCGCCAACTCAGAGACACGCCGAACAGCGGTAATAGCCACCAAGAAGGCCACCTTTTGAGTGAAAACAGAAAGAGCAATATGCTGTAATGGCTCAAAAGGAGGACCCTGGAGAGCCGAAAGAACCAAATTCAAATCCCAAACAGGAACCATAGCCTTCCGAGGTGGTCGAACATGAGTGACCCCCTGGAAAAAAGTCTTAACCAGCGGGTGTAAGGCAAAAGATCTTTGGAAAAAAACAGACAGAGCAGAGACCTGCCCTTTCAAGGTACTAAGCTGGAACCCAAGATCCAGACTGTGGTGAAGAAACTCCAAAATCCTAGGGATCGAAAACACCCTGCAAGGCAAGGCCCTAGCCTCACACCTGTCAATATAGGACCGCCAAGCCCTATAGTAGATGCCAGAAGAGGACCGCTTCCTAGCTCTAATCAAGGTCTGAACCACAGCCTCAGACAAACTTTCCTCCTTCAGGATGAAGGTTTCAGCAGCCAAGCCGTCAAAGCCAGCGTTTGTAAATTGGGGTAAAGTAGTTGACCCTGAGATAACAGATCCGGAAACGTGGGAAGCCGGTACTGATCTACCGCCAGCCTTACAACGTCTGCGTACCAAACCCTTCTTGGCCACCTTGGAGCCCTCCAGAATTGCTGGTGCCCCCTACAGAGCCAGTTTGCAAACCACCTTGCCCAGCATGGAGAAGGGAGGAAACAGGTACAGAAACCCCAGATCCTTCCAAGCAAGGGACAAGGCATCCACTGCCAGAGCTAGAGGATCCTGAGATAGAGACACAAAGGCCGGGAGTTTGTGATTGTGCCGTGAGGCAAAGAGATCCACCTCCAGAGTCCCCCACTTGCGACAAAGAAACCGAAAAACCCCGGGGTTGAGAGACCACTCTTCTTGGCGAGAGAACCCCCTGCTCAGGGAGTCCGCCTCCATGTTTTCCACTCCCGGGAATGTAGATTGCCGAAATGCAAGGGACATTGCTCTCCGCCCAATGCAGAATCAGAGAGACTTCCCTGAGGGCACTCCTGCCGCGAGTCCCTCCTTGGTGATTGATGTAGGCTCTGAGCTCTAAGACATTGATGGGGTTGTGAGCCTCCTGAGGACCCCACACCCCGCTGAACGGATGACTTTTCCAGAAACCTCCCCAGCCCGACAGGCTGGCATCCGTGGTAACCGTCTCCCAGCGAGGAACCAGAAAGTATCTGCCCCTCAACAGGTTGCTCGACTCCAGCCACCACCGAAGGGACTGCCGAACCCTGGGAGACATCCTGAACGGTTGATCCAACGACAGCGGACACCTGTCCCAATGCGTCAATAGGTGAAGTTGAAGAGATCTCATGTGAAACTGCGCAAACCGTGGCCGTGTCAACAGCATCCCCCAGCGCCTGCCCAACATCAGCCTCGCCAAACCGTACATTGTCATCCTCTGACTCCTCATACAATTCCCCTTCCTCTAACGGGGAATAATCTGACATATCAAATGAATCATCATCAATATCCCAAGTTGCCTGGACCGACGACAAATGGTCAACCCGACAATGCTGGCCAACCTAGCACAAACATCGGAATGAGACTCCCCGCTAGCACCAATGTCACTTGGGGTACGGATAAGGTGGGGAGGGGAAGGCGATGAAGCGGGGGGCGCCGACCCAGAAGGCAGGGCACCCGAATGCCGCGATATTGGCCTTTAGAGCACATGGTATACAAATAAGCACATTCTCACCCGTAAGAGATGCCCCACAACCCACACATGGCCGGGATTGTCCCAGAGGGAGCCCGAGCCCGGTATCCTGCGGAGCCTCCATATGGTGATTTTTGTGGTCAGTCGCAATACCTTAGGGGATTTAAGCAAAAGCAACCCGGGATGCCCCTTAAAAGTCCCAGTGGGAGGATTTGAAGTGATCAATTTAAAGACTAGGGACCCCAGGACCAGGAGGAACCCCTTAACATGCACATGTATGATGCAATCTGTAACACACAACAAGGCATAATCAGTCACTATACAGCAGTATGCTGTATATAAACATATATATATATATATATATATATATATATATATATATATATATACACAAACATCAGAAAAACAGACATGCCCAGCAAAATGACTCATACCCGCAACCAAGGGGGGGGGGCCCCGCTAGAGAGGGGCCCCTGCATAGCAAAGGAAGTGGCTACCAGGCCCTTACCGTCCCCACGGATCAGCAAGCAGCAGCACAAGATGGCCCCCGAGAGCCTTGTGAGGAGAAGCAGGAAGAAAAGGAGGGCGGGCCAGCGCCGAAAGCGCGCTCTCCAAGCCACACCCCCCCCTTCCCAGCAGCGCGGATCCAACCGGGGCAGGCCCCAAAAACGCGCCAAATGAGGGGGCGGGGCTACCTCTCAGGCCCTCCCTGAGAGAGAAGCTCCCCAGGCTGAGAGAAAAAAACACCAGCAGGCTAGGCAAACGATGTAACAATGCACTGTAATCAAATCATCAAGGGATTACTTACAGATGAGTCACTGACATCATCACACACACACTAACAGTGAAACACACCACACACACAGTCACTGAATATACTAAAAACAGAGTATGACGGTCAGCCAGCCCCCCCCCCCCCCCATGGAGGGAAGTAAGGGACCCGGAAGGGGGGGGACCCGGCCAGAATCCGGCCATAGGTATGAAGGGACAGGGCATCCCACACCAGGACCACCAAAAACCTGGATAACCGCCTACCCCTTATAATGAGGTCTCACGGTGGAGCAATTCTCCTTCCGCACCCATAGGGTGCTACCTACCCTCACCAGGACCCGCAGCCAAAGCTGGAAGGCTCAAATAGGGACAATTTAGAAAGAGTCCTGGCAGCAATAGGGGCCATAAACGGCCGGGCGCGGGCCCGGCTTACCTGCAAGTAAGCGAAGTCGCCATCTTCTGTCTTGTCGCCTTCCCTGCAGAGAAGGAACTGGGGAATTGGTGGGAGGTCCCAGGTATTTATGGACTGGGAGGAGCTCCTTTTTTTTGCATTCATCTCTGCAGAAGTTCGCCCTCTACTGGAGAATAACCCAAATGTCATGAAGAATTGAAGAGGAGTGTATGTCACACTTGGAATAATACCATTTTGTGAATACTCACCTGTAAAATGGGTATTATAAGTATGTCACACACCCCACTTCAAACATTATTACACTTGGGTTATACCACCAGCAGGTGGCGACGTTGCAGAGAAGTCATGAAAAACTAGCCCCTCCTGGTCCATACATACCTGGTACCTCCCATTCATTCCCCAGTATTCAAAACAGCAGTAAAGACAAGGTACCAGGAAAAAAACCCATTGGTAACCCTCAAACTGTAAACGAAACTTCACCAAAAAAGGGCGTGTGACATACTTATAATACCCATTTTACAGGTGAGTATTCACAAAATGGTATTATTCTAAGTATGTCACACACCCCACTTCAAACATTAATTATTACACTTGGGACATCCAAAAGCAGTGTCCAGAAAAGGGTGGGTATCCAACAAGGCCATAATGCAATACTCAAACCACTGCAGCTTGCAGAACCTTGCGGCCAAACACAGCATCCGCTGAAGCCCGCACATCAACCTCGTAAAAACTTGGAAAAGGTGTGAACAGAAGACCAAGTAGCAGCCTTACAAACTTGTTCCACAGAAGCCTGGTGCTGAAAAGCCCAAGACGCTCCAACAGCACGAATAGAATGAGCAGTGATACGAAAAGGGGGAACCTTCCCCTTGGCAGAATAGGCCCCAACAACAGCCCGACAAATCCATTTGCTAATGGAAGACTTAGCGGGAGCCAAAACCTTTCCTAGGCCCACAGGGCACCACGAAAAAGACATCAGTCATACGAAAAGGAGATGTAGTAAACAAACAATACTACACACAGCGTACCACATCCAAACAGTGCAAACCCTCTCCTTGTCATTCCTAGGCTTAGGATCCAAGGAAGGATGAACAATGTCCTGGTTAAGAAGAAAAGCAGAGACCACCTAAGGAAAAAAGTCCGGTTTGAAGCGGAAAAACCACTTTGTCCTGATGTCTCTCAAAGTGAGTAGCCTGAACCGACAAGGCAACCTTCTGAGTCAGAGTAGAAAGAGCAATAACCTGCAAAGGCTCAAAGGAGGAGCCTGAAGAGCAGAGATAACCAAATTCAAAACCCAAAAAGGGAGAAAAGGCCTCCTAGGAGGCCGCAATGCGAGACCCCCTGGAAGAAGTCTTGACCAAAGGAGGAAACGCAAAGGACTTTTTAAAAAAACAGTCAGACAAGGCAGCAACCTGCCCCATCAAAATACTCAGCTGAAGACCAGAGTCCAGCCCCGATTGAAGAAATTCCAAAATCCTAGAAACAGAAAAGACCCGACAGGGCAAAGATCTAGGACCAATCAATATAAGATCTCCAAGCCCTAAAATAGATGGAAGAAGAGGATCTCTTCCTGGCATTAATAAGAGTCCGAATGACCGAATCCGAAAGACCCTCCTCCTTTAAGATGGAGGTTTCAGCAGCCAAGCCGTCAAATCCAGCGATGGTAAACTGGGGTAGCACAGTTGACCCTGAGTGAGGAGATCCGGCCGAAAAGGCAGATCAAACTGATCCACTGCCAGACGAACGATGTCTGCGAACCACACCCGCCTTGGCCACCTTGGAGCCACAAGAATGGCGGGAACCCCTTCCAAAAACCAACTTTCGCAGCACCCTGCCTAGCATGGGGATCGGAGGAAACAGACAAAGAAACCCCAGGCCCCCCCAGCTCAGGGCCATGGCATTCGCCGCCATAGCCAGAGGATCCAGGGAAAACGACACGAATGTCGGAAGCTTGTGACGAGAGCCGAACAGATCCACCTCCAGCGTCCCCCCACCAGAGACAAAGCGACCGAAACACCTGGGGGTGGAGAGACCATTCCCCCCGGCAGGAAGAACACCGGCTCAGAAAGTCCGCCTCCGTGTTTTCCACTCCTGGAATGTACACTGCCGAAATGCAAGGAACATGAGTCTCTGCCCAAACTAGGATCAGAGACACACCTCTGAGGGCACCCAGACTGCGAGTCCCACCTTGGCGATTAATGTAAGCAACCGCCGTCCGATTGTCCGATCGAACCTGAACAGGCAAGCCCTGTAAATGCTGCGTCAAGTGAGACAGAACCAACCTGATGGCTCTCAACTCCAAAACATTGATAGGCAAGTGGGCTTCCTGAGGACCCCACCGCCCCCGGAACCGAAGATCCTTCCAGAAACCTCCCCCTCCTGACAAACTGGCGTCCGTGGTGACAGTTTCCCAAAGCAGGGTCAGAAATGACCTGCCCTTCAAGAGATTGTCCGAGACCAACCACCACAGTAGAAACTGCCGAACCGGGGGGGACATCCGGAAGGACCGATCCAACGACCGTGGTCGCCGGTCCCAAGACGGCAACAGATGATGCTGAAGCGTCCGCGTGTGAAACTGCGCGAAGGGAACTGCCACGAAAGAAGCTACCATCAGCCCCACCAGTCACATCTCTAGACGGATGGACGGGCGAGAATTTGAAAGAAGAAGCTGAGCCAATTCCTGAATCAAAAGAACCTTGGCCTGAGGGAGAAAGACTCTGTGCTGGCAAGAGTCCAAGGACATCCCCAGAAAGGTCACCACCCTGGCCGGAACCAGAGAGGACTTGGGGTAGATGATCACCCAGCCGAACCTCTCCAGAGTGGACACCACCGTGCTGGTGTCCCCATCCGCTTGACTGAAGGAAGGAGCCATGATGAGAAGATCGTCCAGATAAGGCACAATGCGAATCCCCTGAGCTCTGAGCAGGGCCATCACACCCGCCAACACCTTGGTGAAAACTCTCAGAGCCGAGGTGAGGCCGAATGGAAGAGCCACAAACTGAAAATGCTGATCCTCCACCACCAAGCGAAGAAACCTCTGGCGAGCTGGAAAGATCGGAATATGAAGGTATGTATCCGTGATGTCTATGGACATCATAAAGTCCCCCTGCCGAAGCGAATTGATCGCAGACCGCAGAGTTTCCATGCGAAACTTCCTGGGACAAACAAACAGGTTGAGAAACTCCAAATCCAGGATGGGACGGAACGACCCATCCTTTTTGGGCACTGTGAAGAGATTGGAATAATACCCGTGCCCCACCTCCGAAGGAGGGACCGGGCAGATGACTGCCATTTCCAGAAGATTCCTCACCGCTGCCAGGAGCCCCTGCGCGGCCAAAGGATCTGAAGGGACACGAGACCTGAGAAACCTTGGAGGAGTGCGGGACTTGAACTCCAACTTGTAACCGGCCGACACCACCTCCCGGATCCACCTGTCCGAGACCTCCTGGTCCCATACCCGGGAGAAGAGTCGCAGCCGTCCCCCCCACCCGTAAGGGTGAGGGCGCCCCCTCATTGCTGAGCGGGCTTGGCAGCTGGCTTGGGCTTGGCGCCCCAGATGTGAACGGGACGGCCACGGCCTTTACCCCTGTTCCAGCTGGCACCCCTGGAAGCCGAGAAGCCCGCACCCCTGCCGGCTCTGGCTCCCCGAAAGGAAGGATTGAAGGGGGCCGCCCCCAAAAGGAGCGACGAAACTTCTTGCGCTGAGGTAACTTACCTCCCTTGGCAACAGCATCAAGCTTCTCACCGAAAAGTCTCAAACCCAGAAAGGGAAGAGCCGTGAGCGATCTCTTAGAATTAAAATCAGCAGTCCACTGCCACACTGAGCGGCGGATAGCTACCAACAGAGCCGTAGCCCTGCCACACATTAACATGGCATCATCCTGAGCGGCAAGAATAAATGAAACGAAGGATTTACAACGCTTAAGGGCAAGAAAACTCATCACAAGTAGGATCAAGATCCACACATAAATCCCTGACAATAGACCTAACCGCCAACAATAAAAGTGCCGAAGCACAAACAGGCCTCAAGACCGAACCCGCACAGACAAAACCATGGCGGGCCAGCTGATCAATCCGGCGAGCCTCGCCGTCCTTAAGAGAAGTCGAGTGTCAGGAGAAAGTACAACCGCCGTATTAGATAGTCCCAAAACCGGAGCATCAGCCTCGGGAGGGACAGACCAACGCTTCACCAAGTCCGCCGGAAAGGGATACTTTCTATCCCAGCTAGGCGGCACCCCAACGAGACGCGTAGGTTGCTCCCATTCCTTAAGGACAACATCCACGAAAAGCTGTTGACTGGGAAACTCCAAGCGCGGCTTGGACACCCCAAAAAGCTGACCCTTTGGCCGAGGAGCAACCTCAAGAGGGTCCAAATCTAAAACCTCAAACATTAGGGCCAGAATGGAAGATGTGTCGGGGACCGACCCCGTGGCCTGGTCATCCTCAGCACCCAGCAGCTGCTGAACCTTAGGATCATCTAAATCCTCAATAAGCTCACCCTCTTCAAGGGGACAATCTGACCATTCCAGAGCCTCAACAACCTCATCATCTGAGTCCGACGGAGGCGGGGACAAGTGTCTCCGCTTAGCCGGAGCCTTCTGAGCGACCACAGCGGAAAAATACCATTTTGTGAATACTCACCTGTAAAATGGGTATTGTAAGTATGTCACACACCCCACTTCAAACATTAATAATTACACTAGGGTTAACGCACCGCTAGGTGGCAGCATTGCAGAGAACTCTCCAAAAACTTCAACAGGCACCTCCCGGTCTATACATACCTGGTACCTCCCAAGAACCTCCCAGTATTAGAACAGCAGTAAGACAAGGTACCAGAACCAACAATGTAACCCTCAACGTAAAGAACTAAACTTCACCAAATAAAGAGCCAGGATACCGAAAAGGGCGGGTGAAGTGGGGTGTGTGACATACTTACAATACCCATTTTACAGGTGAGTATTCACAAAATGGTATTATTCTAAGTATGTCACACACCCCACTTCAAACATTAATAATTACACTAGGGACATCCAACAGCAGTGTCCAGAAAAGGGTGGGTATCCGAACAGGCAATAACGCAGAAAAAACTCAAACCACTGCAGCCTGCAGAACCTTACGGCCAAAAACAGCATCCGCTGAGGCCCGCACATCAACCTTATAGAACTTAGAAAAAGTATGAACAGAAGACCAAGTTGCAGCCTTACACACTTGTTCAACAGAAGCCTGGTGCTGAAAAGCCCAGGACGCACCAACCGCACGAGTAGAGTGAGCAGTAACTCGGAAAGGAGGATCCTTCCCCTTAGCCGAATAAGCACCAACAATGGCCTGACGAATCCATTTACTAATGGAAGATTTGGCCGGAGCCAAACCCTTCCTAGGCCCACATGGCACAACGAAAAAGGCATCAGTCTTACGAAAAGAAGACGTAGCACGTAGATAGTACCTGACACAACGTACCACATCCAAGCAGTGCAAAGCACTCTCCTTGACATTCTTAGGCTTAGGACACAAAGAAGGAAGAACAATGTCCTGGTTAAGATGAAAAGCAGAGACCACTTTAGGGAGAAAATCTGACTTGTAACGAAAAACCACTTTGTCCTGATGATCCTCAAAATAAGGAGCCTGAATAGACAAAGCCGCCAGCTCTGAAACACGCCGAACCGAAGTGATGGCCACCAGAAAGGCAACCTTCTGAGTAAGAATGGACAAAGCGACATCCCGCAAAGGCTCAAAAGGAGGAGCCTTAAGAGCAGAAAGAACCAAATTCAAATCCCACACTGGGAGCAAAGGCTTCCTAGGAGGCCGCACATGCGAAACCCCCTGGAAAAAAGTCTTGACCAAGGAATGACTAGCAAAAGACTTCTGGAAAAAAATAGACAAAGCAGAAACCTGCCCCTTCAAGGTACTCAGCTGAAGACCGGAGTCCAGCCCCGACTGAAGAAACTCCAAAATCCTAGACACAGAAAAGACCCGGCAAGGCAAAGACCTAGCCTCACACCAATCAATATAAGATCTCCAATACCTGTAATAGATGGAAGAAGAAGATCTCTTCCTGGCACTAATAAGAGTCTGAATGACCGCATCCGAAAGACCCTCCTCCTTTAAGATGGAGGTTTCAGCAGCCAAGCCGTCAAAGCCAGCGTTTGTAAACTGGGGTAACATAGTTGACCCTGAGTGAGAAGATCTGGCCGAAGAGGCAGAACGAACTGATCTACGGCCAGACGAACAATGTCCGCGAACCACACCCGCCTTGGCCACCTTGGAGCCACGAGAATGGCGGGCACTCCCTCCAGAACCAACTTTCGCAGAACCCTGCCTAGCATGGGAATCGGAGGAAACAGATAAAGAAACCCCAGGTCCCTCCAGCTCAGGGTCATGGCATCCACCGCCAGAGCCAGAGGGTCCCGGGACAGGGACACAAAGGACGGAAGCTTGTGATTGTGACGAGAGGCAAACAGATCCACCTCCGGCGTCCCCCACCGGAGACAAAGTGACCGAAACACCTGGGGATGGAGAGACCACTCCCCCCGACGGGACGCACACCGGCTCAGAAAATCCGCCTCTGTGTTTTCCACTCCCGGAATGTAAACTGCCGAGATGCAAGGGACATGAGTCTCCGCCCAGACCAAAATCAGAGACACTTCCCTGTGGGCACCCAGACTGCGAGTCCCTCCTTGGTGATTGATGTAAGCAACCGCCGTCTGATTGTCTGAGCGAACCTGAACCGGCAGACCTTGCAAATGATGCGTCAAGCGAGACAGAACCAACCTGATGGCTCGCAATTCCAGAACATTGATGGGCAAGTGGGCCTCCTGAGGGTCCCACTGCCCCTGAAACCGAAGATCCTTCCAAAAACCTCCCCAGCCTGACAAACTGGCATCCGTGGTGACAGTTTCCCAAAGTGGAGTCAGAAACGACCTGCCCTTCAAAAGGTTGTCCGAGACCAACCACCACAGAAGGGACTGCCGAACCCGAGGGGACAACCGGAAGGACCGATCCAACGACCCCGGACGCCGGTTCCAAGACGCCAAAAGATGAAGTTGAAGAGTCCTCGTATGAAACTGAGCAAAGGGAACTGCCTCGAACGAGGCCACCATCAACCCCACCAGTCTCATCCCCAGACGAATGGACGGATGAGGATGGGAGGAGCAGCTTGACCAATTCCTGAATCATCAGAACCTTGGCCTGAGGGAGAAACACTCTGTGCTGGCAGGAGTCCAACGACATCCCCAGAAAGGTCACCACCCTGGCCGGAACCAGCGAGGACTTGGGGTAATTGATCACCGAGCCGAACCTCTCCAACATAGACACCACCGTGCTGGTGTCCCCCTCTGCTTGACTGAAGGAAGGAGCCATGATGAGAAGATCGTCCAGGTAAGGCACAATGCGAATCCCCTGAGCTCTGAGCAGGGCCATCACCCCCGCCAACACCTTGGTGAACACTCTCGGAGCAGAGGTGAGGCCGAATGGAAGAGCCACAAACTGAAAATGCAGATCCCCCACCACGAAACGAAGGAACCGCTGATGAGCAGGAAAGATCGGCACGTGCAGGTACGCATCCTTGATGTCTATGGACGTCATAAAGTCCCCCTGCCGAAGCGAACCGATCGCAGACCGCAGGGTTTCCATGCGAAACTTCCGAGGACAATAAACCTGTTGAGAAACTTCAAATCCAGAATAGGACGGAAGGACCCGTCCTTTTTGGGAACCGTGAAGAGATTGGAGTAAAACCCGCGCCCTACCTCTGAAGAAGGAACCGGGCAAATGACAGCTAAATCTAGAAGATTCCTTACTGCCGCCAGGAGCCCCTGCGCGGCCAAAGGATCCAAAGACACCCGAGACCTGAAAAACCTTGGAGGAGGACGGGACTCGAACTCCAACTTGTAACCGGCCGAAACCACCTCCCGGATCCATCTGTCCGGGACCTCCTGGTCCCACACCCGGGAGAAAAGTTGCAACCGTCCCCCCACCCGAACGGGTGAGGGCGCCCCCTCATTGCTGGGCGGGCTTGGCAGCCGGCTTGGGCTTGGCACCCCAGACGCGAGTGGGGCGGCCACGGCCTCTGCCCCTATTCCAACTGGCGCCCCTGGGGGCCGAGGAGCCCGCACCTCTACCGGCTCCGACACCCCGAAAGGACGGATTGAACGAGACCATCCCCCGAAAGGAACGGCGAAATTTCTTGCGCTGAGGTAACTTACCTCCCTTGGCAACAGAATCCAGCCTCTCACCAAAAAGCCTCAAACCCAAAAAGGGCAGAGCCGCGAGCGATCTTTTAGAATTAAAATCGGCCGTCCACTGTCTCAACCACACACAGCGCCGGATAGCCACCAGCAAGGCAGTAGCCCTGCCACACATCAGCATGGCATCCTCCTGAGCGGCCAGGATAAAGGACAAAAAAGAATCGCAGCGCTTAAGCCCAAGGGACTCATCACTGGTGGGCTCGAGATCCACCCCCAAGTCCCTGACAATAGACCTGACAGCAAAAGTCAAAAGAGCCGAAGCACAGACAGGCCTTAACACCGAACCCGCACATACAAAACCATGACGGGCAAGCTGATCAACCCGGCGATCCTCGCCGTCCCTGAGCGAAGTCGTGTCAGGGGAATGCACGACCGCCGTGTTGGACAGTCCCAAGACCGGAGTATCTACCTCAGGGGGAACAGACCAACGCTTCATCAATTCCGCCGGAAAGGGATACTTCCTATCCCAGCTAGACGGCACACCAACAAGACGTGTAGGTTGCTCCCATTGCTTGAAAACAATTTCTTCAAAATGCTGTTGGCTGGGAAACTCCAAACGCTGCCTGGACACCCCAAAAAGCTGACCCTTAGGCCTAGGAGCAACCACCGGAGGCTCCAAATCCAAAACCTCAAACATCTGGCTCAGAATGGTAGAGGAATCGAGAGGGAGGCCATCAGCCTGATCCCCCTCAGAACCCAGCAACTGCTGAACATCAGAATCATCTTCCTCAATGAGCTCACCTTCTTCACGGGGACGATCCGACCAATCCAGATCTCCCACCACTTCCTCATCTGAATCCGGCGGAGGCGGAGACAGATGCTTCCGCTTAGCTGAAGCCTTCTGAGCGGCTATAGCAGAAAACCGCTTCTCAAGGCTGGTCAAGCGGGCACATACTTCAGACTGCGAATCCCCGCCCAGGACAACGTCACACGGGGTCCGGAATAAGCGAGGGGGAGAGGGAGATGGCGCGGCTGAAGAAGTGCTAGGCACCGGAGTACTGGACTGCCGTGCAATGTTCTGCTGTGCACAAGGGATACACAAAATGATATCATCTCCCTGGAGCGGAGTCCCACAACCCCCGCACACCTTGGATTGTCCCGAAGAACCATTCCCGGTATCTGTGGCAGCCTCCATGTGGTGAATTTTATGGTATTCGCAGAACCCAGGGATTTATGCGGTACGCGACCCGGGATGCCCCTCAATAACCTAACAATTGTCTAAAGATTGTCACAAGATCCTGACCCAGGGGAATAGCATAAGACCCTTATAAAAATATATAAAGATATATATATATATATATATATATTGCAATGAAAAAACACCCCCCACGAGCCAGGTATATAAGACCGGGAGAGCCCTGCCAGACGGGATCCCAGGATCTGAAAGACACAAAGGGAGAGGGACAGGCGTCAATCCAGGCACAATATACCAAAACCAACATACAACATAACATACAAAACCCCCCTTCCCCCCCTCATTAACCAGAGACACAGTAAATGGTTAATCCAAACCAGCACATTAAAGATGTGCAGGAGCGAGGAGGCAGGAGGAGGAGGAGGAGGGGACGTAATACAGGGGGCCAGGCCAAACTCTATGTGAGCATCCACAAGAAAACTGAAAAACGCCTACCTGAGAGAGAGAGAGAGAACTGCGCAGCCGGGCACCGCAGAAGATGGCGGCCCGCAACACAGCGCAGAGACGTGAGGGAGGGAAAGACGAGCTCCGGGAGCGCGGGAGCCGCGAAGGCCCCGCCCCTCCGGGACATCCAATCAGTGCGCGGCCCGCGCACGCGCGACCCCGCCCCCATGCAGCGTCAGCGTCTGCCGGCGGAGACCGCGCTCAGACCTCCAAGACGGGACCGGCGGAGCAACCTGCCGGTTCCCAAGTGCGCACCAACACAGACCCACACACTGATCCTCTGTTCCCCCCCCTGTGCAGACCGGACACGCAGGCTGCAAGCGCCGAACACGGCGCTCAGCCACTGGCGGGACCGCGGCGCAGCGCGCCGCGAGGCCCCGCCCCCCCCGGCTCCTGAGGGGAGAGAACCAGACACACAGACAAGAGGGACACACAGGCAAATCTTGCAATAAAAGTTAGCCACAGTAAAAAAAAACGCGATAAGCCCTCACAATGTAGCAGCCCACAACATGTCACCGTCCCAAGCACGCCCCACACCCCGGAATGTGATCTAACAAAATCCCAGGGCTAGGCACATCCTGACCGCTAACCTCCTAATAAATGGGGCATCCCACATCCGGATCACCACTCCGGGAATCCCGCTATGCCCCGCAATGAAGGGTCGAGCGGAGGAGCTAATCTCCTAGGCACCAATGGTGCCGGCTACCTTTTGCCCGGCCTACAGCCGAAGCTGGGAGGCTGCCATTAAATAGTATATTCTCAAACAAGAGCCGGGCAGAAATAGACCACGGGGGGGGGGGGGGGGGCGGGGGGATACCCCGGCTACCTGCAAGCAGGAGACTTCTTTCTTCTGTCTTGTCGCCACCTTGCAGAGAACAACACTGGGAGGTTCTTGGGAGGTACCAGGTATGTATAGACCGGGAGGGGCCTGTTGAAGTTTTTGGAGAGTTCTCTGCAATGCTGCCACCTAGCGGTGCGTTAACCCTAGTGTAATTATTAATGTTTGAAGTGGGGTGTGTGACATACTTAGAATACATTTTCTTGAGGCTGGCCAACCGGGCGCAAATCTCAGATTGCGAATCACCCCCAATGACAACGTCACACGGGGTCCGGAACAGGCGAGGAGGGGAGGGAGATGACGCGGCTGAGGAAGGACCGGGCACCGGGGTGCCGGACTGGCGCTTAATGTTCCGCTGTGCACATGGAATACATATAATGACATCATCCCCTGGGAGTGGAGTCCCACACCCCCCGCACAACCTGGACTGTCCCGAAGGACCGTTTCCGGAATCTTTGGTAGCCTCCATATGGTGAATTTATGGTAATCGCAATAACCAGGGATTTACGCAATACGCGACCCGGGATGCCCCTTAATGTCTTTATTTAATTAAGGCCCTGAAATGGGGAAAATTGCAAAAAGCCCAATAAGGGGAAAGTAAGGACAAAAACCCCACTAGCCAGGTATCTAAGACCGGGAGAGCCCTGCAGCGTGGGATCCCAGGATCTGAAAAAACAAAGACAACAGTCACACCAATATTATATCTATATATCTATATCTATATATATATCTATATATCTATATATCTATATATCTATATATATATATATATATCTATATATATATCTATATATATATATATCTATATATATATCTATATATATATATATCTATATATATATCTATATATATATCTATATATATATATATCTATATATATATCTATATATCTATATATTCCAAACCAATGTTTACACATGTGACGTGCCAGGAAAGCCCAATAAGGCCCCCAGCACAGAAATACAATGCTAGCATGACAAAGCCCCCAGGCAAGGAGGACCAGCACCAAAAAATGCCCCCAGCCAGAAGACCACCTTAAAAAGGCAACCACCCCAGCCTACCTTAACGCAGAGCTGCCCATTAGGCTGGAGCATGAAAGGCGGTCACAACAAGGAAGCGGCGGAGGGAGCAGAAGGGCGGCCCAGCATGCGCGGGAGACGCTGAGGCCCCGCCCCTCCACCAATCCCGGCGAAGCGCGGGCCACGCACGACGCGGCCCCGCCCCCCATCCAAGGAGCAAGGCACCGAAGGCGGGCGCCCAGACAATGGCGCCCGCACCGACAACCAGGCGGGCCGCCCCCCATCCAAGGAGCAAGGCACCGAAGGCGGGCGCCCAGACAATGGCGCCCGCACCGACAACCAGACGCCGCCCGGCCCCGCCCGCACCACCTCCAGGGAGACCACGGCAGCGGGCGCCCCACGTCACAGACATGGCGCCCGCAATGACAAACACCCGCAGAGCGGCGGGCCGGCGACGCACGCGCCGCCCGACCCCTGCACGGGAACACACAGTCCGGGGGGGCCCCAACAGAGCCCCCCCAACACTCACACAAGAAAGGCGCGGGCCGGCGGCACAAACCCCCAGGCCGCCCGGCCCCGCCACCCAAGTAAAACACAGACACCTGACCCACACAAAGACCCCCCCCACTCTCAAAAAGCGCAGGGAGAAGGGACCAAGCTGGAAGGGAGGAACCTAATAGGGACAACAGGGCCGGGGCATCCCACATCCGGATAACCACTATGCCCCATAATATGGGGTCGAGCGGAGGAGCTAATCTCCTAGGCACCTTAAGTGCCGTCTACACTTTGCCCGGCCGACAGCCTAAGCTGGGAGGCTACACATACAACAAGGGGCTGATAACAAAAAAGGCCGGGCAGAAATAGACCATGGGGGGTGCCGGGGTCTGACCCCGGCTACCTGCAAGCAGGAGACTTCTTTCTTCTGTCTTGTCGCCATCTTGCAGAGAAGAAACACTGGGGAATGAGTGGGAGGTACCAGGTATGTATGGACCAGGAGGGGCTCGTTTTTCATGACTTCTCTGCAACGTCGCCACCTGCTGGTGGTATAACCCAAGTGTAATAATTAATGTTTGAAGTGGGGTGTGTGACATACTTAGAATAAGAGCCTATGTTTCCCACACCTTGTACATACAGATTGCTCACATTAAAAATCATCCTACCTGCATCTACTGCATGTTATGAGCCTTTAAACATCCAAGATGGCGGCTCATGGAGCATCAGACAGCCTGCAAACAGGAAGTGTTTTCTGACTGTCTCACTCTGCATTCTGGGATTGCTGTCGTTTCCCTGACCCCATTTCTGCTCTGTCTGTGCAAAGCACAGCTATAACACCTCCAACTGTACTTTATCCCCCTCTCCTCTCCTCAGTATGTGATGCTTCTGAGTCAAGATGGCGGTGCCCGTATCCTAGAGTCCTGAACAGAGTTGTAGCCCAGTGGGGGAAATAATAATAAGTGACTAAAAACTTAAAATATATTAATTTTAGATGTTGGGGAATAGTTTAAGGGTTTGGGTTTTTCATTAAATCATGTTGAAGGTCCAGTTTAATTGGCCATTTCCACAAACTGATTTGTGTACCAAAAAAAGAGAAATCAACCACAATCAGATGATCATGGATGACAAAGTTTCTTATTCGTCGCATTACCATTAACACTTGGCAACAGCACAAACTATCTCAAAAAAGATCACTCTAACAAACAACTAGCAGAATATTCCTCCATGTCTGAATGTAAATTCTTTTAACAACTAATGAGAGGTTAGATCATAGACCTCCTCTTGCAGGCAAGGTCAAATTTGCTTCTCATTCTTGCACGGACCTGTTCCTTAGTAGATGTGAGCATGTAATGCTGGAGGGGAAGAGACAGACAATCTCCAGGTATCTTATCACAAGTCAAAGACTCAATGTCCTTAGAGCTTCTTTATGCGCCACACTGTGGGACAGAATATCTGCCTAAAGTGGAAGTCCAGGCTCGGGATAACCCCTCGCCCTTCTACCCTCCCCTAGCGCTAAGGCAGGTTGGGGAGGGGATTACAAAGTAGAAAAAAAGAAATTCTGTGAGTACTCACCTGTAGAATAATTGTTCTGGCATGGCACGGCCCGCTTCGGTATTTATAACAGTTGGTTATCCCGCCACAAGGTGGTGCAGTGGTACTGCAGAAAGCTGTGGCATGTCCCGGCTCCCTATAAAAAAACGGGATCAACCATAGAGTTCCCCAGCGCAGACAAGCAGTGAGACAAGAAGCCGGGAGAGAATAAAGTAAAAAATGTGAAAAAGGTAAAAGACCCCAATTAACTTGGAACAATCACCATAAAGAGGCAACCAAGAATAACGATAAGGGTGGGGCGAAGCGGGCCGTGCCGTGCAAGAACAAAAACAATTTTACTGGCGAGTACTCACAGAATTGCTTTTTTCTTTATTGCATGGCACGGCCCGCTTCGGTATTTAAAAGCAGTGTCCAAAGTAGGGTGGGATCCCGAAAGATAACGGCCAGTAGTTCAAGTCACTACCGCCTGAAGCACCTTGCGGCCAAAAGCAGCATCCGCTGAGGCCTTAACATCAACCTTGTATCAAGACCAAGTAGCTGCCTTGTAAACTTGTTCAACAGAAGCTTGGTGCTGAAAAGCCCAAGAGGCACCAATAGCATGAGTAGAATGAGCAGTAATCCTAAAGGGAGGTTCCTTTCCCTTAGCAGAATAGGCTTGAACCACCACCTGACGGATCCTCTTGCTGATAGTGGATTTAGCCGGAGGCAAACCCTTTCTAGGTCCAGAAGTGAGAACAAAAAGAGCAAATAAAACTTCAGAGCCCTGACCACATCCAGAGAAAGCAGAGTCCGCTCCTTGGAATTAGCAGGATTAGGACACAATGAAGGCAAGACAATGTCCTGATTGAGATGAAAGGCAGACACAACCTTTGGCAAGAATTCCGGCTTAAGCCAGAACACCACCTTATCCTGATGTCTCTCAAAATAAGGAGGTTTGATGGAAAGTGCCGCTAGCTCAGAAACTCGCCTTACAGAAGTGATAGCCACCAGAAAGGCTACCTTAAGAGTCAAAATAGACAAGGCAGCCTCGCGGATAGGCTCAAAGGGAGGCCCTTGCAGAGCAGACAACACCAGATTCAAATCCCAGACTGGTAGCAAAGGCTTATGGGGTGGACTCACATGAGAAACACCCTGGAAAAAGGTTTTAACCAACCGGTGATTGGCAAAAGTTCTTTGGAAAAAAATTGCCAGAGCTGAAACATAGCCTTTTAGGGTACTAAGTTGAAGGCCCAGATCCAAACCATGTTGTAAGAATTCCAGAATCCTGGGAATAGAAAACACTCGACAGGGAAGAGACTTGGACTCACACCAGGCAATGTAAGCATGCCAGACCCTGTAATAGATAAAGGATGAGGACTTCTTCCTAGCCCGAATCATGGTATCAACAACAGAGGCAGGCAACCCCTTTTCCATCAATATGGAGGTTTCAGCAGCCAAGCCGTTAAAGCCAGAGTTTGTAAATTGGGATAGAGTAGCTGCCCCTGGGTGAGAAGATCTGGATCCTTGGGCAAGACGTGCCGGTTTACTGCCAACTGCACGACGTCTGCGAACCAAACTCTTCTTGGCCAACAAGGGGCCACCAGGATGGCTGGTACCCGCTCCTGGGCTATCTTGCTCATGACCCTGCCCAGGAGAGGAAACGGAGGGAACACATAGAGACAAATCTGGGAAGTTTGTGATTGTGACTGGGCGCAAACAGGTCCACATCCGGCTGACCCCAGCAGTGACAGAGGGAGAGAAACACCCGGTTGTTGAGAGAACACTCCCCCAGACGAGACGTCCCCCTGCTCAGGGAGTCCGCCACCTGGTTCTCCACCCCTGGGATGTAGACCGCTGAGATGCAGGAACATAACAGCCCAAGACAGAATCAGGGACACTTCCTTGAAGGCTCGCTTGCTCCGAGTCACTCCCTGATGATTGAGGTAGGCCACCGCCGTCTGGTTGTCTGAGCGTATCAGAACAGCACGACCCCGAAGGTGAGTGGATAGGCAAGAAAGAACCACCCTGATCGCCCTCAGTTCCATGACGTTGATGGAAGCATGGGCCTCTTGTGGGCCCCACCGACCCTGGAACCTCAGGGACTTCCGGAAGTCTCCCCAGCCGGTCAGACTGGCATCCGTGGTGACCGTTTCCCAGCACAGGGGGCAGGAAGGACCTGCCCCCCAGAAGGTTCCTTGAGTCCAGCCACCACGAGAGAGACTGTCCGGCCAAGGGAGACAGAACAAATTCCTGATCTAGGGACACAGGGTCCCGATCCCAAACTGACAAGAGGTGCAACTGAAGAGGTCTCATGTGAAACTGAGCAAAGGGGACTGCCTCGAAGCAGGACACCATCAGGCCCACCAACTGCATCCCCTGACGGATGGAGAGATGAGGACACGTTAGCAGAGCCCGAGCCTGCAGCTGAAGACCCTCCACCTTCTGCTGAGGAAGGAACACCTTGACCTGAGAGGTATCCAGAGTCATGCCAAGAAAGGACCTCACCAAGGACGGAGACAGAGAAGACTTGGGATAGTTGATCACACAGCCAAAAGACTCCAGTGTGGATGTCACCATTTGAGAGTCCCGGTGGGCCTGAGAAGAGACTCGGCCACAATCAGGATGTCGTCCAGGTAAGGAATGATGCTGATGCCCTGGTTCCTTAGCAGAGCCATCACTCCCGCCAGCACCTTGGTGAACACCCGAGGTGATACCGAAGGGTAGAGCCACAAACTGGTAATGCTGATCCTGCAGCTCAAACCTTAGAAATCTCTGATGACCTGGGAAGATGGGCACATGAAGATAAGCATCCTTGATGTCCACAGTGGTCATGAAGTCGCCCGGGCGAAGGGTACTGACAGCAGAGCGCAGAGTCTCCATGCGAAAATGCTTGAATCTGACAAATTTGTTGAGGCCCTTCAGATCCAGAATGGGCCTCAGAGAGCCGTCCTTTTTGGGAGCCGTGGAAAGATTGGAATAGTACCCCTGACCCCTTTCTTGAAGAGGCACCAAACAAATGACTCCGGACTCTTAACAGGCAATGAACCGCCAGAAGCAACCCTTGAGCGGACAGGGGGTTTAAAGACATCCGGGATCTAGTAACATAGTAACATAGTATGTAAGGCTGAATAAAGACTTTAGTCCATCCAGTTCAGCCTGTTTAACTCCTTCCAGTGGTCTAGTAACCATAGCCGGAAATGTTATTACATGCCAGGAAGGCATCAAGGCCACTTTTGAACATTTTTAATGTATCCCTCATTACTACCTCCTCTGGCAGCGAGTTCCATAGTCTCACTGCTCTTACAGAGAAGAATCCCCTCCTATGTCGGTGGAGAAAGCACCTTTCCTCTAACCTTAGTGGATGCCCCCGGGTTATGGTTACACTCCGGGGTATAAATAGATTGTGGGACAGATCCTTGTATTGACCCCGAATATATTTATACATAGTTATTAGATCACCCCTCAATCGTCTTTTTTCTAGACTAAATAAGCCTAACTTGGACAATCTTTCCGGGTACTCTAGCCCCCGCACTCCTTTTATTAACTTTGTTGCCCTTCTTTGAACGTGCTCCAGTTCTGATATGTCCTTCTTAAGCACAGGTGCCCAGAACTGTACACAGTATTCCATATGGGGTCTGACCAGTGACTTGTACAGGGGTAAAATGATGCTCTGGTCATGAGCACCCATGCCCCTCCTGATGCACCCCATGATCCTGTTTGCCTTGGCAGCAGCTGCCTGGCATTGATTACTACAGTTGAGCTTATTGTCAACTAAAACCCCTAGATCCTTTTCCATTGTTGTTTTACCAAGTGTTTCTTTATTTAGTGTGTAATCATGACACAGATTTCTCCTTCCCATGTGCATAACCTTACATTTATCTGTGTTAAACTTCATTTGCCATTTAACTGCCCATGCTTCCAATTTATCTAAATCTGTTTGTAGTTGCCTGTTGTCCTCCTTTGTTTTAATTACTTTACTCAGCTTAGTATCATCTGCAAAGATTGAGACTTTACTGTTTAATCCATACCCAATGTCATTTATATATATATTGAAGAGAATTGGTCCCAGAACTGACCCTTGTGGTACTCCACTAGTAACAGTGACCCAATCTGAGTGTGTACCATTGATAACCACCCTCTGCTTCCGATCACTAAGCCAATTTCCCACCCATCTGCACACGTTTTCCCCCAGTCCAAGCATTCTCATCTTTTGTACCAGCCTTTTATGTGGCACAGTATCAAATGCTTTAGAAAAGTCAAGATATATGATATCCAATGACTCCCCCTGATCCAATCTTGAACTTACCTCCTCATAAAAGCCAATCAGGTTTGTCTGGCAGGAGCGATTCCTCATAAATCCATGCTGATATGGAGTAATAAGGTCATTTTCCCCAAGGTGCTCCAGGATAGTATCCCTTAAGAAACCTTCAAACAGCTTGCCCACCACAGATGTTAAGCTTACCGGTCTGTAGTTCCCAGGTTCCCCCCTAGATCCCTTTTTGAATATTGGCACCACATTTGCCAAGCGCCAATCCATCGGAACAAACCCTGTAGTTATGGAATCCACAAATATTAGAAATAACGGCTTGTCTATTACTGTACATAACTCCCTTAAAACACGAGGATGTATGTCATCTGGTCCCGGCGATTTATCGATTTTCATCTGCTTGAGACGGTGCCGGACTTCTTCCTTGGTTAGACCAGTGACATTTAATGGAGGGTTTCGGTTATTCCCCTGCATTTCACTGGGCATGTCGAATTCTTTTGTGAATATAGAAGCAAAGAAGTTGTTAAGCAAATTAGCTTTCTCCTCATTTCCCTCTATAGGGGTCCCATCCTTGCTTTTCAGGGGGCCCACACCCTCAGGTTTGTACCTTTTACGGTTTATGTAGCTAAAGAATAATTTGGGGTTAGTTTTACTCTCTTTCGCGACCAGTCTTTCTGTCTCCAGCTTAGCTGCCCTTATCTGTTGTTTACATTGTTTATTTTCTTCTTTATAGTTTTTTAACGCTTCCGCTGTCCCTTCCTGCTTGAAACGTTTAAATGCCTTTTTTTTGTTGTTTATTGCCCCCTTAACCTTTTTATTTAGCCACATCGGTTTACATGTGTGTCTAATAGTTTTATTCCTGTAAGGTATATATCTGTCACACTGAAAATTAAGTATTCCTTTGAAAGTATCCCATTTAGCGTCCATGCTTTTGTTCTTAAGGACATTTTCCCAGTCAATGCAGTGTAGGGCATCTCTAAGTTGGTCAAACTTTGCCTTTTTGAAGTCCCGCGTTTTTGTGGCTCCTTGATAAGGCACCCTAGTGACTGCTAATTGGAAATTAATGATATTATGATCACTGCTTCCAAGGTGTCCCCCAACCTGTACCTTTATTACTTTGTCTGGTACATTGGTTAGTATTAGGTCCAATATGGCTTTCCCCCTTGTTGGAGCTTGTGCTTGTTGGGAAAGGTAGCCATCTTTTGTTTTAGATAAAAAACTATTACTTTTATGCGAAACGCATGTTTCAGCATCCCAGTCTATATCTGGGTAGTTAAAGTCCCCCATAATCACTACCTCATTTAGTTTAGCAGCTATATCTATTTGCCTTAGCATCATATTTTCTATGGATTCGGATATATCTGGAGGTTTATAGCAAACCCCCATCAGTATTTTATTTTTGTTTCTCCCTCCATGTATTTCTACCCATACAGACTCCACATGGTCATTCCCCTCACATATATCCTCCCGCAGAGCAGGCTGTAGAGAGGATTTTACAATTAAGCAGACTCCACCCCCTTTGCGTTTGTTACGGTCCCTCCTAAACACACAGTATCCTTGTAAATTTACTGCCCAGTCATAACTTTCATCCAGCCAGGTCTCTGTTACCCCCACTATGTCATATTGCTCTTCTGTTATTATCAGTTCTAGTTCATCCATTTTATTAGTCAAGCTTCTAGCATTTGTAAGCATGCATTTCAAATGCTTATGACAATTTTGATAATTCTGTATATTGCCCTTATTCCTGCTAGATGTGCTAACCCCTCCCCCCTCTCCACCCCCAGTTTCATGTCTACACCCACTGTCACTTTCTTTCCTAACTTCCCCTTTGTAATAGCTTTTACCCTCCCCCCCAATGCTCAGTTTAAACACTCCTCTAACCTTTTAGCCATCCTCTCCCCCAGAACAGATGCACCCTCCCCATTGAGGTGCAACCCATCCCTGCCAAAGAACCTGTAGCCCACTGTGAAGTTGGCCCAGTTCTCTAAGAACCCAAACCCCTCCTTTTTACTCCAATTTTTGAGCCACCTGTTTACATCTCTAATCTCCCGCTGCCTCTCTGGTGTGGCTCTTGGTACTGGTAGTATTTCTGAGAATACTACAGTTGAGGTCCTTGCCTTAAGCTTACGGCCTAAGTCCCTGAAATCATTTTTAAGGACCTTCCACCTACTTCTTCCTATGTCATTTGTGCCAATATGCACCATGACCGCTGGGTTCACGCCAGCCCCTCCCAACAATCTGTCAGCCCGCTCCGCTACATGCCGTACTCTTGCCCCAGGAAGGCAACACACTGTTCGGCAATCCCGGTCTTTGTGACAGATTGCCCTGTCTGTTCCCCTAATAATAGAGTCACCCACTACCAGCACCTGTCTTGCCTGCCCTGTTCTCCCATTTCCCCTTCCTTCCTTACTGGAGCCGACAGATGTGTCTTGCTGCAGCTCTGCCATCCCTGAGCTAACATCCTCCTCATCTGCCAACCGGGCAAACTTGTTTGGAGGTGCCTGTTCAGGGCTAGCCTCCCTGTAACTTTTACCCCTACCCCGCCTTCTAACTGTTATCCAGCTAGCTGCCTCATTTTCCTGCTTTTCCTCTCCCCCCATACTACCACCCTCCCCTGACCCTGAGCCATGTAGTGCCAGATCAGTGAGATCCAGACTCTTTTGCATGATAACAATTTCTCTCAGTGTTGCCAATCGCTTATTTAGATCGTGAATCACGGCTTCCAAATCAGAGATTCGCAGGCATCCCGGGCATATATATTCACCATCGACCGATTGATCAAGAAGTGCGTACATAGCACAAGATGTACACTGAACAGCATTGTTAGGCATGGAACCCATTGTATGAATTTGTGGGAACACCAAGTGTAGAATTTACAACACTTAAAATAACAATATGAAATCAAGGCAGATACTTACAGCTTCCGAACTTCTGCTTGTAACTTCTTCTTTTAACTCCTGCTTTAACTCACCACTTCCAAGCAGCCACTTACAGAGTCAGCATCCAAGAGCGAGCTACAAGAGCTGCCTGGTGCCTTAAAACACACCTGCTTCAATTAGGCCTCAATTAGGCCTCAGCAGGAATCCAGGAAAGAGAAAAAAAAAAAAAAAAAACCTTTTTTTTTTTTTTTCCTTTGGTTTAAATTTGTGCCAGCATTAACACACTGATTCACAAAAATAAACCAAACACAGTTTACTGTATTTTACTTACCCAATGAGCTCAGTTTCCCAAAACTTACCACAGGAGATCCTGCTTTAACTCACCACTTCCAAGCAGCCACTTACAGAGTCAGCATCCAAGAGCGAGCTACAAGAGCTGCCTGGTGCCTTAAAACACACCTGCTTCAATTAGGCCTCAATTAGGCCTCAGCAGGAATCCAGGAAAGAGAAAAAAAAAAAAAAAAACCTCTGATGAATCTTTTTTTGGGGGGGGGGCTGGGCAGGCTGCAAACTATCTTGTAACCGGAGGACACTACCTGCTGAATCCACCGGTCTGAAACATGAAGCCTCCAGACGTGAGCAAAGAGCCGAAGCCGTCCCCCCACCCGGATGGGCGAGGGCGCCCCTTCATGCCTGAGGGGGCTTGGGAGAGGCTTTGGGCTTAGGATTCCAGGAGAGACCGGGACGACCACAGGTTCTGCCACGGCCCCAAGAATCTCTGCAACCACTGGAGAGGAGGGAGCCACGGCCCACTCCAGGAATGCGAAAGGAAGGGATGGGGGCAGAGGACGCCCGAAAGGGCCGACACTGCCTCCTACGCTGAGGCAGCCTCCCATCCTTGGCTAGAACATCAAGACGTTCCCCTAATAGCCGCAGCCTCACAAAGGGGAGGCCAGTGAGAGCTTTCTTAGCCGCAGCGTCAGCTGCCCACTGGCGCAACCAGACAGAGCGGCATTTAGATACCAAGAGCGCAGAGGCCCTACCACACAGCCGCACAGCATTATCCATAGCAGTAAGGATAAAGGCCACGAAATCAGAGCAAAGTAAGAGTCCTATATTCCTCCCCCACACTACCAGCTGTTGCGCCATCAATGAGACGCTTGAGCAGCTTCTTAAGGGCAATAGCAGTAATGGCGGAAGCACATACGGGGCGCAAGCCAGCCCCAACACAGGTAAAAGATCCATGAGCCGGTCCTCACCGTCCCTCAGAGTGGTAGTGTCAGGGGAAGGCATAACCGAAGTATTGGACAAGCCTAGCACGGGAGCGTTCACTTAAGGGGGAAATGACCACCTCTTAACAAAATCAGCAGGAAAGGGATACCTTTTATTCAAACCCTTGGGCACAGCAGGCAACTTGTTAGGACGTTCCCATTCTTTAAGCACCAAGGTGGTAAAATGTTCCTGCTCAGGGAACTCTAGACGCTGTTTACCAGGGCGAAAATGCTCCCCCTGCTTTCTCTTAGCTACCTCAGGGGCAGCAATGTGCAAAATTTCAAAAATATGTGACAGCAGATTATCAGTGTCCTCAGGGTACCATGATTCCTCTCCAGACGCAGACCCAGGGTCACTATCGGAACCCTCCTGCTGGTTCCCAGAGTCAGAATCCTGGGAGAGCTCCCCCATCTCAAGGGGGGGATCATCAATCCCCACATACATCTCAGTAAGGGGAGCGGGCTTGGGATCCAGGTGTCTCTTCTTGCCAGAGGCCTTCCTAGGAGCATTCCTGGCAAGCTGCTTTTCAATGTTAGCCACCCGCAGAGCCAAATCAGAATGCGACTCCCTGCCAACATTCCCCTCACTGGGGCCCAATTGCAGGAGCGGGGGAGTAGGTGAAGCCGAGTGAGGCGCAGAGCTGGGAAGCGAAGCAGGCAAACCAGCTTGAAGCGCAAGGACACACGGCGCACGGCACGCACACCGTGATACTGTTACTCACAGGGGATACCCCACACATGGAACACAGCCGTGCTTGCCCCGAAGGGCCCCCAAGCACGCTATCCCCAGAAGCCTCCATATGGTGATTAACACGGGCGCAAAAGGCCAGCAGTGGGTACAGGCTTAAGACAGAAGTGGAGCCGGGAGAAACCACAACCAATGGTATCCCGCCTGAAAGACATAAGTAAAGACACATGAGCATCCCGCAGCAAATATACCCCAAATCAATAAAACCCCCCCCCCCCCAAGGGGGACTCACGGTCCAAAGACACTGCGGGGTCACACAGGCACAGACCGCTGGATAAGGCGACCCACCGGAGGAAGGGAAAAAATCCAGACGCGCAGCTTGTCCAAAATGGTGCCGGAAGAGGTACCTCGAGGGGTGGGCCGCGGGGGGAACGATGCGAGTCATCACCCGGACCCGCCCCCCGAAGAGCGTGAAAAACGGCACTCACGTGACCCGTCCGGTGCCATGGCAAAGCAAAATCACCTCAGGTTATAGCGCCCACAGCCACGGAATTCAGTACAAAGTGGCGCGGAAGCTTAAAACACCACAAAATACACAAAAACGTCAAAACACCACAGATATCACCACTCGCCGCTACCACCCCCCCTTCCCCAAGTCAGAGTGGGAGGGGGGAAGAGAGACGAGTAGGCAGCGGCAAGCAGCCATGGCCAGGAAGGGAGGGGGGCACATGGGGGGGGGGGGGGGGACCCAAAAAGGAAAATAAGGGGACACAGTCCCCAAACTACTTACCCCCTCAGAAGCCAGGACAGAAACTCCGCATCCCTATTAGGCTAACCATAAAGCCTATGGCCGGCTACCCTTTGTGTTACAGGGTCTGCGGCTTGGAGCGGCGCTCCAGGAGCACTTGACCCTAGTGCTCTTCTACCTTCACCCGATCTGTCAGCCGAGGCTGGGAGGCAGTGAGGGTCCAGAAACGGATGGAAACAGATATGCAGGGCCGCAGGCTTGATTTCCCCGCTCACATGCGCAAGAGAGAAAGACATCTTCTAACTTTGCTGTTCCACTGCAGAGGAAACACTGGGGAACTCTGGGTTAATCCCGTTTTTATAGGGAGCCGAGACATGCCACAGCTTTCTACAGTACCACTGTGCCACCTTGTGGCGGAATAACCCAACTGTTATGAATACAGAAGCGGGCCGTGCCATGCAATAAAGAAAAAAAACTTACCTCGCCCACAGTCCAGTGCCGTTCTCCTGGTGATCCGGGTCCTGGCCCTCGCCATCTTGGGGAGGAAGCACAAAGCGCATCCCCCGCTATCACGCACATAGCGGGGATGCAGCTTTGTGTCTGTGTGGCAGCTACACAGGCCCCGGAGAACAGAGCTGGACTGCGGGCGAGGTAGGATTTTTTTTCTTTGTAGCATCAGGGCAGATAGGTTACCCCGAAACTGGACTTCCACTTTAACACTTATCAGACGTGGACTGGCAAGAAAAATTTTTTATAAATTGTATTTCAGTACTATATTTTTAATCGCACATTATTTCACACAGTAGGCCATCCTAATTGGGGATTCTCCAGGGAGTGGAACTGAGACTTCTGATGTTCCTCTTAAAAGTGGACCTAAAGCCAAAACAGACCTCAAGGCCCCTCTGTTCACCACCCCTGGGTATAGTCTGATGGAACTAAGACTGTCGTGGAGGTAATGTAAACTATCAGTCATACCGTTTCTGGTGTTCCAGCCATGCAAGTTCTGCTTTAGTCTTGTCTTTTAGTGCTTTCTGGCGCAGGCGAAGTAGAGCAGCCTGGTGGGCTGCACGCATTTCTCCTTCTTGCATGTACTGTCGGACCATTTCCATTGTGAACTTCCAGAAACTGTCCTGTCCACTTGAAAAAGGACCACCGAGCTCCTAAACCACATTGACACCATAAGGCACAAGGTTATAAAAAGGACACTAGATTTGCCTTACTCTCAGCTGGTTACCCAAGTCTTACCTTATCAGGGGAACTTTCTTCATCAGACTCATGCCTTTGACTTCTCTGTCTCTCCAAGCTACCACGCCGGTGGGATTCAGAAGGAAGCAGTGAGCGAAATGATAACTCTTCAATGCCTTCCTCGGGAACTGCTGAGCTTGCTAAAGGCAAAAGTTACAAAACGATTTATAATTCAAGCAAAACAAAACCCACCAGTGTCTGGCCACTGGGCTCCCATAAAAAAATCAACTTTCCCCGCTCAATGGCTGGGGCGGGAGCACACACAGCGGCGGAGATACAGGGGGATGTTGCAGCATAGACTGCCCACAGAATTCAACCGGAGCCCTTTGGACTGAAAATACTTTCTTTTCAAAAAAATACAATTCTGTGAGTACTCACCTGTAGAATTGATTTTATAGTATACAGCACGTCCTGTTCCAATAATTCCTTACACTTGGGGATATCCGCCACAAGGTGGCGCTGTGGACTGCAGAAAGACTTGTGGCCACTCCCGGCTCCATAAATAGCCAGGTACCTCCCACCAATTTCCAGTGTTGACAAGCAGTTATACAAAAAGCCGGGAGAATCAAAAATGGATAAGAGCCCAAAAAACTCCATACAGAGGTAACCAAGAAAAATGATAAGGGAGGGATGGAACAGGACGTGCTGTATACTATAAAAGCAATTCTACAGATGAGTACTCACAGAATTGTATTTTTCCAAGTATACAGCACATCCTGTTCCAATAATTCCTTACACTTGGGACATCCAAAAGCAGTGTCCGTAAGGTAGGGTGGGATCCCCAAAGAGCAAAGGCGTGCAGTTGAAGCCACTGCCGCCTGCAGAACTTTGCGGCCAAAAGCAGCATCAGCTGAGGCCCTAACATCAACCTTGTAAAACTTGGAAAAAGTATGAACAGAAGACCAAGTTGCGGTCTTACAAACTTGTTCCACAGATGCCTGGTGCTGAAAGGCCCACAAGGCACCAATAGCACGAGAGGAATGAGCAGTAAGGCGGAAAGGAGGCCCCTTCCCCTTAGCAGAATAGGCCTGCACCACCGCCTGACGGATCCACTTGCTGATAGTGGATTTAGCCGGAGGCAAACCCTTCCTAGGTACAAAAGGGAGAACAAAAAGAGCATCAGCCTTCCTGAAACATTCAGTAGCTACCAAATAAAACTTCAGAACCCTGACCACATCCAAGGAATGCAGAGTCCGCTCCTTGGAATTAGCAGGATTAGGACACAATGAAGGCAAGACAATGTCCTGATTGAGATGAAAAGCAGACACCACCTTAGGCAGGAAATCTGGCTTATGCCGAAACACCACCTTGTCCTGGTGTCGCTCAAAGTAAGGAGGTTTAATGGAAAGCGCCGCCAACTCAGAAACACGCCTAACAGAAGTGATAGCCACCAAAAAGGCTACCTTAAGAGTCAAAATAGGCAAAGCAGCCTCATGTAGAGGCTCAAAAGGAGGACCCTGCAACGCAGATAAAACCAAATTCAAATCCCAGGCTGGTAACATAGGCTTACGTGGCAGGCGCACGTTAGTAACCCCCTGGAAAAAAGTCTTAACCAACCGATGGTTGGCAAAAGATCTTTGGAAGAAAATAGCCAAGGCTGAAACATGTCCCTTGAGAGTACTAAGTTGAAGGCCCAAATCTAAACCATGCTGCAAGAATTCCAGGATCCTGCGAATAGGAAACACCCGACAGGGAAGAGATTTAGACTCACACCAGGCAATGTAAGCATGCCATACCCTATAGAATATAAAGGACGAGAACTTCTTCCTAGCCCGAATCATGGTAGTGACAGAGGCAGGCAGCCCATTTTCCATCAAAATGGAGGTTTCAGCAGCCAGGCAGTTAAAGCCAGCATTTGTAAATTGGGATGGCATAGCTGCCCCTGAGTGAGCAGGTCTGGAATCTTGGGCAGGACGTATTGATCTACTGCCAACTGCACGATGTCTGCGAATCACACCCTTCTTGGCCAACAGGGAGCCACCAGAATGGTTGGCACCCCTTCCTGGGCAATCTTGCGCAGAACCCTGCCCAGCAGAGGAAACGGAGGGAACACAGAGGAGCCGAAAGCTCTTCCAAGACATTGCTAGTGCATCCATGGCTAAGGCCAGAGGGTCATGGGACAGAGAGACAAAGACTGGAAGCTTGTGATTGTGGCGGGACGCAAACAGATCCACATCCGGCTGACCCCAGCGATGGCACAGGGAGCGAAAACACCCTGCTGCCTGAGGGACCATTCTCCCAGACGAGAAGTCCCCATGCTCAGGGAGTCCGCCTCCAGATTTTCCACCGCCGGAATGTACACTGCCGAGATGCAGGGAACATTCTCCTCTGCCCATGACAGAATCAGAGACACTTCCTTGAGGGCCCTCTTGCTCCGGGTCCCTCCCTGATGATTGATGTAGGCAACTGCCATCTGGTTGTCCGAGCGGATCTGAACAGCCTGACCCCGAAGGCGAGGGGTCAATTGGGCAAGAACCAACTTTACCGCCCTCAGTTCCAGAATGTTGATAGGAGTATGGGCCTCCTGGGGGCCCCACTAACCCTGGAATTTCAAGGACTACCAGAAGCCCCCCCCCCAACCTGTCAGACTGGCATCTGTGGTGACCGTCTCCCAGCAAGGGGACAGAAAGGTTCTGCCCCCCAAGAGGATCCTTGAGTCCAGCCACCACGAGAGGGACAGAGCAAACACCTGATCCAGGGACACTGGGTCCCGATCCCACACTGATAAGAGGTGCAGCTGCAGAGGTCTCATGTGAAACTGAGCATAGGGTACCGCCTCGAAGCAAGACACCATCAGGCCTACCAGTTGCATCCCCTGTCGGATGGAGGGATGAGGACAAGAAAGAAGAAACTGGGCCTGAGCTTGAAGAAACTGGGCCTGAGCTTGAAGACTCTCCACCTGCTGTTGAGGGAGAAAAACCTTGACCTGAGATGTATCCAGAGTCATGCCCAGAAAGGACCTCACCAGTGACGGAGACAGAAAAGACTTGGGATGGTTGATCACCCAGCCAAAGGACTCTAGTGTGGCCACCACCATCTGGGTATCCAGCTCTGCCTGATGGAAGGACTGTGACGTGATCAGAATGTCGTCCAAATAAAGAAGGATGCGAATGCCCTGAGATCTCAGAGCCATCACACCCGCCAGCACCTTGGTGAATACCCTGGGAGCCGAGGTGATACCGAAAGGTAAGGCCACAAATTGGTAGTGCTGATCCTCCAGAGCAAACCTGAGAAATTTCTAATGACCTGAGAAGATTGGTACATGAAGGTAAGCGTCCTTGATGTCTACAGATGTCATGAAGTCACCCGGGCGCAGAGTATTGACTGCAGAGCGTAGGGTCTCCATGCAAAAATGCTTGAATCTGACAAACTTGTTGAGGTGCTTTAAATCCAGGATGGGCCTGAGGGACCCATCCTTTTTGGGAACAGTGAATAGATTGGAGTAGAAACCTCTGCCCCTATCCCTGAGAGGAACAGGGAAGATGACCCCCAACTCCAGAAGGTTTTGGACCGCAAGCCGCAATCCCAGAGCTGACAGGGGGTTTTGAGCCACCCGGGAACTGACAAATCTTGGGGGCGGCCAGGCTGCAAACTATCTTGTATCCAGAGGACACCACCTCCTGAATCCATCTGTCTGCTACACGTAGCCTCCAAACGTGAGCAAAGAGCCGAAGCCGCCCCCCCACCCGGATGGGTGAGGGCGCTTCCTCATGCCTGAGGAGGCTTGGGGGAGGATTTGGGCTTGGGACCCCATGAGAGGCCAGGCCGGCCACGTCCTCTACCCCTGCCCAAATAGTCTCTGCGTGCTCCAGCAAAGGAAACTCCTCGACCAGCCCTGGAAGCGCGGAAGGAGGGGAGAGAGGCACCAGTCCCCCAAAAGGGCCGAGACGGCCTCCTACGTTGCGGTAACTTACCGCCCCTGGCAAACAGGTCCAAGCGTTCACCAAAGAGCCGCAGCTCCTTAAAAGGAAACCCAGAGAGGGCCTTCTTAGCAGCATTATCAGCTACCCACTGACGTAGCCAGACAGAGCGTCATATAGCCACCAGAAGGACAGGTGTCCTAGCACACATTCTAAAGGCATTATCCATGGCAGCAAGAATATATGCAACAAATTCATAGCAAAGCAGAATCTATAATCCTCTCCTCCCGCGTGATCAGAGGTCCCATCTAAGAGACACTTAAGCAGCCCTTTAACAGCAATAGCCGTTATGGCAGAGGTACAAACCGGGAGCAGCGCAGTCCCCACACAGGCAAAGGCATGACAGGACAGCTGGTCCATGCGCCGGTCCTCACCATCCCGCAGGGTAGTAGTGTCAGGAGAAAGCATGACAGATGTATTAGACAACCCTAAAACGGGCGCGTCCACCTCGGGAGGACATGACCAACGCTTAATTACATCAGCAGGAAAGGGATACCTCCTATCCCAACTCTTGGGCACCCCAGGAAGTTTACTAGGCCGTTCCCACTCTTTGAGCACCAGATTATTAAAGTGGCTCTGGTCAGGGAACTCCAAGCGAGGTTTAACAGTATGAAAAAGCTCACCCTGCTGCTGTGGAGCCACGACAGGAGGGGAAATACAAAGCACTTCAAAAATGTGAGTCAATAACCTGTCAGTGTCATCTGAGGACCATGAGTCTTCTCCAAAAGGAGACCCGGTACCACCATATAACTTAGGTTGTTCCTCAGAGGATTCTGAATCAGAGAACAACTCCCCCCTCCTCAAGGGGGTAAAGGCCAGACAATGAGTAAGGTCCCTCATCCTCAACAGGAAAGAGGGAAGCAGCGGGAGATAAATGACGCTTCTTGACAGAAGCCTTACGCGGGGCTGACCCAGCAATATGCTTTTCAATGCTGGCCACCCGTGCAGCGAAGTCATATTGTGACTCCCCGCAAGTATGCCCCTCACTGGGGGGTCAGATGCAAGCGTGGGGGGGTAGGTGAAGCAGAAAGAGGCGCAGTACCAGGGCCCGTAGCAGACGCCCCAGGCTGTAGCGCCAGTACCTGCTGGGCGCAGGGCACACAAACCCTGACACAGTCACTCACAGGGGATACCCCACACAATACACAATTGGGCTTGTCCCAAAGAAACCCCAAGTACATTATCCCCGGGAGCCTCCATATGGTGATTTTTGATACAGGCGCAAACCAGTACAGAGACACAGCTAACTATAGCCACCCTTGGTGGGATGCCCCCTAAAACCCGCTAGGGAAGGTGGGAGATTGGCAATGGGCAGGGCCGGGAGAACCACAGTCAAGGTGACCCGCCTGCAAGACACAACAAGCACAAAAATACAATTCTGTGAAATACTCACCTGTAGAATTGGTATTATACGTATACAGTACGTCCTGCTCCAATTATAATACTTACACTTGGGTTATCCTCCGCCAGAGGGCGCTGTGCACTGCAGACATGCAAAAACAGGCTCCTCCCGGCCCTTCATATACCCAGGGACCTCCCACAAATCCCCAGCATTGAAAAGCAGTGAACCAGAAGCCGGGAGAAACCAACCACCAAAACAACCGGTAAAGATAACAACAACAACAATCACCATACAGGGGATCCAGAATAATGCAAAAACCAGGGTGGGGTGGAGCAGGACGTACTGTATACGTATAATACCAATTCTACAGGTGAGTATTTCACAGAATTGTATTATTCTAAGTATACAGGACGTCCTGCTCCAGATATAATACTTACACTTGGGACATCCAATAGCAGTGTCCATAAAGTAGGGTGGGATCCCCAACAAAAGGCACAGCAGACAGTTAAAAGCACTGTCACTTGCAAACCTTGCTACCAAGAGTGACATGAGCAAAGCTCTAACGTCAACCTCATAAAAACCTTTGAAAAGGTATGAACAGAGAACAAGTAGCGGTCTAGCAGACTTGTTCCACAGAAACCTGGTGCCGAAAGGCCCAAAGATACCGAAGCACAAGTAGAATCAGAAGTAAGGCGAGAAGAAGATTCTTCCCCTTAAAAGAACAGGCCTGAGTAACAGCCTGACAAGTCCAAAAGCTAACAGTAGCCTTGGCAGAAGCCGAAACCTTTCCTAGGACCAGAAGGGACGACCCATCCAAGTCAAGACCAGGCCAAAGACCGCATAACCCCTGGAATCAGACGAAATCAGGCACATACAGGATGGAGACGCCCGCAAACCCCAAGGGGCAACAGTCCCCCTAAGGGACGAGAGACAATTCAGGAAAACACGTCCAACACCTGTTGAGGGAATGTAGACCCCCTTTTCTCAGCGATACTAGGAATAAGGCACAGAAGAAAGACAAAGTCTTGAATACATGAGCATAAAGCGGAACACCACCTCATCTGGTGTATATATCTATGAACGAGGGCTAGCTAAACAGAGCCGCCCGCTCAGGCAAACGGCTGACTGAATTAACAGTCCCTAGGAAGGACAACTTGAGGGTAAGAACAGTCAGACAGCATCCGGAATAGGTCCAAAGGGAACACCCCGCAAGGCAAGCAGAATAAATTTGAATCCCAACAGGGAACATAGAATTACGTGGGGGATGCACATGAGTAACCCTGAAAGAAGCCTTAACCAAGGACACTGAGCAAAAGACTTCCACAGGAAATCGGACAGGGCAGAACCTGACCCTTCCGAGTACTGAGTTGGAGAATTCCAACTCCAACCCATGCTGTAATAACTCTAGAACCCTGGGAACAGAGAACGCCTGACAGGGAAGAGACCTAGACTCACACCAATCAATATGGGTATGCATACCCTATAATAGATGGAAGAAGAAGAAGAAGCTTGCTCCTAGTTTTCCCATAGTCTCAATCACCAAGACAGATAAGCCTGTATCCATCAAGATGGATGTTTCAGCAGTCAGGCCGTCTAGGCCAGAGTCTATAGATCGGGGTGATGTAAAGGGGCCCTGAGTGAGCAGAGCTGGCACTCCTGGTAGAACGCACAGATCTACTGTCCTCAGTACCACGTCTGCGAACCACACTCCACTAGGCCACCCGGGGGCCACCGGAACCACTGGCCCCCCCTTCCAGAGCAATTTTGCGCAGAACCCTGCCTAGCAGGAGGCATGGAGAAAGACATGCAGAACAGAATGTCCTGCCATAACATTACTAAATCATCATGACCACGGCCAGAGAATCCTGGGACAGGGAAACAAGGGCTGAGAGCTTGTGATAGTGAAGGGGCACACACAGATCCACACTGGTTGGACCTCATAGTGACACAAGGATTAGCACATCCTGTCGCAGAGGGACCTCCACCAGAGCGAATACCACTGATATGCAGGGAACGTTGTCCACCACCCAGATAGGATCGGAGACACTTCCCGGAGGACCCTCCTGCACGGGTCCCTCCCTGATTATTCAATGTAGGCCAATGCCGTCAGCTAGGCCTAGCTCCCCCGAACAGGCAGGCTCTGAAGAGGAGTAGGCAAGCGAGTTAGAACTAACTTGAACCCTCAAAGATTCAAACATTGATAGGTGTATAGGCCTCCTAAGGGCCCTACCTCCCCTGGAACCGTAGGGACTTCCCGAAGAAGACCCCCCTCAACGTGATAGATTGGCATCCATGGTGACTGTCTACCCAGGAAAGGGCAAGAAGGGACTGCCCTCAGGCAGGTTCCTTGAGTTCATCCACTACAAGAGGGACCTCCTCACCAGGAAGGAAGGCACACATACCCTGCTCCAGGGATGCTGGGTCCTTTTCCCGTAGGACAAATAGGAGAAGTTGCAGAAGGTTCCAGGGGGGACTGAGCATAAGGGGCCACTTCGGAGTACGCCACCAGTGGGCCCACCAGCTGCATCCCCTGCCTGGTGGAGGGACGGGGACAGCTAAGAGGGACTGAGCCCATACAACTAGATTGTCCACTTTATTGCTGAGGAAGGAAGATCCTTGCTTGAACTGTATAAAATTAATTCATAGGAATGGAGTTACCAATGAAGGGGACAATAAGGACTTGGGGTGTTTGATCACCCCTCCAAATGACTCCTAAATGGACACCCTCCAGCCGAGTATCCAACGTAGCCAGACGTAGAGACTGGGAAGTGATGAGAAACCACATCCCCGTCAGCACCTTGGTGAGCACTCTGGGAGCTGAAGAGAGGCCAGATGACAAGATCACGATTATCAGTGTTGGTCAACCAACGCGAATCTGAAGAACCTCGGTGTCCAGAAGACACAGGGAAGTAAAAATAAGCAGCATTGAGCTCCACAGATGGCAAGAAGGCCCCGACGCGCAAGGAGCCGATGGCCGAGAGCAGTGTTTCCATTGCATTCCATCTTCTATCTTCGCAGTCCAGACTGCAGAACTAAACTGGAAATTGGTGGGAGCTACCTGGCTATTTATGGGGTCGGGAGTGGCCACAAGTCTTTCTGCAGTCTACAGCGCCACCTTGTGGCAGATATCCCCAAGTGTAAGGAATTATTGGAACAGGACGTGCTGTATACTTGGAAAAATGCTTTAGTTTCTGGAGAATAAAAGGGATATTGAGAAGCATGAAACCACTGCACCACTACTCACCATACCTGGCTGTCAAAGCCACCATCTTGCTGCACCCAGAAGGGCTTTGTATCCCACAATCCCCCCAGGTACAGTTTTGAGGTAAAGGGTGCATCAAATGGTTTTTTCATGCAAAAGGTTAAAAAAAAAAATGTATATATCTTGCCAAGTGTTCCTCCAGCACTGTGCCTCCTCTCAGCTCGGCACTGTGAATGAGGAAATTTACTTGCTCATCTGCCCTTCCAGCTCCCTCCCTGGCAAACTGAACAAAGCCCGACACAATGGTCTAACATTTGCCTTGGTCTGTTCTACAATCACTTTAATAAATCAATATAGTAGCAGGATGGTGGTGCAAGAGCAGCAGCTCAGGACTGAGTGACGTCAGTCACCCGAGTGCCCGCCGCTGCTGATTGGGCATTGCAGAACGATAATCGCAGCAGTGAAATTCCTGACCATAATGACTTCTCTTTGAGAATAAAATATTTTAAAAGGGCCCTTCTGAATTCAAACTGATGTATTTATGTTTACCTAGGCCTTTGGCATCACTGATCCCAAGCTGCTAAAGTTCAATCTGGGTCACCCTGACAAGACTTTGGCTTTGTGCCATCAGATGAGCAGTGAGAGCCTCTCCTCTTAGAAGTGTTTGGGCTCCAGTAACAAAAGAGATGTGCTTAAAGGAGCACTATCGAGGAAAATGTCCCAATGATAAAAATCCATATATATGCGCAATGGCGAGAGGTCACTTATACACCCAGCATCATCATCATCTTTTTTTTTTTTGGAAGGAAGATAAATCAGGGGTGACAAGCTCTGATAGACTAAACATGTCACCCCTGGATTTTATTCCTGTCATGTGAGAAAAAAAACAAGCTTGGCAGGAGTTTTATTCAGTTGAGGTGACCCCTCCTCTCATTAAGCCAACGATTTTATATGGATTTTTATTATTACGCAATTTTGCGATAGTACTACTTTAAAGGAGTCCCCTGCCTTCTTTAATGGTGTGATATAGCAGATGTCAGGGGCTTAGGAAGTGGAAATGCAGCATTTTATATCTATATATAGATATTTATATATCTCTGTAGCATGCAACATGTATGCATTGCACTTTCCTGACTGCCATTAGAAAAACTGTGTTTACATTTATGTGCTACAGTGAATTTTCTATTGATTGTCACCAAGCAAAAGCTGATCAATTTCACTCTGAACGTGAAACAGTCCAGGATGACACAATCAAGGAGGAAGGTAGATGTAGGAACCAAATATGGATTTGTGACTCCACATTCCTTCTTTACTGAGATGGCTAGTGTGGCCTACAGATCTTTACAAACCTTTATCATCATGAGATATGCTGCCATCTCCTTTTATCACACTCCCTTCTGGCGTTGGTAGATCTTCAGAGATGCTCCCTTCTAGGTCTCTCGGACTAATTATGTCCTCCTTGACAGAAGAAGGTGGGGGAATTTCCTGTTCACTGCTGCTACTGCAAAAACAATACCCAAACAATATTAACACTTACATGCAAATTCAGTGGTAAAAAGAGTGTAGCAGACACACAGATAGAGTTACAAACCTATGAGATCGCTCTTTGAAGCTGGACACACTGCTTGGAGGTTGGGAAGATGGTGAAGCAGAGCGTGAACCCTTTTTCCTACAAACAACAATAGTTTAACACAGCAATGCTGACTGGTACCAGGTGGTTGATTTGGCAGCTTTCAGTGACTTTCAGTATGTAAAAAAGGGTTTTAACAAATTAGTAGGATACCTGATGCCGCGAGACCGGTGCCATTTTTGCTGTTCAGCTGGAGAGGTAGTAGCAGGCTCTGAGCTGGTAGGAGACAAATAATCACGTTCTCCCTCCTAAAATAGGAAAAGTAGGAGAGACCGAAGAAAATGACTGCAAATTATTATATGCCTTGCTAATTATTCATATCATGTATTTAATAAATATCTAAAGGCAGGTCATTTTCCCCCTACTTAACTCTAACTACATGCATTTTTCCAAGCAGAAGATTGGTTGCAGATGCATGTTTTTTGGAATCTTAAACTGCTTTCTACCAGCATCTCTCAGTGTCCACAAGGTCACTCTGAGATGTAGGTGTAAATTTCAGTCCGTACAGAGCCTAAAGACAACACATGCTTTATGTGATCTAGAATGTTCTATAATGTTATATTCATATTTTATTAGAAAACCCTCCATCTGGCATCAGGCCAGAGAAGCAGTTTTAATATATCTAATTTCCTTGCAATCATATATCTAAACTGCTGCCTTTTATAGAAATCTCCATGCACAGGTAACTGCTTTAACTAACATGTTCTGTCTTCTGTAAAAAATGTAAATGTACAAAACTGCTACACCACACAAGAGTTTGATTTCCATATCGAAGAGTAAACACAACAATGCCCCACCCTTTACCGCAGTATTAAACAAGTATTAATTGGTGGAGAACCGTAGAACCTAATGTATAGGGGGTTATAAAGGGGCGTCTTGTAGAGATACCGTTACTGGTAAGACTAACAGGGATTTTCAACCGAAGACCTGTTTTTTGTCAGATAATAAATCTAGCATATAGTGTTTGAGGAAGGTGTGGGGAGAACATCATGTGGCTGCCTTGCAGATCTCCTCAATTGAAGCCCCTGACTTTTCCGCCCATGATGTGGAGACTGCTGTAGTCAAGTGGGCTCTGATGTAAGGCAGGGTGGTATCCTTAGAAGTATAAGATAGGGAGATTGCCTGTCTAATCCATCTGGCCAGGGAAGCCTTAGATGCTGCCAGGGCATTATTACCTGAAATACTATTACCTAAAAATGATATAAAGAATTTATCTGACCTACGGAAGTCATGTATCAATTCTATTTAGGTAGAAGAGGTGGATTCTACCGGATTATCTTGGTCTTGTAATAAAGGAAGGAATGGCTGTGTCCTGGGAACGGTGAAAGGTAGAGGACATCTTAGGTAGGTATAGGGGATCAGGCATAAAGTGTTTCTATCTGGAAATATGGTGCGATAAGGCTCTCTGATACATAGAGCCTGTAAGTCACTAGCTCGCTTGGCTGAAGTTAGAGCTAAAAGAAAACCTGATTTGATTGTTAGGACTAAGTCCCAGAAAGGACAGTGGTTATGATGTATTTTTTCTTCAGAACTATAGAGATAAAGAATCTGTTGATCAAAGAGGTACCCTAAAGACCGATAAGGTCTTTAGGGTACTTACTGCTAACCCCTGTTCAAAGCCCTCTTGTAGAAATTCATGTACAGTAGCAACTGTGTCTCTATACACACTGTTCGATTCACAGAATGAATTGAAATTCTTCCATACTTTAACATACATTTTTCTGGTAGTCATTTTCCTTGATTCTAGGAGTGTCAGGACTACTCTGTTAAAGAGACCCTTTTCTTCAATATAGCCTATTCAGTATCCAGGCCGATAATTTCAGAGACTGGAGATTCGAGTGAAGCACTGGACCCTGAGTAAGCAGATCTGGAATTAGAGGTAGTTCCTACGGGTCTTCTCGTGCCATTGCTGTTAGAATCATGAACCAGCTTCTTCTTGGCCAAGCAGGTGCGATTAATATAACTCTGATTCGTGCCAATGCTATCTTGCAGAGCACCTGTGGCAGGATCTGAGGTGGAGGGAATGCAAAGGCGATTCAAAAACTCCAAGGCTGGGCAAGAGCGTCTACTCCCACCATTCCCCAACACAGCGAGAAGAAGCAATGGCATTTTGAATTTGTTGAGGCCGCAAAGAGATCTATCTCTGCTTTGTCCCTCCTGTCTACAGATAATTGATAAATCTGTGGATTTTGGCCCCACTCTGACTACCCGAGTCCTGCTCAGAAAGTCCACTACTGAGTTTAGGGATCCCTTTGCAAGTTGACTGCTGACAGGGATCTGATCCAGAGATATAGAGACAGACCAAAGGACTGTAAGGCTTCTGATATGGTGCCCCCCGGACAATTTAAATAAGCTACGGTTGTCATTTTGTCCAACCGAATCTGAATGTCTTTGTCTTTTAAGAGGAGTTTGACGTGATTTAGAGCTTCCGGCACCACTTTGAGCTCTCTGAAATTCGAGGACCTGTGCCTCAAATCTCTGGACCAGATCCCCTGCATGTGGTGGGAGTCCAGGTGTGCTCCCCAACCGCTGGCATCCGAGGTGTTAACTGGTCAGCTTTCCCCGGAACCCTTGCCGCATCTCCACTCACATCTAGCTGTGCGTGCAACCAAGCCAGGCCTTTCTGAGAGGGTGGTGTGAGCATGCCACAGCTAGAAGCTGAGCGGGAGAAGCGGCAGATGGCGTACACTGGGGCACTCTGCTCGGCTGTTTAGCCGTCCAGGCTAAAGGGAGCCGAGTGCAATAAGCACGCTTGGTTTTGGCCAAGTCTGCTCTGTGGGAATGCACAGAACGGGGAATCCCAATTCATCGTCTGAGAGAACAACACACGGGAAACTTAGTTATAATCCTGTGTGGTTTATTTTCCTCTTTAAACCCTTTAGTAGTGAGATTTTCTAACTCTGTTGGTTCGATTTAGGACACTAACTGGCACATCTAGGCCTTACTTCCAACCAGCCATGAACTCCTGAACTGCCCATACTTTGGGCTGATGCAAAAAGCTTCCCCTCCGCCCATATAAAAAAAATAAGTGGTCCACAAGAATTATAACTGTGTAAAATAAAATAGTCATTGCACTTTATGACTTGGGCTTGTGTACAGATTAGGCTCATGGGAACTTCTGTCATTTTAGTCAATATGCACCTTTTTCCTTCTATACTTTAGAAGAAATCCAATGTGGGTTTTGCTCGAATAAAGAGAACAAATCACCAGGAGTTGAAAGTTAAAGCTCACACGGTGTGATCAATTATCTTTAAAACCTAACTTACCTCTGATACACCAACTGCATTTTGTGTTGCTGATGCATCCAGGGTCTTCTGATAACGTTGAAGCATTTCAGCCTGTGTCTGCAGATTAAATAACATTTTTCAAACATTACTAATATAATACAATTCTGTGAAACTCACCTGTAGAATTGTTTTTGAAAATCTCCAGTCCAGGTCGTCCCAAAGTGATGACATACGGGTATTCCGCCTCCAGGGGGCGCTCGACTGCAAGATCAAAAGCTGTCGCTCCTCCTGGCCCCCTATAAAAGCAGGTGTCTCACTATGATTTCCCAGTGGTTAAAAAGCAGTAAGAAAAAGAGACAGGCCGGGAGGCCAAGAAACCATGTTACTTTACATAGCTTCAGCATGTACTCTCTCCAACAAAAACCTAAGGACAACGGTCCAATATAAAAATTGTAATCACCATAACAGGCAAACAAGAGATAATGAAAACCAAGGGCGGGGTGGGACGACCTGGACTGGATATATTCAAAAACAATTCTACAGGCGAGTTTCACAGAATTGTATTTTTCACTATATCCAGTCCAAGTCGTCCCAGAAGTGATGACATATGGGACATCCAAAAGCAGTGTCCATTAGGGCGTAGGGCGGGATCCCCAGTGCAGAACAGCATGTAGTTCATTTCACTACCGCCTGAAGCACCTTTCGGCCAAAGACAGCATCAGCTGAGGCCCTAACATCAACCTTGTAAAACTTTGTAAAGGTATGAACTGAAGACCAAGTGGCGGCCTTACAAACTTCTTCAACAGATGCCTGGTGCTGAAAACCCAGAAGGCACCAATAGCTCTAGTAGAATGAGCTGTGGTACGAAAAGGGGGTTCCTTCCCCTTTGGCAGAATATGCTTGCACTACCGCCTGTCTGATCCACTTACTGAGAGTGAACTTGGCTGGTGGCAAACCTTTCCTAGAGCCCTCTGTTAGGACAAAGAGCAAATCCGATTTCCTGAAGGATTCAGTCGCAACCAGGTAATACTTAATGGCTCTGACCACATCCAAGGCATGGAGGGTCCTTTCCTTAGAATTAGTCGGTGCTGGACACAAGGAAGGTAAGACAACTTCCTCATTAAGGTGAAAGGGAGAAATTACGTTTTAAATCAGGTTTAAAACAAAGAAACACCTTATCCTTATGCCGCTCAAAGTAGGGAGGCTTCATACAAAACGCGGCCAGCTCTGACACACGACGCACCGAGGTGATCGCTACCAAAAAGACCAATTTGGTCTACCTATGATCAACCTATGATTGGCAATGGATCTCTGGAAGAAGATGGCTAAGCCCAAGACCTGGCCCTTGAGGGTGCTCAGCTGGAGACCCAAGTCTAAGCAGTGTTGTAAAAACTCCAGAATCCTAGAAATAGAGAATGTGCGGCAAGGGAGATTCTTGGACTCCAAGCAATGTAGGCGTGCCAAACTCTCTAGTATATCATGGAAGAAGACTTCTTCCGTGCCTGAATCATGGGATGCACAACCGTGGAAGACAGGCCCTTTTCCGTCAGGATTGAGGCTTCAATAGCCAGGCCGTCAAAGCCAGCGTCTGTAAATTGGGGTGCCGCAGCGACCCCTGAGCGAGAAGCCCTGGGTCGTCGGGCATGATGTAGCGATCTACTGACATCTGAACTATGTCCGCGAACCAACTCCTTCTCGGCCAGCGAGGAGCCACCAGGATGGTTGGTACCCCCTCCTGGGCTATCTTGCGCAGTACTCGGCGGAAACGGAGGGAATGCATAAAGGAGACTGAACTCCGTCCAAGGAATTGCTAGAGCATCTGTGGCAAAAGGTCAGAGGATCTCTTGACAGGGAGACGAACCTTGGGAGCTTGTGATTGTGTCTGGACGCAAACAGGTCCACGTCCGGCTGACCGCAGTGGAGACACAGGGCATGAAAGATCTTGTTTCTGAGAGACCATTCCCCCGGACGTGAGGCACTCCTGCTCAGGGAGTCTGCCTCTTGGTTTTCTACCCCGGGGATGTAAACTGCCGAGATGCAGGGAACATTCTCCTCTGCCCAAGTCAGAATCTGGGTCACCTCCTTGAGGGCTCGCTTGTTCAGAGTCCCACTCTGGTGACTGATGTAGGCGACAGCCGTCTGATTGTCCGAGCAAACCTGGATCGCACGACCCCTTAAATGGGGAGTTAAGCGAAGCAGCACCAACCGGATCGCTCCTAGCTCCAGGAGATTTATGGGCAAGTGGTTCTCCTGCGGACCCCACTGACCATGGATCTTCTGCGTCTGCCAAACGCCTCCCCAGCCGGTCAGACTGGCATCCGTGGTAACAATCTCCCACCGGGGAGTCAGAAAGGACTTGCCCACCAATTGTTCCTGGAGTCCAGCCACCACAAGAGAGACTGCCTGGCCAGGGGGGACAGAGAAAATTCCCGTTCCAGCGATTCCTGCATCCGGTCCCAGCCAGTCAACAATTTCAACTGAAGAGGTCTCATGTGGAACTGGGCGAAAGGCACTGCCTCGAAGCACGACACCATCAGGCCCACCAGTTTCATCCCCAGACGGATCGATGGCCGCTGACAAGACAGCAAGGCCTGCACCTGCGTCTGGAGGCCCACCACCTTCTGCTGTGGCAGGAATACCTTGACCTGAGAGGTGTCCAACGTCATGCCCAGGAAAGACCTCACCACTGAGGGAGTGATAGAAGACTTGGGGTAATTGATTACCCATCCGAAATCCTCGAGAGTGGATAACACTGTCCGGGTGTCCCTCTGGGCTTGCTGAAGAGACTGAGCTGCAATCAGCAAATCGTCCAGATAGGGCAGCACACGAATGCCCCGATTCCTCAGGATAGCCATGATGCCAGCCAGCACCTTGGTGAAAACCCGGGGGGGGGGGGGGATATCCCGAATGGCAGCGCCACAAACTGGTAATGATGATCCTCCAAAGCAAACCTCAGGAACCTCTGATGTCCCTGGAATATCGGGATGTGCAGATAAGCATTCTCAGGCCCTGTGCCTTCAATGGGTTCAGGGATATCAGAGACTGAAGAAATCTTGAGGGCGGCCTGACTACCAGCTCTATTTTGTAACCGGAGGACACCACCTCCTGAATCCACCGATCCGAGACGCGCTGTCCCCAGATATGAGCAAATAGCAGAAGCCGTCCCCCCACCCGGATGGGTGAGGGCGCCTCCTCATGCCTGAGGGGCCTTGGCAGGGGGCTTGGCCTTGGATCCCCAGGCGGGATTGGATCGGCCACGGGACCTACCTCGTCCCCAGGAATCTCTGCGGCCACCTGAAAATGAAGAGCCTCTTCCTCCTCGAAAGGAGCGATAGGCAGATGAACTCCGAAAGGGCCACGCAGGCTTCTGCCGCTAAGGGGCTCTACCATCCTTGACCAGGAGACCCAGACGCTCCCCGAACAACCTGTGCCCCACGAAGGGGATACTGGTGAGCGACTTCTTGGCCGCGGCATCAGCCGACCATTGCCGCAACCAGAGCGAGCAGCGAAGCGCAACAAGCAGGGCCGAAACCCTGGCACCGAGCCGGACACCATAATCCATGGCCGAGACAACTAAAGCAATAAAATCCACGCAAGCCTTGAGGTCTTTATACTCCTCGCCCGCTTGCGAGACTTGGCAATATCCACAAGACGTCTCACCTTCCTTCTGATGGCTAAGGAGACAAAAGCCGCGGCACACACAGGGCGAAACCAAGCACCAGCAAAGGTGAAGGCATGACAGGCCAGCTGATCCATGGGCCTGTCCGCTGGATCATGTAAGGAAGTGGTATCGGGCGAAGGCATCACCGTAGTGTTGGACAATCCCAACACAGGGGAATCCACCTCGGGGGGACGGGACCATAACCGGACCAGCTTCTCAGGAAAGGGATACCGCCTGTCCAGGCCCTTAGGCACTGACGGTAGCTTGTTAGGCCTCTCCCATTCCTTGAAAATCATATTAGAGAAATGGGCCGGCTCGGTAAAGACTCGCCTCTGTCTCTCAGGCCGAAACAAATCACCCTGCTTCCTCTTAGCCGCTCTTGGAGGGACAATGTGCAACGTCTCAAAAACTGAAGCCAGTAACTTCTCCGTATCAGGGAGCCACGTATCCTCATCCGAGGAAGAACCAGACCCGCTGACACAGCCAGCAGAATAATCCACTGTGGAAATGGAGTCCTCCTGCAACTTGCCCTCCTCCACAGAGCCCACCAAAAAGATCATCATCATCATCATTATTATCCGAGTAAACGGGCTCGATGTGCCGCTTCTTACGCGTGGCCTTCTTAGGAGCCGATCGCGAGATCTGTCTCTCGAGGCTGGCCACCCGGAATCCCAAATCAACATGGGACCCCCTGCTGGCTTCCCCCTCACTGGGGGCTGAGTGCAGCAGCGTGGGGTTCTGGAGAGGCCGCAGGTAATGAAGGGCTAGGGGCAGATACGCCCGATCATGCTCCAAAATGAGGCTCCTGGCGCAAGTGGTACAAACAGTGCTGAATCCGCCCAGAGGGCTTGCACTGCACAAGGGGCAGAGCTTCACCCGTCCAGATGGGGCCCCTAGCTCACTATCCCCAGAAGCCTCCATTATGGTGATTAGCAGAAATTTTTTTGTATGCAGGTACAAGGCACTGACGGCCCAACCTAATTAGCCCACCTATATAATCTCTCTTTTTGTGATCCCTCTTAATAAAAGGGAAAGAGGGGGCGGGGGGCCGGCAGGAACCACAACCCCAATCTATCAATGGGCCCAACCAAAAAGACACAAGCAAGAAGGCCATAAGCATCCCACAGCCCATGCGCATTGATATAACCCAATCGATAATAGCAAGAGGGACTCACGACACCGACAGCGCGGAGGGGTCCCAGGCAGCGTAGCAAGAGAGGCAGTCACAAGTTGGAGCATAGCCAGCAGCTCAGCGGACTCCTCGAGGGGCTTGCCGCACGGTAGTGACGCGAAAAGCGTCATAGTGCGGCCCCGCACCCCCGACGGCGCGAAACCGAGCGCCCCCCTCCTCCACAGCTCTGCCCACGTCATTCAAGATGGAGGACTTCTTCCAAGAATCCCCCACAAGATACCTGGGCAGCCTACAGCAGGGCCCCTGCACAAGCCACGCAGTACGCGCACTGGCCGCCACAGCGCCGGAATACACAGGAGCCTGCGTCTCAGAGGAGACCACCGAGCAACGTTCGACCCCCCCCCCCCCCTCACAGCATAACATCCCAAAATGGAAAGGAGCAGGAAGGAGACAACTAGAGGGAGTGAGGGAGGTACGTATGACGTGCCAGTAAAACAGTGACAATCACCACAAACACAACCGCAATAAAGCTTGTGGGGCAAGAGGGAATAAAATAATAGGGCAATAAGTAATTCCTCCCCCCCTATAGGCTCACTATCAGCATATGGCCGGCTACCCTTTAGTCAGGGTCTGCGGCCCAGAGCCTAGCTCTGCCAAGCCCCCTGACCCCCGGCGTTCTCCCTACCGTCACAGTCCCGACAGCCGTGGCTGGGAGACAATAGTGGGTCCACGGGATCAGTGGTAATAGGGTCCGCAGCGGCCGACGGGCTAGGAGGCCCCGCTCAGCTGCAATATCCAGGAGAGAGTATCCAACGATCTTCAGCAGCCAGACTGCAAGATGAACACTGGGAAATCATAGTGAGACATCTGCTTTTATAGGCCGGGAGGAGCGACAGCTTTTGATCTTGCAGTCGAGCGCCCCCTCTGGGCAGCATACCCGCGTCATCACTTTGGGACGACCTGGACTGGATATAGTGAAAAACCTAATATTGCCTCATTATCAATTATACTTTAACAGTATTACTAATACAAACTAATCAATATTTTTACATATCCAAAGCCATTAAAGGACATACATTTAAGTGTACATTACAATTTTGTATAAACTTTCCGTTAAAGAATGTTAGGTTGTAAGCTTCCTTTCCTTGTATTCACTATATTCCCCGAATGCACAGCTCGAAGCTCACAGTATCACATAATGCATTATCAAGTTCCTTACAGTCAGACAACTGTCTTCTATTTAGTTAGAAAACTCTATTGCTGCTCTGAACCCTGAACCAAGAATAATTTTCAGCATATAATAGGATGGTAATAACATGCTGGGGAGTTGTTAGTTGGTCTCATTTTCTTAAACCAAAATCTGGGTTTATATACAAAGAAAGCATAAAAGCATTTTCTTTTTGGTGATACTCTGCTGACATATACATATTGATATGTGGGGTAGGATGGACAGCTGCTTCCATCTAAATATAAATGAGCAAAAGGGAACCTCCACGTCACTTTATATTTCTGAAGTTAAAGGAAAACACCTCTCCACTACAGCTGACTAACCTTTTCACTGACCCCCTCCCGCCTGCAACTTCGCTCCTGGCAACTAATAACTCTCCTGCTGTCCCAGCTTTCCTTATTCCCTACTTATCTCACTACCAATCTGTCTCCCCCTGGTCCATAAAGACAACCTGTGACAATGACAAGGCTCAACTACCCAAACGAACATTTCATGACAACCGCCATGTCAGCCGTACAACGCTTTTACTACCCGCTAGCAAGTGACTGCTCTCACTCTAGGCTGACCATCTGCTATTATAGTTCCCTTCTGAAAAACATTTGCTGTGACCTGCTCTAAGGTCTCTTTGATACCTTCACATTTTCATTTCACTGGGATATACTCCATTGCAGTAAAAGCAGAGAAGAGATTGTACTCTACGGGTTCAATTCAGAGCCTGGTGAGAAAACGCACTTCTTTTTTAGGAGAGAAAACTGCCAATCACTTATATTGTCTATTGGGTGTAAATTTTCACCTGGTTCTGAATCAGCCCCAAGGTAGACAATGAAAGTCTAAGGCTTTCTCTCCAGAAAAAGAAGAAGCAAGTTTCTCACCAGGCTTTGAATTGACCCCCATGCCAGCTCCCGGTCCATCACAGAAGGTCTCTGCTGCCTCTTGCAATGGTGGATGTCACCATCTCCTCCAAGATTATGTGGGGTGCTGCTGTCCTTGCTCACGATGATGCGGGGTGCAGTCGGCTTGACCAGAATGATGCAGGGCTGCCGTTTATTTACTCATGGCCCTTACCTTTGGGGATTTACCACGGCACAGGCTTGACCGAAACTGAGCATGCCGAGCTATACTCCCCCACTCCAGAAAGCCTGGCATGACCGGCTCACTCCTGTGTACGTTTGCATATTGTTTAGAGTTAATCACCTGCTGAGAAAGAACCATGCTGGCAGCTAACAATCCGGCAGGGGAGCAGGGATAAAGGCAAGGGATAATTGCTGAAGGAGGGGCATTGGCAATCGGGATGTCCCCCTGTTATGTATGATGGCCAAAAACATAAGCGCATACACCAGCAATTGCATTAGCAATAGGTTCTTCCCTGTAAAAGCAAAATGGTACATTCTAAAACTTATCCCCCGTTATTCTCCTTTTCAGGATAACCAGTATACCTCCTCATTTTGCCATCAAGCAGATTTTGGCAGATTTTATTATTAGAATTAGCTTGTGACACTGATCTTGTGTGTGTGAGGTCTCTTACCTGTGCAGCCATCTGACGTGCTTCCTCCAGCTGTTTCATACTTGCTTGGGCTTCTTGCTCTGCCTGCAGTCTTAATGCAGCCATACTTTGCTCATGACGTTGTTGTTGAGCCTAGAAGGAACACAATAAGCCAATTAAATAGGTGGAGTGTATTCAGTAAAAATATTTTTGCAAAGCCAATAGCACCGGTAACTTCCTAAACACAACACTCCGGTATGACCGTCAAATTGCTTTAATGGTAACTGCAAGCGTATCCTTATGCTGCAGTGATCCCAGCTGTCTTTAGGGCTTCAGAGGAAGACAGAATTTGTTAAGGAAACGTAGAAGAAGAGGCAGAGGGGCAGCATGTTAAAAAGCAAAAGACCACATTTCTAATATTATCAGCAAATCCTAAATCAATCATGGAGCTTTGTATGACAGGAAACATCTGCACATTACAATAAAAGGACACCAACCCCCCCCCCCCCCCTTGCAGCCCTTTTCTACTGCAGAGCTCACTAATGGGGTGAGGGGGTAAGTTAGGTTCATTTAGTGTCCTAAAGCTAGACGGAGAAAGATCAGGAGCAAGGTTAGCCAATATTATTTTACAGAAAGAGTAGTAGATGCTTGGAACAAACTTCCAGCAGAGGTAGTTGAAAAATCAACAGTCACTGAATGTAAACATGCCTGGGATAAGCACACATCTATCCTAAGATAAAGAGTACATACAGTATACACATAAGGGCAAACTACATGGACCATATGGTCTCCTTCTGCTGTAACCTTTCTATGTTTCTAGTGTCCACGTAGAGCAAAACCGTTGCTGCATGGGGATGGCGAAGGTCCACTTTAATAGTGTCTGTAGGCTGACGGGTGAGTTTGGCATGTGAGTTATAGGGATAATTTAACATTTTACAATAGCTTACCAAGTGTAAGGACTTGTTGAGGCTGTTCCAAATAGAGGACGTGTCTTTAAACAAATATAATTTTGATAGCTATAGAGATCTTGTATTTTTTATTATTTGTTTTATATTTATATGTTTGACATCTGATCTGATATAAACCTAATATATATCTGTAGATACAAACATCACAGAATGGATCCTAAATGATCATTCGGGCAGGTCTATAATATATCATCTGTGTAAAAGGAAAGATATCATAAGGCTGGTAAACCTGACTGGTGTACCCCCTTGCTGAAGCATGTCACTTTCCTAGAAAAGAATCATAAAAGGAAGTCAAACTACTGAAAAAAAGCACCTGCATGTTCGCTGTGTTTACCTTCAAGATAAATACAATTAGACTAAGCTTCTAAAAATGGCAGCATGCAGTGATCCCCCTGCACCCAGTTAATCAGGCACTAAATGAAAATGCAAAATGCTCCATGCTGTAGAATTTGATACAGTTTCAACCAGAAAATCGCATTTAGCCATTTACCTTTAGGATCTGAGCAAGAGATATGGTTTCCTGTTGTGCAAGTGAAATGCCTCGAACACGCTCCACATCACACAGCTGACGAACAGATTCCTCCATAGCACCCAGGAAATTTAGTTCTGCAGACATGCGCTGCTGTAGACCAGCAGGAGAAAATCGCATGGCACCTGAAATACACACATTTATTAGGATACAGCAAGGCTCTACTCCAATGGATAAAGAACTAGGAGTACCTACTTTGTCCTGTTGTAACCAGTAATCTTGGCGCTTGTGTTTCTGTGGCTGTAGTAACAGGAAAGGCTGTTGGTGATGGCCCTTGTCTTACAGTGTCCTTTACACTAGAGTGATGGCTGTTGCCATTCTTTCCACTATCAGATGGATGGCTACAATAAAAATCAGATGCGTGTTAGGGATTACCAAACACCCGTTCTTATTAAATGTATAGCTGTTTAAGAGCTGCACCTTGTGATAGATTCAGAGGAAAGGTTGCCCATTGTACTGTCCGAGTCAGAGCCAGAAGAAAGCTCTCTTCCTGGAGTCACGGCTCGCGTTTGCTTGCCAACATGGCTTTTCTGTTCAGACAAGTTCTGGACATTTTCCACAGCCAGCTGAGGGCTTCCATTTGATATACTCTTGCCTGCATTAAAAAAAAAAAAAAAAAAGACATTAAAGCGGATCTTCATCCTGAATAAGAGTGTATTTTATATTATACGCTATAACCCCGCCCCCTGCACTTTATCTTGTTCTCTCCTCCTCAGTATGTAATGCTTCTGAGGCAAGATGGCTGCACCCATATACTAGAGTCCTGAACAGAGTTGCAGCCCAGCGAGGGAAAGAATAAGTAAGTGATTAAAAACTTAAAATATATTAATTTTAGATGCTGGGGAACAGTTTTTTTTAAGGATTGGGCTTTTCATTAAATCATGGTGAAGGTCCGGTTTAAGTTATTGTTTATATTTGTATTATTGTTTATTTATAAAGTGCTCTCAACTTCCATGGCACTGTTCAATGTGGAATTACAAGCAGGGTAAAACAAGTAACGTTCAATCTGTGAGCATTATGAGCCAGATGTGATACAAGTGCACAAATACACAGTCGTAGTGAAATACACTAGAAGAGGTCCTACCCTTCGGGCTCTAGAGGATAAGAGTCCCAAATAATATATACTTCATATTAGGGGTGTCAGAAAAAAAATCGATTCTGACAAGTATTGTGTCATTCGACAATGCTAAGATGATGAAAAGAAAAGTAAAACAACAAAAAACCCTCACCTAACCCCTCGTTCGATCCCGCCTGCTCTACTCTTCACCCGGGAGGCCTCCGATCACCCCCCCCCCCCGATGCTCACCCCCACAGGCATCATCACAGCTTGCGGCGGCTCAGCTGTCAGATGTGATGGGATCCTCTGATCTCCTGCCTCCCCCCTCCTCTGACCAGCGATCACCGCATCTGTCATCGGATCAGCGAGGGACACAGGAGCTGACAATCAGAAATGAGTAAAGAAAAAAGAAAGTTTTTTTTTTTTTTTTACTGTTAACCCTTTGTGAACTGGTAAGAGATCTATGTGACCCCCTATACCAGTTCACAAAGCTCTGGGGGGGGCAGAAGAGCCCATGGCCATAGGCTATGCTGACTTGTAGCCTGCAGGGCCAGGGGCAACCAAAGTGTTCTACAAGCCCCCATAGCTGGTCCCAGGCTGGTTATGCTGGGTAAGAGGGACCTCACGCCATTTATTTTTTTTTTTGGGGGGGGGGGGGGGATTTTTAATGATAACCCTTAATATTCCAAAAAATGCCCCCCCCCCCCCCCAGGTAAGGGGGGCTGCCATGTCATTTTTTTTACTTTAAAGTAAAAAAAAAAAAAATACAATTCTGTGAAATACTCACCTGTAGAATTGGTATTATTTGTATACAGTACGTCCTGCTCCCGATATAGTACTTACACTTGGGGTTATCCTCCGCCAGATGGCGCTGCACTGCAGAGACATGCAAAAACAGGCTCCTCCCGGCCCCTCAAATACCCGGGGACTTCCCACAAATCCCCAGCATTGAAAAGCAATGAACAAGAAGCCGGGAGAATTAAACCACCAAAAGACTGGTAACTATAACAATGACAACACCATACAGGGGATCCAGAATAATGCAAAAACCAGGGTGGGGTGGAGCAGGACGTACTGTATACAAATAATACCAATTCTACAGGTGAGTATTTCACAGAATTGTATTATTCTTAGTACGTCCTGCTCCAGATATAGTACTTACACTTGGGACATCCAATAGCAGTGTCCATAAGGTAGGGTGGGATCCCAACTAAAAAGGCAACAGCAGACAGTTAAAAACACTGTCACCTGCATAACCATGCAGCCAAGACAGCATGAGCTGAGGCCCTAACATCAACCTTGTAAAAAGGTATGAACAGGTATGAACAGAAGACCAAATAGCAGCCTAGCAACCAGTTCAACAGAAGCCTGGTGCTGAAAAGCCCAAGAGGCACCAAAGCACGAGTAGAATAAGAAGCAAAGCGAAAGGAAGATTCTTCCCCTTGTTGGAATAGGCCTGAGTAACAGCCTGACTAATCCAATCGCTAACAGTAGACTTGGCAGAAGCCAAAAACCCTTTCCTAGGACCCGAAGGAAACATCCCATTCAAGTAATGACCAGAGCCAAAGCCGCCCAACTCCCCGAGAACATACGAGATCGGACACATTCAGGACGGAGTGACCGTAGGTCAATAGGAGCATCAGTTCTCCAAAGGACACAGTGACTACCAAGGAAAACATTCCAACATCTGTTCAAGGAATGCAAAACCCTTTCCTCAGCGTTGCTAGGAATCAGGCACAGAAGGAATAACAAAATCTTGAATCAATGAGCATAAGACACCACCATAGGCAGAGAGACCGCCTCCAGGGGGAACACCACCTCATCCTGGTGTATCTCAAAGAATGGGGGCTAGGAAGACAGAGCTGCCCGCCAAAAACCCACGTCTGACCGAAGTAACAGCCACCAGAAGGAAAACCTTGATGGTAAGAACAGCCAGACAGCATCCTGAATAGGACCAAAGGGAAAAACCCCGCAAGACAGACGGAATCAAATCCCAACAGGGACCATAGGAATACATGGGGAACACACCTGAGTACCCCCTGAAAGAAGTCTTAACCAAGGAAAACTGAACAAAAGACTTCTAAGTAAGGCAGACAGGGCAGAACCTGACCCATCAGAGTACTGAGTTGGAGAACCAACTCCAACTCATGCTGTAATAACTCTAGAGACCTGGGAACCGAGAACGCCCAACAGGGAAGAGAACTAGACTCACATCAATCAACACGGGTATACCATACCCTATAACAGATGGAAGAGGAAGAAGACGAAGCTTGCTCCTAGTCTTCCCATAGTCTCAACCACCGAGACAGATAAGCCTGTCTCCATCAAGATGGATGTTTCAGCAGTCAGGCCGTCTAAGCCAGAGTCTGTAGATTGGGGTGATGTAAAGGGGCCCTGAGTGAGCAGAGCTGGCACACCTGGCAGAACGTACAGAACTACTGCCCTCAGTACCATGTCTGCGAACCCCACTCCACTAGGCCACCCAGGGGCCACCAGAATCACTGGTCCCTCGTCCAGAGCAATCTTGCGCAGTACCCTGCCTAGCAGGGGAAATGGCGAAAAGTCATACAGAACAGAATGTCCAGCCATAACATTACCAAAGCATCCTGACCACGGCCAGAAGATCCTGGGACAGGGAAACAAGGCCCAAGAGCTTGTGATAGCGACGGGACACAAACAGATCCACAACTGGTTGGACCCCATAGTGACACAGGGATTAGCACATCCTGTCGCAGAGAGACCCTACTGGAGCGAAACCACTGGTATGCAGGGAACATTGTCCTCCACCCAGATTAGGATCATAGACATACCCTGGAGGACCCTCCTGCTCCAGGTCCCTCCCAGAAGATAAATGTAGACCATTGTCGTCAGACAGACCGAGCTCCCCCGAACAGGCAGGCCCTGAAGAGGAGCAGCCAAGCGAACCAGAACCAACCTGAACGCTCACTGTTTCAAACATTGATAGGTGTATGGACCCTCTAAAGGCCCCACCTCCCCCAGAACTGCAGGGAGTTTCAGAAGAAAATCCCCCCTTTAACCTGATAGATTGGCATCCATGGTGACCGTCTCCAGGCAGGGGCAAGAAGGAACTGCCCCCAGACAGGTTCCTCGAGTTCATCCACTCCAAGAGGGACCTCCTCACCAGTGGGGAAGGCACACAGACCCTGCTCCAGGGATGCTGAATCCCTGTCCTGTACTAACAATAGAAGTTGTAGAAGGCCCCAAGGGGAACTGAGCATAAGGGATAACTTCTGAACAAGCCACCAACGGGCACACCGGCAGCATCCCTGCCTGGCGAAGGGATGGGGACAGCAATGAGGGACTAAGCCCATGCAACCAGATTGTCCACTTTATTGCTGAGGAAGGAAGGTTCTCGCCTGAACCAATCCAGATTCATTCCTAGGAATGGAGTTACCAATCAAGGGGACAATAAGGACTTGGGGTGATTGATCACCCATCCAAACGACACCCAGTGGACACCACCAGCCGAGTATCAAACTTAGCCTGACGTAGAGACTGGGAAGTGAGAAGGATGTCCAAGTAGGTCTCGCACGGACGCCCCTTGGTCTCAGAGACATCACCCCCGTCAGCACCTTGGTAGGCACTTTGGGGGCTGAAGAGAGGCCAGATAACAAGGCCACAAATTAGCAGTGTTGGACCTCCAACACGAACCTGAAGAGCCTCGGTGTCCAGGGAACACAGCGAAGTGAACAGAAGCATCTTTTGAGCTCCACAGACGGCGAGAAGCCCCTTGAGCGCAAGGCGCTGATGGCCCAACCCAGAGTATCCATGCAGAACTGCTGTAACTGGAGAATTGCCGCAAACTTGTGAATCCAGAGTGGACCAGACTGGCCCATCCTTTCGGGGGAGTGTGGAAAAGGTTGGTGTAGCGGCCCCTACCTCTGCCTGTTAGGGGCAATCTGCAAGTGACCCGAAGACCCCATAGGCCCTGCAAGGCCTGCACCAACGCCTGAACAGAGGCAGGGACCAGGAGTACCCTGATAAACTTGGGGGAGGCCACGCAGCAGACTCTATCCTGTATCCGGAGGACACTACCTCCTGAATCCACCAGAATGAGGCGAGATGCCTCCTGATAAGAGCAAGGTGCTGCAGCCATCCCCTCACCCAGAAGGGCGAGGGCGCCCCATCATGCTTGAGGGGGTTTGGTGGAAGATTTGGGCTTAGCCCCACCGGAGGGGCCAGGGCGTTGTCTGCTGCTCATGGGGCAGGAGTCTGCACGAAACGCCAGGAAGGACACCCCTGGTTCTTGTTTAACACTAAGGTAGGGGGGGGAGGGGTGCCCCTGCCCCGAGGGGGCGAGGCGGCCGTCTGCGTTGGGGTGATTTGCCCTTTTTACCAAACAGGTCCAGACGGGCCCCAAATAGGCGTTGCCCTCTAAAGGGAAGCCCCGCAAGAGTCTTTTTAGTAGCATCGTCAGCACCCCACTGTCGCAGCCAGACCAAGCGACGTATAGCCACCACAAGGGCAGAAGTTCTTGCACACATTCTAATGGTGTCATCCAGCGCTAATAGAATACATTTTACAAATACATCACAACTGGCGAGTGCATTAAACACCTCCCAGGGGAGATCCTCGGGGTGATGATCAAGCATCTTTCTGATGAGGGTTCTAGCGGCCACTGCAGTAATAGCCGCGGCACAGACTGGACGCAAGGCGTCCGTCCCTGCACAAGAAAAGGCGTGGGAGGCCAGCAGATCAATGCGCCGGTCCTCAGCATCCCGAAGGGTAATATGAGCAGGGGCCGTAATAAAGGGGGGATTAGGAACCCCTATGATCGGTGCATCCACCACCGGGGGTGATGACCAACAATTAACCACCTCAGGGGGAAAAGGGTATTTCCTATCCCAGTCCCCTGGAAGTTTACTGGGGCATTCCCATTCCTTGAGCACAAGAGCATGGAAATGAGCCTGCTCTAGAAATTCCAAGCGTGCTGTCGCAGTATGGAAATGCTCCCCTCTAGGCTTGGGGACCTCACCGGGGAGAGAGATAGACAGTGCCTTAAAGACCTTAATCAAAAAATCGTCAGTGTCGCACTGGCCCCAGTATTCAGGGCCAGAATCGTCATGACTCCTCGGCCTCATCAGATGAGCCAGAGAACAGCTCCCCTTCATTAGAAGGGGTATAGTCACACGGAGTAGTAAACTCCTTGGTTCCCATAGAAAATACAGAAACATGAGGCGACAGGTGCCGCTTCTTACCAGGGCCCATGCGCTCTGACAACCTCGCAATAATCTGTTCAGCCGTAGGCAGTCTGGAAGGCCCAGCAGGCTGCAATTCCCCACTTGTATGCGACTCAGCAGGAGTGAGATTTAAGCCTGGGGTGATAGGTGAATTGAAGCGAGGTGCAGCCATTGGCAAGCCCGATTGCCGGGCCAGTGCTTGCTCAGCACAGGGTCCGCAGACCCATGTCCTGTCCGCATCAGCATGGGGGTATCAACATGTTATACACAGCCGGTCCTGTCCCAGAGGGACCCCGGTCACATAATTCTGAGATGCCACCATATGGTGATTATTTAGGCACAATATGCCAGCAGGGATTTACGCAATAGGCAACCCTGGATGCCCCAAGACCCGCTAGAAAAGTGGGAGTAAATTTACAAGGCCCGCTATAATTACACCGGGCCGGGAGAAGACAATGGTGTTCACCAGTCTGAAAGACATAATGGGAATAAAGTGTCAGAACCATGCGCAGTAATCAAGGATCATGAAAATCGCCAGCGAGGGCACTTACAGACCAAGGGAGGAGGAGGACCGCTACCACGCGTGCGTGCGACTAGCATCAAAATGGCGCCAAGCGAACCTCGAAGGGCGGGCCAGAGCAGGCTGTGACGCAGAGCGCGCCAAACCAGGTCCCCGCCCCCCCCCCCCAAGAGCGAGAAGCTCTAAGATGATATGAGGAGCGAAGTGTATGAAACACTTAGAAAAATGATTTGCCAATGAAGACGCCGCAGCGTCTGAGGCGACAACGCCGCCCAGCGCAGCACATCCAGTAAAGGAAAGAGGTGCGCACGGCGGCGACAGATACACAATAAAAATACCATTTTGTGAATACTCACCTGTAAAATGGGTATTATAAGTATGTCACACACCCCACTTCAAACATTAATATTTACACTTGGGTTAACCCACCTGTAGGTGGCGACGTTGCAGAGAAGTCTTGAAAAACGAGCCCCTCCCGATCTATAAATACCTGGGACCTCCCACTTATCTCCCAGTTTTCAAACAGCAGTAAAGACAAGGTACCAGAAAAAAAACATTGGTAACCCTCAAACTGTAAACAAAGCTTCACCATATAAAGATCCAGGATACCAAAAAGGGCGGGTGAAGCGGGGTGTCATACTTATAATATCCATTTTACAGGTGAGTATTCACAAAATGGTATTATTCTAAGTATGTCACACACCCCGATTCAAACATTAATATTTACACTTGGGACATCCAAAAGCAGTGTCCAGAAAGGGCGGGTATCCAACAAGGCAATAATGCAAAACTCAAACCACTGCAGCCTGCAGAACCTTGCGGCCAAACAGCATCCGCTGAAGCCCGCACGTCAACCTTATAAAACTTGGAAAAAGTGTGAACAGAAGACCAAGTAGCAGCCTTACAAACTTGTTCAACAGAAGCCTGGTGCTGAAAAGCCCAAGACGCCCCAACAACACGAGTAGAATGAGCAGTGATACGAAAAGGGGGGCCTTCCCCTTAGCAGAATAGGCCCCAACAACAGCCTGACAAATCCACTTGCTAATGGAAGACTTAGCCAGAGCCAAACCCTTCCTAGGCCCGCAGGGCACCACGAAAAAGGCATCAGTCTTACGAAAAGGAGATGTAGTAAGCAAATAGTACTTAACACAGCGTACCACATCCAAACAATGCAAAACCCTCTCCTTGTCATTCCTAGGCTTAGGACACAAGGACGGAAGAACAATGTCCTGGTTAAGATGAAAAGCAGAGACCACCTTAGGAAGAAAGTCCGGTTTGAAGCGGAAAAGCACTTTGTCCTGATGTCTCTCAAAGTAAGGAGCCTGAATCGACAATGCTGCCAACTCCGAAACACGCCGAACCTAAGTGATGGCCACCAAAAAGGCAACCTTCTGAGTCAGAGTAGAAAGAGCAATGTCCTGCAAAGGCTCAAAAGGAGGAGCCTGAAGAGCAGAGAGAACCAAATTCAAATCCCAAACAGGGAGCAAAGGCTTCCTAGGAGGCCGCAGATGCGAGACCCCCTGGAAGAAGTCTTGACCAAAGGATGAAGCGCAAATGACTTTTGAAAAAAGACAGACAAGGCAGAAACCTGCCCCTTCAAAGTACTCAGCTGAAGACCAGAGTCCAGCCCCGATTGAAGAAATTCCAAAATCCTAGAAACAAGACCCGACAGGGCAAAGATCTAGCCTCACACCAATCAATATAAGATCTCCATGTCCTATAGTAGATAGTAGAAGAGGACCTCTTCCTGGCACTAATAAGAGTCTGAATAACAGAATCCGAAAGACCTTCCTCCCTTAAGATGGAGGTTTCAGCAGCCAGGCCGTCAAAGCCAGTGTTGGTAAATTGGGGTAACGCAGTTGACCCTGTGTGAAGATCCGGCCGAAGAGGCAGGTAGAACTGATCCGCCGCCAGAAGAACGATGTCTGCGAACCACACCCTCCTTGGCCACCTTGGAGCCACGAGAATGGCAGGAACCCCTTCCAGGGCCAGCTTTCGCAACACCTTGCTTAGCATGGGGATCGGAGGAAACAGATAAAGGAACCCCAGGTCCCCCCAGCTTAGGGACATGGCATCCACCACCAGAGCCAGAGGATCCTGAGAAAGCGACACGAATGTCGGAAGCTTGTAATTGTGACGAGAGGCAAACAGATCCACCTCCAGCGTCCCCCACCGGAGACAAAGCGAACGAAACACCTGGGGATGAAGAGACCATTCCCCCCCCCCCCCCCCCCGACGGGAAAAGCTCCTGCTCAGGGAGTCCGCCTCAGTGTTTTCCACTCCTGGAATGTACACTGCCGAGATACAAGGGACATGAGTCTCCGCCCAGGCTAGGATCAGAGACACCTCTCTGAGGGCACTCAGACTGCGAGTCCCTCCCTGGTGATTGATGTAAGCAACTGCCGTCCGATTGTCCGACCGAACCTGAACCGGCAAGCCCTGTAAATGCTGTGTCAAGTGAGACAGAACCAACCTGATGGCTCTCAACTCCAGAACGTTGATGGGCAAGTGGGCCTCCAGAGGCCCCCGGAACTGAAGGTCCTTCCAGAAACCTCCCCATCCCGACAAACTGGCGTCCGTGGTGACAGTTTCCCAAAGAGGCGTCAGAAAGGACCTGCCCCTCAAGAGATTGTCCGAGACCATCCACCACTGGAGAGACTGCCGAACCCGGGAGGACATCCGGAAGGACCGATCCAACGACCGCGGTCGCCGGGCCCAAGACGCCAACAGATGAAGCTGAAGCGTCCTTGTGTGAAACTGAGCAAAGGGAACTGCCTCGAAGGAAGCTACCATCAAACCCACCAGTCTCATCCCTAGCCGGATGGACGGACAAGGATTGGAAAGAAGAAGCTGCGCCAATTCCAGAATCAAGAGAACTTTGGCCTGAGGTAGAAACACTCTGTGTTGGCAAGAATCCAAGGACATCCCCAGGAAGGACACCCCCCTGGCCGGAACGAGAGAGGACTTGGGATAGTTGATCACCCATCCAAACCACTCCAGAGTGGATACCACCGTCCTGGTGTCCACCTCCGCTTGACTGAAGGAGCCATGATGAGAAGGTCATCCAGATAAGGCACAATGCGAATCCCCTGAGCTCTGAGAAGGGCCATCACGCCCGCCAACACCTTGGTGAACACTCTTGGAGCCGAGGTAAGGCCGAACGGAAGAGCCACAAACTGAAAATGCAGATCTTCCACCACGCATCGAAGAAACCTTTGGTGAGCCGGAAAGATAGGAATATGAAGGTAAGCATCCTTGATGTCTATGGACGTCATGAAGTCCCCCTGCCGAAGAGAATTGATGGCAGAGCGCAGAGTTTCCATGCGAAACTTCCGGGGACGAATAAACACGTTGAGGAATTTCAGATCCAGGATGGGACGAACCGACCCGTCCTTCTTGGGCACTGTGAAGAGATTGGAATAATACCCGCGGCCCACCTCCGAAGGAGGGACCGGGCAGATGCCATTTCCAGAAGATTCCTCACTGCCGTCAGGAGCCCCTGCGCGGCCAAAGGATCTGAGGGAACACGAGACCTGAAAAATCTTAGAGGAGGTCGGGACTCGAACTCCAGCTTGTAACCGGCCGACACCACCTCCCGGATCCACCTGTCCGAGACCGCCTGGTCCCACACCCGGGAGTGTCGCAACCGCCCCCCCACCCGCAAGGGTCAGGGCGCCCCCTCATTGCTGAGCGGCCTCGGCAGCGGGCTTAAGTTTGGCACCCCGGGAGTGACCGGGACGGCCACGGCCTCTACCCGTTCCAACTTGCACCCCTGGAGACCGAAAAGCCCGCACCTCTGCCAGCTCTGGCTCCCCGAAAGGAGGGATTAAAAGAGGCCGCCCCCCGAAAGGAACGACGAAGCTTCTTACGCTTCCCTTAGCAACCGAATCCAATTTCTCACCAAACAGGCGCAAACCCAAAAAGGGAAGAGCCGTAAGCGACTTCATAGAATTAAAGTCAGCAGTCCATTGCCGCAACCACACTGACCTTCGGATAGCCACCAACAAAGCCGTGGTCCTGCCACACATCACCATGGCGTCATCCTGAGCGGCTAGGACAAACGAAACAAAGGACTCACAACGTTTGAGAGCAAGGAACTCATCACAAGTAGGATCAAGGTCTGCACATAAATCCCTGACAACAAAAGTGCCGAAGCACAAACAGGCCTCAAAGCCGAACCCGCACAGGTAAAACCGTGGCGAGCCAGCTGGTCAATCCGGCGATCTTCGCCATCCTTAAGGCTAGTCGTGTCAGGAGAATGCAACACCGCCATGTTATATAGCCCCAAAACCGGGGCATCAACCTCGGGAGGAAAAGACCAGCGCTTCACCAAGTCCGCCGGAAAAGGATACTTCTTATCCCAACTAGGCGGAACACCAACGCGTAGGCTGCTCCCATTCTCAAAATGTTGTTGACTGGGAAACTCCAAACGCGGCTTGGCCACATCAAACAACTCGGAGGAACCGCCTCGGGAGGGTGTAAATCCAAAACTTCAAACATTTGAGCCAATATGGAAGGGGTGTCAAATACCGTCCCCACCGCCTGGTCACCCTCAGCACCAAACAACTGCTGGACCTCAGGGTCGTCCAATTCCTCTAGAATCTCCCCCTCTTCAGCCAGGAGGCAATCTGACCAATCCAATGCCTCAATAACCTCCACGTCTGAGTCCGGCGGAGGCGGGGACAAGTGTTTCCGCTTAGCCGGAGCCTTCTGAGCAACCACAGCGGAAAACATTTTCTCGAGGCTAGCCAACCGGGCGCATACCTCGGATTGCGAATCCCCACCCATGACAACGTCACACGGGGTCCGGAACAGGCGCAGAGGAGTAGGAGATGACACGGGCGGCGAGGGGCCAGAAACCGGGGTGCCGGACTGGCGCTCAATGTTCCGCTGCGCACATGGAATGCATATAATGACATCATCCCCCGGGAGCAGAGCCCCACATAGCCTAGATTGCCCCGAAGGGCCGTTTCCGGTATCCTTGGAAGCCTCCATATGGTGAAATTGTGGTATTCGCAATTACCCAGGGATTTACGCCGTATGCAACCCGGGGTGCCCCTTTAATGTCCCAGTAGTGGGAGGATTTGCAATTTAATATATATATAAAATATTGTAATGGACAACCCCACTAGCCAGGTATCTAAGACCGGGAGAACCCTTCAGCACGGGATCCCAGGATCTGTAACAGAAAGACAACAGTCACTCCAAGCAACTAACAGACCGGCATGCGTCAGTACAAGAATAAAGGCACAAAAAAGCAAGCATGAACAGCACAGCGAAGAATATATCGACTATATATAAATATATATGTATATAAAACTATAAACATACCTAAGGCTATGCGTGCACACACGAGCAAGGGACCCGGCTGCAATGCAACTAATAACCAAGGGTCACGCTGAGATCACCCAGACAAACCCCAACCTCAAGGGGTTACTGACAGTCATGCCCGGACCAGTTATAATGTCCCAAAAAAGCAGAAGACATACCACCATAAGGAACAAAACACAGCCTACTTTAAGAGCCGAACGCATAAAATGGCGGCGCCACACGCAGCCTACGGCCATTAGAAGCGAGGAGGCAGGGAAGAAGGAGGCCGCCCCCCGCCAATCAACAGCACAGCGCGGGACGCGGCCCCGCCCCCTCCTCCTCCGGGAGAACCGCCACACACACAGCAGGCGTCAGAAGACATGGCGCCCGCTCCTCAGCCAGAGGGGCTCCACGGAGCCCCGCCAAACCAGCGAGCCGGACAGACAGGCGGGCCGGCGACATGCACGCAGCCCGGCCCCCGCCCCCCACCGGCCGCGCCAGCCTCAACAAGTGACAACACTCACCCAGCCATACAGACAAAAAAGTGAAACATGCACCAAGCACAGAGACACAGCCCCCCCATCTAGCGCAGGGAGAAGGGACCAAGCGGGACACAGGGCAATAGCCATAGGGGGCAACGGGACGGGGCATCCCAAATCCGGATCACCAGGCCGGATAGCCGCGTTGCCCCATAGTATGGGGTCTAGCGGAGGAGCTAAGCTCCTAGGCACCTTAGGGTGCCGGCAGCCTAAACTGGGAGGCTACACAAAGAATCAAGGGGCTAATAGATAAAACAAGCCAGGCAGAAATAGACCAGAAGGGGGCCGGGGTGTCACCCCGGCTACCTGCAAGCAGGAGACTTCATTCTTCTGTCTTGTCGCCATCTTGCAGAGAAGAACACTGGGAGATAAGTGGGAGGTCCCAGGTATGTATAGACCGGGAGGGGCTCGTTTTTCAAGACTTCTCTGCAACGTCGCCACCTACAGGTGGGTTAACCCAAGTGTAAATATTAATGTTTGAAGCGGGGTGTGTGACGGTTCTGACACCAGGAATACCAGTCAAAGGACAATACTAAGGCCATAAGCGTGTAAACACCATACACTGAGACCACCACACCCCCCCCTTTCTTTCCCCCCCGAGCTACGGGGGGGGGGGGGGGGAACGGGGGGGGTGGAACGAGGGAGGATGGCGACCCTTTGTACAGGGCCCACCGCTACACGGGGCATGGGGCAATAGTGCGGGAGGGGCATCCCCTAAAGTCTCACCATCAGCCTAAACCGCCTACCCTTTGGTGAGGGACTGCGGTGGAGCATGGCTCCATAAGCACGCATGGTGCTGCCTACCTTCACCTGACCAGCGCAGCCCAGGCTGGGAGGCAGATCACAGGGAGGACGGGTGGGAATAGTCCAACAGGGCCGCAGGCTTTGATAGCCCTGCTCACCTGCGAGAGAGTGATACTTCATGTCTTCGCAGTCGGCACTGCAGAAAAATCTGGGGATTTGTGGGAGGTCCCTGGGTATTTGAGGGGCTGGGAGGAGCCTGTTTTTGCATGTCTCTGCAGTGCAGCGCCATCTGGCAGAGGATAACCCCAAGTGTAAGTACTATATCTGGAGCAGGACGTACTGTATACTAAGAATAAATCGCAATATATTATCTTTGGGATATATTGTATCATATGTGTACCGCAATATGCATTGCATCACCAGATTCTTGCCAATTCACAGAGTGAAGTGGTTGGTCAGTTAAATGAGCCACTTACTAGGATTGTCTGAATAGGTGGCCATAGGAGGCCATTGTATACAATTTCCAAACATGCTAATGAAAGAAGATGGCCACATACATATACAGTACTATTTTCACACAAAGCATGTATCACGCTTTACCTGTACTACCGCTAGAATCTTAGGGGCTATGTCGTTTTCCAGTTCATGCTTCAGGCTACCTAAAAGACTTTGTGCTATTGTTGCCAAGAGGTATTTCTATGGTGACGCAACAAAAGCGGCAAGGTGTGAAAGGGCCCCGAACCTAACTTTTTTATTGACATTAAGTGACCACTTCAATTTCTTTCTGCACTGATGGTTGGTGGTGGAGGATGAGGTAGCACCATGGAGTATGGAGCTAAGAATTAATGGACCTGTAAATACAGTCTTGCTTTCCCTTACACTGAAAGGAAAGTTTTTGCAAATTCAAAATTCTTCTTTGCATAAAAACAGGGGAAATGGATATGTGCATTAAATTGAAAAATCAGTTCGAGATTGGAGTCAGTTCTAAACTACATTTAGTAAACTGTTTCTTTCAGGAGATGTTCATGACAAACTTTAACTCCAACTTACTCTTTGAACTGCTTTTCTTCGAGGAACTTGATGGTGATGAGGTAACTGAGGGAGGTTGTGCAGAGTGGGATGAAGCCCCTTCACTTCTGGACTTGAGAACTGGTAGTTCTTCCTTCGCACTAGAAGCAGTATCCACACTGTAATAGAAAGTCAACAGATATTTCAGAGATTGTTCGCCTAAGGAAACGGAAAAGGAGACCACAGCAGCTGGTCAGCACTCTTCCCGAGCTTATAGGTAGCATGCAGAAAGGGTTGAAATCTGGTCAGCCTGGTCTCCTGTTGGAAGTCGGCCCCTGTAGATGTGGTCATCACAGATTCAGTGTCATGGACAAAGGTTTCTTGAAGCAACCACAACAGCACAGTGGCCCAGATCAGCTATGAATACAGGGTCCAGCTTCCGGCAGAAACAGGCTGCTTGTATGTTGCAAGTAGGTTTATTATTCATTTCAGCAGCCAATTCTGATGTTTAGAAATGTATACAATCATTAGTTTAGGTACCATTGATAAATACTTCTAACCTTCGATGAGTAGACTTTTGGGAGCTAGCGGGGGATTCACTGACTTCAGAAGAAACAAAATCATCTGCATAGGAGATGCTGTTTTGAGGACTGGCTGAAGAATGTACAGGCTGAATTTCTGGCTTGGTGTCTTCTGCACATCCATTAACTTCTAGAAGAAAAAAATGAATCTCATAATCGAAAACCTATGCTATTTATTTCCCTCCATTTATCTTGTTAACCTGTCCTATTAGTTACTATACAGTTATTATACAGACACATTGAAGCATAATATGGAAAAAATGGGCAAACGTAATATGAACCGAAGGCATGTTTTGTGGCACCTTTAATCTGATGCATAGACAATGGCTATGATTTAATGGAATAGATTTTTTAGGTTTGTATGTATGTAACATATGATAAGAATCTGCATAACTGTATTTAACAGAAGGAAAACAGATGTGGTCACCCTTACCTTTGCCACAAAACTGGTAGGACTTGGTGAAGATGTTGATGACACTAAGTGGACTCCCTTTGGTTAGCTCTTCCCAAGGGCCCAATGCATCGGATCTAATGCTCGATGTTGGCAATGCCGAGTATTTATCAGCGTCCCTCTGAAACTCAGAAAGTGGAGCAAAAGACTTGGTATCCCCAATGCAGAATTCTTTATTTTTAAGTGCTTCTGCCGAGTGAAGTGGCGATTGCTGCTTAGGGGAACCCTCTACTTCAGAGAAGCTTGCTTCACTTAGTATGGGGCCTTCACTGATAGAACTGGTGCTAGAGTTAGGAGACAGGGAGACCTTTTTGGGCAAGTCAGTAGGCCTTGCAGATTGCTCAAGTCTTTGCATGGATACTTTTTCTTCATCTCTATTGCATGTCCCCAAAGAGACAGTTGTGCGCGGAATAAACTCCTCAGGAACTTTCCTGTACAGATGGTTTGCACCAGGAAGGTTGTCCTGAGAGAAGTGGCTTGTACATGTACTCAGCATTCTTTGTATCCTATCTGAGAAAACATCCTCACGACTCTCCCTTTCTGGAGGACTATCTGGCTTCCTCCATGCCATTTTTAGAGCTGGCTTGGCCTCAGGATCAGCAGACCAGGCGGCGGGGAGGTTCAGTGAACCGCCAGCTAATTTTTTTGCTTCATTTTCAATTTTAGAGGACAGTGATGCTGCCGTTGCCTTTAAAGATTCTATACGATCTAAATTGCTTTTGAAATCTGTGGATGGTTTTGCCTGTGTGGTTGCCTTGTGACTTGATGGGAAAACATTTGCAGATCCTTTTCGGCCACTGAAAAGAGATTCTAGTTCTTTAGGAAGGGCAAGGTAATGGGGGAGGATTCCAGCTCCACCCAGCGTCTGACTGAGAGAATGAGGTAACTGGCTTTGGGAGTTTAGCCTGTGTGGTTGAGGGTAATAGGTCTCTGTGTGGTCATTCCTAAAATAGAATTAAAACAATATATAATATATATATATATATATACCATAAAATAACAAAAACAACCCAACTGGTGTTGCTATTTGTTGTAAAATGCTGGTGAAAGAGCACATCAGATAAATGGACATTGACTTGTTTCTAATACAAAACTAGATTACAAAGTAGCACTATGTTTTTTTTTCTATCCAGTCTGGTAAATAAAACTTACCGGGACCAGAGGTCACAGCATAGTATTAAGGTTTGTTTTTGGAAGCAGGAGGGGGAGCCTGTCCCTCAACACTCCAATCAACCCAACAGCTAGAGAAACTACCTAAGCACTCCCAAGTCTCTGTGCACCGGGAAGCGGCAGCACACAGCAGGCACCTTCCATTAGATGAGGGATAAGCATATGGTGTGCATTGTTAGTGCAATGAAAAATAGGGAGGATTACTTATTGTGGGGATGGGGTGTTAAGGTAAAGGCAAATCATTCCTATAGGGACAGACTTCAGATTTTATTTAACTGCTTAATCCAACTTTTTATTATTCCCTATAGATGTCTTTTATGGCCAAATTACATCAAAAAGAGTAGTATGTGGATTGGCATGAACCATTTACAGACAAAACAAAAAAGTAGCTGCCACTCCGATCCCCACCACCCTGCAACAATTCCTACAATCTGTATCTGTCCCGCATATTGTCTGAGATTTGTTGGAATTTAATAAAAAATATAATATAATATATTATATATATACTTTTTCAGGTTACACATCATTCAAATCTCACCTGAGAAGAGGATGTAAAGTTTCGGATGGAGAAAGGTCACTACTGGAGGAGGCGCTGTGAGGTCTTTCCTGGCTTTTATTTTCCTTGTCCGACTCCCCCGAAGGCTGATATAAAGCTTTAGACTTAAATATAAGAAAGTTAAATAAACCATCAAATAAGTAAACCTTGACATATCCTAAATTGTTCTTCAGATAGTACAGTCTGCACAACCAAAGCTTTCTGAGTAGCCAGTCAGTCCCTGACAGTTTGGAACTTTCCATTATTTAAATAGCTAGCACAAAGTTTATTACTCATGTTTAAAACCAAGAAACAACTTCTATAATCCAATCATAGTGTATGCAGTGCAATGCGGTGACCACAGAGCACGTGTGGTTGACCGTTTTAAACTTTTAGAAGTTTTCTTCTCCTGGACATTTCTGAATTTCAATCACAAGAATAACAAACTTTCACTTTGTTCGAAGACGGAACAATTCTGGAACTTTGCATTTTTGGATAGGCAGCATTTCTGTGCTCCACAGATCCTTGAACTGGATGAACGGCTCGTTGGCTATGAAAATAAAGTCAAATTGCAATACCTTGTCTTATGCACCCTCACACCTTCCCATGGTAGTAACCGGAATATAGCAAAGCATTCTCCCATGCAGGTTGTACAATATAAAAGGAATTTAAAAGCTTAAAAAAAAAGGTATATAATTCAATCCGAGCATTTTCTTTGCTCAAGATGGGTGGTATGCACCAGTCTGAAGGATAACTAGAATTAGAGTTATCGGGAAGTCTAACCTAAAGTTATCTTTCAGCCTGGTAAATATAGAGAAAGATAGCAAGAAATACCGTGTACATAGGGTTGGGGGGCACTGCTTGCAGAACTTGAATCCCCCACAAAAAAAACATGTATACTTACAAAGCAGCACAGTTTGACCCATATATGTTGCTAACAGAGAAATTACAAAAGCTGGAAATGTGTTATCTCCATACTACAGGGATATTATTTCTTCAGGAACTCTCGGGTCACATGTTTGTGAGCACGCTGTGACCCTGCCCAAAAACTTCCTTACGCTTTCTTATCTGTGAGTAAATTTTAAAAAGCAAGGCCTGGTGTGTTCTGCCCTCCAGAAGCTGTGGGCACATAGCGGAGCGCGCGGGGCAGCACCCCTGCCAACCTGGACCTTGCTGGACTTCTATTGAGTGGACGGTAGCTATGCCATCATTAGGGCACTGATATACCAGATCATTTATACCTCCTGACTGCCTCCCTTTGGGTTTTTCCCCCTTGGCTCCCTTCCCTCTCCTTGCATATCAGTGTTTTTTTGCTGCTCATATTATTGATAATGTAATTTGCACATAGCATAGTTTTGCACTTATGAGATGATTTGCACATCACTTTTTCCATTTATGTTTACCTGTAACATTGCACTTTAGCATTTGTAAGATTAATTATTCAGATCATATATTGATCTATGAATAGCACTTTGCAATTTAGTATTATCATGTATTGGTATTGTCATGTATTGGTTATTACTATGGGAGGTAATTTAATGTATTTGTAATTATTTAATTAATTAATTTATTTCTATTGGTGTTTATCATGGAGTTATTGGCAATTATTATGAAGGAGGTTTAATGTATTTATAATTACTTAAGTAATTAATATATTACAATCAAGAAGGTTGATTTAGTTGTTTATTCTGCATTTATGGTAAGGAATTCGTGGGGAGTCCCCAAATAAATATATCATTTATCCACCCAGGGTACTATACCCGCTATTTGTATATATATTTGATGATTTAGGTCCAGGCTAGACAGGCTTTTTTGGTTTTTAAGTTCTCTCATGTGTTCATGTTTTTATAAAGTTGTTTGTGGCTCTAATTAACAATAAAAAGAATGTTCTTACTTTTTGGGTTGTAGCGCACCTTAATTTAGCTCCAATTTGTGGTTCTTGGTTATACATTGTGTTTTGGAGCTATCGGTGCACCCCCTGTTTGTGGAAACTATTTGTGGCGCTCATCCCCTCGGTATAAAAGTGTTTTTTTATGGGTCCTCCTCATCTGAGTGGGGAGCTAAGGAAACATTTATTAATTCCAGACCAAAACATAGGAAAAAAAACCTCTCCCCCTAGCCATTGTTTAGTCACCAAGAACAGCATGGTCTGCTTCCTGCGGACAAACAACCAGTACTGGGGGTCAGGGGGATATGTGGGGATTTTATTCTGACATGTGGTTTGTGTTTCCAGAAGTAGGTGGAACCCTTCATCTCTATAGTCACTGGGCCAAAGGATAACTTGGGCAAAAAAAGTTAAAAAAGAGCACAATGGTCTTTTAAACCGGTATTATACAAGTACACATACCTGCTTTTCCTGTGCAGAGATCTCGGGCCAGGCTTGCCCCATGAACAATTTGGAGTAAGTATCCTGTTGCAGATGCAATTGTGGTTCTAAAGATTTGTTTGCCTCCTGTAATTCTTTTTCATGCTGTCCTGCGGAGAAATTCTTAGCTTTGCTAAAAGCCTCCTTTTGTTTCTGGTACAGCTCCTGCAAACGCTTGCTTTTCAGTTCCTCAGCTTGCCGCTGAGCTTCCTTCTCCTCAAGTTGTCTTTTTTTCCGCTCTTCTTGCTGACGTATGATATACTGTCGTATCTGTTCTGAATCATAATGCCTCTTTTTAGGGATGATGTGTGGTTCCTCGGGCTTCCTTTTCACAGGACTTCTGTTACGGATCGGTTTAGTGTCATTAACAGCACCATCTAACTGTAGATCTTCCAAGATCCCCCTGATTTCTAGAGGGAGGAAATCTTTCTTTACATCTGCAGATTCAATATCTAGTCCTTGTGCCTCTGCTAAATGTGTTGGCTTTCCATGTTCATTTAAAGCATTGCCTTTGGAAATGTGGCCTCTAGTAGAATTCTCACTTCGGTCTGAGGAGCTTGCTACATTTATAAAAATAAAGGAAAGCCAATTAAAAAAACGAAATACAACATTTTTGCGGGCACATCACATAACAGCATGTGCCAATTCAATTTGGGGAATCTTAATTTGGAAAATTAATGATAAATAGCAGGATTCTACTTAGTACAGAGGAAAATGTGCAAAAAACATTTTTCACACTCATAGCAGAAGAGTCAGTGTCTTGATAAAAAGAACACACTAAACAGCAGTTTTATCGTCCAAGTGGCACATAGACAAGGTGTGATGCCCAGCGGGACACCAGCCTTCTGTAAGCAGACAACCCTGGCCCCAGGTCTTAATAGGCGCAAAGGATGTCTGCTTACGGTGAAGGTCGATGAACCGCAAGGGTATCCCAAAGCCGAGGTCATACACGGGAAGACAGTCCGGATGGTGCGTCAGAGTACTATAGGACTATACAGGTGCATAGTCAGGGGTAGCCAAAGGGTCAAGCCGGGAGGTCAGAGATCGCGGGGTATCCAGAGGGGCAGGCAGGTTCGTGGTCAGACAAAGCAGAGGTCGGTTCGGACAGCGAACAAAATCACACCCTAATCACAAGAGACTATCACGGGCACTGAGTACTGGGCTGACTCCATATTTATTGGGGAACTGACCAATGGCCGCCCTGGAGGGATGTGTATGTGCTGATTGGTGCAATACTAATTGTGATTGGTGCAAAAGACTTCCAGGGCTGACCAGCCCGATTCAAGGCAGGTGAGGAGGACGCTGCGCCGTCTGCCACTAGCAGGGCAGCGCCTCCTGGCAGCATACAAGCAGGACAGATTGCTCAGCAGACGCTCACCGCGGCCCCCCTGGACAAGGGAACTTATATAAAGTCTACTGGCAGATAGAGAATGGTGTTAAAACCTACTAACCTGATTTTCTAAACTTGTCCAGGTTTGCCTTGTTTGGTTCTTTAGAGGCTCTATTGCCAGTATGGTGATCATTAGATTTGGAACGCCTCTCCTTCTGCTCACCAATAACTAGCCTTTTCTCCGTGTGCCTCTCCTTGGATGCTGACCTTCTTTCTAACTGTCTGTTTACAGAAAAAGTCTGATTGCTTGCCTGGGGATCACTGGGAGGATGAGACTTTGATTCTTTCTCTGCTTTTGGAGCAGGGCCCAAAATTTGTTTTACCAATTTTTGACCATCTCTCCATGAAGATGTACTAATAATGTGTCCTGAAAAAAAAAAAAAGCAAGAGATGATATTACTACTATATAAATATTACATGGCCAAAGTATTGCCACACAATGCACCTATTATCTTTCTATGTCATTTTTATTTTGGGGTAGCAGGGTGTATAGAAACTAATCAACGCATTAAAAAGCATGACATTATACATTCTACTTTCCCTTACCTGTCTTACCATCTGGGCTTGCAGAGCCTTCAGCACCTCCAAGTTTCTGCACCTTCCGTACAGGCCTGGACGTTCTCTTTTCTTTCGTCATTTCACTTGTGTTTGTGGCATCTATGAAGAAAAAAAAAAAAAGAAGGAGGTTTGGCGACCACAGCTTGGCACAGCCCTTGTACCAGTTACAAGGGAGCAGACTCCCTCATTGACTGGATACAGGGGAGTGCAGCATCATCAGTGGACCACCGTTGAGCAAGGACTTGATTTCCTCTAACCAGAGCTGACACTGGAGTACATTATCAGCACCAGAGAGGCCAAATTGTTCACGGGACTAAGATGAATAGAAGCAGAGGGAGGAATTATAACTAAAAGTTTAAAAGACTTCTGGGCTGGCCACTGGTCTTCCCCCTGGGGCATCCCAAATCAGAATGCCATGCTGTATGAAGCCACCCAGTATTGCTGAGCTAAAGGGTTCACATAGCTGTGCATCCAAAGCCAGGATGCTGCCAGATATGCTCCACTTTAGGACACTTCTTAAAGTGGACCAAAACCGAGTGCGGTTGGCTCGGGAATCTAGACCTGGGCCGATAGATTTCCTCCCCCTGGAGCATGCAAATTCAGGACTCCCCGCTGTGTGAAACCCCCAGGTCCCCCGTACACTTACCTTGTCTCCCGGTCCAACGGTGCATGCGCGAGCTGCAGCTCCACTATCCCTCTAGCAGGGCACGTGCCCATGCCAGACATTTGTGAATGGCCGGCGCGGGCACCCTCCCTGTTAGAGGGAAGTGGGGGATGTGGCCACCAGCACGCTCAGAGCCGCTGGCCCTAGAAGGCGGCTCAGACAAGACGTCAGCGGCTCCAAGCGCGCTGATTGGATGAGCAGCCGCACATGTGCCGTAGGACCGGGAAGAGGTGAGTTGCGATCGCCGATCTAGGGGGTTTCACACAGCAGGGCTTGATCGGGGTGCCCCAGAGGAAAGGACCAGAATCCAAAGAACCCAAAACCTGGGTTTTGGTCCACTTTAATACCTATCTGGTATTTGATGATAGAAGCATTAAACCAATTCTTTAATTTACCTTGGAATGATGGTAATAACGCCTCATGCAGCTGTACACTTAAGTCTTGAAATTCAGCCTCCTGCCAGACTTTACCGTCTGAGGTTCGAATTTTTGTTTCTGGAGGGTTAAAACCTGTATAAAAAAAATGCTCAAGGCTTTTAATAAGTCCTAATATTCCCAGGAGATTAATGTTAACCACTTTCAAAGAACACTGTCAGACAAAAAAATAAAATAAAATAAAAAAAAAAAAGCTATACTCAAAAAAAGCTATACTCACCTGACTGCGTGGGAGAAATGGTGAGTATAGCTTTTTTTACCTGAAAATGTTCTACAATAATACATCTTTCGGACAACCTTTGAATATGCCTAAAAGTGTTATTGAATCAAATATTGAATGTAAGTTAATCACTGCAATGGGTCTTCTAATGAATCATCATGACATTTTTGTAGAATGTATTCAGAAAATGCCTGGCCTACACCAAAGACCATGGCCTCGATTCATGGTAGTAAAAAATTCAATTCATGAGAAAAAAGCCTGAGAATGTCAATGTTACTGAATCACCAGATAAAAAGACAATTAAAGTCAATTGCAGCTTTTACTACAGTGTAGAAAGGAGTAAACAGTCCTCTACTTTTCTTAGTAGTAAAAAAATACAATTCTGTGATTACTCACCTGTAGAATTGGTATTATGAGTATACAGTACGTCCTGCTCCAGATAGAATACTTACATTCGGGTACTACTCCGCCAGATGGCGCTGGACTTCAGAGACATCCAAAATAGGCTCCTCCCGGCCCCTAAAATACCCAGGGACCTCCCACAAATCCCCAGCATTGAAAAGCAGTTAACGAGAAGCCGGGAGAATTAAAACAATCCAAACTAGTAACAATAACAATGATAACAATCACCATACAGGGGATCCAAGATAATGCAAAAACCAAGGGTGGGGTGGAGCAGGACGTACTGTATACTCATAATACCAATTCTACAGGTGAGTAATCACAGAATTGTATTATTCTTAGTATACAGTACGTCTTGCTCCAGATAGAATACTTACATTCGGGACATACATTCGGGACATACATTCGGGACATCCAATAGCAGTGTCCATAAGTAGGGTGGGATCCCCAAAGGTAACAGCAGACAGTTTAAACCACTGCCGCCTGCAGAACCTTGCGGCCAAAAGCAGCATCAGCTGAGGCCCTAACATCAACCTTGTAAAACTTTGAAAAGGTATGAACAGAAGACCAAGTAGCAGCCTTGCAAACTTGTTCAACAGAAGCCTGGTGCTGAAAAGCCCAAGAGGCACCAATAGCACGAGTAGAATGAGCAGTAAGGCGGAAGGGAGGATTCTTCCCCTTAGCAGAGTAGGCCTGAATCACAGCCTGACGGATCCATTTGCCGATAGTAGACTTGGCAGGAGCCAAACCCTTCCTAGGACCAGAAGGGACCACAAAAAGAGCATCAGTTTTCCTGAAAGGTGCAGTAGCCACCAGATAGTACTTCAGGCACCTAACCACATCCAAAGAATGGCACAATGATGAAAGAACAATGTCCTGATTCAAATGAATGGCAGACACGACCTTAGGCAGAAAATCTGGCTTGAAGCGGAACACCACCTTGTCCTGGTGTCTCTCATAATAGGGGGGCTGTATGGAAAGCGCCTCCAACTCAGACACACGCCTAACAGAGGTGATAGCCACCAAAAAGACAACTTTGACAGTAAGAATGGCCAGAGCAGCAACCTGCACAGGCTCAAAGGTAGTACCCTGCAAGGCTGACAAAACCAAATTCAAATCCCAAACAGGCACCATAGGCTTACGCGGGGGACGCACATAAGTAACCCCCTGGAAAAAAGTCCTGATCAGAGAATGCTGAGCAAAGGACTTCTGGAAGAAAACAGCCAGGGCAGAAACCTGACCCTTCGGAGTACTGAACATCTCCAACCCATGCTGCAGGAACTCCAGAATCCTGGGAATAGAGAACACACGACAGGGAAGAGACTTAGACTCACACCAGTCAATGTAGGCACGCCAAACTCTGTAATAAATGGAAGAAGAAGACTTCTTCCTAGCCTTTATCATGGTATCAACAACTGAGGTAGACAGCCCCTTCTCCATCAAGATGGAGGTTTCAGCAGCCAGGCCGTTAAAGCCAGAGTTTGTAAATTGGGATGGCGTAAGGGACCCTGAGTGAGCAGGTCTGGCACCCTGGGCAGAACGTACTGATCTACTGCCAGCTGCACCACGTCTGCGAACCACACTCTTCTTGGCCACCTGGGGGCCACCAGAATTGCTGGCACCCCTTCCAGAGCAATCTTGCGCAGAACCCTGCCCAGTAGGGGGAATGGAGGAAAGACATACAGGAACTGAAAGTCCTGCCATGACATTGCTAGAGCATTTGTGGTCAAGGCCAGAGGATCCTGGGACAGGGAGACAAAGGCCGGGAGCTTGTGATTGTGACGGGACGCAAACAGATCCACATCTGGTTGGCCCCAATGGTGACACAGAGATTGGAAAATCCTGTTGCAGAGGGACCATTCTCCCAGGCGAGAGGTCCCCCTGCTCAGAGAGTCTGCCAGCAGATTTTCCACCCCCGGAATGTACACCGCTGATATGCAGGGAACATTGGCCTCCGCCCAGGTCAGGATCAGAGACACTTCCTGGAAGGACCTCCTGTTCCGAGTCCCTCCCTGATGATTTATGTAGGCAACTGCCGTCTGGTTGTCCAAGCGCACCTGAACAGCCAGAAGGTGATGAGTCAACTGAGCCAGAACTAACCTGATCGCCCGCAGCTCCAAGACGTTGATAGGTGTGTGGGCCTCCTGAGGGCCCCACCTCCCCTGGAACTGCAGGGACTTCCAGAAACCCCCCCAACCTGACAGACTGGCATCCGTGGTGCCCCTCTCCCAGGAGTCAGAAAGGATCTGCCCCCCAACAGGTTCCTGGAGTCCAGCCACCACGAGAGGGACCGCCTGACCAGGGGGGAAAGTGCAAAAACCCGGTCCAGGGACGCGGGGTCCTTGTCCCATATTGACAAGAGGTGGAGTTGCCTCGAAGCACGCCACCATCAGGCCCACCAGCTGCATTCCCTGCCTGATGGAGGGATGATGACAAGATAGCAGGAACTGGACCTGCGCAATCAGACTGTCCACCTTCCGCTGAGGAAGAAAAATCCTTGCCTGAACTGCATCCAGATTCATTCCCAGGAATGAAGTCACCAAGGAGGGGGACAGAGAAGACTTGGGGTGGTTGATCACCCAGCCAAATGACTCCAGAGTGGACACCACCAGCTGAGTATCCAACGCTGCCTGATGTAGAGACTGGGAAGTGATGAGAATGTCATCCAGATAGGGAAGCACGCGGACGCCCTGACATCTGAGCAGAGACATCACTCCTGCCAGCACCTTGGTGAACACTCTGGGAGCTGAAGTGATACCAAAGGGCAATGCCACAAATTGGTAGTGTTGATCCTCCAGAGCGAACCTGAGGAACCTTTGATGACCTGGAAATACAGGAATATGAAGGTAAGCATCTTTGATGTCCGCAGAGGTCATGAAATCCCCTGGGAGCAGGGAACTGATGGCAGAGCGCAGAGTTTCCATGCGAAAGCGCCTGCACCTGACAAATTTGTTGAGGATCTTTAAGTCCAGGATGGGCCTGACTGACCCATCTTTTTTGGGCACTGTGAAGAGGTTGGAATAGAAGCCCTTGCCTTTTTCTCTTAAAGGGACCTTGCAGATGACCCCCCCAGCTCCAGGAGGCTTTGCACTGCCTGCACTAGATCCTGAGCTGACACAGGGTCCTGAGGAATCCGGGAGCTGATGAATCTTGGGGGGGGGGGGGGGGGGGGGGGGCAGGCAGCAAACTCTATCTTGTAACCGGAGGACACTACCTCCTGAATCCACCGGTCTGAGACATGAAGCCTCCAGACGTGAGCAAAGTGCTGAAGCCGTCCCCCCACCCGGATGGGTGAGGGCGCCCCATCATGCCTGAGGGGGCTTGGGAGAGGACTTAAGCTTGGAGCCCCAGGAGGAGCCAGGACGTCTACGTCCTCTGCCCCTACCCCAGAAGTCTCCTCGGGCCCCAGTAAAGGAAACCCCCCTCCCTTGTCTAGCACCACGGAAGGGGGAGGAAAAGGAGCCCTGACCCCGAAAGGGCCGAGACTGCCGCCTGCGCTGGGGTAACCTGCCTCCCTGAGCAAATAGGTCCAGGCGGTCCCCAAACAGGCATAGTCCTTTGAAGGGAAAACCAGTGAGGGCCTTCTTGGCAGCGTTGTCAACAGCCCACTGGCGTAGCCAAACCGAGCGGCGTATAGCCACCACAAGGGCAGAGGTTCTGCCACACATTCTAATGGTGTCATCCAAGGCAGAGAGGACAAAATTCACAAAAACATCACAACTAGAGAGTGCATTAAACTCCTCACAAGACAAATCATCAGGGGCACCATCAAGGATACTTCTGAGCAGGGTCCTAATAGCCACAGCCGTAATGGCAGAGGCACAGACCGGGCGCAGCGCTGTCCCCACACATGCAAAGGCATGGGACGACAGCTGGTCAATGCGCCGGTCCTCAGCATCCCGCAGGGTAGTAGAGTCAGGGGGGTGCATGACAGAGGTGTTAGATAACCCTAGAACTGGGGCATCCACTTCAGGAGGGGATGACCAACACTTCACCACATCAGCAGGAAAGGGATACTTCCTATCCCAACTCTTAGGTACACCGGGAAGTCTACTGGGACGTTCCCATTCCTTGAGCACAAGGTTATTTAAATGTGCTTGCTCAGGAAATTCCAAGCGTGACTTAGCCGTATGAAAAAGTTCCCCCCTTTGCCTGGGAGCCGCAACAGGGGGAGAGACAGAACCTCAAAAATCTGAGGCAACAGTCTATCAGTATCATCCGGGGCCCGGGGGTCATAGCCAGAATCGTCATGACCCCTGGGCCTCTCATCAGATGACCCCGAGTCGGAGAATAGCTCCCCTTCCTCCAAGGGGGTATAGCCAGATAGTTGCAAAAACTCATCAGCTTCCATAGGGAAAAGAGTGACATCAGGCTTTAAGTGCCGCTCTTTAGCAGAGGCCTTACGCGCCAAGGTATTAGCAATTAACTTCTCAACACTAGCCAGTCTAGAAGACACATCAGGCTGAAAATCCCCACTTGTATGCAACTCAATGGGAGTGAGATTTAAGCTTGGGGGAGTAGGTGAGGCGAAACAAATCGCAGACTCAGCCACTGGAAGGCCGGATTGCAGTTCAAGCACCTGTTTGGCACAGGGTACACAGACCCGCGCCTTGTCAGCGTCAACATGGGACTCCCCACAAGCTACACACAGCCGGGCTTGTCCCGAAGGAACCACGGTCACATTATCCTGAGACGCCTCCATATGGTGATTATAGCGGCAAAATAGGTCGATAGGGATTAACGCTATACAGCAACCCGGGATGCCCCAATAACCCACTAGGGAAGTGGGAGTAATTAACACTAGGCCTCACAAGTTAACCAACTAATAGAGGGGGTAGGGCCGGGAGAAGCCAAAGCGGTTTGCCCGTTTGAAAGACATAATCAAAGGGGAGCCGTAAAGTATACAATAATTAACAGCGGTAATAAAGCTGCCCGCGAGGGCACTCACGGACCGCGGTATGTAGAAGCCCGTCACGCAGCAGCCGGAACCAAGCAAAAAAATGGCGTCGGTATACCTCGAGGGGCGGGTCCGCATTAACAATGATGCGGAATGCGCCAAAGAGAGGCCCCGCCCCCCCGAAGAGCGCAAAGCCAACACGTGCCAAGCAGACAATGACGGCGCAACCGGCGCTTGAGGTAACGCCGCCGCCAAGCGCAGAACACAGGAAAAAACGCCCACACGGCGGCAGCAATTTCAAGCACAATAAATGTAAAACAAGTCAGCGCGGCGGCTGACACCAAGCATAATGTAGTGAAGCATAAAAGCCAATACATGTATATGCATACACACACACACACACTCCCCCCCCCTTTTTCCCCCGAAGGCTACAAGGAGAGTGAGGGAGGACAGCGGCCAATTAACATAGTGCCCACCGATAGACGGGGCAAGGGGCAATAGTGCAGAAGGGGCAGCCCATAGAGGCTCTCCATATGCCTGTACCACCTACCCTTTGGTGGGGGATTGCGGTGGAGCAGTGCTCCTAAGCCCCTGACAGCGGTGCTGCTTACCATCACCCGACTAGCGCAGCCAAGGCTGGGAGGCAAATTACTAATGGAACGGGTGGGAATAGTCCTACAGTGCCGCAGGCTAATAGCCCCGCTCACCTGCGCGTAGAGAGAGACATCTTCTTGTCCTTCGCAGTCCAGACTGCAGAGAAAATCTGGGGATTGTGGGGGGTCCCTGGGTATTTGAGGGGCTGGGAGGAGCCTATTTTGGATGTCTCTGCAGTCCAGCGCCATCTGGCGGAGTAGTACCCGAATGTAAGTATTCTATCTGGAGCAGGACGTACTGTATACTAAGAATAGTGCCATTGACCTTCATTGTATTCTTAGCAGGTGATTCAGCAACAGTGACATTCTCAGGCTTTTTTCTCATGAATTGAATCTTTACTACCATGAGAATTTTTGTCTACCTTTATTGAATCAAGGCCCATTTCTGCATCCTACAGTATAAAACCTGAGAGATTAAAGAAACTCTAACCAACCTCTTTGTTTTTTATAGACGGGGATGGTCTTTTATTCAATTAAAGTGGACCAACAGTCAAAAACGACAAAGTTAATTCAGACTGGCTGGGGGTGGGAGTGCGCTCAGTGCTGGAGATGCGGTCACTTGCAATCCCCATTTCTGTAAAGAGAACCGCTTGCTGAACATTTAATATGCACAGCAACTGTCTCCAATAGGACAGGAACCCATGCATGTGCAGTGGGCCCGGGAAGAGGTGAGTTTTGGGGGTTTCACAAAGTGTGGCACACCAAATCAGGATGCCCAGAATGCAAAGAACGAAACCTGGGCTAGTCAAATAGATCACAGGTTTTGTTTTGCTTTAACAAATAAAAAAATGTATATTGTTTATCTACCAAGAAGAAGTGTGGTCACAGACTTAAAGGGTTTTCTGTACGCACTCATTTTACATTATACAATTAAGAGAGGGTATGTCCCGCACAGCTTAATATAACCTGCTAGTATAGCAAAAGAAACCACCCGCAGGGAGGAGGAAAGTGAACAGAGGTGGCACCCACAAATCCTAGTACTGTGGTGCACTACTTTGGTATACCATAGACTTAAACTAAACTAAAAGAGGGTAAGCCCCAATTACCCTATACAATATCCAACCAAAGATTTTACTATTGCACACACAATTAGTATTAAGAAAGTAATGCTTTAATAATTTAATCCCAATATAAAGTTACAAAAAATGGACATAGACATTTTTAAAAAACACATAAGACAACTATAATATCCTTCTCTGCCACCGGGGGGCATGGGTGTACCATGATGTAAAACCATCCAATATCACACATTACTGCCCTGAGGAAGAGACCCAGCGTCTCGGAACGCGTGGGCTCGCTAAACGGGGGGGCCGAGGTGATACCATCATCCTGTCTCAGATAAGTTTTTTGATTGTTTTTGTCATTGATTCATGTCTCCTGAGGTTGGGGATCATATTTTTGATGCTTTGTATTACTTTCACTGTTTATGAGATTGATGCACTTTGGCACGTCAGCACTTTATTGTAAATTTGATTGTATATAGATATAGTTAGTTTGAGGAGATATTGTTATGTTTATTGTTGTGCACATATGCTAGTGATATTGGATGGTTTTACATCATGGTACACCCATGCCCCCCGGTGGCAGAGAAGGATATTATAGTTGTCTTATGTGTTTTTTTAAAAATGTCTATGTCCATTTTTTGTAACTTTATATTGGGATTAAATTATTAAAGCATTACTTTCTTAACACTAATTGTGTGTGCAATAGTAAAATCTTTGGTTGGATATTGTATAGGGTAATTGGGGCTTACCCTCTTTTAGTTTAGTAACCTGCTAGTATGAAAACAATGCTGGCTAATAGGGAAACACCGAGATGTATATGAAACTAGCCAAAACTAACTGGGCTGCCAACAGTGAGCCACACTCAGCAATTCATGAAATGAATTGAAAATATATAACATGCCTATAACATTATTAGAATACCAACATCACAAACATTAAAGACAAAAGACAATTAAAAAGACTGTAAAAGTGCTTTGGGGGTGGACCCTAGAAATATGGCTCTAATACAATGCAAGTAAGCTCACATATAATAAAAGTAAAAACAGCAGTCTATTAAAGTGCTATAGTGCTAGACAGTGATTGAACTTGTTCGTGCTATAGAGAAAGCATGCACTGTAAAGTGCCAATAGTGCTATATCAATAATAAAGTGAACAGATAAAGTGACTAGCGCAATATATAAAGTGCCATACAACTGTGCAAAAAGACTGCATAAGAATAAATTAAAAAATTTCACCAGTTTAGTAGATGACGATTAAAACAAAGGTTTATCAAAGAGAAAAGCCAGAGGTCATTAAAATAGGAGAACATCATTTTAGGGGCTATTCGGATTTGTATAGATTTTCTATTAGAACCTGTCTGTAAAATGCAAAAGACCTATACTCATCTTAGCCCAGGCTCACTGAAGCAGCACTGAGATGATGGCAAAAAGGTCCCCCTTGTCTGTTACCACTATCCTCTAGGTTCCAGTGTGTTCCTAAAGCTCTACTGCAGGGGTTCAGAACAGGCATAGTTCCTTTCATAAAGCAGCCCTTCTACCACCAATACAATGGGGAAGAGAGGAAGGGTGGTATTTGAGATCATTGTAAATTAGGAAGTAGCACTCCATGTGAAAAGGGTTGGGTAATACTGCTCTATTGACTTTTTCTGTTCCCTTATCAATTGTGGATAATGGAGCAAGCCCAAACTGCCCATGGTTACCCTGAAGCTGATGGGACAGCATGTGTTGCTTAAGATAACCAAAGACAGTGATCTCTTCTGTGCCATTTCAGCTGGATCTAGAAGTATAGACTGCTTTTCATTTTTACACCACAGATGGCCATTAAATCAATTTCACTCAGGGAGTGAGACCACAGAAAGCATGTACATATTTGATGTTCATGTCAGGATAAAGCTTTAACTGAAAAAAGTGTGTTCAGGAAATATCAGTTACTGACTGAAGCATTTACTCTACTGGAAAGGCAAATGAATACAATGCAGCATTATAAAAATATGGAGCAAACATTTAAACAGAGCCTCACCACGGTAAGAAGGCGGTGGAGGAGCAGCTGCCACTTTCCGCGTCTTGGTTGCTGCGTCTGTGTGATTTGTGGAATTTGGTTGCCATGCTCTGTTGTCCTTCTCCCCCGATGTCTCCCACTGACGGCGAATTCTCTCTTTTAGTTTCTCTAGCTTGTCGTCAGGCAAGCGCTTCTTTAACATCTCAAGCTTATTACTGGAGGGACTAAACGATGGTGCGTGCTGAGGGGTATCGGATGGTTTCCTTTCTCGGATATCAGCTTGCGTGTCACTTCGAGACTGCTGTAACCTCCATTCCAATGCATCAAGCGCCAGTCGGTCATTCAGGTAGCGCACAGAGGTTTCATCAACAGCAGAAGTATGCGTACTGTCAAAATCCTTTTCCTCTTGCCCGTGATTATTCAGAGCAGATATGGGGTGTGGTGTGCAATGATCATTTAAAGAAGATAGGCCACTAACAGCGTCTCTAAAAATGTCAAGAAAATCAGAAAGACAAATGAGAGAAAAAAAAAAAACACACACGTATAGTAATAGGCATTCTTTCTGATAGTGAAAGTTTGATTGGCCAACCATCTATTACTTGGTGTAGCGATAACCCTTATCGCTGGAGGGCTTCACCGCCCGAGACGTCCTTTTCCCAATCGTAAGAGGTGCTGCTGGAATTCCAGAGTCATCCGTGAGGAAACAGGAACAGCCCTTACAAGGGCTAGTGAATTGTAATATAGCGTTTCCCCCAATAAGAGACAGAACTTCAGTATTGAGGGTGAAGGTGAAGTGTTTATTAGTGCCACTCTAGGCCTTATATACACAAGTCTCCATGCAATGTGGACCTGATGGAGAACTGCATGACACACACACCGACCAATAGCAGTAGGGCACACCATCCCTCAACTCTGCCGGTAACACAATCAGTATAACAATAGCAGTCTGTAATACAATCAATCAGAACAATGAATAACGTAATCAATCAACACAATGGCAGTCTGTAACATGCTTAAGAAAAGGAAAGTAATGAACCTGTGTAAAGTCCAAAGGGCAGAGAGTCTGTCACACTTGGTAAGAGGCTTACTTAAAAAAGGTGCAACTGTCAAGTCTCTTCCTATACTATGCAAAGAACACATCTACTTAATACAACTGTGCAGACTAAAGGGACCAACAAAAATGAATAAAAATACTTACATCACAGTCCTGCTGATAGAATATTACCTCACTTTTAGAGCTGCCAGCCTTTAAAGTGAGAGTGCACTCATGTCCAGCCCTCTTAGTGCTGAAAGCACATCAGCAATGGGCCCTCACATCCCCTGTAGCCAGTCAACAAGGGAGACTGAAAACAGACGCACACACCGAAGTGGTCCAGGGAATGTGCCATCAGCACCGCAGCAGACAGCACTGAAATTAAACCTATGCAGCTCGCAAAGCTACTAGGGATGAAACCATAGGGCAGACAGAATCTTTTTTTTTTTTTTTTTTTTACTTTTTCTTAGCCTACAATAACTAACATATCCTTCGAAATGTTTAGAGCAAACTGCTGTTGTCTAATGCGTAACATTTCAATAGTGCCTCTCTTGTATTGTCATCAACATAACAGCATTACCGCTTCTCTAGCAGTCCTGAGATATAGACGTGGGCAGAGCAAATTCTTTTCTGTGACTAAGTAGGTGGGAAGAAGAAAGAAGGAGGAAGTGGAAAGCGGACCAAAACCCACAATTTGTGAAATACATTTGGGCAAAGCCCCTGCAGATACTCCCTTCTTAGGGTGTAGAACTAGAAATTACTATTTTTGCTCTTCGAATTGTCCTGAAACACTAGTTTTTATTGCTGTCCCTCTATGTAACATGGTATGGGATAGGACATTGCATAGGTGTGGCAATGACATCATTGCCACACACAACAGTGGCAATGAATGGAGGAGGCGGAGCTTTACAGCTAAAACAGGCCTCATTATCTGGGATTAGAGTGAAGCAGGAGCAGTGGAAATTGGCAAAAGGTTCTCTTCATTGGGGAAGCAATTCAGGGGATGAAAGTTAAAAATGTGGGTTTTGGTCCACTTTAAGGGTAATTGAATAATTGGCCTGGTCCTGCCTGCCAGACACAGCCACAGACAAGCAGATCTGCAAAGCATGGATAGCAGCTGTGCAAGGGGAACTTTTCCTTTAATGGAAGAACAATGGCCTACCTTGCTTTTCGGGATTATCTGGCAATACTAGTGTAAAGTATATATTTTTTAAATATATTAATTGCAATGCACTAACCGGTATGAGGCCAAAGGTTCACGGAATCCAACATGATGAGACCTTTTCACATTGCTCTCCAGAGTTGTCACTCGAAGTGGACTGCGAGACGACTTTGCTTTGGTGGATTTCCTTGAACGGGAAGACTTTGTAGGGTGACGATTTGCATCCTCAAGATACCTCCCATCTACAGCCATATAAATAAAGAGGATAATAAAATGTGTGTAGCAACATTACCCCACATATACTCAATAGGATACAGGCAAGAGCAGGAACACTACATAACAATAAAGGTAATGACAAGCTGCACCAACACCAAAAAAAATATGTTTACTGAGCGTTACCCAGCCCTAAATGGTGGACCGGAACCAGGTTGTGGGGCTAGGGGTTCAGGTGTGTCAAAAGCATCACAGAATTAGTATACTGTCCAAACACTAACTCCACCCCCCACCTTATCCCCCTTGGGAACTGTAAAATGAGCCATGTCAAGGCATCTCAAAATCTCTGATTATATGAAAATACCTGATGTACTCTAAGCAAAGCCTTTTTTCGCTTAATTTTCTGGGTCTTGGCTGAGCTGGGAAGGGAGTCTCATGGTGAAGCTTTATGATTTATGAGCATGCTCTGCTGTGGAGACAACTATGGGACCACTGTGTTTTGCCAGGGAAAGGGTGGCTGTTAAACCACTTTTTTGCGTGGTTCTAACAGACTGAAAGTGAAAGGAGGGGCAAACTTGAAACCCTGCACTGCAGGAAATGGAAAGGGGCACATACGACAGAAATCAATTACTGCATTATTATTGCCGTTGCGGTTTCCAGACCCCTTTTTTCAATATTCTGGTCAAATATTGAGTGGTTTCTTAAAAAAATCATCACAAGTCTAGGTGGTGGTGGATCTAGACACCCTGAATCTGCTGCATCGTGGGGTGCCCTCCTCGTCTTTGTGTCCTAACCATGTAGGGAAAGCCCAGGCAATCTGTGACAACCGGGGGAAATAGTCGTTTTCGTCCTACATGATGGCAGTTCCTTGGCCCGCAGTATTTGCTGCACTTAGCGGAAAAATACTGCCTTGCATATTGCCTTCCTCATTGTGAACACCAATGAGTAGGCCATTTTTTTTAATTAATTGTAAATAATTTTAAAATAGCTGGAGAGGCTTCACTTATCGAAGCACCATTGCACTCCAGTAGCAAAAAGATTGTGCCAAACTAGGAGGGTAATTTCTTTCCTTTTCTTGAGTGTGTTGATTATAATAATTTAATAAAAGAAGCTCACCTTCCTGAATTTTTTAAAACCTCTCATTAGGGGTAATGCTAAAGATTTAGTAAAACAAGTGAAACTCATGGTGCACATTTGGGTGTGAATTGCAGTCTGCATCTCTGGGAACTAAACTAAATTGCAATAAAAAATATCTGTTCCCTCACACAGGGATTTCACTTTCCTATGTGTTGTTACTCTCAGACGGCACAGCCCAAATTGGGATGCCCCGCTGTGTTTCACCCCACAGTGTGCCCGATTCACTCACCTTTCTGGCATTCCCACGACGCAGGCTCAGCCAAAACCGAGCATTCTGAGCGACCCAGTCAGCCAATCAGCGTTCTCAATTTCGCTCGGATTCCTTTGGCTCCGATAGCGGATAAGCCACCAGGCAGAGGCGAGTAGCGCCGGCCGCATCCTCTGCTCAGCTTCTAGCTGTGGCGTGCCCACGCCTGCCATTCAGGGTACGAGTACAGCAATAGATGAGCAGGGACGCGTAGCAGAGATGTGGCGAGGGCTCTTGTAGCAGGTGCGTGAAACTGGTGATCCAGGGGGGTTTCACACAGCGGGGCATCCCTGAGTGAAACTCATGTGGCCTTAGTCTTTTAGAATCAGCCTCCGAAGTTCCATTTTAAAAATATATCCTCTTTGGAAAAAGGATGTACTGATGTGCAGGTAATTTTTTTTAAGCCTCCGAAGTTCCTCTTTAAAAAAAAATTCTCTTTGGAGAAAGGATGTACTTATGTTCAGGTGATTTTTTTTTACTTTTGGAAACAGCAGCACCCTATGGGGTATACTAAAAAATTAGTTCTTTTTCAGCATAGCCCATAGGGTGCTTTTGTTTCCAAACTTAAAAATATATATATTTTTACATCAATACAACACCCCCCCCCCCCATCACATGGTGCAGGTAATTTTTTTTAGGAAAAATTTGAAAAAATTTTTAACATTGCACTTTTGCGTGTTAAAATGTAAAAGCTCACGAAGATGCGGGCTGCAATTCACACCTAAATGTGCATCCGAGTTAAACTTGCTTCACAATCTTTAGCATGACCCTCACAGAGTCTCTAAAACAGATTTCTGGTTCAGTAAATTAAGCCACTTGGACATGGCCAAATGAGGATAGTTGCTGGTCAATATGTAGGAGAAGTCATTGTTCACGCAGTCACAAGTTTTACACTCCCCTTTGTCCCCGGTATAGAAAATTGTTCCTAGTCTGACACTTGGTGCTTTATCTGACTGTCAGATCCACATCCCTCATCCAGTTCTAGGGCACATCTGCATTCTTGCTCCCCCCCGCCATCAGTCACAGTATTGCTGGCACACCCCCTCCATTGGCGATCAAGCCCCAGTGGTGAAGGACGTGGATCTGTTGACCAGGTAAGTCACCCAGTGTTACCTAGTGATCATCTACCAGGGACAAAATGTGAATACAGAGCTTTTTGTATGTTTGCCTGAGCAATGACTTCAACAGTGTCAAAAGGTTTGTTATATAGAATAATGGTCACCCAAAATATTTACGCAAGACTGCAAAATGAAACACAGTGAAGGAGGTTTAGAAATTGGAGACTATCGGTAAAATAAGGCTAGACATACCCTTCCTACTTATTTTTCTGGCAGCATGATTAGCTGGCTTCTTGCCATCCATCGTGTGATCAAACACCTCACTGCTTTTGATGGTCACATCCAGCTTATTTTCTATGTGCCTCAGCTATATATAAAAAAAAAAGAAATACGTATCAGGACACATTACAAATGTTTTATGCAACTATTTATTCCTATGTAACCTCCTTAATAAAAATGTTTACTAGAGCAGCCATGCTAGGTTTTCTGGGGAAAGAATCCAATCTCTGCATGCTGGAAACTACCCTGCTATGTAGGTCTATCCACTGGCTAGGCAGGCACAGTGTACAAATTAATAAATACTGTGGTCACCCCTCTTTTAGATCCCTCCCCACAATGGAGAAGCCTCTGGAACCATTTAAGGCGGACCTAAATCATATCTGGCAACCATTGGTCCTAACCCACCAGCCCCTGCTGTATGTGAACCTCAAATGTAGCTGTCGAATAGAGCTTGGCTTGGAAATGGCAAGTATCACTCTGAAGCAGGGCTATTTAGTGTCCCTGTGTACCAAGACCCTCCCTAGATTTGCAAGGGAAGATTTAGGTCTAGTTGCATGGAAATTCAAGGTCTTTACTTGCCAAGTCAAAGTGTGCTAAGAACCTTTCTGAAATAGCACAACAGCCATAGAATAGAATTATTGTAAATGAAAAGGTGAATTTATTTTCCATAACCAAATAGTAAGCTTTTTAGTATAGATTATGACGTAGAAAAGACTCACAGCATCTTTGGCGCTAGAGATGGTCTTCCATGCTTTGCTGATCTCTGCAATATAACACGTAAAATTACTCTGATCTTTACCAGCAATTAGACATCAAACATAAAGCAAATGCAGCTATTTGAGTGTGTACAGCTGCAAGGGCACCAACAGGTGACAGGGTGACGGCTAAGAATATTTTAAGGGCTGCAGTGGTGTCTGGTGCTCTTCTGGAAAAGCTCTGTATTCAGGCATGAATAATGCAAATACAACAAAACGCAGCCAGTTTCTAGCTAATACTACAGTGAAAGGCAAGCTACAAAATATATAAAAGCACTGAAACTGCATAGACAACTGCAAATGCAGTTACTTACCCTGAATAGTTTCCTGAGGCTGCAGATGTGTCTGGTCCTTGGAAAGTTTTCCTGTCCTCCATAAACCTTTCTCAGCCATTCATCTATAACAAACAGGATAAAAAAGAGTGCAGGCAAATGAAGACATTTTCAGCTGCAGAAAGTGAGAGTGTTCAGCCCGTCACCCGCCCCCCCCTCCTCTCAGAAAGTTGACATAAGATCCACGGCTTTCTGCAACAGCTGCCATGGACAGGGATCAAATTTTGGAGCCTGGATACTAGAGGTTTAATGAGAGACTGAGGCCAGCAAATGTGTGATGTGAAAGGCTAGGGGGATTTGCCCACTGGTATTATAAGATATAAAATGCATAGTGTACTATGAAAATCTGGGCATCAAGTTATATGAGCCACCAGTTCTGAGCAGATTATACAGTGAAAAAGTAACTGAGCAAAGTTCTCCTTAGTCCCAGATTGCAGTACTATTATTATTAAAGAAAAAGGTCAGCATATTGTAGCAGAGAGGGAGACTTTGAAAACACATTAACAGGAAAGCTAAGCTACGGCAAAGTAACACTGCGGGGAGGAAATAAGAGAGAAAATAAGATAGGCAATACTTACCCGAGATTTATCATTAAGGGTTCTGGCTTTGTTTGGTTTTACACAGATGGGTGTCCCAATTGGGGTGGGGTGGGGTTTGAAGCAGGTATCTATAGTGATCTTCAATTTTAGGGCCACTTTAAAGAGGAACATCAGACCTTTTAGATGTCGCCGCAACATCCGGCTGCTTCAGCGCTTGCATCTCCCCCCGCCGCTGGCTTTGCCATCGCCAAATGACAGCACAGATTTATCCATGCTCGTCAAAGTCCTGCGCTGCTCAGCGGAGTCTCACACCTTTTCAGTGCCTCTCCTTGCATCCCATTCATGGGCATTCCGCAAACGCAAGATGTGCACAGTGCCTGATGGGATGCAAGATGGTGCTGCCCATCGGGAGGTCACAAGGAATCCGAGGGACCCAGAAGATGGATGTCTTGGGCAGGGGAGTAAAAATTACCCAAATGTAAAACCAGAAGGGGGGGGGGGGCAGCAGTACGGTGAGGTTATAACCTCCCCCGATGTTTAAATAAATGAAAACTTAAGTTACCAGTAGTTACCTGCTAACTTTTTCCTAAACATCAGAAAGGGCAGCATACCACTGAGATAATAAGGCTCCACCCCACACACATGCCCACCAGAATACACAAAAGCTTTAGTTCCTCCTCCAGACATCAGTAGTTTAAAATAAGAAAACAAAGACAGACAAATCAGTAAGTTAACATGTAAAATAATGTAGCCTGGGGGAGGTAAGCCTGTATGCTGCCCTTTGGGATGTTTAGAAAATAAGTTACCAGGCAACTAACTTAAGTTTTCTCAAAATGTCTTTAGGGCAGTGAGCACTGAGAGGATAAGCAAGGATAAGCTCTTGGGTCAGATGAAAGTCGGAAGAGATCTTAGGAAGGTAGCAATCTACTCGTAGCAGTATACGATCCTGGAAAACTTGGGGTGAAGGAGGTGAAGCCTGGATATCACTGATTCTGCGGGCTAAAGTTACGGCCACCAAAAAGAGAGCCTTCCTTGTAAGAAATTTAATATGGGAGCTTGACAGAGGTTCAAAGGGTGGTGCGGTCAGAGCTCTAAGGACCGGGGGTGAGATCCCATTAAGGAGCTAACCTCAAACGGACTGGTCTGGACCGGAATGCTTGACCAACGTGAAATAGGAAATTCTCTTATTTAAAAAGATGAAAAGGCTGCTAATTGGACCTTCAGGGTAATGATGCTGAGACACAGGCTGACTCCTTCCTGAAGGAAATCCAATATGACTGGAAGACTAGAAGGGGATCGTGGATTACGCACCTTCCAAGCATTTTCCAAACACTTCCTCTTGATCACCTACCTCGAAAAAACCTTTTTCAGCAGCATTGCAATATCAGGGTCCGAACTGTCAGACACCACTTCTGCAGATCCTGACAAAGCACTGGTCCTGGGATAGAAGATCTGGTCTCACCAGGAATTCCCCTTGGAACCATTGTCTCCTCGGCCACCATGGGGCCAGCAATAGAATTGTGGCCAACTGGAAGGATATTTTGTTTAGAACCTGGGGAAGGATCAGAACTGGAGTAAAAGCATAAACCAGACAAACGCCACTGGTGAGCTGGGGCGTCTATTCCTAGAGCTTGATCAGAAGGATCAAGAAACTAGAGCTTCCACAGCTTGTTTGGAGGTGAAAAGATCCACCTCTGGAGTTCCTCTCAGGACACAAATCTGATTGAATACTCCTGGTTCAATGACCATTCTGCTTCCCATAGCGAAGAGCGTCTCAAAAAAACTGCCACCTGATCATGTCAACCTTTCAGGTGGATGGCTGATAGGGATAAAAGGTTCAGTTCTGACCAGATTAGAATTTCTTTTGCTGCTTGTTGCAGGATTTATAACCTTGTCCCTCCCTGATGATTCAAATACGTCATTGTCTGTTCTGGTACGTTATGACCCTTCAGGTGGGGATAGAATGCTAGCAATGCCTCCTTCACAACTATCAATTCTCTGAGATTCGATGGTAGGCCCATTTCCCTTGAGCGGTCAGGGAACCGCAATGGGCACCCCAACCCCATGAAGAAGTGTCGGGGTGACTACCATGATCTTGGGGTCCGACCGGGGGAGGACACTGACAAACCTGTGCTTGCCTTGCCACCAACTCCAGATTCCTTCACTAAATCTGGGACTTCGATTATCATGTCTATGGACTAGACCTGACCCAAAAGTTTAGAATATGCAGCTGTAGAGTCCTTGAGTGTAGCTGACCCTTACCCTTGAAGCAGCATGGGGGCTGCGTGCGCGGGTAGTTTGCATTGAGATTGGCCTGACCGTTGCCCTGGGTGTCATTACATGACGTGAGATTTAACCATTTATATTGTCTGCCGGCACTTGTATTTAACCATATATTGTTTTGGTCTTGATTTTAAGTCTGATTGGAACGGTTTCTTTGTGCACTATCAGGTATCCTGTTGGTAATTTTCATATGCATTTGCACTTTAAATATTGATTCTCATAGGTTTTGGTTAATATATGTTTACACTGTAGATAGTGAATATTGATTGGTGTACATCATTAGGGATTTGTGTTATTATATTAGAGCACTTCGTGCACATATATTTTTGCATGTATATTTGTATATAATAATTTTGGTAGTGTTATATTTATGAATTTGTACACATATATATTTATATAGAAATTTTGTGCCGGCACAAAAAGATTGGCTATAGCCTTTTAGGTATCAACTTATATTGTTCACTCATAGGGCATTAATTTAATAGGCCCTTAGGGGTCATATATATTGATCCAGGTCCTTTGGCCACATTGGCTGTTTTTAAATTGTGTTGTGGTGTATGTATTTTTTTTTTTATAAATTCTTTATTTATTCAAACTTTCCAATAAACAAAGTACACAATTTTTAGTCCATATATCAACTAATACGGTGAAAAGCATGTCAATCGAGTCAAAAACATTGTTACAATAAAGTGATGAAAAAAGGAGTATCGCTCGATGTTATTTCTTGCCTCTTGAGCGAAATGATTCATAATAACATATATACTCCAACTTTTTCTTATGGAAAGGGACAACAAATGACAGCTAATACTGAAAGCACTAGAAGAAGATTCGAACAAACAGAACAAAAACCGGAGTAGGAGAAAGAAAAGAAAAAAAAAGGGGGGGAGGGGCAAGAAAGGCAGGGAAGGAAGGGGGTCAGGGCAGCACTGTGGAGGCGGGCTCAATCTCCTTCAACATATCTTTGCCTTCTGGGGACTCACTGAAGACCATCCAACTATACCAGGTAGACATAAATTTCTCATATGTACCATCTCTCGACGACCTTACGTTCTCAAATCTCATAATATCATTTACTCTCTGACACCAGTCTTTAATCGATGGGGGCTCCTCCTTTTTCCACATCCGGGGAATGCCGGCTTTAGCTGCATTAAGCAGATGACAGGCCACAGATTTGCGGTACCGTTTCATGGGCATTGCCGACATGTGGAGAAGGCACAGAGCCGGGTCATCTGGGATCGGGATCTCCGACACCTTTTCCGTAATCTGTCTAACCAGGCTCCAGTAGTGCTTAAGTTTGCTACAGGACCAAAAGATGTGTAGCAGATCTCCCCTTTCTTCACCACATCTCCAGCAGTTTGGCGAGACTGCTGGGAACCATCTATTCAACTCTGCAGGAACCCTATACCACCTGGTAAGTAATTTGTACCCGCACTCCTGGTACCGGGTACAAATCGAGGTCTTATGCGGGAGCGCCAACAAAGCTTGACGCTGCTTAGGGGACCATGATGTACCCAAATCCCTTTCCCATTTTTCAAGGAACGGTGGGGCCTCCTCAGTAGAGGGGGTGATCAACAGTTTGTAGATCCTCGAGAGCGCATGCCTTACTGTCTCGGAACTCTGGCACAGATCTTCAAAAATAGTAAACGCAGGCCTGCCCATTCTATGATCCTGCAGAGAGGCGAGAAAGTGTCTGAGTTGCATACACTGCCAGGTCGACCAACTGGGGATCTCCATCCCCTGCGCTATGTCGTTGGGGTTCAGCCAGTCCCTTCCCACAAGAAAATGACCAACCCTGTATTTTTTAGAGCTGATCCAGGTCTTTGCCTTGTGCCCCCCACACCCTGGGGCAAAGCGGGGGTTACCCAGGACTGGATACATTGGGGAGGGGGAGGGCGATATCTCCTGGCGCTGAAACATGGACCTGCACACCCCTAGCGTAGGTCCTATGGTGGGATGCTGTCTTCCCAACCTGTCACCTTCACTCGCTAACCATGGAGCGCCCTGGATCGGGACGTCCAAGAAAGTTTGCTCAAGACCCACCCATTGTTTATGCTGCCCATGGATACACCAATCTACCACCCTGCAGAGGTGTGCTGCTGACTGATAAAGCATAGGGTCTGGCAAGCCCACCCCTCCCTGCTCTTTCAGCCTAGTTAAGATCTCTCTTCTTAGTCTCGGTTTCTTCCCCGCCCAGATAAAGTTGGTGAAAATCGAGCGGACCCTCTGAAAGTAAGAGCGGGGGATAGCTACTGGTAGGGCTTGCAGTAGATAGAGCAGCCGGGGAAGTAGGGTCATTTTGACTGCATTGCACTTCCCAAACCAAGAAAGTGTCCCCTTATTCCATCTGGCCGTCTCTGTCTCAAAATTTCTCAGTAGTGGGGGAAAATTGAGCATATATATCTTAGAGAGATCCCCACTGATATTTGTTCCCAGGTATTTGACGCTCTCCTTAGCCCAACGGAATGGGAAGGCATTTTTAATCGTCTCAAATCTGCGCTCAGGGATGTTTACATTAAGAGCCTCAGATTTCTGAAGATTAATTTTATAGCCAGAAAGGGTCCCGTATTCCTTGAGTTCCTTCATTAGGTTGGGCAACGAGACCTCAGGACAGGTCAGGAAAAACAACAAATCATCGGCATATGCCGTCACCTTGTAATGCCCTGAAGTGTTTCCCAGACCCTTAACGTCCGGACTGCTGCGCACCCTACACAGAAAGGGCTCCAACGCCAATATAAATATCAGTGGTGACAAGGGACAGCCCTGCCTCGTCCCATTCGAGATCCCGAAGGAACCCGATGAGCAGCCGTTGACTCTCACCGACGCCGAGGGAGAGCTATACAGACACTCAATCCACTGCAGCATGTTTGGGCCCAGACCAATATGCCTAAGCACCATCCTCATAAACTCCCAATTAACTCTATCAAAAGCCTTCTCGGCGTCGGTGGAGAGCAACAGGGTGGGCACCCGCTGCCCCCGGGCCAAGTGGATCAGGTTCAGGACTTTGGTGGTATTGTCTCTAGCCTCTCTGAGAGGCATGAAACCCACCTGATCCGGGGAGATCACTAAGTGCAGATGCGGAGCAATCCGTGAAGCCAGGATTTTAGCAAATAACTTAATATCAGTGTTGAGCAAAGAGATCGGTCTGTAGCTTGCACAAAGGGTGGGATCCTTCCCTTCCTTAGGGATCACCGCTATGTGTGCCCGTAGTGTGTCGCGCGGGAGGGGGGACCCCTCTAGGATGGAGTTCATCATAGAGAGAAGCCTGGGGGCCAGGAGGGGGAGCAACTTTTTGTAGTATTGTATGTGTAGGCCGTCGGGACCAGGCGCTTTTCCCGAGGCTGCCTCTGATATAGCAGTCTGCAATTCCAGCATCGATATTGGGTTCTCCAATTCCGAAACAATCTCTTGGGAGAGCCTGGGCATACCTGAATTCGCAATATATTGGGCACATTTCTGGCCTAGGGCACCTTCCCGGGGGGGCGGCAAGTTATACAAATCTCCATAGAACTTGCGAAACACCTCCGCAATCTCCTCCGCCCTATGCACTACTCTCCCTCCGGAGTCCACCACCTTGGGAACAAAAGTTTTCGCCCTTTCTGTTCTCAGAGCCCTCGCCAACATCTTACCACATTTATCCCCAGACTCGTAAAAAGCCTGGCGGCATCTAACTGCCTGAGCCTTCATCCTGTCACAGCATACTGTCTTTAGTTGTTCCCGCAGCGCAGTAAGTGTCGGCAGGAGCGCAGCCGACAGGGACTTCTTATGCAACCTTTCAAGTCTCCCTATCTCTGTAAGGAGTTTCAGCATGCACTCCATTTTCTCTTTTTTAACCCGGGCCCCCTGACTGATGAACGAGCCTCTAATAACACACTTGTGAGCTTCCCATAACGTTCCCGGAGATACCTCCGGTCCAGAGTTTGTTTCAAAGTAGTGCTTAAGGTCTCTTTGAATCACTTCTAAAACACTCTGGTCCTCCAGTAATGACCCATTTAATTTCCAGGACCAGGACTTGGGAACAGGGGATGGGTCCGCGATCGTGATAGAGATAGGTGCGTGGTCCGATAATGTAATATTTCCTATCTTGGTGTCAATGACTCTAGTTAATTGAGAGTGTGGCACTAGGAACAGGTCTATCCTGGAGTAGGAGGTGTGCGGGTGTGAAAAAAAGGTGTAGTCCCTCGTGTTCGGGTGTTGAATTCTCCAGGGGTCCACCAGCTGGAATGTAGTCAAGGTCTTCTTAAGGTGTTTTAGTTTGGCATAAGCGAAGTGGGGCCCCCCCTTAGAGGTGTCCAGGAGCGGGTCTAGAGCTAGATTAAAGTCCCCGCCCAAAATCAATTCCCCTGCCCGGAACTCTGCAAGTGCCTCCAGAACACTGACTAGAAAGGGAATTTGTCCCGTGTTTGGTGCGTAAATATTGGCTAGAGTGTACATCTCTGACTTAATTTTTCCCTTCACCATCAACCATCTGCCTTCCTCATCAGCTTTGTAGTCTACAAGCTCCCAGACCACGGACTTTGAAACCACTATGCTAACCCCACGGGATCTAGAATCAGGCGAGTAACTATGATAGGCCCTGGGGAAGTTTCTATCCCCTAAGGAGGGCGGGTTAGATGTCTTAAAATGTGTCTCTTGCAAGAAACCTATCTGAGCTTTGAGGCTTTTTAGGTTCCTCAAAATCAGTGACCTCTTTTCAGGAGTATTCATACCTTTAGCATTAAGGGAAACAATTGTAGTTCCTGCCATGTCAGAGCGCCTGCCAGTAAACCCAGCTACGACCACTCCGGAGACTATATAGCGCTTGCACACGCAAGAGTCTTGCCCTGCCCTTTGGGATTAGGAAGGGGGAGGGGAAGAGTGGGGAGGGAATACACTGAAAATGGCAAACACTTAACCAGCGAAAAGAAGAGAAAACAGTAACGAGAAATCAATTATAACCAATTTAAAAAAAAACTCTAACAATCCTAAACGGAAAGAAATCAAAGCCAGACGGATCCTAAGGAACCGCGAGTTGGCCCTATCGGGGGGAAGAGTGTCTGTCGACACGGAGATGCAACTGGGATCTCTCCCTCCCGCACCAGGCCTTGTAAATAGGCTAGATTGCCGTAACAACCAGCCCTGCCATTGAAAAGCAGCAAATCCGGCTTGTGAAAGCAATGTAGCCAGAGGCGTCTAGTAAAAACCAGGTTGACATTTATTCACACCAAGTTAACAGCTATCTACCCCCATGTAGGACCCCTCCACCCGTCGAGAACGCCCCCGGCAGGCAAAGGGCAAGACATAGGCGACACACTGCTCGCCCAGCATCTCACAGTGCCCGATTTCGTATTCTCAGAGAGTGCCAAGGACGCTCCCCCAGGCGGAGGGGGGATGTCAGTATAACAACCTAGTGTAGGGGATAGAAAAACAAAAGGAGAAAAAGGAGAAGGAGCGGAGGGTCGGCAGATCAAGATTCAACATCATATGGTCTGGTTTGTTGTCGACCACGTCGCTGTCTTCCGCGACCTCTCGTGCCAACAGGACCGCCTCTGGCGGCACTCCGAGGCCGCGGGGGGGGCAGCAATTTCACTGCTAGCCAATCTGGCACCGCAATCGGCTCACAACCGAGGAAGGCGAACACATCCGGAAGGTCTCTTGGTGTTCTGAGCAGGAAAGTGTCTCTTTCTTTACATATGACAAGGTGAAAGGGGTATCCCCATCTATAGGACCCCCCTCTGCTCGTGATAACTTCTAGTAGCGGTCTCAGGGCTCTTCTCATCAGGAGAGTACGTCTAGAAAGGTCCTGAAGGATCTGAACACTCGCACCATCAAAGTCCACATTGCCTCTTCTCCAGGCCTTACGAGTGATCTCTTCCTTCAGGGTGTACCTGTGGACTCTGCAAACCACATCTCGGGGTCTTGAGGGGTCCGGGCCAGGCGGGCCCAGGGCTCTATGCACCCTGTCCAATTCTATCGGGGTGGATAGATCTCTCTCCAACACTGTGTTGAGGATGATTGTCGTAATACGGGTGAGGTCCTCCCCTGTGGACGCCTCCGGGATGCCCCTCAGGCGGAGGTTGTTTCTGCGACTTCTATTTTCGATGTCGTCTAAATGAAGCATCTGAGATTGTAGCAGTGATTCTTGCATGTCACATCGTGCTTCCAACATTTGCAGACGATTCGACACCGAGGGTGTTTCAGCCTCAAGACCTGCCACTCTGTCTTCAACCGCCCGAATGTGATTCTTGACCTCGCCCAACTCACGCCTGTGAGCCTCTTCATATTTCGCTATTAGGGCCTCAATGTCCGCTTTGGATGGAAGGCCCCTCAATAATGAGATTGTTTCCAAGTGGATGTTCGTCTGGGAAGAGGGCGCAGCACCCCAGGCACCCGGCGAGTCCAGCCTCTCCGAGGGCGATACTAGGACTTTCGTTTCTGAGAGCGGAGCCAAATTGACCAGCGGGGCCTCCTCCGGCTCTGGCGAGAAGCAGGGCTGCGACGGTGACATCACAGTGGGGCTTGGGCCGTGTCCTGCCCACGGGAGAGTCGGGGATGGCAACAGTGGGGACGTCGGCGGGCTGGGAGGGCCAATCCCCAGGGAGTGGACGACCACCCTCGGTTCTAAAGGGACTGGTTGGCGGGATTTCTGTTGCCGCTGCGGGAGGCCACTTGGGGGGGAACACTCCTCTTCCGCACGGGACAGCGGTGGCTCGTTCATCATTCTGTCCTCCCTCCCGTCTGGGCAGATAGGCAAAACGCTCCAGCCTAGCTCCTGGCCTCTCACCCGCTGGGGACCTGCGTTGGGGGTTCCAGGCACTCTCCTCACTCTCCGGTTGTGATCTGGGGACACTGGGCTGCACATTTGCCTGGGTCCCGGCAGTGTGGGGATCCCGGGTAAAGAGGGAAACGTCCTGCTGCCCCTGTATAGAGTCCTCATTCTGGGGCAGGCCGGGGTCGACGTGGGGCCCGAAGCAGCCAGTATAGCATCCCCTGCGTGGGTCCCTGTGGCCACCCGCCCTCCAGTCCAGGCATCTTTCATCCCCCTGGGTATATCTGGGGAGGGTAAGTCTGGCCCTCTATCAGACCCGCCTGCTCCCGCATAACGCTCACCTTCGGCCGCCATCTTGTTTCCATCTGGGCTGTTCAGCATCACGGCCTCAGGGCTGGCAGCCCGCATCACGCAGCCCCGATCGGGCACATCTAATATCTGAACGCCGGGCGCCAGACCCGGCAGTCCGCTGCGCACCTCCGAGGCGCCGGTCCGTGACGGGAGCGCAGCGAGCCTCCTCCCGTCTCCCCGCTCCTGACGCGCTGCCAGTTCAGCACGTGGCTTGCCGTCCACAGCACCTCGCTCACTGTCGCTCCTCCGCTCCGGTCCTCCGGTACTCGCATTCTCCTCCCCGGCCTCGCGGCTCCTCTCCTCTGGCTGACCGGGGGCCGACATCTCCAACTCTGTCTCTATCTCCTCCAGGGGCGTCCCACCGCTCACCGCCATCTTGCCATAACAAGCCGCCGGTAAGTCCGTATGATCGCTAATCCAGCGGCCGCGGGAGCCCGGCCTGCCACCTTTACCCTTCCTCAGGGTGGCCTTTCTTCTGCCCATGGTCCCTGGGCAAGTCAACATTGCGGGATTGCTGCTAAAAGCGCTAAATTCGGGCACTGGTGCGGGAGCTCAGGGAAAAGCAGCCTCACACCACCATGCCTAGGACACGCCCCCCCGTGGTGTATGTATTTTTAATTTTTAGTTTTTTTGTACTAATAAAGTATTCAATATTCATTGTTGATTGTAGTGGTGCTTCCTTTGGGAGAGAGGTGTGTATATTACACGCCCACTCCAGGTTTTGTAGATTTCTAATTTGTTGCAGGTGAGCACAAGGATATATTATACAATATAGTGAAATTTGGGCGGTGCATCCCTTTGTTAGTTAATTGAATTATGTAGCTGACCCCATCTTACAGCGGGGAAGGACGAGGTCATTAGCCCCAAGAGCCACATAGCTTGACGAACCAAAATCGACTGATTGGAACACAGGGACTGAACGGCTTCCTGAAGGATAGTTATCTTCGACTGAGGCAGAACGTTTTTCTGAAGGATCGTATGGTACTTCACCCAGCAACTGTATGTGGTCCAGCCATTCTATAATCCCCAGGGGTCTCCTGGAGCAGGGGCAGTCAAGCGAGTATAGGCTTCCCTCTGGCTGTGCGTACCTGTGACCAGACAGCCTGTTCAGCAGCCAGAGATATGGCACAGAGATACATTTTACAGTGATATGGGGGTTTCGGGACAACTGAAATTGTAATGATCCACAAGAGGGACACCACTGGCCCTAGAGTATAGGTTCTAGACCCATAGTTGCTCCTCTTTAAGCCATGGGTGTCACCAGATATGAACTTATGTGAAAACATCTGGATGGTAATGAATTAAAATGTATAAAGCCCCATTCTACACACACACATACACAGTGCTCCTGCACCCAGCCCATATGAATGGCTGGGAGCGGGAGCACGCCACAGGTACAGGTGCGACCACCGGCAAAGACATGATGAGAGCCATGATGAGAGACTCGGTAAAGGCGAGTTTGCCAATGCTGCATTTAATCCAGCAGCCATTTTCTACAAAATAGATGCTGAGCTGCATCACCATGTTTCCACCGGCTGACAATCGTGAGGGTGCATTTTGCCAGGGGATCACAGTTCAGGTGAATGAAACCCGGGGTTACAGGGGCTCCAGCAATCTGGATTCCCCTCTGCACCTGCCCTAATGTGGTCCAGCATCTATTTTGTAGAAAATAAGTCCCGTCAAAAAAGACAGAAGATTCACTAGCCCTGAGCATCACAGCTGTGCATAGCTTCTCCGTTTTCTACCATCCCTCGACTGTCAGCAAACTATTAGGTTTATCAGAAGGGTTGGTGTTCACTACTACAGCTGCTGTTTATGTCACAATGATGTTAAAGTGGACCAACACCGAGAGGTGATCGGCCCGGAAATCTATAAGATTCCCGGGCCGATCACCTCCCACCCCGCGGGACATCCGAGATCGGGATGTCCCGCGGGGTGAAACCCCCCCAGACACCCCAAATCGCTTACTTGTTACCCTCGCGCCCCTGTAGGCGTGCGCGCGCCCGCGCCGGCCGTCTGCGAATGGCCGGCGGGGGCGCGCGCGCGCCGAAAGTGACGCGAGGGAGGCGGTGGCGGCGGCAGCCGCTTGGACGTTCCTGATCCCCGCCTGGACGTTGGCAGGGATTGGACCGTCCAGTCACGTGGGAGCGGGGACAGGTAAGATTTTGGGGCTTTCTGGGGGGTTTCACACAGCGGGGCACCCCCGATCGGGGTGCCCCGCCGAAGTGGACCAAAACCCAGGATAGTCAAAATCCTGGGTGTTGGTCCACTTTAAAGCCTGTTGGGTGAACCAATATGCTGCAGGCAGTCAAGTGGAAAGCAAGGCACAGTAGAGAGCATAGAAGTGATAAGCACAGGTCTGCTTGGGGGGGGGGGGTGCCATCATGCTTATATAGCAAGTGAATGCAAGTGAACCCCAAGTGCGTCTTGTCTGAAGGTCTTCTAAGTGATGAGGGGTAGTTTGCGTGCCCCGTGCTGGCTGTCAGAGACTGCTATTTCATTAACCAGCTCATTGCTTTCCCCGGTGAACTTGCTCCTTTCTGCTGACTAGTCTTTCTCAGTTCCCAAGGTGAACTCAGCAGAAGGGAGTGAGTTCATTAGATCTTATCAGGAAATATAAAGCAGGCTGAATAATAAAATAAAATTCAGCACGGAGAGAGCAGAAAATAGGCTAATTTAACCCTTTGCCACAAATATCCAGTTAAAGAGGAACATCAGACCTTTTCTGATGTTCCTCTGTAAACATTCCTCCCTCGCTGCCTTCTGGACGTCGGCGTTATCTAAAACACAAAGCATGATGGGACGGCAAGATGGTGCTGTCCAACAGGCTATTTTCCTGTCTAGCCAAAGGAAGCGTAACGCCACCAGAACGGTAACATTTAAACTGCTATTTTTTTTTATTCAGGAGTTAACTCTTTATACTTTTAACAACTCCCCAATACCTCTAAAGTTCCACTTTAAAGGCAACAACACACCCAAATTTGACTCTTGGGGGGGGTGTTCATCTATGTGGCAGCATCAGGAATTGTGATGCCCTGCTGTGTGCATCTCCCCCCCCCCAGGTCGCCCCATACACTCACCTTCCTGAAACTCCCATGGTGCAGACTCGGGCGAGATTGCAGGCCGCTCAGCGCACTCCCTTTCACTCCTGGTAACCGCCTCCCCCACTAACCTATTCATGCCGGGGCACGCACAGCTAAAGGTAAGTGGGGATGAGGCAGATAAGACATGGCGAGGGCTACGGGAGAAGGTGAGTGTATCGGGCTTCAGGTGGGGATTTACACGGTGGGGCATTCCAATTCGGGATTCCCCAAAGAATAGATCTTGAGACTCAAGGGCCTGCAAAGTTCCTCTTTTAAAGTTTCTGTCCAGGCAACGACATGAAGAAAAGGCCATACCTCCCACAGCTCCTTTGTGCAGCGCCACCACCTTCATACCTACCAATAAGAGAGAACATGCAACTCCATTACTGGGCAGACATGACAGCGTCCATCAATATGGCTTTACGTCCCCTAACACTCTTAATTCATTGAATGCAATGGAGGGGGCGTGCCTAGGCCAGGCGCTCTGAGCCCGATTTGAGACGGCCCCTCCATTGCAATGAATAGAGTAGACTTGTAGGGTTGTAAAGAAGGCTCCATAGACACCTCCATAAAATGCCACCGGCGCTGGAAGATGTAACCTCAGGCTCCCCACTTGAGGCAAGTATGAGGATGCTGGTGCTGCATGGAAGAGCTGTGGGGAACAAGAGGCGAGTATTGGATTTTTTTTCTGTCTAGCCAAGCCATTTAAAGCAGACCAACCATGTCCTATGGACAAAAAACACCCCTTAGTGACCTAGTAATGAATTGGATAAAAATACTCAAATGATTTGTGCTTCAAAGGAAGAACTGGGAAAATTAAGTCTTATCTTCCCTCTAGCACTATTTCCAATAGCCTCTAATTGTTCCTAGCACGAGATCATGAGGAGTAGGCTTAAAGTGGACCAAAACCCAGGATTTTAACTATCCTGGGATTTGCCCTTGCCCCCAGGGCACCCTGCTGTGTGGAACACCCCAGGTCGCTCAAATGAACACACCTCTCCCCAATGGCGCATGCTCTGCCTCTCGTCCAATCTGCGTACTCGGATCCGCTCCCACCCCTTCATCTAAGCCTTGTGGATCCGAGCACACTGGCGGTCGCATCCCCCACTATCCTCCAACAGGGAGCGTTCCCACGCTGGCTATTCACAAATGTCTGCCACGGCCACGAGTCCAGCTAAAGGGATAGTGGGGATGCGGCCGCTGCTCGCACATGGTTTCACACCGCAGGGCATCTCAATTCTGGATGCCCCAGGGGTAGGGAATCAAGGGGGCTTGGAATCTTCTAGATTCCCAGGCCGATCTCTGTGGGTTTTGGTCCACTTTAAAAGGCTAGTGTAGAACAATGGAAGCCTGTCAGAAACCAACCGCATACATGTGGAGAACGAAAATTAAAATCAATATAACAGGAATACCAAGCAGCACTGGGGGCAGAAAACATCCAAACAGTAATATACCTGGGATGAGGAAGCAAAATGGATTGATTTGCTTTGATCTGCTTTAAAGTGGACTAAAGCCCAGGATAGTCAAAAGTATTGGGGCCACCCCACTGTGTGAAAGCCCCCCCCCAGATCACCGCAGCCAACTCACCCTATCCCGGTCCCACGGCGCGTCTAAGAGCAGCGGCTCTGACACGTGCCGGCCATTCACAAATGCCTGCCGTGGGCACACGCACTGCTAGAGGGGAGGATGCGGCCCTCAGAGCGGCCGCTCTTACAGGCGCGTGGTCCCGGGATAGGGTGAGTTGGCTGCGGCACTCGGGGGGGTTTACACACAGCAGGGGAACCCCCCGATCAAGGTGCCCACGGTGAAAGGACCAAAACCCAGGATAGTCAAAATCCTGGGTTTTGGTCCACTTTAAATTCCTGTAAGTCTCAGCCATAGAACTCATTATCTATCACCACTAGAACACCAGGCTGCTGCTTATCACTGATTGTTATATATAAAGGCCTTTGATTGAGAGAACATAAAATATATATTTGATTAATATATCTAGGTTTCCTATGAAAGTGACATCATTATACAAGATCCAGCCAAACCTAGGTCCATCTCCACAGGCCTGCAACCTCTCTAGAACAGGGGGGAGGTGGGCTTTGAGCCTAGCAGAGCGATCGTGACATAAATCAGTGAGGATATAGATGGACACTAATGACACAGGTTTCTCACCTAACCCCCTCCTGGCCTGGAATTGCAAGGTTAGGATGCTCCAAGCAGCCCACTGCCATTATACTCACGTCACCCTGAAGCCAGTCACTGAGGCTGGAGGATGACATTCATTGCACAACATGTCTCAGCAGGACCTGCTAGCCTATGTGAAGGTATCAGCCTGGCTTGGGCTACTGGGACTTGTAGTTCACCGGAACCAGGTCCTCAGCCTGTCACACAGTATGGCCTTAAAGAGGCCGGACAGCAGCACCGCCTGTCTCCTGGACCAACAAGAAAGCAGCCGCTTCCAGCAATATAAACACTGACCTCATCCAAAAGCCTTCCACAGAATCCTCTCTCTTCTCCTTCTCCAAACACACAACTACTTCCGCTTCCGGGGCCGCTTGCCGCCTCCCATTGGCTGTCAGGCGCCGGGTAGTAACAGACATTCCAGCAGCGGCAGAGAGGGCGGGAGACAGAGCTGGAGAATATCGCGAGATTTCCTGACTTTCTCTTTGCGTTCCAGAGCCGTAACTGTCACTGTGAAGTGTAGCTATTTGGCGGCCAGGGGGCGCTGTGTTATGACGCTAAAGAGAACCTGCACCAGTGCGACTTACTAGTGTCTAACAGCTGTTACTCCATCCCTGGGGCTTTAACGGCACCACCAACTGTCTGTCAGAGGAACAAGGGCACCTTAAACCGGACCTTCACCATGATTTAATGGAAAGTCCTAACCCTTAAAAAACGATTCCCTATCATTTAAAATGAATATATTTTACGTTTTTAGTCACTTATTATTCTTTCTCCCACTGGGCTGCAACTCTGTTCAGGGCTCTAGAATACGGGCGCGAGATTTCCTGTAACAGATACAAGTGGTGCTTCGTTTCTGCAAATGATGCCGAGTGAGCACAAATCTGATAAAGTGGGGATCAACAATGATAGGGCCCCCTGACCTTCTGGGCCCCAGTGTGGTCACCCCCCCTTAAGTTACACCCTTGGGGTTCACACCTGTATTTGATTTGTGGCATCCCCAGCGCTGGATTATGAGGGCACAAGGGGTTTCTGTCCTGGGGCCTCCACCACTTGCCCTGAAAAGGGGGCCTCCACCAACCTTTGGGTTATGGTCTGATCCAGGAGACCTTTCAGTCTTTGGTCTGACGGGCCACAGGGCCAGAAACAAAGCTATTGGTGGCAGTGGGTGTGTGCCTGGACAAGCCTTTATTTGTTTTTGCAAACCTGTAGCCAAAGCCACCACAGAGCAGGCCGGAGAGTCTAGAGCAGCAAAGGCACCGCCAGCAACACTACAGTGATGGGTGTGTGCAGAGCTGTCACTGCACATAAGCCACCAAGCACAGCCACTGGCAGCTCAATGCTGGGAACTGTTTTCTGCTGGACCAGCTGGGTGACTACACTACCCCCCGTCCAGAATGGCAAAGCAGGAGTTCCCGAGCAGCACGCACCCACACAAGGGTCTCCGTCTGATGTTCCAGTAAGTAGGCGGGTGCCGGGCAGCCACTGATCAGTTACTTGATTGGACTGTTAAACCGGACCTTCAGCGTGATTTATTGAAAAGCCCAAACCTTTAAAAAATATTCCCCAGCATCTAAAATTATTTTTTTTTAAGTTTTTAGTCACTTACTGGGCTGCAACTCTGTTCAGGACTTTAGGATACGGGTGCCGCCATCTTGACTCAGAAGCATCACACTTACTGAGGAGAGGGGGCGGGTTATAGCTGTGCTTTGCACAGACAGAGCAAAGCTAAGGTCAGGAAAAGGAAAGCCATCTCAGAATACAGAGCAGCACAGTCAGAAGGCACTTCCTGTTTGCAGGCTGCCTGATGTCCCATGAGCCGCCATCTTGGATGTTTAAAGGCTCATAACATGCAGTAGATGCAGGTAGGATGATTTTTAATGTGAGCAATCTGTGTATGTACAGAGTAGGGGAAACATATAAGATTGAATAAGAGTCTGAGTGAAGGACTGCTTTAATTCTCTGCGCTTTATTATGTTGCTATATACTTCCTCCATTGTCTATAAAAAACAACATCTATCACTTTTTTTTGCTCAACAATATAGCTTTTCATAATGGTGCTGCTTTAAAGTGGCCCAATCACCCCCATTGCCGCTCCTGGAGTCTAAAATCAGACTATCAAGCTGACTAGGTGCCCCAGTTTCACTGTGTGAACCCCCCAGGTCACCGGCAATCACCGTACCTTTCCCCGTTCCTTCATCATGATCACCCAATCGCCAAATCCCCGGCATCCCTGTAGCTGTGCGTGCTTCCGTGCCCAGCCATTCAGATAGGAGTGCGCACCACACAGGGAAACCGGGGATGTGGTGGCCGCCACACCATACAGCACAATGGCTTATTGGACAAGTGTCTGCACATGACAGGTGAGTGGAGTGGGTGATCTGGGGCAAGAATCCATTACCAGGATAATCAAAATCCTGGTGATTGGTCCACTTTAAGCCAAGAAGGGGTTTATGTTTCTAAGGAAAACCCCACTATAGTCCTTTTACTGTGAGCCAGTAGATGCAGACTGTAACAGAGGTTCAATATTTTCTTGTAACCGATTGAGAGCTCTGTATATCAGCAAGCAGCCGCAACATCCACCCTGTATGGGTAATGATTGGTATCATGTTCTGAAGTGCAGACGGTGTTTTATTATGTGTTGATTATACTACTTTGGTTTATTGTATCAGTTCTCCTTCTGAGATGTATGAAGTGGTAACATTTTTTGATAAGTAGAAACTTTAAGTTTAACTTTCTTTTAATATTTTTGCATCTAAAAACTTTATGGTGTGCGCTATTTACAAATGTACAGCACCACAGAATAAGGAAAAAATACAATATAATGTTACCCTAAACGCTTAACTTGAAGGGGACCAAAACCCACCTTATTTGTGAAATACATTTGGCCATAGCCCCTGCCGATATTCCCTCCTTAGGGTGTAAAACTAGAAATGGATGTTTTTGTTTTTCAAATCGTTCTGGAACACTGATTTTTTTTTTAATTGTCCCTCTCTGTAAGATGGCAAACAATCAGTCATTACATTGGTGTGGCAATGAAATCATTGCCACACACAACAGTGGCAATGAATGGAGGAGGCGGAGCTTTACAGCTAAAACAAGGGCCATTATCTGGGACTAGAGTGAAGCAGGAGCAGTGAAAATTGGCAAAAGGTGCTCTTCATGGGAAGAGCAATTCAGGGTATGCTAGTTAAAAATGTGAGTTTTGGTTCGCTTTAAAGCCAGGTCAGGTGAAGTTGTGTTTTTACTCAAAACTATTACAGGAAACACTACAGCATTTTCCACTCCATAAGAGCGGAGTTTGGAGGAGGGGAAAAAAAAAAATCTGAACATAATGGTGTGCTAAAATCTCCCATATCAGGCAAAAGACAGAGCGACCAACACACAGGCTCCCACGGCTGATTTTCTTACTTTCGTTGGTGGCTGTAGCCTATTTATGGGGCCCCGCCCATGACTGGACCCCGACCGCTCATAGACCACACCCACCAAAGCGAAGGAAAGATGCCTGGCCTGTTGCAAAAGCACTGGGAGCAGTTGTAATTTTTTTTTTTTACATTCGCTTCATAGGGCACAAACCCATTTTCGGGGGAGGGGCGGATTGGGTGCATCTTATGTACAGACAATCAAATCCTGACAAAAAGAATCGCCAAATAAAATATACATGTATCTTTAAATAATATTTATTGCCAAAAAAAAAAACAAGTAAAACATCAGTATCTAAATATGCAGAAGTGCCTGAGAAAATACATCTTGTAAAAACTGTAATAAGCTTCTTGAATGACATAGAAATGTACAATCACATTCAGTCATCTGAATAGCAAACACAAGCAGCACCTCAAGCATAAAATAGCGTACACACAATGGTAGCACTGCAGTCATTCATAAGATGCCTTGGACATCACACATATCCTTAGAAAACTTTTAAAAACTGGTTTCAGTGCACTAGGCCGATGCAGTCACAAGGTTACTGTACATGGGCACCTCTCCCGAAAAGCTGGGAGTCAGATTTTTAGGTATTCATAGAAGAAAAACAATACGCTTAGGACAGGGTCTCCTAACCTCCATGGTTGGTGAAGAGCTATGCTTATTAACATGACCATATGTGCATGATTGTAGCTGGCAGCAGAAGATGAAGAGTGCACTGGAACAGGAAAGGCTGGTTGGTGTAAGATATATTGTGTATATATAAGTAAATCATGAACAAAAATGCATTTAAAAACTGCATTACAAATAAAAACACATACAGCTAAATATACAAAAAAATGTGTTAAGGGACAGGGGCCATACAAGCCAAAATAGTAGCTGAGCCACAACATTCAATGTGTGAGGTTTAACGTCTTTGCTTGTCTGTTCCTTTTTAGTCCACTACCAGGAGAAAAATATATATCAACTACACCAGTCTCTCAGAAATCACCTGCCAGGATGATTGAGAAGCGATAACTGAGTGTCCCCCGAAGCTGGTAAGATGACCATGCTGAGCCGTGACCCAATGATGTGCAATCCTTTGTCCAATCAGCAAGGGGTCGTGCCCCCTCATGACTGGTAGCAGAGGTGTGCACCACCAGTCAGCTGGCAGCCCAAAAGCTAAAATTGGACACCAAAGAATCAATGCAGTGGGAGGGCAGGTAAGCATTAAGGATGTCCCGCCGTGTGAAATCTCCCAGGTCGCTCAGCGTAACACACCTTTCCCCGGGGCTACAGCACATGCGCCGCCTCTCGCTTGGATCCGCTCCCGCCCACTCGTCTACGACACAGCTCCAGTCGAGCAGACCCAAGCATGCCGGCGGCACATCCCCGCTACTCTAACAGGGAGCTTGCCTATGCTGGCCATTCACAAATGCCCTGCGTGGGTGTGCGCCCTGCTAAAGGTATAGCAAGGAGTGGTCGCTGCTCACGCATGCGCCGTTAGATCAGGGGAGGTGAGTTTACCAGGTGACCTGGTGCTGCTCGCGCATGCGCCTTTAGATCGTGAGAGAAGCCGAGTTTATCAGGTGACCTGTGGGGTTTCACACAGCGGGGCATCCAAATTAAGGAGGAGGGAATCATGCAGCCCTGGCATCTTACAGATTCTACAGCCATCGGGCATGGGTTTTGGTCCACTTTAATGCTCACTAATGTGAACATTGTGCTTTAAAGAGGGCCGACCCTGGAATCTGAAACATTCCAGGGCTGGCATCTGGCCTTCCCCCAGACCATTCTGAAGAGGGATGCCTTGCTGTGTGAAACTCCCCGCAGCACCCGTAAACACTCACCACTCCGTGCTCCAACAGCACATGTGCAAGCTCTCATCCAATCGGCGGCACGCGGCGGCGGCGTGACTATGTAATACGGCAATGACACTCATCGTGGTCAATGGGAAATATGTGCTGCTGCATCCCCGGTGTTAATTCAGATGGCTGGGGCAGGAGCGCACATGATGCCATGCATGCGACAGCGCGCAATCCCCATTCTAGTCAACGAGAGCCCACGCATGAGCCACAGGAAAAAGGAAGAGCAGAGTGAATGAATAGTGGCATTCTGGGGGTTTCACACAGCAGGGGAACGGAACAAATTTCCGGGTTTTGTTCCAATTTAATAACTATGTTTGGCTTTAGTTGGGATGCTCAACAGCAGGAGACAGAAAATAGTACCAATACATGCAACTCGTTTCATGATCCCATCATGCATGTACAAGCCAACGGGTGCGGTGTCTAAGTACTTGTGCCATGGGATCAAGGAAGCAGGCGAGTATACTGTGACACTGGGGGGTATCCCTAATCCACCATGTCAGGGTAGGCTCTGCTTACATGCCCCTAGAGTCAACAGGTTATGATCCTCTTTAAAGACACCTACACTCAAACTACCAGAAGTGGCTCCAATTTTGGGAGGGGCGGTATGTTATTGTTACAGTTTTCAGCTTATACTTTCCTGACTTCCAACAGGCTTGCTACCTCACAGCCCCAAAAGCTGAATATGTACACTCCCCAGCCAGCTGTATGAGCTCCCCTGCATCCATTTATGGAAGCAGACTTCTTTGTTGACTTCTGTTGTGAACTTCCACCAAGATGCTTGTCCATGGTGGACAGTCAAATCATACCACAAGAACCGCAGGAACTGCGCCATATCTGCATCGGAGCAGACAACAGAAGATCAGTAGACTCTATGATAGTTTGATTCTGCAGGGGGTCAGGTAAGTATAGTATTCAGTATTTATATTCTTTTTTTGGATGTCCAATCAAAATCTTTAAAAGTGGACCTAAACCCCATAAAGCCAGCCCTGGGTCTACAGATTCCCTAAGCCTGGGTTATACTTGATTTGGGATGCTCCATTGTGTAAAATCCCATGTGCGGGGCTCTTCCCTAGCATCTCGTGGCTGAAACATGCTCAGGGACCCAGCTATTCCGTTATGCTGGCGCAGGGAACATGCTCCTTTCTCTCTATGCTGGACTTTCGGTGTAAACACAAGTGTATGCTGTGCATAATTATGCACAGCGTAAAACGCTGGTAGGACTAGAACCCATGCATGCATCATGGGATCGATGAATAGGCGAGTTTTGATAGCGAGTCAGGAAGTTTCACACAGTGAGGCATCCCAAATCAATTTAAATGTTATTGTTATAATTCCTGATTAAAGTTACCAAAATGACAAAAAAAAACATTGGTTAAAAGTACATCTCCCTCCGCCCCCAATCAGATACATACAGGTCTGTGCACCGTACTTAATGTCATTGCTGAGCTAGAATCAGATGATCAAGCAAGGGGCTGAAATTCTGGATGAAGCAATTGATGCAATGTTGGGGTGACCCCACTGTGGGGGGGGGGGGGGGGTGCACACACAAATGGAGTGAAAGGCTAGACTGGCACCAAATTAAACCAAGTACAGGATAACTGCAATGGGCTTTACTGTAAAATGCAACTGAGGTGCAGGGTGGCATCTAGTGCTGCCAGTGCAATGCAGGGAGGAAAAGTGGAATGCACAATAGTATACTGCGCTGCATCAATGTTTCTGCTGTAATGTAGAGGGCCTAAACCTTCCATGAGCCATTCCAAACTAAAAAGGTTTTGGCTGGAATTAATTTAAATAAAATAACCAGATGAAAAAATACGGGGGGAAAAAAAGAAAAAGACACTGGTTATGTGGCTGTTCCGATGCCTCGCCTCATTTTATGTGTTTAGCTACTTATGTGAAATATGCATGCTGCTGGTAAGGTCCTCCCACCACCACACTGTCCTTCTGATTATGAAATTAAAAGTGATGTAATTTAGCGATGTCAGATTAACAGTAGAGGGGAAATTCTAAAAAGGAACATGAGGCAGAAGTGTAAGCGCCCTCCCTTTCTGGCGCTTGCTCATATTGCCTCCAGTGGCTAGTGCAACAGGAAGAGCTACAGCCTGCTGCATTTTTTTAAACTCAGGTTTGTCTTTAAAGAGCCGCCAACACTAAATCTGACTCAGAATGAACATTAAATGGAAATTTCTGTTTTCATTTTTGTCAAATGAGGCCCAAGCCTTTAATTTATTTGCATCAAGGTCCAAACATTTTCTGTAAAATGTTCTGAGCAGCCTACTGATACCAATATGGACCTTCTGTCACAAACACAGAAGCCCCTAGTTCTTATCCTGAGCCTCCTGCTGACCCTCAGAAAGGTCTCTCTCCAGCTTTCACTGCTCTGCGTGCGAGTTTGCTTAGTGCCAACGTGGCCACTGTGAACACAGCTATCGGTCAATTTTCAAGCAAAACCCAAAGCTATTATATAAATGGATACATTTAGGTGAACCAAGATGATAGGCCTGTTTTAGAACAAATGAAACCTTACCTGCATCACAGTGGTCGTTATTTACTAAAGATATGTGACCATGTAAGGATGGGAAGCCTAAAACATATTGAAGAAAGTGGTTGTATTTTTACCTATAGAATAATGATGGCAACAAAGGGAAAGAGGCAAAGCTCTCCAAAAACAATCATACAGAAAAGCTAATGACCATTTATACCATCTAGGCAGGCAAAGGCTTGATGGCGTTAGATTCAATAAACCAGCATTCACAAAAATTTGAGATGATATTGGTGTTCATGCTCTCTGGAGTCCTTAAAAATGTATATAACTATTAATTATTATTAGCAATCACTGTACTGGGCTAGGAACCGCCCTTTGTGTTCCATTTTAAAAAAATACAGAACATTTAGTTGGGTTCTTATCTTCCTGCTGAATTTATTCTATTTCATGTTTCTATTTTATCTGGCTAATCCCAAGTTGAAGCAACTGTAAATTGAGGTATATAGAGCTTCCCCTTCAGATTTGGCGGGTGTAACTGTGGAATGTTTCTTTTGGGTATCTTTTAGCTGAAGCTCCAAAGCACAGTTCAAAGAACAAAAAAGCCGTGTGCTTTTAGCGACTCTACCTTGCACAGTGAGCCATTTCTATTGTCTCATTGATTAGAGTGCATTACAGGGATAAGAAAGGAAGACCATGATTTGTATGTGGATTTCTCCTTCTAGTTTTCCAATTGTTTTCTATTAGGCATCATATAGCCCAATGGACGCCACCAAATATCATATTCAATGTAATGTCCTCATCTCTTGGGGGTAGGTTCCTCTTCTTGTAATGCGGGTTCAGCCTTCGATTCTTCACATTCCTTCGCAATATTCTTTTCAGGCAACACAGGCAAGACGACATGTGCGATGCGGCTCCACACGCCACTCAGCTTGTCCCCATCCATGTCACTGTGGCTTGTTTTAGTCCCAGGGCTGACAAAAGTTTCCCTTAAGAAATCATAGACTGCCTCCTCCAGTTCCCCAAGCTCAATATCTGGTGTCAGGGTGGCCTTGTTTAAAAGCACCGTCAGCACCAGCGCCACGTCTTGGAAAGCTGCGTTCTCGTGGTCGCAGTATTTGTAGAGGATAAGCAACGATTCGGGGGGCAGTAATTCTATTTGATGCAACACGGCTGCTTTGTTGGTCTGGAAACCTTCGCTAAGCCTCTTATCAATGTACAGTTTAACCTCTTGGCTGCTTTTAGAGACCTTGTCCATCTCAGAGAGGACTGTGAAGCTTGATTTACGAGAGGAAGCATAGGCTTTTGCCATCTGGTTTCCTACACAGTACAATACCTCTTTTGCATTCTGGCCAGCGGTGAGCAGAATAATAGCCGGGCCCTTGTTTTCTCCAGTATGGTTAAGGTGTACTTGTAGAATCCGCTGACTTCTGTGCCACAGGTGCGGAGACTGACTGGGGAAGAGATTGTGCAGCTTTCTAAACCCATCACTAAAAGAGTTCAATACTTGTGATTTATCCTCTGCTTTCTCTAGGGAGCTCTTTTTCAAGTATAAATAGCAACTGGAAAACCCTAATGCCCCCAAAAGCAACAGAATGACCACTGCACAGATACATTGTGTGCTGCTCCTCCCAGGCTCTAGAGGTATAATAAAAAAATTAGTTAAGTTTCCAGTCAATTGAACTTCATTTCAATTTCAGACACAGTAATCGCACATCTAAGCCTCTCACTGTTGGGGAGATTTACCTTTTATTTCTGTTGTGAGGCACGGCGTCCTCAAATAAGAGGTATTTCTGCTTACAGCAAAGTAATAGGTGCCACAGGGGTAAAAGTGACATTTCCCTAATAGGACTGTCAATAGCTGTGTACCTGTGGTTGTTAGTAAACTCAACTTTCTGTTTGGAAAGACAGGGGTCACTGGACAGGAAATAGGCCAAAATGTCCTTAAAGCGAACCTAAACCCTCCTAACCCACAATGTAGCAAGGTCCAGAATAACCTACTTAACTCCTACCTTTTCCTCATGGAGTTTTGTGTGACAGGGGACAGGAAACAAACTGCTGTGCTGCATGTCTTCTCCTGGAGGAGGGGCAACTGCTGTATTATGGTCTGCTGACCATTTCTGATGACCTGGGGAGCAGGCCTTAGTGATCGTGTGAGGTGGGCGGTTAGTTTAGGGACCAGGACCCTCCCTGGCAAAGAGCTTTAGGCCCATTTGAAGTGACCTAGGTTTTATTAAAATGCTATGACAGCACCACTGATTATATCAACATAGAACTGTATTCAATGCAATGTGTCCAAAGCATCTAGAAAATGTAAAAATATAAATCAACAGACACCAGGGACACATCATGATAGCTCAAACCATAACCAAATAAATCGTCCGTTCATGAACAAGTGTATAACTCGTATGCAAATGGATGAAATCTAGTCAAAAATGACTATAATTCTGCATCACTAGTTAGCAGCGGGGCAGCAGGCCATGGCCGCCATAAAAATAAGAAACCAAGCACCTGTATACTCACCGCTTCCGGGCCTCTTCTGCGTGCACTGCTGTGCAACCTATAAGACAAGCCGATAGGCTGTCCACGTTGGCGCTCCCACATCACCCGGGTCCTGCTGCCCCACTGCTAAGTAGTAATGTGTAACTATAGTCATTTTTGATTGTAGTTCCGCTTTAACCATACAATATTTAATTAGCAAGCAAGTATGGTGTACCTTTCCTTGGATGAAGCCTAGGCTGCTCTTCTGGCTCGTCTGAAGGAAAAGAAAAATGTATAAATAGGGGGAGAAAAAGGGTCCGTTACAGCTGGGTTCAGCCATCTAAACTTACCATCAGAAAACAGGGAAGAATCTTTTTTGTTAGCATTCACAACATTCTTAACGACTGCAAGAAATTAGATGCAAATAATTAGCAGTTCTACTGTAATAAAAGACAATACATTTATCTTACACTAGGTAAATGCATTAAAACTATTGAACATAAAGGGGAGCTCCGGTACAGGTTTTCTCTCGTAGCCCAACAGCAGCAATGAGCGTTTGTGCAAATGGAGGAGGATCTGTAGGTCTTTGCACACAGGGAGGTTTATGTGCTCTGACCATTTTGTGATTACTCACCTGTAAAATGGGTATTATAAGTATGTCTCACACCCTGCTTCGGAAATATTCATTACACTTGGGTTATGTCCAGTAGAGGGCGAACTTCTGCAGAGATGAATAGAAAAAAGAAGCCCCTCCCGGCCCATAAATACCTGGGACCTCCCACACATTCCCCAGTATAAGAAAGCAGTAAGGGGACCAGGAAGAGCAAATAAAATCTGTGAGAAAAACAGTAACACCAAACAGAGGATCCAAGATACAACTCAGGGTGGGGCGAAGCAGGGTGTGAGACATACTTATAATACCCATTTTACAGGTGAGTAATCACAAAATGGTATTATTCTAATTATGTCTCACACCCTGCTTCGGAAATATTCATTACACTTGGGACATCCAATAGCAGTGTCCAAAAAGGGTGGGGATCCCAACAGGCAAAAATGCACAATTGAAAAACCCCTGCTGCTTGTAGAACTTTGCGGCCAAAAACAGCATCCGCTAAGGCCCGCACATCAACCATACAAAAACTTGTAAAAGGTATGAACAGAAGACCAAATAGCAGCCGTACAACTTGTTCACAGAAGCCTGCCGCTAAAAAGCCCAGGAAGTCCCAACAGTACGAGTAGAAATAGCAGTAAACTGAAAAGGGGAACCCTCCCCTTGGCAATATAGGCCCAAACAATGACCAGACATATCCATTAATAATGGTAGACTTGACGGCGCCAAACCCGTCTTGGGCCAGAGGGCACCACAAACAAGACGTCCGTCCTACAGAAAAGGGAAGTAGCCAAGAAATAGTACGTCACAAAACAAACAATCATCCAAAAAGAGCAGGGCCCTCTCCTTGTCAATTGCTAGACTAAGGACACAAGGAAGAGAGAACCACAGCCTGGATGAGAAAGAAAAAACAGATACCACCTTAGAAAGGAAATCCGGCTTAAAACGGAAAACCACCTTGTCCTGGTGTCTCTCAAAGTAAGAGGCCCGAATAGACAGGGCCGCCAACCCAGAAACACAGCAAACAGAGGTAATAGCCACCAAAAAGGCAATCCTGTGTGTAAGCATAGAAAATGCAAAACTCAAATCCCCAAACAGGCACAAGGCTATAAAGGAACTAATGACCTCAGAAGAAGACCACCAGGCCAGAGACCTGCCCCTTTCAGGGTACTTAATCTGGAGCCCCGGGCCCAGACCGTGCTGAAGAAAAACCAAACCCTAGGGATCGAAAAACACCTTGCAAGGCAAGGCCCCAGCCTCACACCAATCAATCTAGGACCTCCAAGTCCCGTAGAAGATGCTAGAGGAAGATCACTTCCTAGCCCTGACAAGTATCTGAATCACAACATCAGACAACCTTCTTCTAATAAGACGGAGGAGGTTTCAGCAGCCACGCCGTCAAAGCCGGCATTTGTAAACTGTGGTACGAACCAAACCTGTCTTGGCCACCCTGGAGCCTCCAGAATTGCTGGCACACCCGCATGAGCCAGCTTTCGCACCACCTTGCCCACCATGGAGAAGGAAGGAAACAGGTACAGGAACCCCAGATCCCTCCAGGCAAGAGACATGGCGTCCCCCACCAGTGTCAAGAGGAACCTGAGACAGAGACCCAAACATTGGGAGCTTGTGATAGCAACGTGAGGCAAAGAGAACCCCCTCTGGAGTCCCCCACTTGCGACAGAGGGACCAGAAAACCTTGTGGTTGAAAGATCATTCCCCGCAGCGAGAGGATCCCCTGCGCAAGGAGTCCGCCTCCGTGTTTTCCACTCCCGGAATGAATACCGCCGAGATGCAGGAAAACCTCGCTCTCCACTAAAGCAAGAATCAGCGAAACTTCCCTGAGAGCACTCCTGCTGCGAGTTCCTCCTTGGTGATTGATGTAAGCGACCGCAGTTCAATCGTCTGATCGAACCTGAACCGGTAAGCCCTGTAAGTGATGCGTCAAGCATGACAGAACCAACCGAATAGCTCTGAGCACCAAGACAGATGGGGGAGTGAGCCTCCTGAGGACCCCCCCCCAGCCCCTGGAACTGAAAATCCGTCTAGAAACCTCCCCAGCCCGACAGGCTGACATCCGTGGTAACCGTCTCCCAACAAGGGGCCAAAAAGGACCTGCCTCTCAACAGATCGTTGGGCTCCAGACATCACTGAAGGGACTGCCGAACCCTGGGAGACAGCAGAAGGACTGATCCAAGTACCGGGGACATCCGTCCCAGTTCAGCAATAGATGGAGTTAGATGTTACATGTGGAACTGAGCAAAGGGAACTGCCTCGAAGGAAACCACCATCAATCCTAACAGTTTCATACCTGGCCGGATAGTGAGGCGAGGATTGTCCAGGAGAATACGTATCAGATCCTGAAACCTCTGCACCTTTAGGTAAGGAAAAAACACTCTGGCCTGACTGGAATCCAGATTCATGCCCAGAAATGAGATCTCCCCGATGGGGAGAGAGAGAGGATTTGGGGTGGTCGATCACCCATACGAACCTTACCAGCGTCGTCACCACCCTGGAGTCCATCTCCACCTGACATAGAAAAGAAGCAGTAATGAGTAGGTCATCCAGAAACGGCACAATGTGAATGCCCTGGGCTCTGAGAAGGGCATTATGCCCGCCAGCCCCGTGGTGAAAACCCTTGGTACCAAAGTCTACCCGAAAGGGAGGGTCACAAACTGAAAATGCCGATCTTCCACCCCAAACCCGAGTATCTCTGGCGTGCGGGGTAGATTGGTTCATAAAGGTAAACAACCTTGATGTCTATAAATGTCGCGAAACCCCCCGATGAAGGGAATTGATGACAGAGCGCAGAGTCTCCATGCGGAACTTCTGGGATCAGATGAGCCAGTAACGAAGCTTCAAAACCCAGAATGGTTCTGATGAATCCATCCTGTTTGGGAACCGTGAAGAGGTAGGAATAATAGCCCCGGCCTCTCCCTGAGAAAATCACCGGACATATGTCCAGAAGATTTGTCCTGCCAACAGGAGCCCCTGCGCAGCCCGGGAGTCCGAGGGAAGAGAACTGAGGAGTCTGGGGAAGTCTGGTACTCGAACACCAACTTGTACCCAGAAGAGACCACTTCCAAGATCCACTTGTCTGTGACCTCCCAGGCCTGGAAAAAAAAATGCCGCAGCCGACCCCCCACCCGCCAAGGTGAAGGCGCCCCCTCATTGCTGAGCTGGCTCGGCAGCGGGCTTGGAACCCCAGATCAGTCCTGGACAGGCCCATCCTCCGCCTCCAGGAATCACCCCTGAGGATAGAGAAGGCAGCACCTCTGCCTGCTCTGGCACCGCGAAAGGAAGGATTAGAGGAGCCTGCCCCCCGAAAGGAGCGACGCCACTTCTTGCGTGGCGGAAGCCTTCCGCAACTGAAGCCAATTTATCTCCAAACATCTGCATACCCAGAAAGGGTAGCCCTGTAAGTGACTACTTAGCCGCAATGTTAGCCGCCCACTGGTGCAACCAGACAGAGCGCCATATAGCCACAAGTAACGCTAAGGTTCTGCTATACATACAATTGTGTCATCCAAGGCAGACAAGACAAATGGTCATGAACGATACACACCTCATAAGCGCTGCAAATACATCACCGGCTGGGTTCAGCTGGGACCCCTCAACAGGCCCCTAACCACAGACCTGATAACCACAACCGTGAATACAGAAGTACAAACAGGCCGCAGGGCAGAACCCACGCCAGCAAAGGCATGTCAAGCCATCTGATCAATACGACGGTCCTCACGAGCCTTAATCGTGGCGGCGTCTAGAGCGTGCACCACAGATGTGTTGGAAAATCCCATTACAGGACGCATCGGCCTCGGGAGAAAACGACCAGCGCTTCACCGCGTCCACCGGAAAGGGATACTTCCTATCCCCTTCCTGAGGAAAACCGGGAAGCCGGCTAGGTCCTTCCCATTCCCTAAAAATCAGAGATTAGAAATGAATCTGATTTGGGCACGCCATACGAGGCTTAGAGGTCTCAAGGAAAAAATTCCCCCTGCTGCGGAGGGGACTCCGCCGGAGGAGGAATAGCCAGCACCTCAAATAAATGGGCCACGATCTTGGGGGTATCAACGGCATCCCCAAGCCCCTGCCCAGCATCAGCATCCAAAAACTGCCGATCCTCAGAGCCATCAGATTCCGTAAACAGTTCCTTCCGCAAGCAGAGAATAAACGGACCAGTCAAGGGAATCATGATCATCAAGAACCGGCAATGCCGGTGACAGATGCCTTCTCTTAGCTGGGGCCACCCTGGCCACAGAGCTAGAAAACAATTTCTCGATGTTGGCCAATCAGCACATACATCAGATTGAGACTCCCCGCTAATGACCATGTCACTTGGGGTACGGATAAATCAAGGTGGGGTAGGTGATGAGGCCGGCGGCACTGACCCAGACATCCGGGCCCCCGACTGCCGTGTTATGGCCTGCTGAACACATGGTATGCACCAGCACATTATCCCCCACAAGGGATAACCCCCCAAACCACACACTGCCGGGACTGCCCCGAAGGGAGCCAGAGCCCTGTATCCCGGAGAGCCTCCAGATGGTGATTTGTATGGTAGTCGCAATGACCAGCGGGCATTACGCTAGAAGCTACCCGGGATGCCCCTTAAGTCCGTTAGTGGGAGGATTTGCAAGCCCAAGGGACCCAGGACACATAACAAAATGGGGGTCCTCGTAAATAAGGTATCACCAAGACAAGCACTCATACATGCAGAAAATAAATGGCAAAAGTGTGGCAAAACATATAAAATAAATAAATATATATATATATATATATATATATATATATATATATATATATATAACATAGAATATAACATTGAGAGCAATATAGTAAATAATACTAATAGTAATGCATATAAGACTAACATGGCATGCTTATTTCTTCATATAGTATTAACAAGTCCAAGAAAACTCAAGATGGGACAATACGATTCCTCAGTGTTCTAGGCCACCGCGCTGGATAAGGCACCTTAAGCAATAATGTACAAAGCAAAGCCCCGCAGGGCACTCACCGCCAGCAAAAAGGAGATCCCAGTCTGACTGCAAAAGGAAGGAGAAGAAGGGCGGGCCGGCGTGGATCGTGCGTGGCCCCGCCCCCTCCCCATCCTCACCCAGCAACACGCTCAAAATAACCGGGCGCCGCCGAGGGCGCCAGAGAGCGTGGGGCGGCCCGCCGCCAGTGCGCCGAGCGCCCGGCCCCTCTCCTCCCAGCAAGACGAGGGAGAAGCTCCCCTTAGCCTCCTCACCAGCGACGCGTGGCCCCGCCCCCTCCCCATCCTCACCCAGCAACACGTTCAGAGTAACCGGGCGCCAGAGAGAGTGGGTCGGGCCGCCGCCAGCGCGCCCGGCCCCGCCCCCTCCTCACCCAGCAACACGCTCAAAATAACTGGGCGCCGCCGAAGGCGCAAGAGAGCGTGGGGCGGCCCGCCACCAGTGCGCCGAGCGCCCGGCCCCTCTCCTCCCAGCAAGACGAGGAAGAAGCTCCCCTTAGCCTCTTCACCAGCGACGCCATGACAGGGCGGCCGGCTCTCACTACGGCCGCCGCACGAGTAAACGAAAGTAAAAATCACACACACACACACACACACACACAGTCATACCAATTGATTGAGGGATTACTTCCCGATACTCCATATCAACTGGACAAGGGAAAGTCACAGCCCCCCCCTCCCATAGAGAATAAAGGGAATAAAGTAAAGGGAGGGAGGGATCCCCAACTACAGTAGTAGAACATGGGGAAACGGACAGGGCATCCCAAACCAGGGTCACCAACCTGGTAGCCGCCTACCCCTTGTAATGGGGCCTCACGGAGGAGCATGGCCCTCTATCAGTACACCTATTAAGGTGAATCCTACCCTCGCCCGGACCTACAGCCAAGGCTGGGAGGCATTAGGGGACTTAAGCATAACTAGGTCGGGCAGAAATAGGGATAAAAATAGCCGGGTGTGAACCCGGCTTACCTGCAAGGAGGAGACTTCATCTTCTGACTTGCTCGCCGTCTGCAGAGACGATTACTGGGGAATGTGTGGGAGGTCCCAGGTATTTATGGGCCGGGAGGGGCTCCTTTTTTTCTATTCATCTCTGCAGAAGTTCGCCCTCTACTGGGCATAACCCAAATGTAATGAATATTTCTGAAGCAGGGTGTGAGACATACTTAGAATAAACTCATTTTTAACAGTTAAAACCACGCCCCCGGCAATTTTGAGAGAATCTATTGGCTGTCTCAAAATTGCCACAGTTGCAAAGTGAAACAACAGTCTTTTAGATTCCAGGGCCCGGCCACACGGGTTTCGACCTGCTTTAAGTTATGCACCTATAAGCTACGCAAGATAGCCCTTTGCTTTCTTATAGTGAGAACCTTATATTCTACCTATACTGTTCACAATTCTTACAATCTACCACCTATATAATTCTATTGCCTCATACTTTATAGCAAAGAAGCTAAACACAGGGTGAGCAATTCTTCCCCTAACTGTGTTTGATGTTCAACCAAAGTTCCACAGATTGGGCCACCAGATTCCCTACATAAGATATCAGACAGGCTTATGGCCCTCTGTCAACGTCAAATAGGGCAAAATACGTAAGGCCACAACTTTAGACAAATCAAAAAGGAGGCCCACCCATAGTGATTCTACAACTAATAGGGGAACTGATATAGTATTACTTAGTATTATCACTCTATGTACTTCTGTATATACAAGGGACACGTATGATGTCCCACGTTATTACCCATTACTCTGGATTAGTGAGGATAAGTAAACAAATACTATATTGAAAAAACTACAGGTTTATCTTTTGTTCATGTGACACAATTGGTCAATGTATTTATTTTTTTATGGTTAACCACCACATTTGTCAAATCTAAACAAATAATGACTTTTAGATCCCATTTAATAACTGCCCCTAGGTTGATTGTCCTTGGCATTAAGATTTGCATATTGGGAGACATAAAACCGCTGCATGCTGCAGTGCAGCAAGTGTCCTATTGGAGGTGCCGCTGCCACACATGTGCAGCCAATTCTGGTCTCCTGTTGGATGAACCTCCATTAGGAAAATACGTTGTTTTTTATGTAAATGTCAAACTGGGCATAGCACATGTGGATAGAGCGGTGGGGTGTTACAGAATGCTTGGACTTCCTCCTTTAATACACTAGGCTGTCTATACAGAGCAAAGGAGGTTTGTGCATCTAATAAGTGACTGGCTTTCCATCATTGAGTTCTTAGAAGGCAAAGTAAAATCCTTACTGCATATACTGTGATATTAGTGAATATGACATTGCCCAAAATGTGTGCTGTCACATGTGCTACAACACGAGTAATGTTATGAACCCAGCCCAGTCTTAGTCCAAATCCCCCCAATGGGGTAACCAGGCAGCATATTGCTCCAATCCTTCCCTGTTCTAAACACTAAAGCTAACCAGACAAGCTGAAAATTGGCATGCTGGTGGGGACACTTACTGCTTACTATGAAGTAGCGACTGGGGGTTGATTAAAATGCCCTCAAGTCATATTGTGACTGGGAGTGCTGCTTTAACCCTTTAACCGGCAGCCTACCTTGAGATTTTGTCACCCTTTGTTTCCAGACCATTTTGCACTATTTTGCACTCCCCATGTTCAACTGTGGTTTTTGAAGGGATTTCCAGGGATTTCCCAGGAAAGTAATATATTGTTTTTTTCAGCAGAGCCTGGGTGTTAACATGAAATGTCTTGTTTGTCATTTTCTAAGTGTATTCTCAATATTTTTGGGTGAAAATTGTACAAAAAAAAAAAACTATTTTTTACAGTTTGTAGTGTTTTTTTGTAACAAAAAATGTAAGTTTGTCAATAAAATCTTATTGCGTGTGAAACCCCTATTTCTCCCGGTTACAGCGGTACCACATATGTATAGGTAGACACCCTTTCCTGCTCAGGAGACTCCCCCAAACTGAAACAACGCTTTAGGAGATTTTCAGCTAAAATATAACTATGCTATGCAATATGCGCATCTTGCAGTTTTTCAAGAAAAACAACCGTTTACATTTGAAATACCCCCCCACAAACTATAGATTCCCTAGAAGTACACACCTCAGGCTTTCTAGGCGTACCAGGCTTGTTGACATGGATGCAGTTTTCTGGAAGTAATCCCTCAATGTATTCTTTGGTTGCACAGGGTTTCCTTAAAAATGAATAAAAAAGCAGAATCAAAACCACATTTTCCTAAAAACTATATGCAAACCAGAAAATCTGAAAAAGCAACATGCCCCAAACAGAACAATACCCAACATGCATAGGTTCTGTCAAGGAAAGTAAAAGTAAAGCATGCGCATAGCGGTAATTTTACTTCAAAATTTCAGCTCTGCAGACAAAAGTGCGCACCTTTTGCTTTTTCTACCAAAACAACCCTTTACATTTGGAATATCCCTGATAAACCATATTTTCCCTGAAAGTACAAATGTTAAGCTTTCTACGCGTACCCAGCTTGTTGTAGTGGGCTCATCTTTCTGGAAGTAATATCTCGAAGAATTCTTAGGTTGCACAGGGTTTCACAAAAAATGTATAAAAAAGCAGAATAAAAAACACCTTTTCCTAAAATATCAATATGCAAATAAGAAAAAACAAGGTAAATCTGAAAGCGCAAGGTCCCCCGAGCAGAACAATACCCAACATGCATAGGTACCTGTAACCTTTTAACTGCCAGCCTACTTGAGATTTTGTCACCCTCTGCTGACAGGATATTTTTCACCATTTTGCGTGATGTTTAACTGTGATTTTTGCTGAAATTTCCAAGAAAATGGCATATTTTCTTTTTGTGGCAGAGTTTAGGCTTTAACATGAAATGTCTTGTTTGTATTTTTTCTACTTTTATTATATATTGTTAAGTAAATAAGTAAAAAAAATAAAAATATATATATTTTTTTAAATTGTCTCCTTTATTTTAACAAAAACATTTATTTTATTAAAGAAAACCATATTGCATGTGAAAGCCCCATTTCTCCCGATTACAATGATACCACATATGTATCGGTAGCCCCCCGTTCCTGTCCAGGTGATCCCCTAAACTGAAAAGAGCACTTTATAACATTTGCAAAATAAAATACAACTACTATCCACATAATAAAAGGGTTAAATTTAAAAAAATTGGTGTGGGCTCCCCCTGCACGGGGGGGGGGGGGGGGGGGGGTTAGGGAGACACCATTTCTTGGGGGAATTTTAAGGTTTTTTGGGGAGGCAGGTAATGGGGGGTCTCGGGGTTAATGGCAAGTCACCCACGAGCCGCAGGTGACTTGCCAGACCCAGAGCCTTGTGAACTGGTATAGGGGTCTTGTAGATCCCTTACCAGTTCACAAAGGGTTAAAAGTAAAAAAAACACAGACACACAATTTAAAATTAACTTTATTAAAAAATAATACATTTTTTTAATTATTTCTTTTTAATACTTACCTCCCATCCATCCCTGTGTCCCACGCTGATCACGTAGGCTTCTGCTGCTGCTGGAAGCCTTTTATACCTACTGGGTTACAGGTAACAAAGGGTTAATTAAAAAAAAAAAATGACATAGGGTCCTCCCTCCCAGGGAGGGAGATCCCATTTTTTTGGGATTTTTAAGGGTTAAAACCCTTAAAAATCCAAAAAAAAAATATGGCGTGAGGTCCCCCCTACCCAGCATAACCAGCCTGTGACCAGCTATGGGGGCTTGTAGAACAGCACCTTATTCCGGGCTCTCCCCTGCAGCCGGAGGAGCCCCAATCAGCGATCAGAGCCCCTCTGGCTGAAGAGAAGACCCGGCCGGATCAAACAAGGGGTCAGGTAAGTGATTTTTTTTTTTTATACTTTTTATTCTATTAATGGGGAAAGTCAGGCACGTAAATTTTACGTGGCTGGCGTTTAACTGTTGGAGAGGCAGCCACGTAAAATTTACGTGGCTGGCAATAGAAGGGTTAAAGTAAACCAAAACTTCCAATCCTTAGCCCCCCCCGGGTGATACAGAACTCTCCGATGCCCACCACAGTGCATTAAATCTAGATCTGCTCAACACGTGCAATTGGAGGTGCACCGGGATGTGGAACAAATGACTCCAGCTCCTCTTCCAGGTCAGATGGAAGGTCAATTATGGCGGACTGGCTGAGCCCAACAGCAGATCTTAGCAACACTGAAGGGTCCTTAGAAAAACAGTGGTGCTGAATTTTTATTCTGAATATTTTATATCCTTCAGGTTCAGTGTAAGTTTGCAGATAATGGGTTGGAAACAAACAGGAAAATAAGAAAAGTTACCATGAGGAGTGGTACTTCTAGACATCTGGTACTTTTTTTCATCTGGAAAAAGAACAACTTATTAGCAGGTTAAAACAAGAAGTAAAGCCATGTCATTGGAAAAGATGCAAGCTTACCTTATGACCTCAGATCAGAGTTACCAGGGGGCATAAGACACCCCAGCAGTTGGGCATGGCCTCTGCAAAGATCACGCCATTGAAAAAATACAATTCTGTGAAATACTCACCTGTAGAATTGATATTATTTGTATACAGTACGTCCTGCTCCAGATATAATACTTACAATTGGGTTCTCCTCCGCCAGATGGCGCTGCACTGCAGAGACATGCAAAAAAAGGCTCCTCTCGGCCCCTCAAATACCCAGGGACCTCCCACAAATCCCCAGCATTGAAAAGCAGTGAACAAGAAGCCGGGAGAATTTAACCACCAAGGACTGGTAACTATAACAATGATAACAATCACCATACAGGGGATCCAGAAGAATGCAAAAACCAGGTTGGGGTGGAGCAGGACATACTGTATACAAATAATATCAATTCTACAGGTATTTCACAGAATTGTATTATTCTTAGTATACAGTACATCCTGCTCCAGATATAATACTTACAATTGGGACATCCGATAGCAGTGTCCATAAAAGTAGGGTGGGATCCCCAACAAAAAAGGCAACAGCAGACAGTTGAAACCACTATCACCTGCATAGCCTTGTGGTCAAGACAGCGTGAGCTGAAGGCCCTAACAGCAACCTTGTAAAACTTTGAAAAGGTATGAACAGAAGACCAAGTAGCGGCCTAGCAAACTAGCTCAATAGAAGCCTGGAGCTGAAAAGCCCAAGAGGCACCACAAGGAATAAGAAGTAAAGTGAAAGGGAATATTCTTCCCCTTAGTGGAATAGGCCTGAACAACAGCCTGACAATCCAATCGCTAACAGTAGACTTGGCAGAAGCCAAAGAACCTTTCCATGGACCAGAAGGAACCATCCCATCCAAGTAAAGACCAGGCAAAGCCGTCTAGCCCCCCGAGTTCAAGCAAGATCGGGCACAATCGAGATGGAGTGGCCACAGGCCCAAGGAGCATCAGGTCCCCTAAAGGACCCAGTGACTATCAAGGAAAACATTTTCAACACCAGTTCAAGTAATGCAGAACCCCTTCCTCAGCGTTGCTAGGAATAATGCACGGAAGGAAGAACAATATCCCAATTAAGGACATAAGACACCACCTTAGGCAAAAAAGTCCGGCTTAAAGTGGAACACCACCTTATCCTGGTGTATCTCAAGAATGGGGGCTAGATAGACAGAGCCACCCGCTCAGACACACGTCTGACCGAAGCAACAGCCACCAGCAGGGCAACCTTAAGGGTAAGAACAGTCAGGCAGCATCCTGAATAGGTCCCAAGGGAACACCCCGCAAGGCAGACAGAATCAAATTCAAATCCCAGCAGGGACCATAGGATTCCAGGGTGGACACAAATGAGTAACCCCCTAAAAGAAGTCTCAACCAAGGAAAACTGAGCAAAAGACTTCTAAGGAAGGCCGACAGGGCAGAACCTGACCTCTCAGATTACTGAGTTGAAGAATCAACTCCAACTCATGCTGTAATAACTCTGGGAACAGAGAAAGCCCGGCAGGGAAGAGACCTAGACACTCACCAATCAATATGGATACACCGTACCCTATAATAGATGGAGGAAGAAGAAGAAGCTTGCTCCTAGTCTTCCCATAGTCTCAATCACCGAGACAGGCAAGTCCGTCTCCATCAAGATGGAAGTTTCAGCAGTCAGGCCGACTAGGCCAGAGTCTGTAGATTGGGGTGACGTAAAGGGGGCCCTGAGCAAGCAGAGCTGGCACTCCAGGCAGAACGTACAGATCTACTGCCCTCAATACCCTGTCTGCGAACCACACTCTACTAGGCCACCCGGGAGCCACCAGAATCACTGGTCCCCCGATCCAGAGTAACTTGCTCAGAAACCTGCCTAGCAGGGGAATGGAGAAAAGGCATAAGAAACAGAATGTCCAGCCATGACATTTCCAAGGCATCATGACCACGGCCAGAGGGTCCCGGGACAGGGAAACAAGGCCGAGAGTTTGTGATAGTGACGGGACACAAAAAAGATCCACAACTGGTTGGACTCCATAGTGACACAGGGATTAGCACATCCTGTCGCAGAGGAACTCCCACCGGAGCGAATACCACCAATGTACAGGAGACATTGTCCTCCACCCAGAATAGGATCATAGAAACTTCCTGGAGGACCCTCCTGCCCCAGGTCCTTCTGAGATGATTAATGTAGGCCACTGTCGCCAGACAGACCGAGCACCCCCGAACGGGCCAAGCGAAAAGGAACCAACCTGAACGCTCACGGTTTCAAACATCAAAAGGAGTATAAGGACCCCACCTCCCCAAGAACCACGGGGAGTTTCAGAAGAAAACCCCCCTTCAACCTGATAGATTGGCATCCAGGGTGACCGTCTCCAGGAAGGGGCAAGATGGGAACTGCCCCCAGACAGGTTCCTTGAGTTCATCCACTCCAGGGGGGACCTCCTTACCAGGGGGGAAGGCACACAGACCCTGCTCCAGGGATGCTGGATCCCTGTCCTGTACTTAACAATAGAAGTAGCAGAAGGGCCCAGGGGGAACTGAGCATAAGGAAACTCTTCCAAGTAAGCCACCAACAGGCCACCCGCTGCATCCCTGCCTGGTAAAGGGACGGAGACAGCAATGAGGGACTGAGCCCATGCAACCAGATTGTCCACCTTATTGCTGAGGAAGGAAGAGTCTCGCCTGAACCGAATACAGATTCATTCCTAGGAATGAGGTTACCAATTAAGAGGACAATGAGGACTTGGGGAGATGAATCACCCATCCAACGGACTCCCAGTGGACACCACCAGCCGATTATTCAACTTAGCCTGACGTAGAGACAGGGAAGCGAAACAGGACGGCCAGGTAGGTCATAGCACGGACGCCCCTTGGTCTCATCAGAGACATCACCCCCGTCAGCACCTTGGTGGGCACTCTGGGGGCTGGAGAGAGGCCAGATAACAAGGCCACAAATTAGCAGTGTTGGACCTCCAACACGAACCTGAAGAACCTCGGTGTCCAGAGGACATAGGGAAGTGAACAGAAGCATCTTTTGAGCTCCACAGATGGCGAGAAGCCCCTTGAGCGCAAGGCGCTGATGGCCCAACCCAGAGTAACCATGCAGAACTGCTGTAACTGGTGAATTGCCGCAAACTTGTGAATCCAGGATGGACCAGACTGACCCTTCCTTTCGGGGGACTGTGGAAAAGGTTGGTGTAGCGGCCCCTGCCTCTGCCTGTTAGGGGCAATCTGCAAGTGACCCCAAGACCCCATAGGCCCTGCAAGGCCTGCACCAACACCTGAACAGAGGCATGGACCAGGAGTACCCTGATAAACTTGGGGAGGCTACGCAGCAGACTCTATCCTGTATCCGGAGGGCACTCCCTCCGGAAACCACCTGAATGAGGCGAGATGCCTCCTGATAAGAGCAAGGTGCTGCAGCCATCCCCTCACCCAGACAGGCGAGGGCGCCCCATCATGCTTGAGGGGGTATGGTGGAAGGTTTGGGCTTAGCCCTGCCGGAGGGCCCAGGGCGTTGACTGCTGCTCCTGGGGCAGGAGTCTGCACGAAACGCCAGGAAGGACACCCCAGGTTCCTGTTTAACACCAAGGTAGGGGGGGAGGGGTGCCCCTGCCCCGAGGGGGCCGAGACGGCCGTCTGCATTGGGGTGATTTGCCCTTTTTACCAAACAGGTCCAGACGGGCCCCAAATAGGGCCCTCTAAAGGGAAGCCCAGTAAGAGTCTTTTTAGTAGCATCGTCAGCACCCCACTGTCGCAGCCAGAACAAGCGATGTATAGCCACCACAAGGGCAGAAGTTCTTGCACACATTCTAATGGGGTCATCCAGCGCTAATAGAATACATTTTACAAATACATCACAACTGGCGAGTGCATTAAACACCTCCCAGGGGAGATCCTCAGGGTGATGATCAAGCATCTTTCTGATGAGGGTTCTAGCGGCCACCGCAGTAATAGCCGCGGCACAGACCGGGCGCAGCGCCGTTCCTACACAAGAAAAGGCATGGGAGGCCAGCAGATCAATGCGCCGGTCCTCAGCATCCCGAAGGGTACTATAAGCAGGGGCTGTAATAAAGGGGGGATTAGGAACCCCTATGATCGGCACATCCACCACGGGGGGTGATGACCAACAATTAACCACCTCAGGGGGAAAAGGGTATTTCCTATCCCAGTTCCCTGGAAGTTTACTGGGGCATTCCCATTCTTTGAGCACAAGAGCGTGGAAATTCCAAGCGCGCTGTCGCTGTATGGAAACGCTCCCCTCTAGGCTTGGGGACCTCACCAGGGAGAGAGATAGACAGTACCTTAAAGACCTTAATCAACAAATCGTCAGTGTCACACTGGCCCCAGTATTCAGGGCCAGAATCGTCATGATTCCTGGGCCTCTCATCAGATGAGCCTGAGTCAGAGAACAACTCCCCTTCATCAGAAGGGGTAGAGTCACACGGAGTAGTAAACTCCTCGGTTCCCATAGAAAATACAGAAACATGAGGCGACAGGTGCCGCTTCTTACCAGGGCCCATGCGCTCTGACAACCTCGCAATAATCTGTTCAGCCGTAGGCAGTCTGGAAGGCCCAGCAGGCTGCAATTCCCCACTTGTATGTGACTCAGCAGGAGTGAGATTTAAGCCTGGGGTGATAGGTGAATTGAAGCGAGGTGCAGCCACTGGCAAGCCCGATTGCAGGGCCAGTGCTTGCTCGGCACAGGGTCCGCAGACCCGTGCACTGTCCGCAGCAGCGTGGGGTTGTCCACACGCTATACACAGCCGGTCTTGTCCCAGAGGGACCCCGGTCACATAATTCTGAGATGCCTCCATATGGTGATTATTTAGACACAATATGCCAGCAGGGATTTACGCAATAGGCAACCCTGGATGCCCCAAGACCCGCTAGGAAAGTGGGAGTAGATTTAGAAGGCCCGCTATAATTACACCGGGCCGGGAGAAGCCAATGGTGTTCACCAGTCTGAAAGACATAATGGGAATAAAGGGTGTCAGAACCATGCACAGTAATCAAGGATCATGAAAATCGCCCGTGAGGGCACTTACAGACCAAGGGAGGAGGAGGACCGCTACCACGCGTGCGTGCGACTAGCATCAAAATGGCGCCCAGAGAACCTCGAAGGGCGGGCCAGAGCGGGCTGTGAAGTGGAGCGCGCCAACCCAGGTCCCCGCCCCCCCCCCGAAGAGCGCGAAGCTCTGAGAAAGTTTCAAAGATGTCATGAAGAGCGAATTGTGTGACACACTTAGAAAAATGACTTGCCAATGAAGACGCCGCACATCCAGTAAAGGAAAGAGGCGCGCGCGGCGGTGACAGATACACAATAAAAATGCAAACAGCGCGGCTCTGACACCAGGAATATTACAGGGAGGACGGGTGGGAATAGTCCAACAGGGCCGTAGGCTTTGATAGCCCCGCTCACCTGCGAGAGAGTGATACTTCATGTCTTCGAAGTCGGCACTGCAGAGAAATCTGGGGATTTGTGGGAGGTCCCTGGGTATTTGAGGGGCCCGGAGGAGTCTTTTTTTGCATGTCTCTGCAGTGCAGCGCCATCTGGCGGAGGATAACCCAATTGTAAGTATTATATCTGGAGCAGGACGTACTGTATACTAAGAATACATGGTCGCCTTTGTACACAGACTCACATTCATTGTGCACTGCAGGGGAAGAGCAGGCAGTGCATTGGCATGTTCCCTCTGTCTGAGGCAGCGGAGACCATTGTGTCACCATCGTGTCAATCATGTTTAAAGCAATACTACTTCCAAGATTTTGCCAACTCTGCCCCCTCAGTTTTGATCTACTACCCACAGGGATGCCCCGATGAGTGAACCCCTCTCCCTCGGGTTCTCTGTATATTCAATCTGATTTGGCGAAAAACAACAGCATCCCTGGTCTGTGTGCTCACACTCAAGGCAGACTCTAGAGCCCAGTTACCCTGGGTTTTTGTCTGTTTTAGGTATAGATGATACACCTGGTCTTCAAACATGTAGTAAACAGCACTGTAGAATGAAGTGCCTTAGAAAAAAAAACAGGCTTTTCGGGAGTGTGCAGTCATGGAAAATGTTGCAAGGAATAGTTTGGCACATCTCAACAACCTTAAAAAAAAAAAAAATCACATTTTGTCCCATCTTCTATTAAAAAAAAAAAAAAAGCATCCATCGGATCAATGTGTGAGGACAGATCCAGCGTAAGGCAACATGGCCTCAAACGCATAACATTGCCAGGGGGTGACTGTCCTCGCATATTGGCTTTAACGTTTTTCCTCTTTCATTTTTATATATTTGAAAAAAAATCCACTTACGTTCCCAGCACTCCTGTGCCACCGATCACAGTCCCACAGCTATGGTTCTGGCAAGCCGGTTGGGAATGACCTGTAAACGGATGGCTCCTATTGAAAACAATGGGCATCTCCCTACACTGGGAACTTCGGTGTACAAAGGTGCCCATTATTTTTAAAGTGGACCAACACCCAGGATTTTGACTATCCTGGGTATTGGTCCACTTCCCCGGGGCACCCCGATCGGGGGTGCCCCGCTGTGTGAAACCCCCCAGAAAGCCCCCAAAACTCACCTCTCCCCGCTCCCACGTGGCCGCGCCGTCCAATCGGCGCCGACGGACAAGCTGATTGACAGCAACGTACAAGCAGCTTGCCCGTCGGCGCCTCCCGCGCGTCACTCTTGACGTGTGCGCGCCCGCGCCGGCCATTCAGAGATGGCCGGCGCGGGCACGCGCACGCCTAGAGACCAGGTAGGTGGATTTGGGGTGTTCAGGGGGGGTTCACCCCGCGGGACATCCCGATCTCGGATGTCCCGCGGTGTGTGAGGTAATCGGCCCGATCACCTCAGGGTGTTGGTCCACTTTAATGGGAGACTGTAGTACACAGGTCATGACTACCCGCTAGCCGGAGCCAGGGCTGCTGGAGGATGATCAGCAGCCTGGGAGTGCCAGTAAGGTAAGTGAACTTCTCCTTTAAGTTTATTTTTGTATCTAATGTATAATTTGTATAAAAAAAAGTCATGTTTTAATGATGTCGAGCAGAGCATAATACAAAGACAACAACTGGAAAAAATAAATAAATATAAAGAGTACATGTTGAATTGGCGACAGCAAAATACCCCAATGTAAATACCTTGTATGGAACGGTCTGCCAGCTTTCCTGTGAAATGTAAATTATACAGAAGGGTAAATGTAAGGTTTGTATTTACAGAGAACAAAACTGGCTTTGCATGCGGTTTAAGAAAATCAAGAACTACCATATAAGAAGGAGACGATAGTCCCAGAATTCAGAGATTTTTTTAGCATCTTTTCAGCAAATGAAGTGTTTTGTCATTAGCTGTGAAGATTCTCATACACCCATGGTATATTTGTAGAAAACAAATCAAGGCAACAGTACTTTTCTTGATGTCTATGACATTTCACTAGTTATCCAATTAGGGTCAATTCAGAGCCAGGTGAGAATTCTCACTCCTTTTTAGGAGAGAAAACCGCCATTGACTTTCATTGTCTACCTTGGGGCCGATTCAGAGCCAGGTGAAAATTTTCACCTGGTAGACAATGAAAGTCAATGACCGTTTTCTCTCCTAAAAAAGGAGTGAGAATTCTCACGTGGCTAAATTGACTCTTTGTCTGTCTCAGTTCAGATTGACTTGGGACAGAAATCTCTGGCTTTAAATAGCCCAGCCTCCATTTACCGGCCATCTCCAGATAGGCCCTTCCCCCCATGTCAGTCACAAAGACTGACTGCAATTGCTCTATTAACTGCAGAGGGAGCGGCTTGCCCCCTTCATTTCAGAGCAAAAGTGGCTAGTTGCTAGGACTGAAGTGTCAGGTTTGGCGGCCGTCCGCCTGGAGCTGGCGAGTGAATGAAGAGGGGACCTGCATGCCATTAGACTCTCAGCACCCCAGTTTTAAGCAACCCTAGTAGGCTGAACACCTGTGGGGACAAAAGGAGAGTATAGATTTTTATTTTAGGTTTTTCCATGGACAGACCCTTAAAGTATTAAAGTGGACCAACACCCAGGGGGGATCGGCTCGGAAATCTATAAGATTCCCGGACCGATCAGATCCCTCCCTGCGGGGCATCCGAAATCGGGATGTCCCGCGGGGAGGAACCCCCCAGGAGGCCCACAAACCTTACCTCAGCCCCGTTCCATCGGCGCATGCGCGAGCCGCGTCTCGCGCTTCCCTCTAGCAGGGCGCGCGCCCGCGCTGGACGTTTGTGAATGGCCGGTGCAGGCGCGCTCCCTGTTAGAGGGAAGCGCGAGACGCGCCCTCCAGCGCTCAGAGCCAGCTGAGCTGGCCTGGACGCGCATACCACAGCGGCTCTGAGCGCTGTGATTGGCTGGCGCGGTCACGTGGGAGCGGGGAGAGGTGAGTTTTTTGGGGCTTTCTGGGGGGTTTCAGACAGCGGGGCACCCCCCATCGGGGTGCCCCACCGAAGTGGACCAAAACCCAGGATAGTAAAAATCCTGGGTGTTGGTCCACTTTAAATGAAGCTATCCAGAAGTGATGGCTGACTAAGTGGGGATTGCCAGCTTTGCATGTCCAGTTAGAAACCCCATTGTCTGCTGCAGTAACTGCAATGAATGAAAAGTAAATTCTATAGGCTTATCTGCTTTTTGCAGCTGGGCGCCTCAAGTTAGGATTCCGGGGCATATTCTAAACTGTGTAAAATACAGCATGTCCATTTGCCTTGATAATAATGAAGTAGGTTGGGCAATGCTTTTGGATCCACTCTATAACCAACTCTGTATACTAAAATCTGCTTTAACGCACGGAAGATTTATTATGTGATGTTTTAAATAAAACAAACACGGCAGTCGCTTCCTGTCCAAGTGACAAAACAGTCCAGGGGCGGATTGGAGGCTTGTGTGCTAGCTCAGTGGTCCTCAACCCTGTCCTCAAGGCCCACCAACATGTCATGTTTTTTGGATCTCCAAATAGCCAGCTCTATTGCTCTGCAGCTGCACTAATTACTCCACCTGTGGATCTTTGTGGAGATCTGCAAAACCTGGCCTGTTGGTGGGCCTTGAGGACAGGGTTGGGGACCACTGTGCTAGCTTACCCAGGGATCTCCATGGCGATCCTGGTTCTGACTTTATGGGAAACCCCAAATATTATTATCCCTCCTAATGGGGGGGGCAACAGAGCTGAGAAAGAAAAGCCCGTGACAAGGGACTGGGCTTTTCCTCCTTTAAACTAAGTTGTGTGTCTACTGTAATACAAAGAGCATGTGTGCTATTCATATATGTTAAACCGTCAATAAAATACATGAGACAGGCTGTGAAAGCTTCAAAACATTTGTTAAAAAAAAAAAAGAATGAAATATAGTGATTTACCTAGGAAAGCATCTGATCGGATCCTGTAACCTCGACTCTCATTCCTTGTCACACTCTCATTAAGACTCTTGTTGTATTTAGGAAGTGGCTTTGTCTCCTTGCTGTCACTTCCAGATTCTGAATCAAGAACTTTTGCTATTAAGAAAATAAACATCCATTTTAGAACTTGCCTATGCCAGTATGTAGAGAGAGCAGATTGGTGCAGACAGACACTTAAGTTGAAGTTCTGATGTGATTCAGCTGCTGCCAGTTAGTCTACTTAGGTCGGTTTAGCAGTTTCTCTATTTTATGCCCAACAGACGCTCTTGATTTGCATTCCAGCACCTCCTTGGACTAAGCCGAGGTTCCTATAAAGAATAATCGGTGCCTCAGCCTAGACTCATACTCCACACACATCCACACTTTGATGCTGGAACTGAGGGGGCCATCATGCAGATCACTGATGTGGGTAAGCAGGAGAGCGTTCCAGGTCCTGGCCTGGGGTCTGGTGGACATTATCTTTAAAGGGTATTTAAAATAAACTCATCTTACCTCTGCAGCAGCACATAGTAACCTGTCTGGATCTTCATTGTTGAGGGGATTGCCACACACATACCCCCAGACAGACAGAAGGAGAGCCTAGAAGCAGTATCTGTATGAATGAGCTGCATGCTACATTTACTATGTTGTAGACAGGAGTTACAGCTCTGCTTATAGCAGACTACAAGTGGACCAAATAAACCAATAGGGGAGCGCATGGGGCCCAGACCCTGGAGCAGGAACTCCTGATGGGTAAAGACTGATGAATCAGATCGAGAAGGAGGTGCTGTGTGCTTTAACCCCTAAACTATTCAAGTGAAATAAAGAAAAAAGTCCAACTATTGAACATTGAAAAGGAAACTGGATGAACACACAAAAGTAGTTTAAATGTACCTCTTCTTCGCGGTCTGGTTACAACCATTTCCTCTTTATCTATGGGGGAAAAAAAAAGTTTGCATAAGACTGTGTCTAAGGTTAAAAACACACAATATTTTTTTCTAAAATATAGATGGCCCACAACAGTGAATATTGTCGTAAACTTTAATTACATTCAATTGAAATGCTTAAATGGTCTCTAAATGGGAAAGTCTCATAGCAAATATTACACTGGTGGGAGTGAAACACACCACTGTAATATTTACTCCCATTGAGAGAGCTTTGAACAATATGATTGAATTAAAAGCCCCTATCCAGGCATTAAAGTCATTGTCCAGGCAAGGGTTAAATCTTACTATGAAGGTCCCCTGCCTGTAGTTCTGTGGATCTTGGGGACCTTGATGTTTGGTTTCACTTTCAGCCAGAGACTCCCCATTTGGCAACCCCCCTTCTGGACATCATCCATCAATCGAGGTGATCATCCTGGACAACGGCTACCATCATAATGTATGCTTCTGTTCCTTCCCCTCCTGGCTGCTAATCAATCACTCCTTTCCCCTGCTTGTCAATCCTCTGACCCCCCCCCTCCTTTTCTGCACTCTGAAAGAAAGCCTTATGCTAATACAGGTAGTACTCCTGGGGCAAGGACACACCCACTGCCTGGGAAAAGTAAAAATCAATACAAAACATGAAGTAGGTTTTTTTCTGCATTGCAAACTTAAAAAAAATGAAGAAGAACAAACAACTGGGAGAATGAAGACATGTATGGATACTTGGTTATTAGGTTAAAATCAGTGTCTGGACAATTACTCTAAAACTAGGTCTGTACCTATTTATTCCCCCACAGCCTCTCACTTACAGATACCGAAGTACCAGCAATTCCATCCTTTAGCACTGTGGCGGCCGTCAGCCTGGCCTTGCGCATATTCCATTCATTGCAATGGAGGGGGCGTGCTGAACATGACTTAGCACACCCCCTCCTTTGCAAAGAATGAAGTAGGCATGTGGGGGAGGAAACAAGGCGCTGTTGCTGGATCTCCGCCCCTGTATAGTATACAGATGCCTGCATAGGACAGGTGAGCGGGGGGGGGGGGGGGCTGTGCAGACACAACAGACCCACGCAAAAGCTCTGCAGGGGACAATATGTGAGTATTTTTTTTATTAAATCAGTTGTTGAAAGAAATGCACATCTGCACGGTGCAGCAATAACGTAGTCCCCTTTGATTCAAAATTTTTAAAGGGTGTATTTTTTGTGCTAAAAGGATGTCATCAAGGTGCTGAGCTTATCTAGTATTTTTTCCTATGTTAGTAAAGTATGTTTAATGGAAGCAGTTTTCAACACCTGCAATCTGTGGCTAATGGCAACCGTACACCATATCTACAACAAGAGAGCAGTGAGTAAATGAGGGCTGGCGTTCTGGCATGGCTGGAGGCCAAAATGCCTGCTGGTAGCGTTGGAATCGCACATTAGTTTAATTTTTCTAACCAAAAGAAACCCATCAAAGCGGATGGAAACCCATTTTTTTGCCCTCCCCAGCCCCCACTCCTAAGCTGATTATTTCACCCCTGATTCCCCTGAGGAGGGTGGGCTCCCAGCCTACCTGAATGGCTGGGTGCGGGAGCGCGCACAGTTACAGAGAAGTCAGGAATGCAGCCACTGAAGTATTGAAGCGGCACAGCTTCACAGGAACTGCCGAAAAAGGTGAGTTTACTGGTGACCCTGGGGGTTTTAGACAGCGGGGCATCCCCATATTGGATGCCCAGAGGGAAGCCAGCTGAGGGCTTTGATCTGCCGTAAAGGATAATTATCATGTGCCTGCTGCTTTGGCTACGCTTTGCTTTAGGCTGCATGCATTTTCATCCAAGACTCTTCTCTGCCTCTCAGCTTATAAATGTGTTATATTTTTCTTCTGCAGGGTAAATGTTACATTGAGATACATTGGTAGTTATACAAATTGTTACAATGTATCACACTTGTGTTACTTTGCAGTGGGGGACAGTAACAGGTTTCTCACCTGAGAGGCAGACAAGTGTCCGTAAAATATATTACACCCACCATCAGAAGACCTGGCAAATTATAGTTGTCCATTAACTCAAGGTATAAATGTAGCCTAAGGTGGCGGGAAGTGATTGGGGGGTGGGAGAAGTGCTGTATAAAAGGTAATAAATTAGGAAGGCAATTCCTTCAGAAGCCTGGGGGGGAAGGGGGGTTGAATTGAATTGGAGGGGAGGCACCATAGGCCAGGACGAAAATGACACTAAGACACCCTGGGGCATAATAAATGGGAGTACCCTGCGTATGTGAAACCCCCGGGGCTGAATCCCTGGCTTCCCTGTAGATGTGACGCGTTCCCGCATCCAGCTATTTGGATAGACTGCTGACAGGAGAGCACCCCAGTCTGTAGCAAACCGGTATTTGGCCAGCAGGCTGGACATGTCAATAGGCCAAGAGGATTTTGTGTCACTTTAAAGGCATTAGTTTTTCATTCCATTCAGTAACGTAGAGCAGTCTGCAGCCATCTTCCCTTACTAAGATCAAAAGCTGCAAAACACACAGAGCTTTTTTTCTGCATGGTACATTGTCAATGTATTTACAAAGGCAGGCATTGCTTTTGATAAAAAATCTTTATAAGATACTGTAAAAAACCAACTGACCTTTGGAGGAATGCTCTTCATTAACATCACTCTCATGATCACTTTCATCGCTATCAGAATATGAATTATCTCTTGCTACAACAGACAAACAGGTAAGGAGGCATAATGTTAAAGCAAAATGTCAGGCAAATGTGTGATATATAGGTTTATAGTTTTTATATAACATTTTTAGCTTTTATATAAAGCATATCAATTTTAGTAGACTTACTATAATAATGCCTCTCATCTTCGCTCACAATAGTCCTTACATTAGAAGGTAATATAATTCTATAACCAGGTACCCAGACTGTGCTCCCCCCATCGGCTCCTCCTGTGGTGGAGGATGATACTCAAACCAGTAGTAGAAAGCAGTGAGGAAGAGCACACCAGGGGAAACCTACATATCAACAATGCATAACAACCAAATAAGAAACACATTGGTCTGGTAAGACCAAAACCCAATGATGGTATGAAAGCCATCACCCACATGTTAGAATAGATCTATGTGTGAACACCATACCTATGCGTGAATGCAACGTTCTAGTTAACCAAGCATGCAGCTCTATTTATTGTAACAGGGTGTGTGCCAGGCACTGCCTTGGCGCTCTGCCTCTGTATGGTGACTTTAGCGTCTCTGTCCAGTCTAAATTCAGCTTTTGTCCTCAGCAGCTCCTCCATGCAGCACTGCTGTCTTCATGTTTAACGAGGAAGAACGAGTGAAAGCGGCAACAGCATTACACATGGCACCATCCATCAACATGGCTTTACACCCCTCTCTCCAACACGCTATTGGTAAGTATGAAGGTGTGGGGGAACACTGAACCTACACGAGGAGAGTATTTTTAGACAATCCCATAAAGTTTCCTCCCCATCAAGGAAACTATGGAAATCCCCATTAGACTTACCGGTAATTGTTTTTCTATGAGCCCTTCAGGACGACCCACGGAGAGAGCGGTCCCTCTGCTGGGAGGAAACACAAACTGGTTAAAACCCCACCCCTTCCCCTCCACCTCAGTCTTAACCAAGCCACATAAGGTATACTGTAGAACAATGGGAGATAACTAAGGGGTCATGCTGAAGGACTCGCAGAAAAACCATAACCAGTAAGTCGAAGGGGGATTTTCTCCCCTCGTTCATCAGGACGACCCAGAAGATCCTTCTACCAAAGGACTGATATTTAGCAGAAAGGCGATCTAGTCTAGTGCTTGAGGAAGGTGTGGGGTGAAGACCACATTGCTGTTTTACAGATCTCTTCTATAGAGGCACCTGTCCTCTCTGCCCAGGGAGCTGACATAGCTTTTGTTGAAAGTGCTGAGACCTGCGGAGGACGAACTCCTCTGGATGTATAAGCCTACACAATAGTCTGTTTAAACCACCTGGAAATAGTGGATTTAGAGGCAGCTAGGCCTCTTCTCTTGCTGCTGAAAATTATCCAAAGTTGTTCCAACATTCGCCACTTTCTAGACCTCTCCAAATAAATGATCAGAGCTCTTCTCAAATCTAAGATCTTCCTCTGCTCTTGCCGTAGCAGGTAAAGTCAGGAGCACTATGACTTGGGACCTATTGATTGAGGTAGCGATCAGATCTTAATATGGCCTTATCTGGAAGAATTGTGCAGAATTTCTTCATCGATAGAGCCTGCAGGTAACTTACCTGCCTGGCTGAACAGAAACAACAGAAAACAAAATTTCAAACACAACCACTTTTCTGGTACTTCCTCCAGTGGCTCAAATGGAGGTTCCAGTAGTCCCTTCAAAATGATGGTTAGGTCCCACGTCAGAAAGCCTTTAAAGGGTGCTGGCCTTTTACGGGAAATTGCCTTAAAGAACCAATTAATTAGTTGATCCCGTCTCAACTGGTAGTCTAAAAAGACAGATAATGCCAGTTTTTAACATACTGACTACTAGACCCCTCTCAAATCCTTCCCGTAGGAATTTGAGGACTTTAGGTATATCCTTTTTTCTTCAGTTTGTTAGTCTCACAAAATGAAGAGAAACACTTCCAAACCTTTGCATAGATAGTCTAATAGTCAATTTACGACTGTCCAATAGAGTTTTAATCACTGTGACAGAACAGTCATTCTTCTCCAAGATGGATCATTCAAGATCCATGCCATCAGTTGAAGCTTGGCTAGCTCTGGATGCAGCATTGGACCCTGATAAAGCAACTTCAGACTATTTGGTAGATGTCATGGCCTTCACCATCCTTTTCAGTTCTGAAAGCCAGGATCTTCTCGGCCAAAACATGGAGGGAAGGCATAAGCTAGGTGAAAATTCCAGGTCATCGACTGCTAAGGCACCCTCCTCCCTCATCAGTGAGGGAAATATCTCGCACTCTGAATTGTTCGCCTTGGCAAAGAGGTCTATCTGGCAAAGACCCCAAAGGGGCTACAACCTGAAGGAACATTTCCTGGTTTAACCACCACTCGATCTGTTGTACCCTGACCTAACTTAGGAAATCTGCAACCGTGTTCATGGTACCCCTCAGATGAACCGCCGATATCGACTGGACCTGTTCCTGAATGGGAAACTGTATGGAATTTGAGAGATTTATCAGGGATGATGACCTGGTCCTGCCCTGATGATTTAGACATGCTACTTTTGAAGCATTGTCTGAGCAGATCTGGACGACAGCTTTGCCTAAAACACAAAAACTTCCATTCAGACCTCGAACATTGAAACCATTTCATTTCTCATGGCTAGCATCTCCCTGTACATAGCCAAAGTCTCCTCTCCCAATCTTATCTGTAGGCATGTCTGGCAGATAGACTTCTGCCAGGTATCTGGAAGTGTAAAGCTACAGGATACACAGCATTGGGCTTTTCTTTTGGTGGGTCCTTATCCTTCACTTTAGGTGGATTAAACTAGAAGAACAGAATACAATACATGAGTCATGTATACAGACCCCCAAAGACACCAGAATAAACAACAAATATATAAAACAGGACATTACCGTTTTTTTGTGGCATTTTGCAAGAACTGTTAAGGCTGGCTGATACACTGCCTACACCTGGATTCCTTTTCCCAAGATCGCTGACCTGCTGGTGATCAGCTACTGCGTTGGTGGTGCCTATTCCTCCTCCAGAATCCCTTCCAGCATTCTGTGGTCCCTGGCAGAAGTGGTGCTTGTTGCCCTTTCCAGGTGACACATGTAAAGGCCATGCCCGGAACGGAAGCCAGAGCGCCACCAGGTCATCAGCACCAAGTCTCCTCCTCCCCCTGCCCCGCATACCAGAGCCCCAGGAGGGAACAAACCCCACCGCTGTCGATCGAGAAACTTCAGTAAGTCTGTTGACTATGGCCGCCTCCAGAACTGGGGAACTACGGTGATATAGTGGTCCGGAGCTCTGCGGGCTTCTCGAGGAGTTCCTGGAGCCGAAAATAAGTGGAGGGGGAAGGGGTGGAATTTTAACCTCTGTTCAGTTTGCGTTTCCTTCCAGGGGGAGAGACCCCTCTCTGCGTGGGTCTTCCTGAAGGATGACTGGAGACAAATTAACCCATGGCCTAAATAACTCTTCCAGGTCAGCAGCTCAATAGCTACCTACAGCAGGAGCAGTAAGTAAAACCAGGCAACAGGTAAGTGGGTTAGAGGTTAACCAAATTAATTTAGGGTCACTGCATAGCAGCACCTTCCCTATATTTCCAACAGTTTCCTGCCACACAAGCCAAGAATATACCTGCAAAATATCTGGTGTCTTTTTTTCACTCAGTTTTTGACTCCGATGCCTTATCACTGGGTCCCAGTTCATCTGCTTTTCCCTTATATTCCTAGGATCTGCATAACCCCAGATATTTATGCCTCGCAGGCGGTCATGGACATCATAGTGGATGGAGAAGATTCATATTAAAAAAAAAAAAAAAAAAAAAAAAAAAAAAAAGGAGTATACCACTATTTTTCTTTTGTCCCTATATCCTCCATCCTTACTTGCATTTAGTTGTTCTACCAACCAACTGAAATGTATGCAAGGCATCTGGTGTCTGACCAAACCCTATATAGAATGAAGGTCTGCTGAAGATGTGAGACGGTGTGAAATCTTGCAAGCCTGTTAAAAATATGCAGGTGTTACATGTTTGAGCAAAATAAACAAAAACATTGCTGTACCTTGGGAAGTCTCCAGTCGGCTCCTGTAACTGTGCTTCTCCTCCCTAGTCACACTCTCATTAAGAATCTTGTTCTGTTTAGGGAAGGTCTTGGTCTCCTTGCTGCCATCTCCAGCTTCCGAATCAACCACCTTAGCTATAAAGATAGTAAACAGACATGTTTATTTAGACCTTTATTTTGCCAGTGTGTAAGCCTACGCCAGCGTTAAGGTGGCCAGCAGAAGCAGCACTCTACAGATAAGATGCCAGCACTTTATTTGGCAGGTGTGGGCGAGACAAGCACAATGGGGTCCAGAAATACAGGATGGAGATTGGAAAGCATTCTGTGAAGCAGAGAAGATTAGGTAGATGCACACACTAACAAGGGGAACAGTTTTTTTTTTTTTTTTTTTAATAAAGGGATCGGGGAGGGAGCTCAAATACTTGATAAGATGCCCACAGTTGAAAATTAAAGAGCACCTTCAATCAAAATAGACTACTGCCTATAACTGGAATTATAACTGACTGCCTATAGGAAATTGAAAGGGGGAATGGCACACTACCTATGGGGAATGGGGGGGGGGTGGATGCCACGCTGCCCATAGGTCATGGGATGGAGGGGAATGCCAAGCATCCCATAGGCAATGGGATGGGGGGAATGCCACACATCCCATAGGGAATGGGATGGGGGGGAATGCCACACATCCCATAGGGAATGGGATGGGGGGGAATGCCACACATCCCATAGGGAATGGGATGGGGGGAATGCCACACATCCCATAGGGAATGGGATGGGGGGAATGCCACACATCCCATAGGGAATGGGATGGGGGGAATGCCACACATCCCATAGGGAATGGGATGGGGGGAATGCCACACATCCCATAGGGAATGGGATGGGGGGAATGCCACACATCCCATAGGGAATGAAATGGGGGGAATGCCACACATCCCATAGGGAATGGGATGGGGGGAATGCCACACATCCCATAGGGAATGGGATGGGGGGAATGCCACACATCCCATAGGGAATGAAATGGGGGGAATGCCACACATCCCATAGGGAATGGGATGGGGGGAATGCCACACATCCCATAGGGAATGGGATGGGGGGAATGCCACACATCCCATAGGGAATGGGATGGGGGGAATGCCACACATCCCATAGGGAATGGGATGGGGGGAATGCCACACATCCCATAGGGAATGGGATGGGGGGAATGCCACACATCCCATAGGGAATGGGATGGGGGGAATGCCACACATCCCATAGGGAATGGGATGGGGGGAATGCCACACATCCCATAGGGAATGGGATGGGGGGGAATGCCACACATCCCATAGGGAATGGGATGGGGGGAATGCCACACATCCCATAGGGAATGAAATGGGGGGAATGCCACACATCCCACAGGGAATGGGATGGGGGGAATGCCACACATCCCATAGGGAATGGGATGGGGGGAATGCCACACTGCCTGTGGTGAATTGGAGGGGGGTATGCCACACTGCCTATGGGAATGGGATGGGGGGAAAGCCACACTGCCTATGGGGAATGGGATGGGGGGAAAGCCACACTGCCTATGGGGAATGGGATGGGGGAAAGCCACACTGCCTATGGGGAATGGGATGGGGGAAAGCCACACTGCCTATGGGGAATGGGATGGGGGAAAGCCACACTGCCTATGGGGAATGGGATGGGGGAAAGCCACACTGCCTATGGGGAATGGGATGGGGGAAAGCCACACTGCCTATGGGGAATGGGATGGGGGAAAGCCACACTGCCTATGGGGAATGGGATGGGGGAAAGCCACACTGCCTATTGGGAATGGGATAGGGAAATGCCTATAATGGGCAATAGGAGGGAGGGGGGAGAATGCAACACTGCCTATATTGGGAAAGGGGGGGGGGGGGACTGCCACACTACCTATAGCCACTGCATATAAGGAAGGGAATAGGGGAATGCACACTGCCTATGGTGAATGGGAGGGGAATGTCACACTGCCTGTGGTGAATGGGAAGGGGGAGAACGCCACACTGCTTATGGAGAAAAAGATGGAGGAGCATGTCACACTGCCTATATTGGGCAATGGGGGGATGCCACACTGCCTATGTTGAATGGGGGGGATGCCACACTGCCTATGTTGAATGGGGGGGATGCCACACTGCCTATGTTGAATGGGGGGGATGCCACACTGCCTATGTTGAATGGGGGGGATGCCACACTGCCTATGTTGAATGGGGGGGATGCCACACTGCCTATGTTGAATGGGGGGGATGCCACACTGCCTATGTTGAATGGGGGGGATGCCACACTGCCTATGTTGAATGGGGGGGATGCCACACTGCCTATGTTGAATGGGGGGGATGCCACACTGCCTATGTTGAATGGGGGGGATGCCACACTGCCTATGTTGAATGGGGGGGATGCCACACTGCCTATGTTGAATGGGGGGGATGCCACACTGCCTATGTTGAATGGGGGGGATGCCACACTGCCTATGTTGAATGGGGGGGATGCCACACTGCCTATGTTGAATGGGGGGATGCCACACTGCCTATGTTGAATGGGGGGGATGCCACACTGCCTATGTTGAATGGGGGGGGGGAAGCCACACTGCCTATGTTGAATGGGGGGGATGCCACACTGCCTATGTTTAATGGGGGAGATGCCACACTGCCTATGTTGAATGGGGGGGATGCCACACTGCCTATGTTGAATGGGGGGTGGGGGGGGGAAGCCACACTGCCTATGTTGAATGGGGGGGGGGGGGGAAGCCACACTGCCTATGTTAAATGGGGGAGATGCCACACTGCCTATGTTGAATGGGGGGGATGCCACACTGCCTATGTTGAATGGGGGGGGGGGGGAAGCCACACTGCCTATGTTGAATGGGGGGGGGGGGAAGCCACACTGCCTATGTTAAATGGGGGGGATGCCACACTGCCTATGTTAAATGGGGGGGATGCCACACTGCTTATGGAAAGGAGATGGGGGGGGGGGGGAGCATGTCAAACTGCCTATATTGGGCAATGGGAGGGAGAGAATGCAATTCCAGTGAAGAATGGGAAATGCCACACTGTCTGAGGAATGGGAGGGGGGAATGCCACACTGCTTATAGGTAATGGGATAGGGTCATGTCACACAACTTCTCAGCTGGTATCCACGCAACCCTATTCTCACCACACCCATGTTCCCCTCTGCCCACATGACTGCAAGCACATGACTTCAAACTTAACAGCTGCTAATGGTCATGAGGCTGGCTGCCGTAATGCCAAACAAGGGAGACGTATATGTCAGGGTGCATGGACCTAAACTGTGGCACAGTAAGTTGAGGAGCAGGGCATCCCAAATGCAAGAGAACCTGTAGTCTGATTGGAGGTCCTCTTTAAGGTAAACTTCCTATCAAAAATGATATTGAGAGAGGAAAAAAAAAGAGAGACAGAGAACAACATACAGAGAGAGACAGACTGGCGGGTTGGTCAAGCTCAAAATCAATCTTTTAATTAAATAAGAAAAGTGCAGGGAAATATTGGTGTGTCACTGTTCACGTTTCTAGCCCTGGCATGTGGGCATGGCCTAGGCACGGGCAGTGTCCATTAATGAACTCTGTGCATAGGCCATGCTGACCCATGAACAGAAGCGGGGGA